>QYAI01000001.1:0-600000 GCA_003988855.1 Arachnopeziza araneosa
TTTTACTTGATTTAATCGTCTTACCGGTCGCAAAAAGAATGGATTTTTGAGGGGCGGGCGAGTGCGGTGACCGTGCGAGTGCAGGGGAATACGAGTAAAGCTTTTCAGGGAGCCGGATCGCGAACTTTTTGTTTGCGGGAGATGGCGTCGGGGGAAAGCAGATTGGCGTGTGGCTCGGTGGGAATGCTGGGACTGCCGACTGGTTTCCCGAAGTCTATAGTCGGGGACGTGATTGTTCTGGTGTTGTGGTGTTGGCGTTGGTGGATGCATGCCTAAACCCTGGAATGAATCAGCTGTAGAGTTGTTTATTGCTTGAAGGCTTAAGCTGGTAGGCGGCCACCAAGCTTTGTATTACTCGTAGAGGAATAGACGGGACTCCACTCTCATCATCCAGTCTTTACTCCTTTTCCGCCACTGTAGGCATTGATCATCAAACGGAATCTGAGATTGGTGGGCACTACGAAGAACAAGTGAAGGAACGCCTGGACAAGGCTCTGTTCCGAGAGCTACTCTGCATATGGCTCCCTTGGAGGCGTGAGTCGGTGGCAGAGAAACAAGTGTTATTGATGTGTGAGAAAAGGATGTTGATTCTTTCAAGACAGAATTGCACGAGAATTCCTTATCAACACCCGGTGTTCATGGTCGGTCCACTTTCTCTTGCCGACCCGAGCACTTCTTGTACACGTAGGGCTGGTCTTAAACAATAATGATCCTTTCTATAAACCCCTACAAAACGAATTTTTGCATTCCTTTAGTATTATTGCTTCGGTGTGCTGCCTCTTTTTATTTTTTCCCTGCTTTGTGTAATCTAGATATCGGCTGAGAGTCTCCATGGCCGTGGTTAGAAACGCTCCATCGCCTGCGCCACTGAACCCTGCAACCATCTCTGTCGCAATCTATGCAGACTAAGTATCGTATCTTCTACTACGACATTCATACATATACTCGGCCCTAACACTATGAGCTATATTGCATCAACTTCAGTGCCCTCTTATTGGGGGCCTTCAGCCTCCGTTTTGGCAATTGCTCCCGCATTTCTACCTTCGACATCATTGAATTTGTTGGCAGCTCTAGCTTCCACCGAGTTGGAGCATGGCGATCTTGCTGGATATGGGCTCAGGCGTCTCGAGCTCCAGTCTGCCGGAACTGGAGGACATGCTATCGTAGAAATCGGTCGAAATGCCTCTGGACGGCTTGTTGCCGTGAAGCGCAGCAAGATACTGTCGCAGCCGTTTGGCCTGCAAAACGAGGAAGCTTTTGAGAAACATTTTAACCAGCTCCTCCTAGAGCTGCGCATTCTCAGTCACGAGCGACTAAGGGGACACTTGAAAGCGTGCAAAAAGTTTGCACCCATGTCAAATCGGCCAAACTTTCCTAGCCTAATTTGGCTAGCAAACGATTGCCACTTTAGACATGTAAACAAAGATTGTACCTTCCGTACAGTAGTGAGGTGTGCACAATTACGTGAAACCCCAGGTACGACGATCGTCAACTAAATCTTACTGGTGCAAATAAGAAGGCAAACAATGCGAAACCTGCAGCAGAACCATGCACAACCATCCTATACAATATCCGACGCAATATCCAACGCAATATCCGTTTCCCCAAGAAGATTTCCTTCTGGCGGCAAATTCCCTTTTTCAATCGCTTGATGTCTGGCTGGCAGCAACCCTATATAATGTCCATTTTCCCCACGAAGTTTTGATTCAATGCATCTGGAAATCGCCTTCTTGATAGCTGACATCCGGCTGCGGGTGTCGCTGCGACCGGAATTTCGACTGCGAATAATCTTTTCAATTGACGTCTGGTTGCGAGGTTTACTTTTGACTGGAGCTGCCTCATCTAGGCCCGACGGGACAAAATTCTCATCACCTGGCTTTGCATTGCCGCCAATACCTAACGAGACGGGAGTTCTCCTCTTCAATTTTGATTCTGACAGGAGACATAACTACGAATCATTCCATACTTAGTTGACACCTGGCCACGGCAAGACCGAAATTCCAATTTCTGTCACCTAACTTATACTGTCCTGTCCGAACGGGGAGTGGCTTGGGTTGTGCCACACAAGTCGTGCAGGATTCTGGTCTCATTCGCCAGCCCATCTTACCCTTAGATTGCTCAACAATCGGCAGGGATAGACAGACAGACAGACAAGGGACCACGGCTTCTCAAACCTTCTTGAGCCTCAGTCGGCTGACTTATCGTACCCCACCCGACAGTATCTGGCTCGCCGTCGTTCTTACAACGCCTCTGCAGTTTTCTCCCACGAGAACTGCATACACCTTATTCCCTTTCCATCACGCAAAAGCTCTCGACATCTACTTCGAGGGCTTGAATATACACGACCAATCTTTCTCGCACGGACAATAAGAACGCGCTTCCAGTCTTCCTCGTTCCGTTTAACTAACGTCCGGCTACGACTACCGTTTAGCTAACGTCTAGCTGCGACTTCCGTTCAACAGCCTGACATCTGGCGCTAGAGCTCCTCCACCACAAGGATTAACGACTTTGATGAGACTACCTGCATTGGCGTAAGACTTAGCTACTAACCCGACTTAGCTTGGCTGGGTGGCTCCCAACCAATTCAATGGCTCTGAGATATAATGATCACATGACCTCAGCTGATTGAACAGCGTCAACTAAATCTCTCATATTTTGATTCCTTCCTAAGCTGCCTCGAGTATTAACTAAACCTTCCGACTGATTCTTACGCTTGGATATACCTTGAAAAACGTTTGATTTGGACTTTGGAAAAGCCTCCAACTCGAATTGGTTTTGTCAGAGTCTGGTTCTGTGGAGTTAACAGGTTCATCAATTAGTGTTCGGCCGCAACTTCTTACATACGACCACTGACCCCTTCGCAATCAATTTCCTTACATAGCACCTTGCTGCGACAAACTCACAGAACAACCTTACACGTGACGCAGCAAGATAGCCTCAACACATGATATGAGGTTGAAAGCAATTTTATAGCTACGACTGCCTACGATCGAGGCCTTTGGTACGAATCTTGTCATTTATCAAAAGTGGGTCACGAGGACTCGCAGCTTGAAACTCCAAACAATCCTGTCACGTGATAATTGGCTGCAGAGAGGTCCCTAGGTACCTGGTGCCAACACCTGGAGTCAAGTGTGGTTGCAAGAGCCCATATTCGATGGCTAATTCATCAGCGACCAAAATGACAGATCTTTTGGACAGTCTTACTGATTCAGATTCAATGCAATTCTATTCATTGTATGCAGAGACATCATGTCTTAACTGTGCGGTAAGTTTACTCGCCCTTCCGCTTCCTCACTGGCTCCAAATCTGGTGCTAAATCAACCATAGCGCCACCAAAGAACATGTGTTATATCTTTCCCAGACAGTTTGGAGTGCAGCCAATGCAATGCATTTGGAGAGGTTTGCCAGTGGACGTCGGTACTACCATGGAAGGAAGGTCAAGGTTCTCCATCTACTCAAGGTCAAATCACACACAACCATCAAATTCACCCTTCCGAATCGAGTCAGCAATCGCCGACTTTGATGGACCTCAGCAAAGGATCCAATAATGCTATCGCGCAAAAGGGGCTAGAAAGCAAACAAACTGCTTCTGGAGCACCGGGTTCGATTTTCATTGACCCAACTTTAAGTATAGACTCGGCAAGTTTCGCGGAACCCCCTGAACTTGACAATGATGATCTCATCGCTTTTGATACCAAAAGATCACACCTCTTCAGCGACGCAACTATCTCGCCAGCGTTAACCTCGCCTCCTTGGCCTGGACTAGAATCACTCGGTCCTCAAATGCGGAATGAACGTCCATCAAAGCCTAAACGAAATCGAGATGAAAGCAATCAACGGGATGAAGAAATTTCAAAAGATACGGGTCGACAATTAAGAGCGCCCTCAGCCAAACGGTCAAAAGGCTCTCATTCGACAGTCGAGAAGAGCTCTGGCCTTCTGTTTGGCTGCCCTTATCGTAAGCGAAACCCAAGCAAGTATAACCTGGTTTCATCTCGTAGCTGTGTTCTCACTGGGCACAACACTATTGCACGAGTCAAGTACGATCCCTCACGTAACCTCTCCTTTCTCACCAACCGATACTTACTTCTTTGCAGAGCCCATTTATATAGACACCACCAAATCATCCAATGCCCTAGATGTAAGTCCACTTTCAAGACACCAGGTGAACTTGGGGACCACTACAAAGCAGTCGTTGGCTGTGTGCTCAAAGAGGGGGACATCGAAGAAGGAGATTTCGGGGAGGGATTCCCGGATGGCATCGAGAAGAAGCTCAAAAGTCGGAAGAAATCTCATCCTGGACAAACTGAAGATGAGCAATGGAAAGGAATATACCAACTGCTCTTTCCCAAAGACGATACCCCAAGTCCTCGTAAGTACTACGCTCATAACCGAAGCAATGCTGACTGTCCGTCAGATTTTGAGCCTATCCAAGAGGTTGCCAAGTTTCACGAATTCTCCCAAAACACCTTGCCAGGACTCATATGTGACGCGGTTGACAAGATCTGTTATGAAAACAAGTTTGAGATCCACAGTCTTCTGAAAGATCAGATGCCGGCTATTGTTCAGGTATGCCAACAAGATGTGCTTCAGAAATATCGAGCCGGAATCCGGTCAGGCGAGCTCTGTTGAGAACTGGCCTTTACCATTTTTGTTTGAGGCGCTCCGCACCTGGTCAACGCGTTCGTCATGTTCTGCCCCACCTGATCGATAACTGCGCGACGGGCCACCACTGCGAGGCGAGCCGGTCTCTACTCGTATTCCCCTGTACACGCACGGTCACCATACTCGCACGCCCCTCAAAAATCCATTCTTATTGCGACCGGTAAGACGATTAAATCAAGTAAAATTCAACCACTTTATATATATTTATAGTGTTTTAAAAATATCATAAATAGAAGTTCAAAAATGATATATGCAACAGCAAAGCTTCGAGTTTCTAGGTCACGGGGTTTAGGGGCAGGGTCGGAACCGATTCGGACTAAGAGCAGAGCCGCTTATTTATACACAGACTTCTCTCTTTTTCTTCCCTTTCTTTTCTCTTCGTATTCTACTTTTCTTCGTAGCTAGTGTAGTGAGGTTCTAGAGTGCATGACATTTTTCGGTTATTTCGCTAGTGGAGCACGTGTTGAGGACTCTCTATAAAGGAGGTCCTACTAAGCACCTACACAGAAAAACAGAGAAGAGGAGATTCATAGAGTACGGAACACACAGCAGCAGAAGATTCATGGACATAGAGAAGGGAGAATAGATTGCGTTGTTACGAATGGAGCATTGATCATACGGATTTCATTGATATTCAAATCTCTGCGCAGATATTAGATCTGTGTAGGACCTATCTTTTGAACGCCAAAGAAGCTAGGCCGGACATCGAGCGTCGATAGATAGAAATCACCTCGCTCCAAGATATCCTTGTCAGAGTGGTTGATCTCGCAGAAAGTTCAAGCGCAGTCGTCTTCCTAAATGTTTCGCTAGTGAGCCACGGTGATGACCTGCTTAAATAGTGTCAACTAAAACTGGACTCTCTACTTGCAACGCTGCAGTATGGAGCAAGAGGCAAAATCAGGCTCGCCCATCAACCGATGAAGTGGCTTGTCACACACACAGAGATTCACAAGATTTTGAGAACCATCAGAAGATACAAGTCTTCGTTTTCTCATGCTCTAGCTACAGATCGGTCGTAAGTGTTCTCATTATAATAAAATGTTTGAGTGTACCTGACAATCAATCAGGGAGCCGACTGTGGAGATTGATCACAGAGTTGCCAGGATCATACATCAGCTCGAAACTCAGAGACTGAGTGACAACAATAGAGACGTAATTCAATGGTTATCAACCACCGATCCTTCGATCAACTACGAAACAGTCTATAAATTACACCACTCAGCAACTGGAAAGCGGTTCTTGAGAGGAGATGCATTCTGATTCGTCATCAAATTTTCTTCTCTGGCTGTACGGTGTATGTAAGTAATTATACTTTCCGCTCGGTGACTCGTTGCTGATCGTGGTAGCCGGTTGTGGAAACCCCATCTTTAGGTCAAACCACTCTGTCCTGTGTGCTCAGCCTATGCTCATCTCATCTCAGCTCTTCCATAATGACCGAACCTCTCCAGCTCTGTCAACAACATCCAAAGGATGCGATGGCTTACTTCTTCTTCGATTTTGAGGAATCGGATAAGTAAAGAGCTTCCTCTTGTCTTCGTCACTGGCATCTCAACTGTTTTTATACTTTACAACCTATTTTCCAGCAAGTGTGATTATAGCGTATAACCGAAGTAACTATTGAACTCAGCAACCTGATTACGGGAGTCTTCCTAGAATGTTACTCGAGATCATTAACAGCATAGGCGAAACTTTATCCATGCTGAATGCAGTGGATGACTGTATCATAGACGAAGAGCGAGTAGCGACTCTTCAATTCAATGCTCGGCTGCAAAAAAAGCTGTGCTATATGGATCTCATCTGCTTGTCATCAGCCGTAGGCAGATGACATCGAAGTACGTCTTGAGCCGTTGCTCACAATCCCGGCAGTATCTTTGTCTGGAGAGCCAGGGCATACAGATATTCGGTTGTGCATTACTCACCAACTTGCGCGGGATCCAACCTTGAAGCAATTGTCGAGAGAACTTCGGACAGAAATTGAAACTAGTTTGATGGAAGATCCAGACGGAACGTAAGTTGACAACCTTGGATGCATGGAAACTTGTTAAGTTTTCACAGGTTCCGCTGGGCCGCCTGCCAGCTAGACATACTAAATCGATGTCACACGGTCGGTTCAATTCGTAAACTGTTGAAAAGCGTTCCAAAAACCCTTGACGGAATCTACGAACACTTGTACTCGGATATCAATAAACTATATCGATAGGAAGCTAAGAATGCTCTCCTCTGGTTTGCATTGTCGGAACGCCCTCTCGAGTTGGATGAGTTCTCCGACGCAATTATCGTTTACCCCGTATCAACCCCGCCATTTGATCCCGAAAATGGATTTCCACATTCGCAATCTATTATTTACAGGCTGTCAAGTCTCGTTACGGTTGTGAAAAGCCTCAACCTTGTTGATATAGTCCTTCCACTGAAAACGACAGTCACATTGGCACATTACTCGGTGAAGGAACTCCCCCTCTCAGAGAGGATTAAACACATTTCAATGCGCGAGTTTACTCTATCCGGAGGTGTTGCTCACGCTGTTATGGCAGATTGCTGTCTGAGCTACATCCTGAATTTTGCTAACCAAAGGCCGAATGCTGATTTGATACATTATCAGCTCGCCGTTCCCCTCCTGCAATACGCGTCAAATTATTGGTACAGACATTTACAGAAAATTAGTACCAAGGAGCAGACAAAACATAATGAGCTGGTGCTCAGGCTCCTGTTGTCAAGGCCGGCAGTGTTATCTTGGCTGATAATTCATTCGCCGCCGTCTTGGTCCCACAAAGCATTCGACCGCATGAAAAGAACTTCGAACACCTCTAATTCATGCAACCGATCTTGGACTTCTATCTGTTGTCCAAGAGATCCTTGACGAAGGCCATATTCCTAGGGAGGACCTAAGGAGTTTGGATCACCGCTCCATCGTGCGATAGTCCGTGGTCATGAAGACCTTCTCAATCTTCTGGTACCTTTCTCAGATATAAATGCACCAGACCACAGAGGCTGAACTCCCCTCCAGTATGCAGTCATGACTGATGGACGTCGATGTCCATCGTCAAACTGCTGATTGATCACGGTGCAATCATAGAACACTATCGACATTTACGGCGACAGACTTATTTTTCCTTCTGTCTCTAGCCGCCGTGAAGATATTGTCAGGTTCTTGGTTGAGCACGGCGCGAGCTTGAACGAGAGGCAAAAAGGATTTCCTGTAACACCATTGCACAAGACAGCAGTCTTTGGTCCAGTTTCATTGCTGCGCCATCTTATGAGAAAGGTGTTGATGTCAATGCACGAGAAGAATTTGAACGAACTGTACTCCACTACATCGCTCGACTCGACATCCCAGACACCTTTGAAATATTGGTCGAAAACGGAGTGAGCTTGGATATGCAAGAGGATAGCGATGAGTCAGTCCTCTACGTAGCTTCTATCTGTAACCATCTGAATATAATAAAGCATCTGGTCGATGCCGGCGCCGCGCTTCACGGTCCTCTCCTAGCACTCGCAGAGACTTCCAAGCACCAAACCAACTTCCACACTCTATTGAACATCATTGCCAAGAGTAAACCATAAGCTCACGAGAGTTTTATCGTCCTCATAGAGATGAACAGAATGGGTCCCACCTTATGCGACTCTTGCTTGGCTGTGATTGGCAAGTCATGGCGTTCAGGGACTTTGTCGATCGATTCCAATCACTGCCCTGGTGTTGGGGGATGCATTTCTTTGCGCATGAAGCAGGAAGCTAGAGAGAGAGGCTTTGGGGCGGGAAGCTGGAGCGCAATAGGAGGCTCCACTCAGGAGCTGGACTGTTGGGATGTAGGGGAAGATGGGTGAGGTATTTCGGGCTTAGATGATGTGCTCTGAATAATCTAGTAGGGAGAGTCCTTTAATCTTCCGAGTAAGGACGATGAAACTCTATCATTCAAATATTTTGCATCTAGCTACATAGAAGTAATGACATAGATCAACCACTTTCGTTCAAAGCAAAGAGATGCCTCACCATCCTCAATTTCAACTTAAGCTGCCTCGCATAGAAGAATTTGTCTTGAACAATGATTATTACTTTTGTCTATCGATAGTTTGTTATACACATATATAAGCACAGCACAAGCCATCAAGTCTTCCCCACCCAACTCCCATCGTCCATCTTCCCTGTCTGTTTCGACCCCTCTTTAATCCACGTCTCCACAAATCCCTCTTTCGGATCCTCATCTGGATACCCCAGACTTCTCCTAACTTTTAGCACTTCTTCTCTAATCCTATTTGTAACCTCAATCCTCAAATCCACCGCCTCCTCTCCATATTTCAACCCCTCAGTCAAGTCACCCATCTCCCATTCCGCCACGCCTCCCTTCTTGACCAACGCAGCTTTCTGCGCCTCCACCAGCCTCTTCCACTTCGTCCTCAACTCCCCAAAGATCTTCTCCCCGTCCATGGCTTCCCCAAAGGCGACCTTTATGTTCTTTCCTGCGCGCGGGAGAAACCGTGGCCATTCGCGCGATTCATGCATGACCTCTTGGTTTCCGTCGATGAAGATGGGGATGATTTCGGGGAGGGGCTCGGATTCGAGGATGAGTCGGGAGACGCCCCATTTGAAATAGCGCATGGTTTTGTGCGGGTGTTGGTGCACTCGTCCTTCGGGGAAGATGTGCACCCAGGAGAATTTGCGGGAGGCGTAGATGGAGGGGGAGGGGAAGAAGTCGGTGCCCGTGGTTGTGTAGGTTAGGGCGCCGGTTGTGAAGGGGTCGGGGGTTTCGTGGGAGGTAGGTGGAGATGGAGATTGGGAGAAGGGTTGTGAGGAGAGGAGGCGGATGGCTTGTGTTATGGCGGGTTGGAATAGGCCGCCGTGTACTGAGTAGTCGTGCCGGTGGGTGGGGAGGACTTGGCCGTAGCTGAAATAGGTTGATATCGCTCTGAAGGAGATGATTTTAGGTAAAATCTTAGAGTGATGGGGAAGAGCTATACTTGTTTTGAAAACATATATCATAACTTCCTAGACTCCATCTGTGGTTTGGAGGGTTGAACGCGTAGCTTAAAGGTAATACACCCCATATCAATGGATCATCCATTCTGCAGACATGAGTATCGCGTCTGAAATCAATTTGTTGGTACATACACGCTGACATGATTAGAAACTGGCGATCTGTTAGTAAGAATTGTTTTTGCTCCTCAATCAACAAGTACCAGTAATCAGCCCTCTTTGTCTATCCTCTGCATTCCTCCTTCTATCTAACGTCTCTAGGAATCGATCTAAGCCAAAAACCTCCGTTTTATTAAGCCCGTAGAGAAACCCTCTGCATAGGGACCCCGTCAAGCCCATGATCAGGGAAGAGCTGAAGCGCCATGGTAAGCTGGGAGACGAGGGCACGGGATTTGACATGTTGCTAGGGAGTGTAGTAGGAGAATAAAGAAGCAGCCATGAAATAAAAGAGCGTGTTGGCCTGAAAGGAGATGGAGGAAGTGTGGTGGTTAAAACTGACTCGTGATGGTGACGTCGAGAATTTAATAGGGGTGCATTAGATAATGTAAGGGTGCGGATTTAGAGATGGCAAAAGGTTAATCCGAAGCCGCTTGTTTAGGTAAGCGAGGGAAATTTCAACTCCATCTCGCTCTCCCATCTCATATTCATCTTCTTGGAGACAATATCGAAACTTTGATATCATATCGTCGTTTGCGCCCTCTTTATCTGTGATACCTTTGAGCCATATTGAACTCGACGCTGGTTCTTCATCTTCGAGGTCAACATCGCCTCATCCACGTGATTGTCTCAAAAACGCGGTCAAACTGTGGATTACAACGAATATCACAACCTGGCTACCTTTGAATAGCTATTCCAGAGGTGAAACACTGGAGTCTCTTACAATTCATTTTTAGGGACTATCATAGAAGATGTCTCACAGTAAGCGTATTTCCTCTCACTTTTTGACATGTGTGCTAATTTAACTAGGCAAGCGGAATACCTCGCGAGCTGTGTTCACATCTCATGAGCGCTCTATGGCCAAGGCAGCGTGGAGTTCCACAACTGCCAGACTTTCACGAGAGTCCTTTCTTCCATTTGCTTCATGTCGATTATGCTTACAACCTGCCATAACCCCTGTATCTTGCTCTCACGGCGACATCTTTTGCAGGGAGTGTGCACTGAGCAATATTCTTTCTCAGAAGAAAGAAATCAAACGTCTAGAGAAGACTAGAGAAAGAGAAGATAAGGAAGCCGAAGAGAATATAGAGCGAGATGAGGCTGAAGCGAAGGAAAGAGCTGTTCAAGAATTTGAAAAGATTCAGATGGGCCTAGAAGCCAAACTGGGGGGTTCTTCGAGTAACAAGAAGATTATCGGCAGGGAAGATGGAAAGATTCAAGTAGAGGAGGATGTTGTAGACGGAAAGCGAGGTGAGAAACGGAAATTTGAGCTGGATGAAGAAGAGCTTCTCCGGATAGCTCGTGACGAACGGACCAAGGCAAGAAAGGCTATTGATGATGAGCATGTAAGATCCATAAACTTTCTTGGGAAACCATATTAATCAGTGTCAAGGCTTCGAGAGCAACATTGCCATCATTCTGGGTGCCATCAGTTACTCCCACATCAAACACCAATACGACACTTCACAACATCGTCAAAAAGACTAAACAGTCACCTGTGTGCCCCGCATCTCCAGCTAATAAGCCACACAATTATTCGTTACACAGCCTAATCACCGTTGCCTTCACAGAGGAGAAGGACAGCGGTACTGGAAAGACTCAGCGAATTTGCCCCTCGTGCAAGAAATCTCTCAGCAACACATCAAAAGCAACCCTTGCAAATCCTTGTGGTCATGTTCTATGTAAGAGCTGCGTCACCAAATTCATGACGCCTACCGGAATTCATGATCCTCATGCGCCAGATGTCGACCAAAATGCTATTGTGTGCTATGTCTGTGATGCTGTCTTATCGAGAGAGCGCGATCCGAAATCACGTGGTGGTGCTGGCTTGATTGAAATTCAATGCGAGGGGACTGGCTTTGCCAGTGGAGGCTCAAACAAAGTCCAGAAGGATGGCGTTGCTTTTCAGTGTTGACCCACCATATTTCAGCTCCAAGTTGCGGTGTATTTGGGAAGTCTAGAATTCAATAAGTCCTATCACATCTAGATGACGACAACTAGCTCGGTAGCCGAATGTATAATTGAGCATTTCAAGAAGTGAACTTGCTGAACGAGTGTATTCACGAACGAGCAATTGGTATACAAAAGAGCACATGAGATGAAATACTAGCTTCGCTCTATGCAAAGAACGATGCGGTGAGCAAGAGAACATTTCATAAAGAACACGATTATGGCCAATGTCATATAGACGGATATACGTATACAGAGTTTTCTGTAATATTCCCAGACATAGGTATCATCTCAACGATATTCTCAAGCAGCCAAGCCCCCCTTCAAGGCCCAATTTCGAAAATCTGTTTTTAGCTCGGTGTGCTGCGAGCCAGGGAGGAAGAAATTACTTAGGGTTCTAACCGAGGCTCTTAAAGCTGGAGAATAACTGCTGTAAGGCGGAATTTCCTGCAAAATGATATGGCAAATGACAAGAAAGGGAGATTGTGGCGCCCTTCAACAATCCAAACTCAGATCGAGATGCACGAAAGATACTGATTTCGATTGAAGGAAGAAACATACACCAAAGAGACCACAGCCTAATTTCCAACAAGTAGGAAGATAAGAAATTTTGGCGGTATCTTAGTAGCTCAAGGGCGTCTATTTCATGTTTCATATATCAGAAGTGTGACGTCTTTTAAAGGGTTTTGACAGTCTTCCATCAAGGTCAAAGTTACATCACGTGACCAAAGATGAAATAGAGGAGGTTGGATCAGTAGCTCTAGCAGAACTTGGTGTGAGATAGAGTAGAGTGCTATGATAAAATTCCAATTGAGACAAGTAATCTAAATGCTAAGTTGCACCCGCTGCGATTTATAAATAAACGAACAAAATGAAGTTCAACTCAAGACCCGCAAACCTGAGGCAACAATCTCCGCACCAGAATTGTGTCACCTATCACCTGCTCTCCTTTCTTTTTCAAGTCCAATCCTCTTCCAATAGCAACTAAATCATTCCGTCTAATATTTTACCAAGTCTCACCTTTAGCAGAGCAACTTCAGTATCTTCAGTTTATTCCTTTATCAATTTGGTCCGGCCACTTTTCACAGCCTTATCAACATGCGCCTACTTCAAACATCTAAAATCGAACTCCACGAGTTCTTTGATGCTCAAATACCTGATTATGCTATTCTCTCTCACCGGTGGGAGGACGGTGAGGTCACCTTTCAGCTCTTCGAGAGTGGAAAGGGCAAGGATTTACCAGGCTATCAAAAGATACTCAACTGCTGTGCAAAGGCAGCTTCGGATGGTTGGGAATATATCGTAAGTGGTCACTAGATATACTGAGCATATTGCTGACGGAGTTCGGGTGGTAGTGGATCGACTCGTGTTGCATTGATAAATCAAGCAGCTCTGAACTCTCTGAAGCGATTAATTCTATGTACAAGTGGTATGAGTACGCAAGAGTATGCTATGCATATTTATGTGACGTAGATACTTGTGAGAGTGTCGAATCAGCCCTACGTCTTAGTCAGTGGTTTACTAGAGGCTGGACATTACAAGAACTTTTAGCCCCTGAAAGATTAGAATTTTACGATCAAAATTGGATTGAAATCGGTACAAAGCAAAGCATTTCATGGTTACTCGCAGAAATAACAGGCATTCAGAGAGACATTCTAGACAACAAATCGAGAGAAGATTACTATCCTGCATGTATAGCGCAGAAAATGTCCTGGGCTGCGAAAAGGAAGACAACCAGAGCAGAAGACTTGGCTTATTGTCTCATGGGGATTTTTGGTATCAATATGCCCCTTCTGTACGGCGAAGGGGCTGAAAACGCTTTTGTAAGGCTTCAGACAGAGATCATGGCCAAGTCGTCTGATGAAACCATATTTGCATGGGATTATCCGAATATGGATAGGACCACGTTACCTCTGCTAGCAGAACATCCTTCGTGGTTTGCAAGAAGCGGCAACGTCGAATCTCTACCTATGGGGACAATAGTTCAGCGATCAACTGCCCACCAATGGACCAGTAACGGAGTGCGTATCGAAGTGTCACAGATTCCTAATGAAAATCTCGAACTGGGAAGCATCAAAGATTTTCTACTGATCTTGAACGCTTTGAAACATGAGCCACACACTGATTTCGAATATTACAGTGTTGTGGCACTGCAAATGACTAGAAAATATGTTGCCGGAAGCACCTTTGCGGATCCTTGGTGTCGACAACGAGACTTAGCGGTGGTAAAAACCCCCATAGTACATCGTCGCCTAGTCCTGGCTAAATACCGAGAAATCATCTACGTTCCACAGATTAAGAAATCTGCGTCCTTTTATACTCTTCCCTTCAAAACTTTGATTCGTACCCACAACCTTGCTGAATATGGGTTTACTCTGTTTGATGATAATGATTGGTCTTCCGAAGATGAAAGTGGCCTACACTATGTCGGAAAAAATGTAACTGGGGACTTGGTCCTGGAGAATCCTATCAGTGAAATGATTCCGAGAGCTGAATGTGGACTTTTATTTAGCAATAGCAGCACAAGATTCGTTCTTCTGATGAATATATGCCATCAGCTTTCATGTATTCTGCAGTCAGAACTTCTGTATCATGGACAGGAGATGGATGAGATGCATCAGATGGGAAGATTGAAGAAGCCAGACTTCCCATTTTGGAGTTCGACAGGCTACTATGAATGTTGGCACCAAGATAGGTCCTCGTTTCATTTGAATGATAACTTGCACGTGTCAGCAAGACTGAAGCTAGGCAGAGAGTCTGGAGAACTTGTCAGCATTGTTGATGTTGCAATCGGTGCTAAGCCTGAATGGGTGAGGGGGATTAAAACTCAATAAATATTTATATCAAATTATGAATACAATATATAAATACAAGCTTGCGAACTTCAGTTACTAATAATCTTCGTAGTAAACCTTTTAGAAAAACAGTTTTGTCATTGGGTCTGTATTGACAATTTGGTTCCCATTGTGATATGCTCGCTACAGCAAAAATGCGTGAACTACCTGCTTAGGCTAGGTAGGTACCTCACTTGAGCTGTTGTTAAGCGACCCCAACCTATTGCCACGAAGCCACCGCCGCATAATACAAATGGAACATTTGCTAGGATAGTTTCTGCCATTTTCTACATGACGTTCACTGATCTCTTCCGCGCTCTGGAACCAAGTGGGGCTATGCAAGAGCCGAGAATCAATCATATCCCTCTGATCTATTCTACAATATTTAAAGTCGAGAATCTGAAAACTACGGTCATGTGTGGATTAAGGTTGGGACGATTACTTCATGTGATTATTTAGAGTAGCTATCTTCGCAGATATAAATTTGACATTATGAAAAACACACTAATGAAGAAACGCTTCTCTCAGTACTCTTCGACACGGACCAATGCTTTCGAAACCCATCACCACTCATGATCATCCTGACCCCTGTCCATTTGTGCATCAAGTAGTTCTGTGACCTAAAGCGAGGTTAGATTGAACTAAACTTGAAAACTGAAGAGTTGGTTCGTTGATGGGCTACATACCATCTGATTAGGTTGTGGCGTACTTTTCACAACAACATTAATGTTGTCAAGATTCGAGTTCAGGAGGGATTGGATACAAGCTTTGAGCTGTCGCTCATCTTTCACCCTAATCTGATCGTTGAAGCACAGAAAATCTCGGTCCTCATTGTAAGCGAGCCCAGCTTGATCATCAGCTCGCATGATCTGAACCAGGTTTGCCCATGACGCATAACCAGAAGATGAATCAATTATATCACTGATTTGAACTATTTCCTGTCTGTTGGGATCATTGAATCGCGCGATGTGAAAGACCATTTCCAAGCTCCGTCTCTCGGAATAGGTTTGTGACAAATGATCTGTCGCAAGGGAGATGTCATCTCTACTGTAGATAGAATCAGAATCAGTTGGTGTTAACCTTTCCTGTTCCATCCGGCGAGACATTGACCGATTTTCCGTTCCTAGTGTTGAGTCGCTGCTGGGTTCCGACTCTATTTGCGTTTCAATAGAAGATTGATCTAGCAATCTTCCCGAAAGTAAGTCTGTTATGCCAGTAAGAGACACACCGGCCGTAGAATCCGCAGGAATAGGTCTGCGCGTAGTTCCTAAGCGATCCTTAAGGTCTTTTCTTGCAGCTGCCTGCATCACGTCACTTAACTCCCCTATGATAACCTTACGTTGTTGATAAACACTCAAGTCGGCTGCTCCTGGAGGCTTCCAAGAGGTGTAAAGTTTCTGGTGGCATGACGAAACATAGAAGGCATCTGGATGTTTCTCCATGAATAGATGACATAAATAGCAAGACTTTTTGCTCACTCCGATGAATTTAAATAGGGGCTTAAGTTGAGGGTGATGATCGTAAAAATCGATCAATTGCATCTCGGCATGAGCTACAAGATCTGTTGAGCAGGCTCTCCGAAAGTGGTCTTCTGGATTCGCCGGATTCCAGATCTGAGCAAATTGACGGATAATTTCTCTTGCCTTGTTCCCATCCACTCTCCCTAGTACGCAAGATAAAGGCATACCCTGTTCCGATTCTCGATATTTCACTTTTGGCGGTGCGTTCACAGGTTCGACAATCATAGGATTCACAAGATCATGACGTTCGAAAGCGAGTTGTACTAATGCTCTTGCTGCAACTCCATAACGCCCTAGTTTAAAAATAATGGAAACCCAACGTGGTAAAGAGTCCTCGTTTCTTTGGAATGCGATCTTGAGAAATTCGATATGGTGCTTTTTAGCCCTCTGAGCCCATCTTATGTACCTGATAAGGGCTTCTGACCCCGCGTGGGAAGGCATATCCTTGAAAGTGAAACCATCTTTCACCCAATCTAAGAATTTCTGGACATTATTTGGGGATGGATTCGACGGGTGTTGCATAAGAATCTGTTCAATAGTCGATAAAGGCTCCTGAAAGGCTGCTTCTGACTTGCGGATATCTCTTAGATAGTATCGAATTTTTTCAATGTCAAGTTCAATTATGCGACTCAAAATATCCTCCTCTCCCCTGCCGGAATCGTACACTGAAAATGACAATGATATCAATAAAAGATAGAAACTAAGGATAAGAGGCGAGCTTACCTTGACTCGCAATTTTGCCTAATATACTTACGATCTCGCGAAGTTGCTTCAGGGTTTGGTCAGACACACCGGCATTGCTGGCGACTCGAATTACAGTTCCTTCGGGGCCCCCTTCTTCCATGCAGGCGGCAGAGACACTTCTGCCATCTTTCCTGATACAGCAAAGAAGTGCGAACGAGTCGAGAAATTTTCGTCTGAGTAACCTCTCTCTTGGTGATTCAATCTCATGCGGATCCTGATCCAGACCATATGCAGTAGGCTCACCCCGCACGGGATCCAGTAGATGCAGGAGCACAACAATTTGAATAAAGCGACTTCTCACAGTGCCAGTGATTTCGAAAGCCATCATTTACCAAGGTTATGTCGTCAGCAGAGCTTTCCAATTTCCAGAATTTGGTCTCAGGATTTCAGAGTTTGATCGGGATAAGGATAACGACGACCAAACAACAGTGCCCATTGAGTTGAAATCGAAGTTGGTAGAAATTTCTTGGGGATTGTTTCCATTAGCCAGCAGCAGTGCACACCAGGTTGAAATGGAAGCTGATGGAAATGCCTTTGGGAATCTTCTCACCAGCCAACAACAGCTGCCAAACTATTCTAGACCATGCGCCACCATCAATCCAGCTGGGACAGCTGGATCATGACTCCACGTAGTGAGGCCTAGGATCAAAAAAACTTGGCCAAAACCGCCCTGTGAATATGGCTGCATGATTGCAAGACTGGAACAGCTGGATCATGGGTCCACTCATAGTAAGGCCTATAACCAGAAAAAATAGGCAAAAAACGCCTTGTGGATAAGATTGCGTGAGGGCAAGGCTAACTTAAACGCCTGCGAGTAGCATTCGTGGTAATTCGAATGCTGTACAACATGATATGCATGAGACGAGGCCTACGATTTGACTAGCCAATCATGTACCAACCAATCACAAGCAACACCCACCGAATATCTCTACATCTATATTTCTTTCCACCCCTCTCTTTTTTCTTTGCCGTGAGAAATTCAGTCACGAAGCTTGTCATTCTTTTTGTGTTATCACAGACCTTCTCCCTCTTTCTAACCTCTTACCTCTATCTTCCCAAGGCCTAGAAAATTCAACAATGTCATCACTTTACTAGAGTGATGCAGACATCTCTGGACAAGGTCAGGCCGCTGTTTGCAGTACCGATGCTACTGTTGAGCAACGGTCCGATCTTGGTTCAAGCCCACCTAAGACGATAAATCCCAAATATCTGGATTCAACACTTTACCAGCAGCCCGGATATAACGTCTCTACTTCTCCTACCCAGCCGCAGGAACTCAACACCAACCCTATTGCGAATGATCACGAAAACTTAGCTCCTTCTTCTTCTGCCCAAATCCAAGATTCTCCCCCGGAACCGATCGATGATAATTTCGGAGAGTACTTTGATATGCCTCCTGATGGCATAAACGAATCGCTAGAAAGGCCTATTGATGCCACAAATGAATCGTCACAAGGGCCTGTCGTCCCACAATTCGAATGTGAATTTTGTTACGAGAATTTCACCCAAAAACATCAGCTCAAGTAAGTCTTGTTCAATTCTCATTTCAACGGATCTGATGGTTGACGTGGGCATGTTGCAGCACACATCTGAAAGTCCACATCCGACCCTTCCCATGCCCTTTTCCCTCATGCCCTTTCCCTGGTGCCCGATACAAGAAAGATCTCTCTCGCCATATCAATGCAGTTCACAAAGAAGTACCCGGTACTCAGCTATACTTCTGTCCGATGGAAGCATGCAGATTTTCAGAAGCGAATGGGGAAGGAAACCCTAGGTTAGATAACTTGAGAAGACATATGAAGACTATGCATCCAGAGTAAGCCGAGGCAGATTACTAGATCTTATATCAGATGAAATACACTCTTTATAGCTGTCTTCATCGTCTGAAATTTCAGAGTGACAATAATTAGTTCAAATTCTGCCTAGCAAATATTTTCTGGAGGAAGCGGAACGGTTAATACGAGAAACATGTATAAATGAATTCTATTTCGTATATGCCCCTTTTGAGGCCTTTAAAAGCCCCTCGCAATCCCAAAAACTCGCAAGATACTTCTTCATTCAATTCTGAGATGAGTGGGTGCAATTCGTTATCCCGATAGCCCCGTGGGACCCATGTAACAGGCCTCATTCATGCCGTCACCCGTGGAGCGAATCGCCAAGAAACACAATCAACAGTTCTGTACACCGACAATTAAGTGTATAGAGCTTCTATATACTGTCTACTACTTCTCTATTCATCATATTCGTTATGCCGTGTGATATTTTTCGTCTCAATCCGCCTTCTCTTGGTTGACACAGGTAGATAGCTCATTCTCGATCGAGCTCTGGATCCTGAGAGAGTCTGACGGGCAATCATGTCAATCGACCCAGTCTACTTTGGTCAACAGGATGTGGAAGAGTTCGATTACACGAGAGCAGTTGCGGGAAAGCATCTGCCGCCTCAAAAAGCTCAATGAGGTTCCTGAAGCTGCAAGAGAGAATCAGTTGATAACAGACACGGGCACAACACATCGTTTGAGCATCGGAAGGGAGACTGAGGTTGCCAGTAATCTGGCCTTCCTTTCTGCTCTCACAGATAATCCTCTGCGAGTGATGGCTGTGTGCATTGAAGAGCATCCCAGCGGAGAAAGATCCACAATTCGAATAGCCTCAAACAGTGGAGACCTCTCCGAAGTTACTGATGGATTCAGAGCACTTGCCAAGGTTCTAGAGACAGCTGCACATTGGAGTAGGTATACTTTGAGGTGCCTTAGAACTGGCTAACGGTGGCAGATAATTCAAGATCAGAAGATGTCGAGTCACTCTTTCAACAAGTCATTATCCTCAACCGTAATCGAATCCTCTGTCGACTACGTTCTCGACACGCTAAATTGACTAAAAAGATAAAGCAGCCACTCATAGCCCAATTAAGCCGAACAGTTCACGACAAGTCTGTAAAGAAGAAACCTGGGGTCTTGAAAACCAATCTAGGCGCTATAAGACGTGGTGCACGAGCTCTGGAAATCTTATTCGATAAACTCGAAAGCATACAAGAGTCTAGCACTAAGGATACCAAGGGACTCACCATTCTTGGAAATATTGTAAAGGCTGCCTACGAGTACACCAAAGAAAACGATCTAAGTGCTGCTCTCGAAGATTTTTCCGGAGATCCAAGTCTAAAAGGGCATCTTCCACAGGCCGTAGGCAAGCTTGGACGGTACTATTCCGCGGCTCTGGAACTCGTATGTGCTGCAAGAGATAGAAGTTGCCGGATCTTTCAGCACATCGAGGTTGAACCTTTTCAGATCTCGACGCCCATGGGCGTGACGACAGATCATGAGAAGATCCACGCCGAGATTCAAATTCTCTTTTACTACGAGCTCCACCCGGATCTTCCACGCCCAAGAATCATTTCTTCTAGCAAAAGCGCCTGCTACTTGTGTAATCTCTTCTTCAAATTGCACGGTGCATTTCAAATTCCTCGCACACACGGCAGACTATACGAGAAATGGATCTTGCCAGACTGGCTCGAGATCTCGGACGAAAGACAAGAAAGTCTCAGCAGTGTTGTATCAAGACTGCGACAAACCTTGAGGAACGAGAGTCAAAAGGCCTCAAGGCTGACGCAGAGATACCCCCATCCAAACGAGAGCGTCCTGCTTCCACTCGCGCAATGGCCTTCGACATCCGCGATAATTCACAATGAGCTATCCACCGCAGTACCCTCATCTTCTACGATTATATCGCGGCGACAAGTGAATCAGTGTAGGGCAAGTACATTGTCGTTGAGCACAGAGATGCCTTTGACTCCACCAAGAACACCACAAGAACATCCTGACGACAACAACAATAACAAGCCATCTGAGGATGAAAGAGAACAGGTGGATGGCGAGCAAGAACATACTCATAGCAAGAAAGAGCACATTGACTGCGAGAAAGAACATACTGATAGCGAGAAAGGGTATACTGACCACCAGAAGGAGCACATTGACCGCGAGAAAGAGCACACGGACGATAAGAAAGAACATACCAACCCCAACACCAAGCCCAACAACCCCCAAACCTCTCAACCCAAACCCTCAACCACCACCCTCTTCGCCAGCAACCATCTCGCCGACCCAGCCCTTCCCAACCCAACCTGTCACCTCACCCTCCACCGCAATGACCTACCCTTCGCCCAACCTATCATAACAACCACGCCATCCCTCCGCCTGCAAATCGACGGCCTATCACTCACCATCGAGTTCCTCCAGGTCTTTTCGGGCCAGGTATCGATCACGCAGAGTGAGGATGTGGCTGTGCAGGGGGATGTGGAGCAGGTGATTGATGTCGGGGATATCCCATGTGCGAGTGAGCTGAGGGTGGGTTGTGTGGATGGTGAGGAGAAGGTGATGATTCAGTTGCGGGATCGGAGGAGGAGGTTGATATGTTTCATGTTTGAATGGACAGGTTAGTTGGGATTTTTGGGTGAGTGATCTGTGCTGGCGTTTGGATCTCGCTACTGGTTTTCGATGAAGAGTTTACCAAATGATGCTCGTTCCATTCAAAGCCTCTTATCAATACTTAGCGATCTCGCGAATTGTTCGATAACACTGTCTATTGCGTATTAGATTAAAACTCCAAATGCAACCATTTTCAGCCTGTTGCCATATTCAATTCTAACCATTTCCCTTTCTTCCCTCTCACCTAACAGAACTCACACTTCGTACTGGCAATCGCTCTGGTAGGGTACATGTCCAAACCACTCCTAGAAAAGCCTCCCGCCTGCCCAAAATTATTCTGGACATCATTTTCCTGGCCCCTCACATCATCTGCACTGAAATGCCAAGTGCCATTATCGACACAGGGGGCATTAGTCAGACCACTATGAATCCAAATCAGTACTCTTATCCAAAACCCGAAAATCGAATGGAATGGAGGATGGACATACCCGCAAGATCCAATATAAGCATGCGTCACGTTAAAGATAAACGTACTACCATCAGCGAAGAAACCGAAGGTAACATTGGGATTGCTGCAAGGAGCATTATACGGCGGCTCATCAAGTGCAAAATAATAGCTGTTGCTGTAGTAATAGCAAGTCGTGTTAAAGCCTTGAGGTTCAGGAGTAGGTGTATCCGTGATGTTGAACTGCCAGCTTGAGAGGGTTAGCTGAGGAGGTATCAGGGTAGGTAGAGGAGAAGCTTACTAGCCACCAGTCCCGTGACGAGTGTTGGAGAGAGTCAAGCCGGTGATGTACCAGGGCACGGGGACTTGAAATTGTTGAGCTGAGGCGGTGCTTATCACCAAAGCTGCCAATGAGAGGAGAGTGGAGAGTTTCATGTTGATGGTGTAGATTGATGAAGTTGGCTGGGAAACAATCTGCTGCGATTTAGCCTGAAGAGTGCGCGTGATGATTATCGAAAGTCAACTGGAATCTCGTAGCTCGGAGTTCAACGTTGAAGATTGATGCTGAAAGTCTAGTGCGAGTGAGACATATATATACTGATGGAAGGGCTTGTTGATGTTGATCCTAATCAGGTTGCACCTTCCTCGTATTCCATATTGCTGATCGATTAAGCGAGTACAAACATCGTCTGCCTATCTATTTATACCCAACCCGCAGGGGCTACAATGTGAGGTCATACCACGAGAATTGAACGCACGCTCAATCTCGGTAGCCTGTGGAGCCTCTTGGTATTTTATTTTCGCATACCACGCTGGGTAGGAGCTTAAATGATCGTTATGCGAGTGAGTAGGCATTGATTTGTCGATCTCAAGCTAGGACAACCAGTTTCCTGGAGCATAATGTCAACAAACAGGTTTACACCAGAACCAGGAGATTTCAACACTGCTGACTCCCTTTCCACGATATCAAAGCCTCCTTCGCGATTATCTGATCGTCGGCTAATCCTTCCTCATGAATTGACGTTCTCGAATATATTGATATGTCCAAAGGCGAGCTTTCACCGATAGTCTCTAGGTCAAAATTTTCATTCAAAATATCTATGCCATCCTTCTTGAGACATGATTCGACAAAAATCCTTCAGCGAAGGGCTTTGAGGAGCGACATGGCGTGTCGCAAAAGTCAACGGCCTCATTTTGATGATATCAGGTGTCTGTCTTACATTTTTCCAGAACGTATCCTGGAAGAGGCTAGTACACCAGCTGTGGGGGACTGGCTATGAATCGCTGATCCTCTAAATGATGTCGTTTGATTTTGTGTAAGTAAAGTTCCAAGTTGATATCTCTTCCTCCTGGTAGAAAGGAAAGCTGGTATAAATTTGACAGCCACTCCCTAGTTCAAATTACACTTGGTTGCTTGGTCTATTAATAATGTCTGTATTTATTTCACCTCTTCTGGGCTATTCCGGAGTTTCACATCTCTGGGTCCAAATCTGAACAAGATACCCTGCATTCTCTCCGCTAAAGGAAAGACTTGTCGAAAGTTCTTGGTTATCAAGACATGGATCCTAAAGCAAGTAGGTCAGGACCTCATCGTATAAGATAATGGAGGACTATACCATGGAAATGCTGCGGTGCTTAATAGCTAGCTGACAGCACGGCTGCAAATTGTTCTAGACGACAGAATTGCTCGCCTGAGTACGTCAGCAACGGTATTGTATCAACTTAGTATAATTCACCACCCAAGTCCAGCACAATTTCCAAGTATTGGTTCAGGTACTCTATGCTTTGAGTACTGAGACTCTGTCCTCTACTAGCTCTGCTTAAATATAGAATGCAGCGAGTTCGTTAAATCGATGACGGCATCAGTCTCACCCAAAACTGAAAGCATTTTCATCATATCAATTCCCGAGCACTGAATTCCCGAAATCTCCTACTGTGGTACTTCTCGACCTCTCTTAGAAAAGGTTTATCTGCCTATGCTGTCCTACTAGACTATAGGAGACTTCATGGAAGTGATGCCGCTCTTTCCTATCTCTCAAAGATGTTATTATTCAAACAACCATCTGCAATTCGCTGTAGATTTCTAGTAGGGTGGCTGTATCGCCCTCCAAGAGCCGTGAAATACTTAATGAAATCCATATGTTTGACTTGTTGCATCAGTGATTAGTTATGCCATTCATCTCTTCAAATGGGACTGTATGCTGATGGAGAAGGGGGGTTCGAGGAGACCTCTTGAGTATCCCCCTTGTCTGACGAAGCTATGACATAATATTTGGAAGTTCTATGATATCTACGAGTGCGAGATATATATAAAATGTGTGATGGGTGAAAAGAAGATCAGACTCAAATAAGTGGACAAGAGGAAGAGGAATGGCGGTTGACATTTAACCTTCCTTAGATAAAGAAATTGTGAAGAGTCTTTCAATCAAGACAACACAAATTAGGTATGCGATAAACCGACGGATTGCATCAGTTTTGCTGTTGTACTTAGAGCTCGAGAACTAAATTTCGAATACCAAGCTTGAAAAAAATGTCAAAGTTCCGGGGAAGTGTCGTGGATCTGGGAATATCTAGATACGGATAAGGTTGAGAGAAGGAGAGTTTTGTAATTTACTTTCTCACTTACCTTAGACACCGGCTACACACTTCTCTCAAAGACGGAGGAAGCCACAACATTGTGGCAGAGCGATCACCTCCCAAAGATCGGATTCAAGATCTTCGCCACTGCCTCCGCAGTTGTGAATAAAATCCCTCCCCTGAAAACCGTCCTACTTAACTCATGACCGTCCCTCTCCAAAATCCGCGAATCCCAATCTCACTCCAAATAGCGGTCACTGCATCCGCTACTCCCATGTCCCTCGCACTCTGACACCTCGTCTTGACAGAGTCAAAAGGCATGGTAGCTAGCGTCGTCACTGTCCCAGCAATCGCTCCATTTGCGAAATTCATGCCCGAGTTTTGAGCCACCCCTCTCCGCTCCTCAAAATCTTTCACAATATTGTAACTTCCCATGCGGAAACTAGTTGCGGAAGTTTGCTTGAGCGTGGTTCCAGCGAGACCGCGGTAGAGATCTTTGATCCCATCTTGGTGCAGGATAATACGGATTGCTTCTCGCGCTGAGGAATACTGCTTCGAAGTTGCGGATTGTGCGTCGTCGATTAAGGCGGTCTTGACCCGCTCACTTGGTGTCACAGCCGTGATGCTAGCTACTAGTCCTACTGCCATGCCATGTTCCGTATCGGGGTCAATTGACCGGTTTCCGGGTCTTTGAAGGCATTCTTGATGCTGTCGAAGGAAAGGAAGCGCATGGCGTCTTTAGCTACAGAGCCTATAACTAGAGCGCTGCAGCCAGTGTACAAGGAGCGCAGACCCCCTTCGTGCAGGTATATGTGATGGAGAACAAGGTACGAGTTTCGAGGGATTTCCGAAGAGCTGGACAGGGAGTGGGAGAGTTGAGAGCGGGATTTGGCGAACTCAAAGGGGCAGGTCAAGAAGCCTTCCACACCGCCAGCGATGCCGCCCGAAAGTAGAGAGACAACTGGCGGAACTGAAGATGGGGAAGAGACCATCTTTGGATGGAACTGAGGTTTGAGAAGACATGATGAGAGATTGAGAGGTCGTTAATTATAAAGTCTGCAATATGACGTTTGTTCCCGAAGAGCGGTGCTGTAGGTCAGGGTGAGTGTGATCGCCTCAGGCATCTCGCTGAGTGCACACATACTTCTCCATATCCAATAACAATATTCCACCTATTCTTCTACGTCTAAATAAAACCCGCGATGCACACAACTAGTCTAGCACGCTGCAGTACGGGACTGCTCCTTACCGCGAGCCAAGAATTGTATTTGGTCCTCTTACTTCAAATAAACCGAGAAGTGTTCTCAGCAAAAGGCTTCTGTGTGGGACAGATCATTACCGCAAACATCTACTCATCTGCCTCAAAAAGAACTTGGATTAGTGAACATGGTCTCGAACTTGCTGTGTTTCTTCTTACGATCATATCTCTCTTCTTCAGCCAGAGTGTTGTCGCTTGACAAGTGTCAATCGATTTCTGAACAGACTTATTCATTGGCTGTGCGACAGCAGCTGAGCCTCTTGGCAATCGTGGCTTGCATGATAACCGCCAACTCTTCGCCGAGATCTACGTCTCCTCAAATTTTCTTCTTCATTCATCATCGAGTTAAGTATATATCGCTCAGCATGCTTTCAAAATCACTCCTCCTGCCATTTACTTTGTTGTTGTCTTTAGCTGCTACACTGGTAAACGCTCAAGTTGCAACCTTGACTACTCAATTTTCAGTCACAGCCTCGACAGCCTCGCCTTCGCCAACGTCCTCGCCAGGCAGCATATGCGGTTCTGCATCCTTGGGAAATGGCAAATGTGGGTGGTTCTCTGGAGGTTCCACCAGAAGCACGTATTCTATTCTTTGGTCTTGCTTTGCGGTGATATTGCTCTGCACTTACAAGGTCATTCATCTTGACATCTGCTCAGACGCTGAGCATATGGCTTCACGGAAAGAATGGCCACATTGGCGCAAAAAATTGAGGAAACTTGAAATGATGCTCGTGGCACTGCTAGCCCCTGAATACATTTCTCAGTTAGCATACAAAGATTGGAAGCTGGCCCGAACTCTCAAAGAGGAAATGCATCGCAGGGGATATCGGTATATCTCCTTGAACTTTTTAGATACGCCACTGATGAGAAATCAGTTGTTCGATGATTTTAGCCCATTTCGTGGCTATGGGTGGATTAGCCCTCGAAAGCTCAGAGTCCACCATTATAATTCGATTAAAAGGTTTCCGATCGCTCCTAGACTCTGACCAGGCAGGTGAACTTGTTGCTCAGCTGCCATCAGATCAAGACATTGAAGATCGTAGTAAGACTGACAGCTTGACCATCCTTCTCGCATGCATACAATCACTAGTAAGTCACAACTTGGCTCTTTCAATGCTACTCCTAGTACATTTTGTACCAGCGAGCATACATTTGTGCTCATTAGATGTGCTGAGAGGCTTACTCCTAATATTTCAGTGGCTCGTGGCACAAACAATCGCAAGAACTTCTGAACATGCAAGTATGAAGTCTACCCCGTATATCTTTCACGGAGTTGCCAAGCTAATGAGCGTTAGTGATCTCTGAATTAGAATTAGCCACATGTGCTTTTGTCGTGTGTACTCTGATGGCATACATTCTGTGGTGGAACAAGCCATATGACATTGAACATCGCACCAGAGTGCGATTTTATGCTCCTATCGAAGATAGTATCCTGGAAGATCTGAACAAAAGTCAAAGAAATCCCTCATACGCACTAGACAGAGTGTCTTTTGATAATAATGGTATTCTCTTTTTGATAACAGTCGACAGGTTAGGTAGGCTAACTTCTTCCAGAAGTGACCAATACCACATCAATAGCATTGCTAATCGCCCTTGGAACTATATTATCAGCCTTGCATCTCGCAGCGTGGAATTGGGAATTCCCAAGCTCTACGGAACAACTACTCTGGCGAGTGTCGAGCTTGGTACTTCTTGGCTCTTGCATGATAATTTTCATTCGTTGGCTCTTAAACCAGGTCATCAGTGAAAATCTTTTTGGCGAGAGTTTCATGATCATCCTCTTTGTACTCTACATAATCGCCCGAATGATCCTCATCGTGCAGGTCTTTCTCTGTTTCAGATCTATGCCTGAGAGTGTGTATGAGGATATGGATTGGACTCAATTCATTCCGCATTTATTCTGAAAATTTATAATATTTGTTGGATAGATAGATCAAGATACCTACACAAATATAATGCTAGATTGTTGAATGGCAGATGTCAGTCATGTATACTTTACAGTTAAATCTTTATCTTCCACTTCTGATATGAAGGCTTTCGCTTGACCACAAAAATCGTGGAGAAGAATATAAACCTCATAAATACAAAGGTAGACAATCCTAGAGCTCACTTGCAAGGAAAGATAGTTTCTCGGCTAGAACCTTTGACAATCAAATGAACCAGACTGGCTGGAGATCGGGAAGATGAATATATACCACGTGACTTTACCCCACCAGTGGGATATTCTCTTAGCAGCCAGAAACTAGATGAGAGATGGGAGAGTAGACATGAAAAGTAGCTTTCAAGTTTGATTTAGAGATCTCATTCACAGTTTCTCATGCTTCTCACACAATTGTTCGGTAGAGCGCTCAGCGGAATCTGAATTCTAACTTGAGATGAGATTTTTTGAAACGAAGTAATTGAGAAATATTTCATTCGATATGTATGTTGTTCATTTTCATGTGTCCCGGCCATATGCGTAACCAACCGCGTCCTAACGCCGTAAAATCAACCCTTTCGGTGATATGCTTCGTATGCTACAAATTACACGATTTGGTTCTTGGAAGTCTACCAAATCATTCCTTCTCTCCCTTGATTCTCTTGCCCACCTTCTCAAGTTTCCCACCTAACATCTCCTGCGCATTTCCTAGCAAATGACCTGCCTCTTCACTGGCATATTCATTCGCAGTTTTCGCAGCCTCCGTGGCATTGCTGCTAGCTACTCCAGCCCTCTCAGCAGCTGTACTAACCGCCTCTTTCCCGTTTTCTACACTTTTCGCTACACTCTCACTAACATTCACATATCCCAACTTCACCGCTTGACCTGCATCTGAGATCTTCTCTCCAACTGCACTGCTCGCATCCCCCATCGCGTCGCCAGCCTGTTTCGCTAGCTCCGAGGGGCTGGGATATTTATTCAGTGTCTTGAGGATGAGGAAATATGTCTGGATGATGAGCTTGTGAATACTTTCCTTGACGATCATGGTAATTCCATGGCTGAAGAAACCTTTGAATATCTCTCCTAGCACGCCCTCATACAGTGCCGCCGCACCCTCTTTCTTGTAAATCTCGAGAATGGTGTGGAATACGGTGCTCCTCTTTGCTACATTCTTTGCATCTCTTCCCGCTTTTTCGGCTTCGCTTTTATTGCCCGCGGTCTGTACTTCGGTCTTCACCTTTTTGGCAGACGTTTCCTCAATTGGTGGTTTGGAACTCATCTGTGCGCGGGTTTTTGCTAGGGAGAAAGGATAGGTGATCGTGCTTGCGATACTTTTGCTAAATGCAGCCATCAAGAACGTAATTTTGGCTCCTGGATTATCGCGTCTAGCTCTGGGGAGCATTGTCCGTTTGAAGAATTCATAGAGGAAAAATGTGATGCTAGGATTGAGTGTGAGTATAAGTGATGCTGAATAACCAGACCAGAAACCTTGAAGGCCCTTTTCAGACCTGATCTTTTCCGCAATGGATGATACGCTGGGAGAAGATGAGGATGAGGGGTGCATAGATGAAGTTTGTTTCCGCGTCACAATGTTGGAGATGGGAGTGGTGAAGAACTTAGAACATGCGCCTGCTAGAGCACCAACTGCTAGCTCATCTAATACCGGGAGTGTGGTAGTGCTTGCTCCATGCTTCCTCAACCGTGTAGAGCGGAGGTAGTTGTAAAAGAGAAAAAAAAGGAAGGAATCTGCAATGCTTTTCCCTGTATCTTGCAGGACTCCAGTATAGAAACCAGCTAAGCCCTCTTTTTCGTAGATCTTTTCAAATGCATCGATTACCCCAGCGTACTGGGCTCGAGAGGGTGTTTCGGCAGGAGTGGAGGAGTTCAGGGAGCGTTGAACTTGCAGGCGTGTGATGATTAGGTCAAGGGGGTATATGGTCAGGTTAGATATCGCAGTTCCAATTGAACCTGCAAGAGCATGACCGAGTGCTGGGAGAGCGGGATCGATTGTTGAAGAAGACGTTTCTTGGGTCTTGTGGTAGAGAGTATATGCGTCCTGGTGGTCTGTTTAGTCTGGGTAATGCAAGATGAGTAGGGTTGTATACCAACTGGCTGTTATAGACGTGTGCCATTGTTCCTAGAATTATGGTTGATTTCAAGGGAAAAGAGAGGAGGGGAGACGGAGGAGCGGTATTGACATCTGAAAGCGGAGGTGGAAGTTCATGACATCATTTTATGCACCCCGGATTTTTGCACCGCCACACCTCAGAGATGAGGAAAACGCCTCCGGATTCGGATTGATTCTCATCTAATTACTGCTAGTCCAGGCAGTCGACATAATTACAACGCTATCAACTCCATCTCCTTTCACGGCACAATTATTACTCCCTCAAAGAACGAGATCTCATTAATTCTCATCTATCTTGTTAATCTCAGCCCTAGCTTCCTCCCACGTTTCCTTATTCTTCTTTGCCCATTCAATTTGACTCTTTGCATAAGCAAGCTGTGATGATGTTAGCGAAAGCGTACATCAAGATGCAGGGTTAGCTTTCACACTCACCATATAGCGCCTCAAATCGTCTTCTTTTTCCAACTGAAAGCGTTTCAAGTCTTTCAAAATACCAGCACTCGCATCTCTTACATCCTGTTCAGCAGCTTGCTGGGCTTGCTCTAACTGTTCGATAGACTCCTTGGTCTTTCCCATTTGATCTCTCCTAGTCCGCTCTGGATCAACATCAACAACACCATGCACCGCATGACTGATTCGACCAAAAATTCTGTTGGTAATGAAATTCCCACTCGAACTCTTTCTGTGCGTAGGTGACTGTTCTTCGCTTTGAGGAGCTCCTTGGGTAGCCGATGGCGGCGAAGCATCTCCATGAGTTGGAGGGAAATCGGAATCTATCGAGGCAGTGTCTTCTTGAGCATTCTCCCGTCTAGAAAGGGGAGGATCTCGAGCTGAGGAATTTGATCGTCGAGGTAAATTTGCTGTGCCACTGCTATTCAAATACTGCTCAATCCTCTTAGCCTCAGCTTCACTCCGTTCCAGAGATTCAAGGAGTATCCTCTTCTTCGCTAGCTCGTCATTAGTCATCTCCTGTTGTACTCGCTTCAAAACCCTGTATCTCAAAATCCCTCTGACAACACCAGCAAATTGTGCGCTCTCCCTCATAGGCTCGGCAAAGCTAGCACCTAACGAGCTCGACAATTCCTCAGTTGCTAGATATGACGAATCCACAGCTTGACCAACTCGCTCGATTGCCGCCGCTAAGGAAGGATTTGGTTCGGAAAGAGAAAAGCCATTGTAACGCGCTCCAAGCTCTGCCATGTCGGTAGCCATGGCAGAGAGATGTGTGAGAGTTCGACGATTCACTCTTTCAATAGACCCTGTAAGGAGTAGTTCGAGTTCTTTTGTTGCTGCCTCAAAGTTTATGAAGTAAGGATCAAGGTCATGTTCGCTGAGATAGTGCGAGTCTGGAGGGAAGCGGCCGAAAATTTGGGCTCCAGGTATGGTATGGGCAGCTGTCGAGGGACTGGCGGCATATTCTGATGGCTGGTTTGGCATTCCTTGGACATTAGTTGTGGAGTTAGAAGCAGCTTTGAGTTTTGCAGATGCTGCTGGTACTGGTAGCCACGCGTGGGCAGTGGTAGGATTGGCGGGGTCGAGAGGTGGAGCTTTCATGTTGGATTTCGGGATAGATGCAATAGGGTGAGAGTGGAGAACTTCGGCCTGTAACTATTAGCTACAAGATTTGTTAATTCTTGTGATGTACTTGCCCAGCTTGAATTTGGGTCAAGGAATCTCCACCAAACCCCGTCGTTCCGTACTTCATCCATGCGCCGACATCGATTCAAGAACACAGCCAGCATGCGCTTCCTCAAATCAATGATTTGTTGATCTTGTTTAGCTTTGGTAGGATTCGCAGCATAGTCCGCCATCGTGTGTTTCTCAGGAATCGGCGGTATGACGAGTGTAGGATGTAATCTGCTGAGGGCATCTCTCAGAGAAGAGAATTCGGAATACCTCCTTCTAACTTCTAAATCCTATTGGAGGTCAGTAACGCCATACAACTAGCACAAGAATTACATACACCTGTCCTAATCGTGTAGACAATGTATTTTCCGCCACTTTCCAAGCTCTTCCCGGCATCTACAATCAAGATAGGAAGATCGGGGTTCTCGTAAAGAATCTGTTCAATCCTGCTATCATAACCTCCCTTTTTCCTTCTCGGTGCTTGTGGAGAAGCATCATATTCCTCATCACTCCCACCATCGCTTGTATCATAGTTCTGCAGTCTAGTAATGTGCTCATTCTCATTGTCGTCAATTGTAGATGGAGTGCGGGGCCCGCTGTAATCATGATCTGCCAGTTCCCAACCATCAGCACCGTCTTCAACCAAAACAGATTTCATCATCGTGATCGCTCAATCCTAGGCAGTCGGGTCACGTAAAGAAAGTCTAACTTACGAGAAGAAGGGGAGCTGGAGATAGGATTGGCTGCGGAAGAGGAAGATGAGTCCGGGCGCTCAAACGACGTGCCGTACGGGTTGTTGTCTTCGTCATTCCACATGATGCGCGGTAAGATGCTCCTCCTCGAGCTTGTAGGACAAAGGAAGATTAGAAGGGAGAGTGAGGCGTTGTTGTTTGTAGCTATGCATCCATTCTAGGTCGCTGCAATAACCCACTAACCATGACGAAGCTCCCAGCCATTTCACGTGGCACGGACCTTTCTTCAGGTTCTCCGACCTCGCCTTATCAGCTTTCTCCTCCATTCCGTACCTTCTCTCTTTCATCTTTTCATAGATGTACGATTCCCTTTCTTTCACAATTGATATACGACTCAAAATGGAAGTCACTGAAGCACTTAGCTATCATGCAAATAGAGCTTACAATGGCTGGGTACAGGGTTTTCGGTCATCCCTGCACAAGAAGTAAAAGTCTTGACACGCATTCTTCCGAGCAAAGCCATGCGGATTCATTCAGTGTTTTCTCTATGAAAGCGCTCTCAGCGTCCACAATGCTGATCCTCACTCTTCGTGGCAATTACACACCAACATCAGTGACACCTTTGCATCAAGGCTTAGGTGTACTGTACACAATCCAACAATCCCGCCAAGTAGTTTACGACTGTATTTTCCCTGCTTGCGAGATCCCAAATCGCTGCTTTCTTCAATACCATGCATAGATAAAGTATATCGACCATATCCGTTCCCCTTTATGACTAAACTCCACGGTATTGATGAGTGAAAAGCTCACCGTGAAACACTCTCTCGATCTTTAGCGAAGAATTGCCGACTTGGTACGACTCGTTTCTGGCCTGTACTCCTTCTTCGCCGTCGTCAGTAGACTTTCTGCAACAGTACACTAAGAAAAGCTTACGGAGGTCGACTTCCACCTTGTCTGCTTCAATGTCCAACTGCTTGAGCGACTGGTATCGATCTAACAAGGTAACTGCTTACTTTGTGTCTTTTGCGTTAAATGGCACAAGATTAAATGGCGCAAGACTTCCTCCAATACCAATACGTTTAAGTCCAATTTCCTGAGATTCGAACCTCGAGATCTTCTGAAGATATCTGTTGATCACCACTTTGCGAGGTTGAGGCTTTTCAATTCCATGGAAAATCAAGAATGCCCTCCAATCCTCGAAGTATAGAGCATCCTTGTCCTAGTTCATCCAAAGACTCTTTCCACCATTGTATTGCTTCAAGCAAAGAGCGTACGATCTTCTAGCCACACTTCGGGACTCACTGGTGGCGTGAAGAACTGCGGGGACAGAACCACCGCAGGCACTAGGTTTCCTAATAAAGCCATGATAACCAATCTCTTTAAGCTTCTTTTTACTGAGCGAGAAATCAGTCTGGATGTAGATTTCGTTTTTAATAACGAAATTGCGCGGTCCTGGGAGCGCAAAGTTCTAGATGATTTCTCTGAGCTCTAGCGGCAGTGTCGAAAACACTTCGAAAAGCACGGGAATAAGAGTTGAGTTTTCAGAATTGGCTGAGTGGCTGAAGTGTCGATAGCTAGATCTCTCTCCGGAGTTGGATAGGTGTTCAGAATTGGTCGGTTCCTCCAAATCGATCGACTCGTCAGCATTAGATACGTCTTTGGAAGTTGATTTCTCGTCCTCCTTAGGAGTAGGTCCGAAGTTACTTGCTCCCTCATGAGCTGGTAACAGTTCATGTTCAAGTGAGTTGACTATCTCACGCGTTGGAATTATGAGGTGTCTGATTGTCCGTGATCAAATGATTTCACGATCTCACGCGTGGGAATTGTGACGGTGTGTGACTGTTCATGATCAAGTGGTTTCATGATCTCACACACGGGAATCGTGACGGTGTGTGACTGTTCATGATCAAGCGATTTCATAATCTCAAGCGCGGGAATCGTGACGGCGTGTGACTGCAGAGAGCCTCGATTCTCTCCTGGGTTTTCCTACATGACATCAGTTCCTTGTTGCAATTCAGCGCGTGTTATTGTTGTCAATTACTTACCGCCATTTTGGTTCGCAGTGGTTGACTAGATCTTGATTTGTCTGTCATTCGCGTTGTTGTTATGATTTGAAACTCAACGCCAGATGGGTTCAGATAATGAGAACAAACCAAGACGCGCTGACCGATAAGCAATCATGCGGCCGCGCCTTATCGGTGGCCTTAATTCATCTATAAGGAGAGATAAGTCTTATGTAGATACCGAAGTACCTATATGCCAAGAACAGTTATCTAAAGTTGGGTCAGAGAATAGAAACCCATGGATCTCCAGTTACTTCTCATTGGAAGAGACTAAGAATGCAAATCCTCAGATACTCATAGTGGATTATCAACTTGTGCTTGTTGTGTTGAAACGCATGAGCAATATTACTCCATCAGATGATCACTGTAGGATTCACATTTTATTTCCATTCGAGACATCATAGTCATGAAGATAGTACTAAACGAGGTCTTATGAGTACCATGGTGGCATATTCATGTAAAATATTCCATTTCAGAAGGACAGTCGCGGTGAAACAACATGACAATCTTATAGAGGCACGAGCCCAACTAACTACGAACCACTTAATTCACCTTTAGGGAAAGCTCCAGGCCTAGTTAAGACTCGCCTTCTTTTAGCTCCTTGACATTCTTAAACTTCTGCCTTGATCTCTCTATCCTGCTTCGCAATGTAAGCCCACCCAACGAGTATAAATTCCCAATGCAGAAACTTGAGCAGTTCAAGATCCCTTTGTTCTTGTTAGAGATAAGCTAGAGAGAATCTGGGGGGGCTCCCTTTCCCTCTTTGGCATTTTCAGCTGCGATTTCAGACTACCATTGAGGCTTTGCAACATTAGCTCTTGACTCGAAATTTGAGTCTGAAAAGACTTGACATGAACAAATTTTGATGCTTCTTCTCAAACGCATTGATTGGAACATCTTGGCTCGTTTTCAATTCCTTCTTATCCCAATAATATCCTGTAAATCTGCTAAAAATGACAATGCATCTGCTTTTCTGAAAGAAGCAGTCTCATTTTCAAGGTCTGCCCAGGTTTGTCTCCCTTTTAGGTTTGCTTCGCAGCACAAGGTATAAATCATGGAAGCGATCCGACGAGCAGCTTAATGCATCTGCAGAAGAGTAGGAATCATATAGTTCAGTATGGTCAAAGCAGCTTTCCAGCACGGAATCGAGTCGGTGGTGAACAAGGCAAAAGTTCCAAGCTTTAAAACGCAGGTTGGTTGCATGTCGGGGTCTCGATCCATGTGCACGGCTTTTGTAGAGTTTACATTCGATTCCGCTGGCTTTTTTTGACTTTGCTCGCCTTGAATTTGATTTGCATCGCCATTGCATAAATTTTTTGAGGACGGCGGGGTTGGCCGTAACAGCCCCATCGAAGTCATCTAGAGGAGGCGGAGATAACTATGAACTAGTCAGATGGGCCATTGGTTGATATGAGACCAAGATGCTCTTGCCTTTAAAACCTATCACGTAGTTTGCGAGTCGTTGTCGTTGTTCTACTTGTTGCTGTCGTTGTTTTTCATTGATGGAGCAAGTGCTATGGCCCGACAACAAGGACCCTGCCATCACAGTCGAGGCAACGAGTAGAGGCCACGAGTAGAGGCAACGACTCTCATTCAGTCAAGACAAAGAAGACTCTCCACAGATATATCAGAGTTCTTATTCATTCAATGTCGATAACAAATACGATAACCTCTTTTAAAGCTATGGAACACATTCACATCCAATTTTCCCTTGTTGAGGAAGGCATACTCTTCTGTGGTGGTAATGGTAGTAATTTTATCATGTCACTTCTATTAATGCACGAGTCTTTAAATAAATGGTTTCGTGTTTGACTTCAGATACTCGCTTTACACGGGAGATTGATAACCTGAAATAGAGTGCATAGAGTGCTCTATTTGTGCAGCCTCAGTGAAGGGAATCAATCATTGCTACTCCGGGTTAGAATTAAGGCTGCTCATGTGAGTTATGCCATTTGTAAAGCCTAAAGAAGTCATTTGTTAAGGAGATAAAAAGACCATGAGCCGTCATTGATAATAAGCTTTAGCAACCTGTTCGATAGCAATTGCTTGCCTTATCCCCTTTCACATGGGACAATTAGAGGTTGATGTTGAAAGGAATTTTATTTTCTCCGTAGCAAAAGCACGTTGGTGCTAGCTAACTGAGACTTCTGGGTCAAGAGTACGAGGCCAGAACGCCGTATTGTAGTCTTGCACCCTCCAATGATCCAATTGATTAGGAAGTACCTTCTCAGCGTCCAGCAGTTCCGCGAACTTCTTGAAGGATGCTGCAGGGAGGCCATGGAAAAAGAGCGACTCCAAACCCGTAAATCGAACGAGGCCAGCGGCCAATGAAGTCAGATGGACAGTCTTTGAAAACAACTCGCAAGTGGATTTAATTCGCCATGACTCTTTGGGTAATTAATAATGACCAACCCAGGCACCGTTTGGCTCAAGCATGAATACAGGTTTTTCTTCCTTGAGTCGCTGACTATTTTGATGGGAGTAAGCCATCTATCTCACCTCGATCATTACAACGGTAACTTCCGGACTCTTTTATCTGATTTTTCCTCTTCTGATATATTTTAGGGGGATATAAGGATGGGTCGCAGACGAGAATATCTTTGTCTAAGTTGAAGTAGATTACTTGTTTGAATACAGCTGTGTTTCGTAGAATAGGTTCGTAAAATTTGAGGCCAATCTTTCGAGCTTCTTGATTGACTTGAAGCATGGCTGGGATTCCTGAGGCTATAGTAGGCTTAGTTGCATCCGTGGTCGAGAAGCATGCTCTTTCCATATCATGCGTTGAATTTCGATGGGTAGCTCGGAAAATTAAGTAAACTGGTCGTTAATTACCTTGTCGTAAATCGGATTCCTCACACGTAGGACTGGAAACACAGACGTTGAGAAAATAATGTGCCATGGTTGTATCCTAATGATGAGTTGCAATGCAGTCTCTTAGATTTGGAAGGTGTGTGTGATTTCTCACGGCCGAAGCGACGCGACGCGGTTTATTCGCCCTTGTACAGATAACATCTTATCGAAGGCTAGAGAACAAAATTTGGTCTTGATAATTCACAGATCACGGAACAATAAGACACAACCTTCGTGCCTCATGATAAGGATATATTCCTCAATAAACCCTTCCAAACTCAACAACACAACCGGGAGCAAAACTCGAGCAAGCCATTTATGATAAGATAGTGAGAATACAGCACCGAGATACGGCACTTTCAATTGATGTAAACAGGAAGCCAAGATCTTCAGAGTTCTCGAGCTTACCTGCAGAAAAAAATAAGTAAACAAATCAGGAAGATGCCCAATCGCTAAACATTTATGTGCAGTCATATATGGATTTTCAACGATGCTAAGAGACATCAAGCCGACAAAAGCAAGAAGCTTTGATAGGAATATCTGTACTAGCAGCGGCCGAGATCAACTGCTCCTCAATTTTCTGCGCCTCTACCAAATGTCCGAGTCTGAGTAGACACTCATGGTATCCTTTCAGAGCCCATACGTTGTTGGGATGACGAAGAGCTCGTGGTAGAGTGCTATCAAATCCAAGATCGGCTCTATATACTCCTGCGGCCTCTTCAATGCATCCTTGCTCCAGCAAAAGAGCCCCATAAGCATGGCGAGTTGGTTGCATCCATCCCCAAGGCTCATCATATGGTAGTCCATCATCAAGGTCAATCGATTGCCTAAGGTGGGAAAAGGCAGTATTGAAATTCCCACGGCGGTATTCAAGTTCGCCGTCCAGCATAGAACCTGCGATGGCTAATATGTCGATACATTTATTGTTGAAAAGAGTTCTTGAAGCTGGAACACATTTCACAGCGTCTCGGAATTGACTCTGCTCCTTTTCTGCCTCTTCAAGGTTTCCAGTGGCAGCAAATGCAACGCCCTTTGCATAATGTATCATCGCAGTTGTCACACAATAAAGTTCTTGGTCCTTTGGAAGTACAAGATTGATGGCTTCCTGCCAGAGACCAAACCGAATCAAGACATGTACGTGTGTGCTGAGAAACCCTTCAAGCCAGTCGGCCATTGGTGGGGCTTCTACACGTAGCAAATCTTCTGGAATTGAAGCTTTCAGCTTCGCGACAGTCTTGAGGGCGATCTGTGATTCTCCTGCGAACATTGCACCGTAAATCAAGAAGTGGAAATTATGTGCTCTGTAGAGTGTGTAGAAGTTCATTGGGCCTGCTCTTACCACGAACTTCTCATCAGCATCAATAGCTCGTGAGTTCGACTCAATGGCAGCGTGATAATCGCCACATAACATATCAATATGTGACGGCATATGATTGAGATGGCCAGAATCGGGAACAAGATGACGCAAGCGGTCAGCCGCAGTTTTCGCTGCCTCGGGCGTGCTCGACATCTCCATGAGATGGATATATAGATGCAGAAGGCCCGGGTGGGAAACCCCATCTTCTTGAGATAGTGCTCGATCTAGAATCCGCTTTGCTTCTAGAGTCCGCGAACTCGGCATTGGCTCCCCGCTCTTGAGGTCCCACAAGCTCCATGGTGTCAAATTCATCAGAGCATCTACGTATAGAGTAGCGATATCAAGATCGTCTTTGAATTCCGAGTATACCGGTCCCATTGCATCAGAATACGATCTGTTCCATAGCGCACCATCGCCGGTGGATCGATTTTCTGGATACCGCATCTGGATTGCGTCAATAAGAGCTCGTTCCACTGGAGATGCTGATTTGGCGGCAGCTTTGGCTTGCTTTGCTGCGTGATTGACTCTTTCCAGAGTGGACTCGAGTTCTTGCTCATCAAAGAACTCCCAGGGCTTGTTGTAGTTTGGTCCTAGAGCGTACGCAAGCCCCCAGAAGGCCATCGCACATCCTGGATCGACATCGATAGCGTGTTGAAAGCATTTAGCAGCTTCTTCGTGGTTAAAAGCATAGCACCAGATAAGACCGCGGTCAAACCAGGCTTGGGCGTCCCCGTTGCTGGTACTCACAGACCGATGGAACTTCCCTAGGTTGTAATACTCTCCCACTGTTGGCGGGGCGAAATCTTGATTGTTACTGTTCATCCTACGAGATCAGAGCAACAGAACAGACTTTTTTGAGAATTTGAATCGTTGTCGTCAGCTACAGTCGCTTTTGTCATCAGACTTGGTGCTGGCGTAGGCTTAAAGACAAGAATCGTCTGTGAAAGTTGGACCGCTGACGAGGAGAGTTTATACAATCACGTGATGTGCCTCTCTCCTCATCGTTGGGACAAATTGACCTTTACTCACTTACTTTAAGTGGAAATTCTCCCAGGAAACGTTCTGAGGCATAAAGATAGTGAGATGTAATCAATTCGAGAAGAGGGGTAAATCATGTTATGAAAGAACGTGCCAACGCGTGATAATCCGGTCCGCATGAATAAACAGAGGACTCCGAGTTGGAAACTTCTAGAGAAATAGCAATTTTTACACTAAAAATAATATAGGGTGGTATTTTTGTTCTCATTAGTAGAAGTATGTACCGAAAGCTCAAAGAATCCTTTCCGTCAGTGCTAATTACTCTAGTCTGGGAGTGTCTGCACGAACTTGATAGTTTCTATTATGCTATGGCTTGGTTCAAAGAATTTTGAAGAAGTGTTGTTAGACTTTCCGATTTGAATTGAAAGTCAAAATCAAAATCACGAGGCACAGAAGAGGATGAAGTAGGTATGGAGGTACGTTTCATGTTACTTCTTCATTTTGTGCATCCGTGTCCGCAGCTCAGGATAATAAAGAAGCTACCTATAAGATAAACAAAATAAGGCAAAGAAGTCCAAAGTCTGTCACAACTCATCCATTGCCAGTTCATTCCTCCTCGGCAACTTTTCCCTGTTCCCTTGCCTTCTTCTCCAGTCTCGCTTCCACATCCCTCGCTCTCGGATGAGGCGTATAAACAGTCCTGCTACTTGCTGCTCTCAAATCATGATAACTGGTACCAGCTTGTGAGGCATCAGTGGCAAAATCTTCTTCTTCTTGTTGTCGAACAACTGCGACAGCTTGCTCTTGTGCAGTTTTTCTTGGAACACCTCGAGGTGTATCAAAAGGAGAAATAGATCTCAGTCGGTTCCTTCCGGCAGCTGTTGATAGTGGTTTCAATTGAAAACTGCCTCTTTTTGACTGAGGAGGATGAGCAACAGTTGGTGGAAATCTGATTCTCCCATGATTTATTGGCTTCTCCGCGTCCCGATTCATTTCTCCTGACGCAGGAGCTGAGAGATCCATTCCAGCCGTCCTCTTCTTGTAAATCCTGCGCTTCTTCCTCTTGCTTTTCGTTCGTCCTTCCAAGGTCCATTCCTCTCTTACTTCTTGCATTCTCTTACCAAGGATGAGAAGCAAGCAAAATAGGACTCCAACGCTGATTAAAAGTAGCCCACAGACGATACCCAAAGCAATAATGCCACCTGAAGATGGGGTATTGAATCTCTTAGCTTTATCGGATAATGTGGATGATGGTGTTGTTGTAGGGGAAGCTGTGGATGGATATTGAATGAAACTATATGTGGCGGCCATGGCTGTGTTGAGATACATTGTAGATTTCTCGGTGGTAAAATTTGAATCAGGAGTTTACTTTATGCTATACCTGGATCCGAAAATACATTGCAAATAGTTTAGCGGCTTTTAACAGTTGATAATTACTCTTTACTTGTTTTCAAAAAACTATTACCACTTGGGCCTTCTCAAACTTTCGAAATTGTTTGGGCCTTATAATATGACTCCGTATTTGCTGGCTATCCAAATTTGCCAGCATATTCAACCTTAATTTGTTTGTTCCCAGCAAGGCAAATGCACTTTCCCGGAAACAAAAACGCCACACTTGAGTATCACCGTTACATCTAGAGATCATTTGAATTATCAAATTGATTGCACGAAATGAATCAAGGCATTGTTCTTACCAATAGAACCAAGTAAAAGTTTCAACGGCCACCCCGCAGCCTAGCAATAACCTCCGAGAATCAATCTAGTCATTTCTTCAGCACTAGATTCTTATTATTTTTCGAGAGTCGTTCTTTAACCTATATTCATGCTTCGTCCTCGAGCTCTGACATCTTGTCTCGTTGACCGTCTCCTTGATGGCTCTGGCTCTCGTGCCCGAGCAGAATCGCTCCGCCGAATCCGTTGGTCTGAATCAGCCACTCTACCAAGACTGTCAATTCCCCCTCGCTCATGCTCGCGAGGACGATCGTATGGCGATTTATATCGCGAGTATCCCATATCTGCTGAGTTTGAACGCTGGTGCATCGGCAGATGAGAGTGAGGTGTTCGAGCTTCGTCGTTGCTGCGAGAGAGTCGGCCCCGGTCACGGCTGTGGTCATGCGAGGAGCGTTTGCGGTGATTTCTCTTAAAAAAGTGGTTTGCTAACCTGGCGTTGTGTTAATAATGGCCACCAATTCAGTGGCATGGAAGCTTACTTTTCTACTTGAGGTTTGTGCTTTTTATGATCAGGTAAGAAAGAATTCCATCCTCCTTTGGGTTCGGACAAGAGATGTACTGCTTCCAAAGCGAGTGGTAGAAGTGGTAGCCATCTTGAGGGGCCATCAGACTTTGATTCCGAGTTTGAATTTCTGCGCTTTGGTTTTGGTTTTTCGCTATCTGATCGTCTTCTTCGTGGTGGAGAGTAACTTTAAATTGTTAGTCATTGCTCACAGATATTCTGAGATTATGTCCTGCCTTCTAGGTCGTGCTCTGTCATGTCTTTCTCTTGAAAGCTCTCGATCTTGCCCACCTTGACCTCTTCCGTCATCGTTTCTTCTTTCATCATCTTGAAAATTCTTGGGCGCTGGCTCAGTTCTTCTTCTATCCTGTTTTGAATCTCCAAGTCGAATGTTTCTCGGTGTCGGTTCGGTTCTGTAATGTCTATTTCGCTCTCTCATTTCAGGCTGCTTGGAAAGGTATTTTGAGGGACTTGCAAGTCTTGCTTTTCGCCGTCGTGGTGCAGCAGGTTCTGCTCCGGATCTCCTGCCGTTTTCCTTGGCCTCACTAATTCCAGCTCCAATGCCGACTCCACTAATCGCAGCAGCAATAGGAACCCCGCCGCTTCTCACACGAGTTTCGTGAGCTGAAGGCATTGGTCTTTCAGATAGCCTAACGGCGCCGGTTCTGGTCAGCGAGCTGCTGTCTCGTCTGATATGGCCTTTTGAAACAGAAGCTCCACCACTAAGGCGTCTACTTCTTGAAGTTCTCGAATGTTTTGAATATGTACTCGGAGCATGATCTGCACTGGAGGATGGATCTGAGTATCCCCCATCGCCACCGAGCGGTCTTCCACGCCTGCCTCCTTCAATATCCTCTCCGTTGCTCATTTCATTAGTTTTCCGTTGGCGTAGTAAGCCCCACCAAATGACTCCAACAATGCCAAAGGCAGCAAATATAATCACCACCAATGTTCCAGCCTGTTCACCTTTAGTCCAACACTTCCACGCTGAGCAACTTATGCCATCCTGGCTGATTGATGTTTGACTTGGGATTGGATTTGCTAAGCAGACTGAGCTACTTGGAGCCTCGGTTTGGGATAAAGTTTGGCTGGTGGTCAAATCTGTAGTTGTCGAGGTCTGAGGACTTGCATCTGGAGGCGGTGGCAAATGTGATTGCACCACTGTTAAGACTTCTAGGAATGAACCCTGGGTGTCATAAATAGTTCCCACGTCTATTGTCACAACCAGGTTAGGTATTTGAATCGGAATAACCTCGCCATTATTGGTAACAGTAGTGGTTGAATATGAAAGCGGAAGTGGTGTGCCAGCTGTTGAGGTATCCAAAGTGATTGTTGATACGGTTCCGCTCCATGTCACTGCTTCATACAACGTTGTTGTTTTTGTAGCCGACTCTGGTGTTACAGGTATATCTCGTGGCACAACAGCCATCAGTACGAACATCTGCGAGATGCTGTGCTCAATTATGACGTGTATGTGCGACAAAGAATGATCAATAGGGAAGCGTTGTAGAACAGGCACCTGGCATAGAGAAATTCGGGTTTTGATTGTTTGTTCTTCGAGAATGATCTAGATAATGTTGTCAGTGAATTATCAGGCAAATATGAGTTTTGCTAATGACGAAATGTTGCAAACACGGTATGACTTTCACTTTCTTCTATAATTTGGACCCAGTATGACCATCATAGGCAGGATGAGGCACGAGACATGAGAGGTACGAGAGACGCGAGACACGAGAGACACGAGAGGTACGAAGAGATATTTACAAAAGGAGAATGTCAATAACAACAATAAAGTGAATTTTCTCACTTTAGAAAAGATAAAGTCTCAAGAAAATATCGACATTCACATTCTCTACTTAACATCTCAAAGTCGAAGTTAAGCTTCGACAATGATATCCACTATCCAGCTCTCAAAGTCGAAACCGTGCATCAACATTCAAGTCGATGTTGCTGCGTTCGCTAATGCATGGCGCAGCATAGGATGTAATCGACTCTGAAACCGGTCACATACCGCCAAATTGTTTTTAATCTCATCAACTTTGAAAGCCCACTGATTTCGCATGGCTTGCAATCCTACATCATAAGTAGCTCCCTTCAGAGCTCTAGCGTGTTTATTGTAGAACTTGAGAACTACCTCAGCACAGGTGATGTATCTTAACGCAGTATAGAACCCTTTAGGGCGCGATGTTCCTCTGAGGGTGTTGTAGGAGAGGTCTTTCTGGAAAACGCTCAGTGCAAGGAGACCTTCAACTGCAAGGTCTTGAATAACTAGCCATGAGGATATCTGCATTCGGAGATTTTGGACCTCGGCCTCCGGATCAAAACTCAGCTCTAAAGCTGCATCTCCCCACAATCTCAATTCTTGTGCTTTATCCACAAACAGGTTTTGGTCTTCTTGGATGAATAGAGCTTGCTCTAGGCGGAAGAGTATTTTCAGTTTCTCAGAAAGAAAAGTGGCGGGTTCATAACCCCGGTAGATGGACGGTGGTTCCATCTGAGATATTGGATTGCCGGTTAATCGACTGATGACAAAACAAGCATAGAGTGCTGAATAGCTAAAATTGTTTATTTGCCATCTGACAAAAGATTCTCGTGTCGCTACTGGAGACAACTTTGGCCCTCCAGGGTTTATATTGCGTCCAATGATCTCAGCTGATTGTTCACGGATAGATTCATCATCATCGATAAGTCCATTGTAGAGGGCTTGGAGAGGAGCAAGTATAAACTCGCATGGATGGAGGCGGTTCATCGGAGATAAAGTAAGCAAACTGAAAAACGTTCCAATCGACTCAATAGAGGCTTGTCGGATATCAAATTCCTTCTTTAATCAGCGGTTTCTCGTATAAGATTGACTATAAAACTTACTTGATCGCCTTCAGTACGTCTAATCAAGTCCAAACCCCAATATTGGAGCGCTAGGAGGTTGGTAACCTTATGTGCTTGCATATTCCAGTCTATCCAGTCTCTTGTGTCAAATGCAGAGACAATCAAATAGTACGGTCTGTATTTTATCAGTGCAATAAAATAGCTTGTGGAAGTATCCTGTGTATTGTCTACAATTTGCTGGGCCTTGTTTAACAATGACCAATAGCTGTAGAGCTGTTGAAGTGTTTTAGGTGGAAAATTGGTTAAAAAACTGCTAATTCGAACAGCTGTCAATCCTTTGCAATCATGTTCTTCGAGCATTTCTGCCCAGCTGAGGTAGAGAGATACAGCATTTTTAAACGAAGAAGGTGTGAAAAGTCGTTTCTCTAGCAGTGTAGCAAAACTGCCGAGGGCATGGGTTAGTAATCCACCATGAGGAGACGCAAAACAGTGCTCTAAGATGTTGTTCAAGATATTTAAATCAATTGTCGAAAGGTAAACCGCATTTTTAACACATGCAAGAATATATGCAGCATGCTGCGGCCATGAAAGCTCATTCGTTCGGTCCATAAATCTGGAAAGAACATCTTTTGAATCTCGAACATAGCCGCATTCCGAAATAAATTGACTTAATCGGTCGGGACGATAAACGAATTTCCGAAGCGAAAACACCTTCAAAAGCAGGGTATTTTGCAGGTCAATGTCCAGATAGTTTTTATTGAATGACTGGTTTAGTTGTCGTATTTGGTAAGAGATCTGTCGCAGGGAACCTGGAAATATATTAGCAAAGCTCGAGCGAGGATATGCAGAAGTGTATCTAACCGTCATGGGTAGTGTCAGAAACACCTTCAGTTATTCGATCTTCTACCATGTACTTAACCGTTAAGAAAATTCCATGAGCCTCATTGACATCAAATGACTGGCTTTCTAAAACAGCTAATGTGGATTCGGAAACTGGTTGTCGTCTTGTGATAGTTGCTAAGGTTTGGGCCGCTTGGTCGCGGATGCTCCAGGATCTATTACCAAGAAGCTTTCGAATCAGCACATAAACCTCATCTTGAAACTCTGTGGGTGGACCAGCCCGACGAATAACTCCAAGGGCAGGAAGAATCATATGTATTTGTTGCCCTAGGTCAAGAGTATGTTGTCTTACGCCGCACTCTGTGAGAAGAGCGATAAGAACAGAAGTGAGGGACGAATACTTGTCGTACTGAATCTTTGGAGATTCGCCGTCCCATTTTGAATCGTTGCTACTAGTTCCGATGAGAGCATCGATAATACTGCGGAGAAGCAGCAACCCAGAGTTAATTATAGGCCATCTAATGGAATAATGTTAACTCCTACAACCATGACTTGTGAATATACTTACATTTGAGATCTTAGACACTGTCCAACTACAATAAAGCAATCAGATATGTATTCCGTCGCCCTTAGACTTGTTGTAGAGCTCTTGAAGATTTCCCTCAGGCTGTTTATAGCGTGTACTTGCGGATACTGTTGCGTATCTACTTTTTGTATAACCGCAGGTATTTCTGCCCGATCGATTAAGTCTTTCATAGCCCGCTTGAAGTCTTGTTCTGAAAAGGCTGCCATGATTGCTGTAATCAAAACAGGAATTCCTGCCGAGCGCCGCGTTGTGGATACCTGGGATTCTATGCAATCCAAAACACCCTGTAACCTGTGAGCCAATAACGGACGGAAAATATTCGGCGACTTACTTTGTACCAAAGCTCGAGAGGTCCACTACAACAGGAGTTGTCGAGTTGAACAGGACTCACAGCCAGTTTACAGCAAGCTGAAAAGGTCAAAGCGACTGTAGAAAACGCACCTCGATGTCGTAGGGTAGAGAGTTGCTCAAAGGATAAATCTCCAATCTGGGTAAAGAGTTTCGTTGAAAGAGGACTGTTCCGACGTGATGGATCGAGACTAGAACTGATTGCGATTGTTCGGAGAAGGTTGCTAGAAAATTAGTATTCAGCAAACGCAAGTGCGAGATTTCGTACCTGGACTCATGTACAGCTCTGAAGCTATAACTTAAGACGTCTTTCGTGTCAACTACATCAGTGTCGTCAAGATCTTCGGGTATATGCCCTTCTGGTGAGTCGTCGCACAGAATAGATCGAACAACGTTCCATGCGTGGGAGCACAGATTGATGATGCGTTCTTGTTGACTGTTTAAAATTTCAAGCGATATTTCGCCAGGCTGTGAAGTCTTATTATTGGCGATGGAAGTCCAGATGAGACTAGTTGCGGGGGTACTGTCAGCGCTTCACATAAAAAACTACATCGGTAGATGGCAGAGACTTACTTCAAAGCCGCTAGGTTTCCATGAATGGGTGCGTCTTCCACAGCCTGGGCTAAGTCCTGCTCTGCAACAGCTATCTTTCTCTGCAGACTATCAACTAACCGAGTGATTAAACCGAGTTTCGCATCAACGGAAGATTGAAGGTTGTAAAGAAGGGCATATGAATGTGCTACTCCATCAGCATAGTCTGCACGGCCAGAACGATTCGAAACGTCTTCAGCCTCCCGAATAAAGCTAGTCAACAAACAAAGTGGCACATCAAAATGATTCTCATCAAGCTTGGATACGGGGATGACACTGGATTTCCTCACATCAACGTCTTGGTTTGGTTTAGACAAGGTCTCGAGCTTGATAGTAGATATACCAGAAGTCTCGGAGGCAGCCAGGTTTCCAAAGTGCCGCGGCGATGCAAGCTTGAGAATATTGGCAGCACTGCTCCTCACATCCTCAAAGGGGTCCACAAGAAGTTCCATGAGTAAGAAAATTGCTTCTGGGGAGAAGAAGTCAATTTTGTATAGCCAGACCGTCTCATTGACTGGACGGATAACATTCGGCATATCTGGTTCTCGCTCAAGAATTCCTGAACCTAATAGAGTATCAATTGCCTTCAAAGTGCTGATATGGCGCTGGTATGAAGCAGTAGGGGTCAACTCCGCCAAAAGGAATGAGAAATACCATTCTATAAATGATTTATGTTGTTGGAGCAGATCTTGAGTAGTATTGAGAAGAGATCGCAGGACTTTCTCCTGTTCAGGGTACTCTTTACTCTTTTCCAACCGAAAATCTAGATTCTCAATTTCTCGAGTAAGGAATACGGTCGAACCTCTTAGTCTGCCTATCATATACCTTGAAGTGCTCAAGACTTCGTTTCGAATCTTCGCATCAGTTTCTGAATGCAGGATATACAAGTTTGACTTGACTACATCAAGTGCAATCGAGGTAAACGGATGGATTGGAGAGGCGGATGATACGAGAACAGAAAATGCGAGAGACCGGACTGTGTCATTCGAATGACAGAGGAGGTTTTCAAAAACAGTTTCCTGTAGAACAATTGTCTTAACTCCCCTTTTGGAGACTTTGTGGAGGGGAACGGGACCTAGCAATGTCATTAGCGTGAATCTTTATACCGAATAATCAAGCGATTACATGTTCCCTCGATCAGCCCTGCCTTTTTTCCCACTTCAAAAGCCGAGAGTTTTAGTAAGGTTTGTGCTTCTAAGTCTTGATTTTGGAGATCTGGATTGAGTGTTTGCTTGTTAAGGCCTTCCAAGAAGATGAGAGCAGCCGGCCTGTCCAACTTGAAAAGAGTCGGAAACAAGTGGTTCTTCACATTCTCAAGAATTGAAGAATTTCCAGCAAGAGCAAGTCTGATCCAACGTTGCCATGATACACTGTGAGAAGTTTGGCTATTCGGTGTCTCGCCAGATTCTCGTTTGAGCTCCAGGAATAAGGTTACTAAGAATTTCCCTGCCGCCGGAGAAATGTCTGGGAAAATCAGCCAGTCGAAGATTTGCGATACGAGTGGGTCCCATGGAGATTCTAAGTCATTGGAGCCAGAATTGATAGGTTTTTTTTTCTGGGATAAATTTTGATGCGCTTCTAATAAGCCCAGTGGACAGATGGTACCTTTGCCTACCAAATATTCTAGACATTTGAAGGCGGGTTTTACCAATGGATGAGAAGCTTGGTGGTCTATTATAGAAAGTGTTTTTTCCATTATCGCTTGTTTTATCATCAGAGCTGTGTTTTCCTCAGGGTTCCGAGCAACAAGAAAAGAAATCAGCTCCAACACTTGCCGCATTGAACGATTCTGATTCTTCTCACTCCACTCGATGTAGAAATTGAATAGATCAAGGCAGGTACTTTTCGAGAACGTAGTCTCAATTATTGGCATAGATTTCGATTTTCTGCATTGCTCAATAAAGAAGCAGAGCTTGCGGCATGCGTTTCCTGAGACATGACGAGGCTGTGCTGCTTTATCTAGAAACTCGGCGAGCTGCTCTTGAGCAAACCTGTGAGATGTTTAGCACAATAGTTTTCCATGGTCAGCAAATTAGCTTCACCTTGCTTGCAACCCAGCTGGTTTGCTTTCAAGCCATCCCAGCAGAAGTCCGTCATCTGACGGAGCTCGTGCGCTCTGCTGGAACCCATCTCCATCTTCTTCAACGCCCATTGCAAGAGAGATAGCAGCCAAACAGTCTCAGTTTCAACACAAAATATGACTTTTTGCAGACCATGACAATTATCTATTCTTGTTCCACAGACAAAACCTTTCAATTTGGAAATGTTGCCAAGCGATCACGTGCCTATCTTGATCAGCTCCGATGTCCGACGCTAAAAAATATAATGGATTTTGTTCTGCATCCCCTTTCAGACAGCACCTGGGATCAAGTCACCTCAAACTGTTGCGTCAAATTCTGTGAAGCCTGCCCCGTTCTTCTATTGCCGATTCTTCTTTACGATGTCTATCTGGGATAAGTTTACAGGACGTAAGTCATCAACTTCGAGTACCACGTCGAGCGCATCCCCAACAAACACACCTCCCGATTCCTTCCAATCCACTCCTTTCGATCCGCAAGAAGCTCAGGATGTTTCTTCATTTCTCACTGGACCTTCGTTTTCCGACCCTTCACAGCTTCATCCTCTGGCGGGTCTCAATCAACAGACTTTAGATTACTTATCACTTGAGGACTCTGCCTTGTCTGATCTTCCTGGGTCGCAGTCAGCGCTACCATCGAGAGGATGGTCGGATGATTTGTGTTATGGGACTGGCGTAACATATTTGACTGCGCTGACTCTTGGTGGAGCGTGGGGCCTACAGGAAGGATTAAGGAGGTCTAATGGACAACCACCGAAGCTACGGCTGAACTCGGTGCTAAATGCTGTGACAAGAAGAGGCCCCTTCTTGGGCAATTCAGCAGGTGTGATTGCGATGGTCTACAACGGATTCAACTCATTTATTGGTCATATCCGAGGAAAACACGATTCAGCAAACAGTGTTGCTGCGGGTGCATTAAGTGGGATGATCTTCAAGAGTACCAGAGGCATTAGGCCTATGATGATCTCGGGGGGGATCGTAGCTTCTGTCGCAGGTGCCTGGGCTGTAAGTTCTTGTTTCTTGCAGGTGTTCGAGAATGAGCTGACGTTTACTTCAGGTCACCAGAAAGGCTCTTTTTTAGACCACCACGACAATTCTCAGTATCCTCTTCCTTAACCTGTGCTCCTTCGACCTTTACCATATCAGACTATCGTATAGCTGCCCTTGGTATCAGTTCATGAGCGTCTTCTTCATGTACTAGCAATAGGGCTTTGTTAGAGTATTACAGATTCATAATGGGCGCGGGATGCATTAGCGATGGATGAACTCTCCTCTGGCTGGGGCATTGTATTGTACATATTAGACGGATCCACAAAAGAGGTGTATGAATGGAACCGCAGGCGTTCATAGTTATAAGGAATATAGCAATTTAAGAAAGGCCCTCAGTTTCGAGCGCGCAGTCGTGATTCTGTTGAAGCAAGAAATGGACGGGAGAACCTCGGAAGAGAAACAAATTGGTTGTCATGTGATTCTTGAATAGTCTCTCGATGAACATGGGTTTTGAAATTTTGCTGTTACATTTGGCTGCTTTATCTATAACAGAAAATACCGATATTACCTAACAGTAATTTGGGTCAGCGTTTGCTTCCCTGCGGTCTCGCAAGATTGTCCAATTTTTCCGTCGGCAGCGACACTTGAACAAGTCTCTTGCTCAGCCAAAATCAACATTAAACTTTATTTTTGGTCCAGGCAAGGTAGGTAGTTTCGACTGGAAAAGCGATTTATCAACCTTACCAATCAAAATCCTAGGCTTCTGGACACTCTACTTCTGGTTTATCCCTCAACTCGCGAGACCATGGCAGAAGACAATAGCGCGTCGGAAAGCAACACCATGTCCGAAGGAAACAGCATCTCAGATGACACGATAATATCAGAGAACCACATGATGTCAGAGGGCAACAACATATCACAGGTCAGCATTATGCCAGAGAGCAGTTCCATCTTAGAAAACAACCCCATGTCAAAAGACAACATTGTATCAGAAGTAGAAGCCTTATTCGGTGAGGTCAAAAATCAGCTGGTGGACTGTATGGTTCGAAGGTGGGCTTCGGAGACCATGTACACTACTTTAACAATCGAAAACCTGGAAACTTCCTCGGAGTTTAATACGACATGCCTGGGTGATGAACATGGCTGCGACTTGTTCTTTTCTGGATCCGATCTCGACGTATTAGTTGACGATAGAGCTGGCGAAAGAGCAAGTGATCTCGCACTAGTCACAGATTGTTTGATGAAGATGCGAGATCCAGCTGTAAGCAGAGGCGTTACAATACTTTTGGATGAAGATTTAGCTTGGGTTGGATTGAATCAATTCAGGGGGCCCAATTATTCAACGAATCAGAAAGTAATATTATGTGCTATCAGTACACGTTAAATTTAGCTAACTGTATCAGGCTCTCGCGCTTGCCCGCCACCGTATTAAAGATCATCTGAAGACGTCACCAAGAACTGACGATTCAGAGTTCTTGGTCAATCTCCATGTACTTATTGATGGCCACGGCGGAAACTACCGGGTCAAGGATTTATATTTTGGCTACACCACAAGCTGGCCATTGTTCTTGGAGACTTTACAAAGAGCAACCGAGCACAGCAGGATCCCACCGGTTGACCTCCTTACACGACACTATTGGCCGGAGATTCAAACAGTTTCAGCTACTCGAGATACCCTATCCTCAAGTTCTAGTACGAGAACTGACACCGCTATCCAAGAAAATGTTGATATGAGCAATGATGTCAATCCAGGTACTGAATTCAGCCAAAATCCGTTTGCCAAACTTGGATACACCCTCGAACATGGGCCATGGCTCTATCAACTTTTCAAAGCAGGGAAAGGAAGTATGAAACTGGAAAAAGTAGAAGGAAGGAAAACACTCATCGACGCCATAGAGTTCGAAGCTATGAAGGCTGATCTGAGCGAAGGATCCAAGAAGGAACCCAAGGAGCACCGCCAGGTTCTCATAGTCCATGTAAGCTATTTTAAAATTATTCTAGTTTCTGTACTAATTAGCCAGAAATTGGACAGAGATGCCCAAGACCAATGGAAAGATATCCGAGACATGGAAGACTGTGCAGAAGCATCTTTCCGTGATGAATGCAGGGAAGCAGGGATGGATGAGGAAGATATTGGAATTCCCTTCGGTCGATATCTGGAAGAACAGTATCCAATGCTTCAGAAAGGGCTATCCCAAGTCTGATTACTTCAGGATGGACTTCGGATTTGGAGACTGAAGAGCCTATATGGTGGTTTCATTCTATTTTCTTAGCACCTTTTGCTGAGATTCTCTAAATCTTCCGCCCTTCTTTTTCCTTGTATTGTTGAATCCTGACACGCCTAGATTATTGTGAAAAGAACAGTTAAGAAGATACTTTGTATCTACTTGAAAAATATGCCACCCTCCCTAATTCTCTAAGCTTACTAGACAAATTTGTTTGCTCTGCATTCGATCTGGAAACATCTGAGAGCACGAGGTCCTTTGATAAGAGATATTAAGGACAGTGTTATCTGTGGTTGAAGTCGATGGCTCTCAAACACCAGTTACTCGAGCATTTCAACACAATTCCTCACACCGCCTCACATTGGGCAGTGACGAACGTTATGAGGCGGCCGAAGAAACTCCGGAGCCTTTATGGCAGCTTCAAAAAGGATACCAAAGCTTTCATTCTCGCTTTAATCATCTCAATAACCGTCTTCGTTTTCTTGCGATTCAAGAGTGGTCGCATTTAACATGTGTCTACCAATCATTTTCGAAAAGAAGAAGGACGACGGAGTCTTGGTGTACGAACCCAATGCTAGAACGGTGGTGAAACTTACGGGAGTCAGAATGCAGAATCTGCCTACCATTGGAATAGTAAGTTTAACTTTCCTTTGTGCACCATCATTCTTGCTTGCCAGCCATGTTCTCCTGTTTTTGCTTTCCTGATCTGGCAACTACCTTGCACATTCACTTTCAGTCGCTTGATTGGTCTAGCCTCGTCGAGTCAAGATCAAAATAAGACACTCCAACATCAGACAATAGCGCTTATCTTGGACAATCGCCGTCTCAAAAACAAAACCCTTGACAAGTATTTGTGCCTGGAAGACTCGCGATGGCTCCAAGTGCCCAAGCTCCTGATGCTACCACTGGTGCTATCAAGCATACATACATACCGCGATCAGATGGTGCCTACGTTATCGGCGGTGTTCCATATTACCTCCAAGCTGGTGGCGCACTTGGTACAACTCCAATCACCGTGGCTAATCCGGTCATAGTTACAGCGCCAGCCCCGGTTGCTGTAACGGCTGCTCCTGTTGTTGTTTCGACTCCTCCTGTTGTTATCCCAACAGCATTTGCTCCTCCTGTACAACCTCCTCAATACTACGCCCCTTTTTCTTACTACAAAAATCCGCTTGCAAGTGCTTCTATCCATACTATGTTTTTCATAAGCAGTTTGGCCTTGTTGAACAATGTTAACCTCTCAATTTTTTAGCAACAACCGATGGTCTATCAACAGCCGCAACCTGCTTACTACGCTCCATCTCAACAGCCCATCGTCGTCCAACCGTACGGAATTACTCCTCAACCCATGGTCAATGGTATCCCATCTTTCAATGTCACTCAGCCAACATTCGGCACAGTTGGTTACACTGGTTATGAAACGCTCACCAATCAGATGGCCTTCGCTCAGGCTTCAAACGTCAATGAGAAACAGGAGATGAAGCCCGCTGATGATGACCCGTTCCGCATGTATTGGGTTCGGGAGGAGGATGGCTCTTGGACCCAGAGGAATCGACTGACCATTGACAGTGGGGATATTGGTGGCTGCAGATGGTATGCTATGGACGGAAAGTTCTATGCTGTTCGGTTACCGCAATAGGTATGTTCATCCAGTTTTTGAGATGGAAAGTGCTAATTGAAGTGCCACAGATTCTCTCCGAACATGCAAAGGTCCTTGGAGCTTTGGACATAAGTTGTTATTCAATTTACGGCACCATACAGAACGCGAAGTTGAGTGCATTCGCTGGGCTATCACTTCAAAGTCAAGGTTTCTGTTGACTCCAATATTCACAATGCAGCACTGTTCTCGGCCTTGGTGAAGGCCTTGGCTCATGGCTTCCGCATAGGAACTGGTGCTTGCATAAGATCCTTTTTGCTAGATAGGTAACTTTTTAAAGTATGATCAAGCAATCAGTCCAAACTTCGTGAGCAACACATTTCAGTGACTCTCCTTTTACCTATTCTCGTTCAATATTACCACAGATTCGGTCCGTTTTAGGCTGAATTTTCATGGAGAATTCGTAATCTCGTTATTGCGTGCGCCTTTCATGATGCATCTGCCAAAATTACACTAGCATTCAGCCGATCGCTGATAGGAACGGTTCTTGGATCGATCGCGGATCAACAGTATCAGTCTCACATGCGAGGTTTCCTCCACGGGATAAACCCATATGCATTTCTGCATGAATCATTGCTCTCTGATTTTGCAATCTTTTTTACAGTACATACGACCAACAGGCAGTATTATTAATAATAATGTCTCCTGGTACTCGTGCGCGTTTTCCACATTTCTTCGCAGTCATTCAACTCATTCTCGGACTTGGACTTCCTTCGAGATTTTAAATTGAACCCAGTCATTTGAATCTCGACGAGCGCTGCAAGGTTAAATGCTTCCCAGACCAGTTGACAGCTGAAGCACTTATGTTAATACTTGTTATCGCGTTGCTAGCATCTATTTGGGGAGCTAAAATCAAATTTATCAACGAAGATTCTAGTTTTGAAGCTGCTGTTTCTTGGTTGTTGAAGTGTGTTAAGACACCATGCTTACGAAAATAGACAGCATGCAGCAGAGTCCCATTATCACATGATCCTTCGGAGCAAGTGTCTCCCTTAATCCAAAATCTTACCAAGCCCTGAAGCAGCTCACTCATAAATCTCAGGCTCTGCAACACCTTTTACTTGGCAGCTTTTCATCTCCTCTACGAGGTCCAGGCTACAGTTCGGCAGCTGATCGCATACCGCGTAAGCAACAGTGACCGAGCCACCATAGCCACAATATCAATCTCAAGCCAGCACAGCGAACCCGTATTCAATCTAGACGCCTACGAGGCCAGCAATCGGCATTTACAACTCACAGAGGGTTCTTGAGCAGAGCCTTGAGCTGATTGCACAATGGTGTAGTGCGCTTCAGAGTTATTCCTATGCCGAGGATGACACTTTCTCCCGACAAACCTTCTTTCATGCTGTGTTTATGAAACGTACCATACATTTCCTTGTCTTTTATCACTCAATCATTCCTATGAGGTGATGGTAGTTCTGACTCGCATGTTTGACTTTGCGGAAACTCGTTACATTGTTCCTGCATTTTTTGGCTCTCGATTGTTGTTGATTCACAACTTCCGAACAGGTCTTTCACCTTTATACATCTGCGTTTCAAAATTATCACTCTCCAAGCTAGATGTGTGCTCCATTGTTATTTGTCATTCCTAGATAAACCTTAAGTATCAACTTTGCTTTACCCGTCATGCGACTTGCAACGCGCCGCATTGCTCTCCACTTCCTCATCTTCCTCGTCATCATCCTGTCTACTCTCCTCTATCGATCACGCTACCTTGTATCTCTCCTTTTCGAAACCGGCTCCCGAGATCGCATCTACCCATCTACCCTCCTCTCGCTCTCCTCCGACTTCCCCCAAGACGAAAACCAGAGTCAGAACGCCACCCAGCTAATCCCCAAGATTATCCATCAGACGTACAAAACAGAAGATGTTCCAAACCACTGGCTTGCTGGCCAACAAGTTGTTAAAGCCTTCCACCCGGAATGGGAATATATGGTATTTCCATCTCTGCAAACTTGACCCACTTTACTAAATATGACCCATTAGTTCTGGACTGACGCTTCCGCGCTCACCTTTATACAAGCCCACTATCCTACCTACTTATACCTTTACAACTCTTATTCTCATCCAATCCAACGCTCTGACGCCCTACGCTACTTCCTCCTTCACCACTACGGTGGCATCTATCTCGACCTTGACCTAATACCATACCGACCACTCACTCCCCTCCTCTTCCTTTCTGCTTTCGCCTGCCTCACTTCTCCAACCGGTATCTCAAACGACGCCTTGGGTTCTGCGCCGGGCCATCCCTTCTTCGCTCTTGCGATTGAGAACCTCGAGGAGTACAGCGCGAGATGGTGGATCGGGCCGTGGTTTGGGGGCAAGGGTGGTTATCTGGGTGTCATGTATTCGACAGGCCCGTTGTTCCTGAGCGTCGTCTGGGTCAGGTTTCTGAGGATGCTGGGAGGGACCGAGGAGGATAGGTTGCGGGTCCTGGTGCAGGAGGAAGGCGTTGCGGGGTACGGCTTCTTCAAGAATGTGCAAGGAGGGAGCTGGCACCGGAAAGACGCGGACACGATCTTCTGGATGGGAAGGCACTGGGTCCTCGTTGCAGCCATGGGCGTCATGGGTGGTACGGCCTTGGTGGTGACTGTCTGGTGCTGCTGTAGGTCTCTCATCCGATGCTGGAAACTGCGAGAGAGGAGGAGGTGTTACAAATATAAAGAGCTCGTAGAAGTATAGTACATCTGTTTAAAACTCCACCTTATAATCCACTCACGAGCGTAAACTGCAATCAAACAAACAAACGAGACGCTTGAGTCGCTGAAATAGCATGATACTGAATGCCCTGGCGCGCCGCTGGGTATCCTACCGAGGTCGTCGAGTACTCGATGCTGGCTTGGAACTGCCCATCGAGGACAGCTCATCCTCGAATATCTGTGCTGCTCTCTCGGAACAGAGATGAAGACTCCTTATGTCAAAGATCTTGTAGAGGAGGAAAGGAAAGGGCGGGGAATCGTCTCAGGGCTTGACGATGAGGGGGAGATAAAGAATCCAAACACGGTCTATTCTTTTTTTGGTAGTGTTAAGATGATGAGAGGATATTCCAAGATTGAGAATGGCGGGGGAACGTAAAAAGCTAAATTTACGAAATGATTTACTGCTACGTTCTACGGAGTGGTGGTGGGAGGAGGCACACTCACTATTCAAGATCGAGGGATTTTGTCCGAAAGAATGAAGTGAGACATTGTCTATAGCATATCTCCAGTCCGTCCTTAAATTTGGTTATGAACAGATGGACTGTTTGTTATCCTCGGATTCTTGGAGACATTGCTTGATTCACATCGGCTAAATGATCCTCAGATCTCCATCCCTCACCGACACTCCAAAGACTTCTGGGCGATCATTGTAAGACACCGTACCGAAGCCCTTGTAGTGTTTATCCCAATTGAAATAACCGAGACACTAGAAGAGGACGGGTGACAAGAGAGGCATGAGATCGCCGCAGGAATAACCTGCCGGTAGTTGAGAGCGATCCGTGTTGACACGTCATTTGACTCTGAAGGTTTGCTTGTTTTCGGGATCTAAGCTGGGTTCTTCTGCGTGAGATGCACTGATTGTAGTTTGGGCAGCGCGAATCATGCGTAGATCGGCGAGTAGGGCCGATGGGTGGAGTGATGCTCTGCGTATGAGAGTCTGTAAAATGGTGATGTAAATACTCCTCTGCAGTACTCATATCTGCACATCTAAAGTATGAATGCATCTGCATGAAGCTACCACATTTTGAAGCTGTTGGCAGTAGTGTGCTGAGAACAAGATCTTTAGCTCGTCGACGTGGCCCATGAGACTAACTAGTCTTATAGCTTTGGAAGAACTTGGCTCCTTACTAGCTGCAGAAGACTGGTTGAAGACGAGGCTACCGGCTGTTACACTTACCTAGTACTGACCGAAATATCTTAAACCAGTGTCACTGGTTTTTGAAAGGGTTAAAGAATTTAAACTATTGGTCAATTTTCCAAGTATGACACTTTAATCATGAACCTCCCACTTGCATAATATACCTAGGGCTGGAAATAAAATGTGGGATCATCTTGATTGATCAACTCCCTCAATTAGCCGCCAAAGGAAACTGAAGAAGTTCAAATAAAGGTACAAGACAGCGCCTACCAATTTATGCATATCTAACAGCACTTGCCGTGATCTTTCGTATCAGCGTTTCACTACCACACTCGAAGTTAAATTGGTCTGTATCTTTGTACGCAAAGTCAGCGAGAGAAATTCGTCGGCATAATGCGAATGAACAATTTGTACTAGAAAATAGAAATAAACAAAACATGGTGTTTCGATGAACCAAAAAAAACCGCTCGATATGATTTTCTAGAAGCTGAAGTCGATCTCCAGAAAATGATTAGGCAGGGCGGCGACAGAGCAAAGATCCCCTGTCTGATAATGCAATGCTCGATATTGAAACCTGTTTGGGGTAGCACAAACGTGTCGGCGGAGCAGGTGTGTTTGGACGAAGAAGCAAAGCATTCCGTGTGGCTGTGGCTGTGTCTGTTTCACAGAACAATGGTGACCCTTGAGTCTTCTCAGATGACAGGACTGACGACATCATGAGAAAGAGATGATATCTGCGTGCCTGTATGATCAGCAGATCTGAGATGTAGGGCGAACTCGACTTGCACCCCTCTCCTCCCGACTGTAAGACTGCTCGTCGGCTCGTCGCATATCACACATCCCAGAAGGTAAGGATCCGAAGCTGAATTGCAGACAGGTGTCAGGACTTGGGCAGTGTTTTCACCATTTTTGTTTGACTTGGAAGGGACAATGACTCGAGCGTGGGTAGCTGCAGAGAGGATGGGGTCCCCCGAGTCTTTGCATAGTGAGGCTGGTATCAGTCTGATGCGATGGCCGGCCACCGAGTTCGGTTTCGTGCAAGCCGGATGCTTAGAGGGACCTAGGGGCCGGGTAGCCTAATACTTGTGTTTTGTTGTGATTTGTGAGTTCTGAGGTGCGAAATAGGCAATTTTCTTCCTCCCTCGCTCAACTTGTACATCGAGCCAACCAACGTGTCCAATCGCCACTCCTTTCCTGATGACCACAGTCAAGTCGTGTCGATTGCATGGCATTGATTCAAATCAAGAGCAGCTGCCGAAACATCCACCTTGAAAACTTCTCCCGGCATCCTCGACGAGACCTTCGGTGGTGGAGACGGTCACATTGCGGAGTCCGGCATGTGTGGAAATCATGGCGAGATGATGGGATGAGATGGGATGAGATGGGATGGGATCAGCCTGGAACCCTGTCGCAACCCGTTTCCTTGTGCCGCTGTCTGACGACCTGGATGAAACTTGACACTTGCTTCTGCGGGTGTAGCTCGATCAGGATATTGAAGCCCAAAGCGATGGCGGATGATTGCACACCCAGTACGACTGGCAGCGACTGGCTGTTGACAGCTACCGTGCCACCAACACCATGCCTGATACCAAGTCGCCCATCCGGCCCTCAACATGATGTATCCAGCCGTAATATTCGTTTTGGTTCTTGGGATTCTGCTTCGACCCGCGTCGGGAGCTGCTGACTCGGGCGAAAGAGAGGGACATGCACCTTTCCATCTGCTAGATAGGCGATATGGCAAGATTGAGATGTCAGATTATGCCTCGATGGCCTGCTCCAACCATCACGGAATGTTACCTACCACGCAACCAATCAAGACAGACAGGCAGATGCCGTCTTCTCAGCAGCGTGCGGGGTGGCAACGCAATAAGGAAATAGTACAGTATCGTCCTCTTTCGGTTCAAGTTGCGAGTTATTCTTCTCGATGCCTGGATGCCGCAGATCGCTGTTCTGTCGGCATAATGGTGTTGTGATGTCGGGGTTTCCATTGACAGGTTTCAAACCTTGCGGGATCTCAACATGGCATAGGGGTTCACGGCTGGCCATGACTGGTCGGCAGACTGACCCTTCCTGAGAGGAAATTTCGCCAATCTCTTATCTCGATGCAATGCAACCTCGCTTTCCAGAAACGAACCTCGCCGGCAAAGACAGATCATCCTGGATTTCTGCTCTCCCCTCATCTTCGCCGCTCTCCTGCAGGTATCAACGGCTGAAACCAGGTTGACCTGTCGATGCGCCGTGCGATGAAGCAACCGGAGTGCTTCCGAGGCCAGCGCCATCATCGCTCTAGGGCTAGGTCCTCCTCTGAGCTCGCCGTTTCCAGAGAGACGCGTTTGAAGCTCTGAGCAAACATTGCCTATTCTCGCGCCACTTGTGGTGGGGTTTCGCAACTAGCTCGCGGCCATCACTGCGTCAGGCGAGTTGGTGGCTTGCTCCAGCACTTTTTGGTGGCTTGAGTGATGACACCCTCAGCGGGGCACGGTGAGCGGTAACATTCGTAAGGAGCCAACAACTTCTCCTCCACCCCTCTCGTCGTTCGATCGACTTCTAACAAAAAGTTGACCGGAGAGCGTGCTATGGACACTGGCTTCACCCGAATCTCACACGGGAAATCGACCCCAGATGTGGCAAGATGTATGGTTTTGGTTCTTTTCCTGCAAGACGAAACTTAACCAAGACAGAGCGAGCATTTCGATCCCCAAAGGAGAAGGGTAGGTGCATAACCGACCACAGATTATCTAGTCCCAAGGGTCCTACTAGCTGAACGCAAGATTCTATTCCAACCTCCCGTCAAAGTCAAATCCTAGCTCATCCTTACTTTTTGGTGTTACGCGGAGCCACCTCCTGCATCTCGATCCAGAAGGTATGCCAAGCTCCTTGATCGTGTCTCTTCGTGTAAATTAGACTTACAAGCACCGACTCATGAGTGTCAGAACTGAAAGTTGTGCACATCCTGTCGCGAGGGAGAAGAAGCAAGATGCCTTCGGATGGTATTGAGAAAACCCCTTCGGGTCGAGGAAGAAAGGAATCTACTCCTCGTTTCAAGACTCTAGGATGCAGGATTATGTTGTACAGGTCTCAGCATTGTGGAAACCCTTCTGGAATACTTCCAGCCGCAGGGAATCTGTCCGCGGGTTAAAGAACTGTTTGCCATTGGCACTGTAGGCAGGGCGGCAGCTCTGATTCGAGGATTTGTTTCTCCATCAGCCGTCCATGATCTAAGGTCTAAAAATACCATTCGGAAGGCTGCCGATTGACAATGCAAGACGTAAAGACGATACATATTCAATCGAGCGACGTCCCGAGAGACGACACGGCTGCTAATGCAGGTTCAAGACATCCAAGCTGTTTGGAGGATTCCTGTCATTCCTTGTCAAGGCAACGCACGATCCTGATCTGTCAATCTTGTGGCTTGCATAATCTCAGAGCGATCCTTTTGACCCAAGGTGCCAAAGTCGAGGGGAGATTTGAGGCTGACCGAGTTGAGCTGAGCAGAGGGTAGCATAGAACTGTTGGCTGAGAGGAAATCGTGGTGCGGAGAAAGGGTATTAAGGAGAAGCGCCAACCTTGCTTCTTCACTAGCATTGAAGATGTGCATCGATGAGAGCAGCCACCACCGCGGAACGCTGGGCCGTGAGATGGTTTGGTCCACCACCACCACCCGAGCCTTCAGTGGTGGCAGCCGAAGCTTGCTGGACACAGATCCTGGACCAAGAATCGGAACGGACAGTCAGCCACCCTGCAACATCCCAGGGGCGATCAGTTGGGACGGCCAACAGAAGATGTAAAGTGACTTGTGTCTTACCTGTCAGCAGTGCGTTCCAGGTCTGTCATAACGTTGTGGCTTGCGAGGCGCCGAAACGAAACAGGGCTGAAGGACCAATCGAATGATGCTCATTCTGCCTGATAGGGACCCTTTGAGAGCGTGATGACACTCTGCGTAGTGGATCTGGTGCATGCTTCCGCACTTCATCCGCCAGAGTGTAGCGCGAGTCTACATCCGCCGGCAGCCATCGGTGACGATCGTCTGATTGTAGCTACGACTTTCCTCAGGACGGGCTCTTGAAATTACCTCAATTTGACTCGGCTGCCAATGCGCTGCGAGCCCGTCAGGATTCTTCATCAGTGCCTGTTCTCTAAAATGAACGTTTCCCAGAGTGGGGTGCAGTAGCGCTGCAAGGAGATTCGCACGGTTGACGCCACTCCAGAAGATCCTAATCGAGGTTTCCTTTGACGTTTGAAGTGATGAAGATGTTTCGGGGTCCTCGTCTGAGCTACCCTTTTGAGTGAGAGCCAGCTTGTAATCAGCAGAAGGACTCCCTTACCGAGAACCTATTCTGCTTTCGAGCGACGGGCCACTCTTCTCTCCAGGGGACAAGGTAAGCTACCCTTGTGAAACGAGAGACAGGACTTACAGAAGCCAACTCAAACCTTATCAACAATGAGATGGATTTGTGGGGTACTACCATGATTCGGAGCGGTCAGCCCCGACTCAGATCTCTTCAACAGAATCAAACAGAATGAGTCGGGCGCACAGGACAGTTGAACTAGATATGTACTTGACCGGGGCTGGGACTTGACTGCATCATGTAGTGGAAGGAGAAAGTTGCGAGAGGAAAAAACAAAAGTAGACGAACAAGTCACTATTCAAGAGGCTAAGCTGTCCGTCATTCTGAATCTGGGTAGCATAGGTAGATAGCCCACTGCCAAGCTTGGAAGATGGAAGATGGCAACAAGCGCATAACCGCCATTTACGCAGTCTGGCCGATATGAACCCCGATGTTTATTCCGCCAGGATTCCTCGTCCGTTTGTGCAATCGCATCTCTTCCTCGCCCACAGCCAGGGCCACTCCATCAAACTCGGCAGGTTGCATTCTTGCGGTGATTGATGATTTCCCAAACGCGCCCCTGTTCGGCATCGATCGCACCCATCGGGGATTTTAGGTTGATCCTGGAAGCTTTACCACAGGGTTTCTGGAACAGACAGCGGACGGACATGCACGATCGCTGGTGGCTGACGGTCGTGGTCCTGGGTCTTTGGTGTCGAGGTGCAGGTGCAGCAGCCCAGCTTGAGCGACTGGTGCCAGCCAGTCCATTCGAATCCGTCGAGTTAGTTGTTCGAGGCTTCCTCATCCACCACCCTATATCGCTTTCAGTCCTGGTCCAGATCCAAGGCTGTTAGCGCTCGCGCTTTCTGTCGAGAGCGCTGACGACTGTCGACCGGCAGCCAAAGTTCTGTCATCGTTCCGGCATCACTTCTCTCACCTACCACCTCTGCGACGGACAACGTCACTTCAAGGATAGAATCAGACAGCGTGAACCGCTGCGCCGAGATCTTTAGGGTCTCCACCCTGCTCGTCAGTGGTGGAAGTCAGTCACTTGGCACAGAGAGCAGCAGCAGAGCAGATCGCTGTCCCTCATCCTGGCCTGCCAGGCCTCTCTCGGCAGCTCTCTCTGAACAACAGGCCCCTTACCAGGCCGAACGCTACTACCGCTCCCACACTCGTTAAAGGAACAGCTGTCTGCCAGAACAACCGTCATCATCTCCAAACCAACTCCATCAGGCACATACTAGGACAAGCATCTGTGCAGCGGGCCGTTCTTAATCGATAGCCCGTCTGTGGTCCAAGTGTCGAAACAACTATATACTGAAGGCTCTCCCACCCCAGAGTCTCCAAATCTGTACTTCACAACCACGTTGGAAGCGAAAACCTCCGGTGTGCCGTGTGCTCATCATCTAGCCCAGAACAACTGATCGGCATAGAAGTCCGAACTACCCTCATGCACGTCTTTTGCCTAACCCCAAATCTTCAACAAGTGACCGGCACCCTCGACCGCTGAGGATCATCCGAAAGGCATTACTCATCCTTGAAGCCGCAACACCACCATCACCTCTGAGGGGTTTGAGCAGAACTCATGTGCTAATGGGATCTTGGACTAGTATGTCATCTCCGTCTTATCCATGTCTAAATCACGACAGCTTTTCATCAGGACATTCTTCTCTTGAAGATTCTTATTTTAGACTCCAAACTTGTTTCTGGCCTTCAAGGAGTTGCTGCTTCTTGCCAGTCCACACCGAATGTCTACTAATAACCACGATGCAGAAATTATCGATCTTCCGTCTCCAGTTTCCAGCAAGGAAAACCCTTCCGAGATGGACTCCAACCCTAACCCTTCTCGATATCCAACGCGGGGAGTGATGGGGGAGCCAATTTCAGAACTTGTCGGCATAGCCTCGCCAGCCTCCACGACTCGGTCGACAAACTTTCCAGCTTCAGTCAGACAGGATAGAATCCACCCATCGGAACTCGTTTCGAGACCGAGAAACGAAGAGTGTGTCCGGCTTCCTCCAATACATACGGTAAGTCCGCCGGTGTGTCTTGATATTAAACTTCTAACCTAGACCAAGCTTAATCTTGAACCTCGAGCACAGATCCTGGAGAGCGACATGAGCATCAGGACGCCAAACTATTCTACGACTCGCCCACCACTTCCTGGTGCTCCGTACCACACACCACCTGAGCATTCATTATCACCACCTCTATCAAGCAAGCGGAAAAGGCCCTCGTCTGATAGCAACGAGGGTGCCGAAGTGAGAGGTCATATCATCCCGCAATTATACAGAAACTCTCCAGTGATACCACCAATCTCCTCCTTGGACCCTATTACACCTTCCTCGCCACCGCGACGAGGAAGTATTCTTTCATCTATGACAGCGTTCCCGACCACAGAATGGACCGGACTGCCGCGAGCCAGTCCGCCGTATACGGTATTTCGAGGCGTCCCTTCGGCATTACATGGACAGATTTCTGAAGGATCAGGCTATGATCGCTCTGAATGGCGACCGGATCTACCCAAACTTCCGTCTTTTCCAAGTCCAAGCGCAAAACACCCGGCAGAACGACCTCCGTTCGGTGATTACTCTCTCGAAACAGCCCGGTCTGGTACACAACCGTATCCACGGCGCCACAGCCCCATGTCTCAACCTCCGTCGCCTCCTTTCCATCCCTCGTCGTCAAATTCCTCATACACGTACCAACGACCTCGAGGACAATCATTCTCTGACCCATCCGGCTATTCGATCAGCCAGGATCGAACTCCCTTCTCGGGACATGGCCCTTACGGCATGCAGCATGGGAGTGGCTTCCCATACACTAACATGAGTGGCACCGAGGTACTTGGTGATAGCAAACCACGAAAGCGTAGAGGGAACCTCCCAAAAGAAACTACCGACAAGCTCCGAGCCTGGTTTATGGCGAACCTACAACATCCCTACCCCACTGAAGATGAGAAGCAAGACATGATGCGACGAACCGGACTGCAGATGAGTAAGTTGATCTCTGGGTCAGGCGATTCAATGTTGACGGAGTCTCTACTAGATCAAATATCCAACTGGTTTATCAACGCGAGGCGGAGACACCTGCCAGGAATACTCAATAACGCACAGGCAGAGACCAATGCCACATCCGCTGGGGTCGGAAGGCGAGTACAAGGAGAGAGTTCGAGCGACTATGGAGACGAGAGGCGCAGTCGTGAGAATAGCGTTGGGTATGACGGGGAGCCGAAGAGACGGAAGAGGGATAGTATCTGAGGACGGCGCTTGCTACCTATCTCGGCGACATTGTCGAGAACGAGGCTAACGATCCGGCGTTACGATAACCATTGTGACGCTGCCCTAGGAATATGGCTCTAGAACGAGGCACTGTTGAGGAAACGGCAGCGTTTCCAGAGGAATGCCGAAAAGTATTAGTAGGGCGATTATAGTGCCGCTCGTGTTATTCCGACTGTAGATATTCTTGCTCAACATGTATAGCTGTACAGAGTGACGTTGAAGCTTTAGGCGTTGTGGAGGACCATATACCCAGTACCACGACGGCAGTAGATGACTGCCATGGAAGCGAGCAGTGCAATATAGTCAATGCTTCTCGGCTTCTCACCATGATTTCTCACTGCAGCGTGTAAAGAGATGCTACGTGAAAGCGGATCATTGTGAAATGTTATATTACTAGAATACTACTCGCAGTCTCATCACTCTATCTAGATGCATCTCTTTCTCGAAAGGCTTGCGTACAGACAAGCGATGCCGCACGCACATCGACGAGTGACGGAGAGGGGACTATAGGTATCTACGTCGGTAAAGGATAGTGCTGTATAGCATCTAGGATGCAGAAATACAATGGATGGGCACCTCAGCAAGTGCGCTTCCAAACCAATCTCTGCTGCTCCATACAGGGAGAGAGTCAAGCGGGTCATGGTCCTCGGGACTATGTATATAGCGTGGGGCACGTCTACTGTGGTCACTACTTTTCTGGGATGTCCTCTCTGTTTAATCGGGGTTGGTTTTTTGGATGGGGAGGAGGAGGAATGAAAAGATGAGGGAGATGGACTGAGATGGCGTGTTTACATGCATCTACAGGATTGACTCTGCGGGTTGTGTAGAGTTCTGCGGTGGGTGGTGCCAACGCTGGAGGAGGACGAGGGATCGCGGCGTGGGGAAGGATAAGAGGGCGGTGGATCATTGCGCTCTTGGTGGTGGTGGTGGTGGGCAGGATCGACGAAGCTACAGCGTGTGTCTGGGTGGTGTCTCGGCAGGTCGAGGCGAGCACCTTTCGTCGTCGTGAGGGAGGGAAGGAGGGAGGGGGAGGTTTCGGCATTCGGGGGATCCGATTGCAGTCGCAGCAAGAGGTGCCATGTTGTGAAGAAGGAGCTCTCCTCGGCCTGTCCTGGGCCTCGCAGCGACCGGCTGTCAAGTGACCAGGTGAAATGGCGCATCTGCCCACGCTAACACGCGTCGAGCGTTGCCACGGCAGAATTTTGCTGGCAGGCCCGCGAGATCCGCTGTATCCGAGGGGGGAGTTGGGTTGAGTTGCGAGTGACGCGTGGGGAAGGAGCACCAGAGTCAGTCAGTCAGTCAGTCAGTCAGTCAGTCAGTCAGTCAGTCAGTCAGTCAGTCAGTCAGTCAGTCATGCTCGCCGAGGGCGTCGGCATTTGAATTAGGGTTTGTGTTTGACAGGCGCCAAGGTTGATGGGCTGTTGCTGGGGTTCAGCGAGTGGTGGTGGGCCCACGGCGGTGTTGCCATGGCCCCCACTCTGGTGGCGCCTTGGACCTCTTCCGAGGCGTGCAGGAGCGAGGAGGCGTGCAGGCTTGGGGCAGCGGGCGAGGAGGAAGGAAAGGAGGAAGGAAAGGAGGAAGGACGAGAGAGAAAGGACGAAGGAAAGTGCTGGCTGTCAGGGATGCTGCTGCTGCTGCTGCTGCTGCTGCTGCTACTGCTACTGCTACTGCTGCTACTGCTACTGCTGCTACTGCTGCTACTGCTACTGCTACTGCTGCTACTGCTACTGCTACTGCTGCTACTGCTGATTCGCAGGGGAGGAGGGCAACTGCATCTTGACAGCTGTCTCCTTCCTTCCCTGCATCGCTGCGCCGTTGAACCTGGCATGTTGTCATGGTGGCTGCTCCTTCCTGTCCGGTCGGCAGTCAAACTCCCCCCTTCCCAACCTATCGCTCCCGGAGATGCCTGCGGGCGACTCTCATTCGTCACGCTTGAAGGCTGACCTCGGTTAGAATGACCCCCCCTTCCCCATGGTCGTTCTGGAAGATCGACAACATGTCAGAATCGGCTGATGACTGGGATGCACTTGCAGGCACCCCCTTCTGCCAGATGTAACGGCCCAGCACCTGTCTCGTACTCGGTTTGTTCGGCCTTGGGGAGCAAATAAGATGCATCTCAGCGTCTGACAATGCCCAGGTCCAGAAGAAAGCTCCTCGCCCGCGTGACCCTCTCGCCATTTTGGCAGCGGCTCATCAGGCAGGTAGGCAGGTAGGCAGGTAGGCGGTAGGCAGGTAGGCGGTAGGCAGGTAGGCGGTAGGCAGGTAGGCAGGGAGACAGGCAGGTAGGCAGGGAGACAGGCAGGTAGGCAGGTAGGCAGGCAGGTAGGCAGGCAGGAAACCCATCGGGTGGCGTTTGGTGGCTTGGAACGATGAAAAGGGGTCAGCCAGCCTGAGACACCGGGTCCCCCAACAAAAAGTGGCACAAATTAAGCTTTTCAGCCCCCTCCACCTCCCCTAGCCATGAGCCTGGATCCATTCCTCCGCCGCTGCCTACTCTGCGCCCATCGGATGCTATGCATGCTTCACCTCAACTTGCTTCTTGGCCGTCGCGTCGCATCGCATCGCATCGCATCGCGTCGTCATCAAAACAAATCTGCTGGCTGCACAATTCGCATACGAAGCTGGCCGATCCTTCCGAGCCCTCATCGGAATAAGAAGGAAATATGAGATGTGCTGCGCCCGAGTCTCCCGATCATCTTCCGTGGTGTTGGAGTCCCGCTCCCGCTGTCAGCATGGCTGGCAAACCGTCCCTCGATACCTCTCGGACCTGTGCCCTCTTGTGTCTGGACCCTCCGAGCAGTGGCGTCTCAATAAGCTTGCCGAAGTTGGCTTGATTAGCGCTGACCCGTCCGATTGACGTGGCGCCAAGACCGAAGAAAGACGGAGGCGCTGGAGATGCTTCCTCTGGTTTGATGCCTGTTGATATCTTGCAAAACGACCGCGGGCTTCATATTCGACCTTCTGGATGATGGGCAGGTCAATCCTGGCTGCTTTGACCGCTTCGCGAGTTGTATGTATACAAAGTGAATGCGTATCATGGTCATCGCTTAGATCATAAGGGAGGGAGAGGTTAGTCTTTCAACCACACAATTACCATCTGGAACATGTCCCGGACCCTCTCTTTCCTGCATATTCCTTTCATTCCGTAAGAAAAACATCTTCTTTCCATCGCACTCCTTGAACTGTAGCTCGCAACGTTAAAGGCTGGATGCTATTCAAGTGTTCATTGTTCAGACGACTCAATCTGCTCCTGTGTTACCAAAACCATGGAAATATCCGAGATGTGTGATTGTTCATAAGTAGGTGGTCGAAAAGCGTACTTGGGATTGACGGCACGAGGACCCCGACCCCAACGTACTCCACCTTCACGCAAGATATCGAGGACGGTCATTTGCCAATACATCTCAGCACAATCCCGTGCCGTCTGCTCAAAGTTGTTTTGGCGATTGATATCAAACAAAGGCAGTTTGAGTAGCTGCTTCACAACGTTTTCGCTCCCGATCCTTGCTCCGAGGTGGAGGAGCGAGTTTCCAACGGCGTCTGTTGATTGATATCATAATGGTCAAGTTCTGGAAGGATTCTCATGACGTTGGGACATCCGCACAATGCAGCAACGGGAGTGCGGTCCGACCATATCCGTTTCTTCGCGAGAGGTCGAGGTCTGGATGTTCAGTCACGATCCGAATAATAGATACCCAATCCCAAGATGCAGCCCAGTGAAGCAAAATGCAACCTTGGTCATCTCTTTCGTTGCTATCATAATCAGATTCTTGAAGGAGGAGGTTCAAAACATCTGCAAACCCTTCCATGGCAGCTCGTTGAATAGCTGTCATTCCTGAATTATCGTTCATGCGAACTGATGCACCGCACCTCACTAGCTTCTTACTCGCGGCATGATTTCCTAGCTCGGCTGCATAATGAAGTGGTGTTTTGCCTGATGCGTCAATTTGGTTGAGTTTTGCTCCTGCTTTATCCACATTGAACAACTGAATCCCAGTCATATATGGCAGCCCAATGCAGAATTCCTTTTCGATCTGTTCCGCGATGCTGGTTGATATTCGCCACTCTTCCAATCAACTCCAGTGTAAGCCCTTTCCATCCTTGCTGTGTAGCACATATGACAGGGCTTAGGTCCGTCTCTCCATGTTGCTGTAGAGAGGTTGAATTATTGAGGATATGCTTGACGCCATTTTCATGGCCCCAATATGCAGCATATGTGAGAGCACTACGTTTGTCATTGTCAACGATCCCACGTCCAATCTTGGGTCTTTCAAGAGTCTGTCGAGAAGGTCTCCGAGATACCCATCACGGCCCAGTGCAGAGGCGTTCTCCCATCAGAATCTTGCGCGTTGATGTCTACAGAAGGTATCCCCATGAGAAACTCAATCAGCTCATTATACAGATCTCGGATGGCTAAGTGTAGTGGAGTTCGTTTGGCGTAGTCTTTGATATTTGGATTAGCGCCATTTTGTAGGAGGTATTTCGCCATCTCGACATTCCTTCTGTGGATGCAAAAATGCAGAGCAGATCCTCCGTCACCGGCTGCAAATTTGTAAGTCTCATTGATATCACATCCAGCTTCGAGAAACCTTGCCACGAGAAGAGGGGAGTCTCGCCGAATAGCGAGTCGCAATGGCTGGTAATCCCACAGGATTTCCACGTCGCATTTCTTTTGAAGAATCAATCGACGAAACTCAAGCCACATGTCATCCTGAGATTCGATTGAGTCCATGTGATGATAAAGTTCAGCGTTTCCATAATCCAACAACTTATACTCTGGACTGTTGTAGCGCGGGGTAATCTGGTAAACTTTCTGTTCCTCTGGCTCTGGTAAATCTCGAAAGTTCAAGTAGTTAAGACAGATTCTTGCCATAGCTCTCTGAAAACCCTCCAGTTTTAAGCTCGCTTGATGTTCCAGAAAAAAATCTCTGATCGATTGGTGAACAAAACGGATCGTGCCATCATGGTCAATCTGAACGAAGTTTGGGCAAGTCAATTGAGAAAGCTGTTTTCATATCGCAATGTTTCTTGCACCCTCGTACTGCTAATGTTTCAGTCATCTCGTCGCAGGTCAATGGACGATGAGCAGCGAGCATGCACTGGAATAGTGGTTTCAATTCTTTCAACTGTGAAGGCTTCATCTTCGCAAGCAGAGTTTGGTAAAGAGACGCCAGGCCTGGAGGTAGATTTTGCAGAGCCTGCAGTTGCTTCTGAATTGTGGCATGTCCCATATTGTCACTCCCTCCTGGAGGTTTGTCCATGCCAAGGACGCCCACAAAAACATTCCCTCAGCCTTCGTTGTAATTTCAGATATGATGTCATCGCAAATCTTTCGAGGGAATCGATCTCGTTCTCCAAGTTCAAGAACCTCGTGCCTGACGAATGACTGAATCCCTTCTTCAGACTTGATTTTCATTTTCAGCGGCTGTACCTTTTCGAGCATCCGTTGATTACTTTCATTGGGCCGACTTGTGACAATTAGCTTTCTTATCCGATCAGACTGCCTCTCTTGGATGGAGAAAGTTGAACCATTCCTGAATGATCTGCTGCTATAGGGAGAGGCTTCTCATTCGGAAGGCTCAATATTGCTGAGAATGGCTCGGCCACCTGGAAATTTAGCACAGCTTACATCGACTCAGAGTCGATCAAACTTACTCGACATCCTAATATTGCATCTACTTCTTGTTCGTAGAACGAAACAATCTCCAGTGGAGCTAGTCGATGCACAGAGGACATTGTGATCTCGGTAATCGTATTGGACGATGTCTCTAGGTTTTCGACCAGGTCGGAACGAAATTTCTTACCATGCGAGGCGAGATTGATGATGTTCAAAAGGGGCTCGGCCAATCCAGCAAGTTTAGATCCCTGGTGTGGTGTCCCCATGAATATGATACCTTGGACTTTGTTGAGAATGGCTCCATATTGCGGCTCTTCATGGGCAACAATCAGTGCTTTTTTGCAAACAAGCCCTCCGAAGCTGTGGCATATGAAGACGATGGAACGCGCTCTCTCCTGCTTGGTTTCTCGAAGAATCCGGATCCTTTCTAGGAGATCCACCGCGAAGTCTCGAATAGTTGACCTGCTACCACTCCATGTGGCAGAATCATATCCAAAAGTAGTTACTCTTGCTTCTAGCACGAGGTCTGGTAGGGAATCTGCAAGCCACATATGGCCCTTTTTATTCGTGAAAGATTTGAAAGCATCACCTCCGAGCCCATGAATGGCGATCAGACCAAGTCAGAGAGTTAGTGAGGGATGAACCAGACATGCCAGATGCTGATTCATATTTGGTCACGTGAAAACGGGCTTGATGATAGCTCACTCTGCTTTGATAGATTTTCCCACGCCAGGATGTAATACAAAGAGTCCATGTTTTTCTGCTCGTCGATGCTTCTTATCCTTCTTTGGAGCTGATTCTGTGACATTAGGAGTTGAGGATTTCTCGGCCTTGCGAGACGTTGTCTTGGTATCCGCCCGACCCTCTGGTGCGAGGTTATCGTGTTGCTTCTTTCGATGAAAACCTCTCGAGAACATCTCAATCAAGCCACAAGGTAAGGATTTGATGACTCCTGGATATTGATGAACTTGATGTTATTGATTGTCAAGAAGATGCCTCTCGTTCGGCACGATTACAAACTCGGCGGGACTGCAAGGTACATGGGGCTAGCTAAGAGGTGCAGGCGCAAAATGGGGTTTTCGACTCCGCCAGCGTAGTGGTATCTAAGCAAGTGAAGACAATTGTAAATATGCTGGGGAGTAGAATGGGTTTGCAACCAAATGCCAGCTTAAAACACGATTGGAAAGCGCATTTGAACCCAGCTTTGGCGATTCCGCTACAAATGATAAAGTATTTCAAAGGAGCAGATAAGTCAATCAAGTCATTCTCTTTTCCTACCCAAAGGCCTCAAGTCTCAAGGCCTGAGAGACACCGATTGGTATACTACAATAAACAACAATATCCTGTCCTAGGATTAAATAGACAACAACTCCAAAACCAGCCACCCAATCCGGTTTGAAATTAGAAATACTTGCAGCCTGCAAATAATAATCAAACAAACAATGCTCTGCCACGCCATGCTCTTTATACATCGGGTCATGACTCGTTACTTCGTTCTGCAACCTTTTTGGTCTTTTTGGCAGTGCCGATATGGGTGTTATGCACCTGGCTGGTGTTAAAGATGGATTTCAATGACAAAATGAATTCTTACCTTCGTAGCAAATTTCAAACTGGTCAAAGTCTCGCTCAAATGAGCCTCGAGAGGACTTGTCATGACAAACATTAGGGTCTTTGAATTGCCTCCAAGAGAGTATTGGAGCAAGTAAGTTAACTATAGCAGGTCAGAATGGATCGATACACGAATAACTGAAACTTACCTTTGAGTTGCGGTAAGGAATATGAGCACCTTCTTTCCCTTGCCCGAGAGCCCCAATCACGTCGCCAAGACAACTCAAACTCTTGTTAATGTTCTGTGTCTCTTTCATTCTGTCCCCTTCAGCGCCAGATTGTTTGAGTCTTTCGGAACCAGCCAGATCAACCAAGTTCAATGTGCCTTCAGATGTTTCGTGAGTTGTGCTATTTCTACCCACAAGCTTCAATATGAACACCGAGTGCGAGCGCGAGGATCGTTCGTTCGATTTTGTCGCTGCAACACTTCGGTTGTTGTCAGCCAGCTTCATCATCGACTCTACGGTATCTGGAGAATCGAGCATCACGGTTTTCAACCCTGTAACCATCGTTTGCTTCTTTTGATCATCATGCCGGATTTCATGCTTTGTTTTATCAAAATCTTTCGAGCCCCCAAGTAGATCATGAATTTCTTCATTGTATACTTCCACGAAACTTCCTTCCATGGTATAAGTCCACCCTTTCTCCTTCAAATTTGTCGCGGACTCATAAATCTGTTGAGTTGCTCGAGGTATCATACCATCTACAGATGACATGGTGTGCGTCTTGCCAGCACCTGTTTGGCCATAGGCAAAAATGCAGACATTGTAACCGTCCAAAGCGCTCTGAACAAGTTGCGAAATCTCTTCGAATACCTCTTGATTTTGGCTTTCGGGTCCGAATACCCGATCGAAAGTAAAGGCATGGTTCTTTCTTGTGATTTTTCCCAAGCTACTCTTCTCTTCCTTTCCAAGAATTTCAAGTTCTTTTGACTCTCTGTCAACATCGGGGTAGGTCAATTTTGCAATATCTCCCTCAGCTGTATCTGATGCTGGTCGAACTCTGCACATGACACGAATGTTGCCTTTTAGTTCCTGGACTTGGTTGAATAGAATACGACGCAGCGTCTCTTCCTTTATCAGCTTTCGTCTCGATTCCTCAGCAGATCTGACAGCCTCTTGTAGACGTGCTTCCATGTCAGCAAAGCTATCTGACTGAGCTTTGCTCCCAGACTCAAGGAAGTGTATCCTTGCGCGAAGACTCGAAACTGTAGCTTCCAGGCTAGAAATAGTAGAAGAGTGTTCGGTGTTTGTCTTTAGAATTGTTTGCCTGAGCAAATTCAGCTCGTCCTGAACATTGCTCTTCAACGTCTGTTCTCGATCTACCTGTCCTTTGACATCCTCCAACTCGCCTCGCATATTCTCAATCTCACGGTCTTTCTTTTGCAGTTCCAGGTCGAGGTTTGTATTTTCTTGTGTAATCTTGGATTGGAGGTCTTGGATATCTCGAGAACTCCGGCTTCTCTCATCTTCAAGCTTTGCTTCACATCGCCGCTCGACATCGCGGACTCGCTCATCGAATTCATAGGCCGCTCGTTGTTCTTGGTCACGTAATTTTTCTCGACGATGGCGATCCAGGCGATCGGCTTCATCTGCGTTTTCCCGACGGAGCTTTTCGATATCTTTTCGATGTTCACGTTGAAGATCACTTATCTCAAGCTGGCTCGAAAGGATCTGTTCACTCAAGCTACTGTTTGAAGTTAGTAGTTGCTGTTGCAGCATATCAGCTCTATGCCTGATGGCATCCAATTCGTTCTGGAGAGTTGCATTTGAGAGTGTAAGTTTTGATTGGAGATCTTCGGATTCGTTAACTAGCCAAGCAATTTAGTTAGTTCTGTTTGAGAGATAAGTTTGGGTGAGTCATACTTCTGTTTTTGTACATAGCCAACATGTCCTCGAGCTCTTTTTTCTCCGCTGCAGTTCCGTTGAATTTTGTTTCAAATTCTTTGAACTTTTCGAAACTGGCCTCCATATACTCGAGTTTACTGCGAACATCGAAAGCTACAAATGAAGTCATGTTAGAGTCTTTTGTCAAAAAAGGTATTTTCTGGGGGGAAGGTCTAGGGGTCCTTTTTGCAGCAGGGATCATCTGAGGTGCCTCCGCCTTGGGAAGCATGCGGTTTTTGGAAGGCGTCTTTGGGACTACTGAGTAGTCTCCAGGAGATTCAAGCAGCGAGAAGACAGTCTCATTGCTGTCAATTCTCAAATTCCTCAGCTCGGTACTGATCGAAGACTTATGACGCAAAGCCAATGTTGAATTAAGCTTGTCTTTTGAAGAGATCGCTTGATACTCATGCGAATCGCTGGATGTTGTTTCTCCGTCAAGGTTCAGCCTACTCATGGCTTCACTGACAGAAATATCCCTGTTATTGGCGACTGTCTTTGAAGATCTTAACGAATGTACTGATTGAGATGGTCTTAACTTCTTGCACTGAATTGTCGTATGTTCTTCTGCTGGATGGACTGAATACTGAATGGAAATCAAGGGCTCTGTACCGTCTCTTGTACCTTCTTGGTAATCCTGAGGATTGTGCATATCCATCGATGTTGTTGGGCGAGATTTGGATATGCCATTGATTGGTCGAGTAGTTGTTGACTGGCTAAAGGCCATTGATGACTGAGGTCTGCTCCCATAAGATGTGGCGGGTCGACCTGGGCCAACACTACTTGAGAAACTGTTATTGGATGTATTTCGTGATGACACTGAAGGTGTTCGTGATAACATGGAGGAGGAATGCGATGCATTGCGAGAGTGCCCAGATCGCTACCATATAAATTAGCCGCTTGTACAGTGTAGAACAAGAACAAGTGCAATATCACGGTTCGAAATATGACATTGGAGCTGGGACATCTGGTTCGAGGAAGCTGTAGCCCGCGTTCTTGCGGTTGAAGCTTGGGATACGCCAACATTGCATGAGAATTGAGCTCCATGGTGGAAATGATCCGAATAACCTGAATCAAAAGAGCTGCTTACCCCTGTAGTTGCTCCAACTAGAGACTGCCCTTTGACAACGGACCTGGGACCTGGCGTGGCAGTCGCGATTGACCTGGGCTCTGCTGCTCTTTCCACCAAGGTTTTCCGTTTAGGTTCCGGCTCACTATCTGGCGAGGTATCAGTTTTCGTCCCAAGAAATCTGCTGTTCCCCTCCATTCATCACTTACAACTGCTAAGTTTGTGCTTGAAGGAAGTCGGAGGAGGTAGCATTGACGGCTTCGATCGAACATTATTTTGCGAGTCTGTAATTTCAGCAAGCCCAAGTTTCCCTGGAGAAGGTATCCGGCTGGGAGGAGGCATCTTGGAGGCGCGCATATACTAAGATTGCAATGGCTTGTTAGCTAATTGGGGAGAGTTTGAAATCAACAAACGGCGCGCCTACAGGATTCTCTTCGTCAAATTCCATTTGTATGATGAAACCGATGCTAAATTTGAATTAAGTTAAGCGGATACATCAATTGGTGCTGGGAGATTTGAGGCACGGCGAGCTGTTCGACAGTGATAGAATGTTGGTGCTTGACATTTCGATGTTTACTTTCTCCAAGTTGCTGATGTTGACATTACGTAAGCGACATGACAACCGGACTTTCTTTGTTCCTCACTAGCTCCCGCCCTTGGTGCACTTTCACATGTGCGCTCTTACATAGAATGCGCTCCAGACATAAAACATAAAATATCTTGCCACGAGATTTACCACGGAAGAAACTACCGCGCAAAAGACCATACAAGGTCGCTGTTATGCTTCAATAAGGGTCATTTATCCGACCACGGCATTTTTGTGACGATGGAAAAGTACACTCAGTGGCGCGACCGAGGTTTGTCAGGCGTGAAATAGTACAGGATTGTATACTGACCTTCAAAAATAGGGTCTGGAATTGCACCATTCTTTCCAGTTACCTCCCAATCCGCTGGCATATATCTACCAGTTCATATCTTCCTTTTTCTCTTCAAGTTGCCGTTCTTCTTGACGATTGCGACAACGTATTTCCTCTTCCTACAATTTTTCCCACTTGGATCTCTGTTTAAGAAAGCGATATTATGGATGATACTGGGCATACCCGGAATATGGTGGATTGATCTACAAATTGATGGAGTCAAGAAGGGCTCGTTGGCGAAGAAGCATGAGGGAAGGGTCCCCGAGCCTTCCAACATAATCGCATCGTCCTTTACCTCGCCGATCGATTCGTTATATCTTGCAGCGATATTTGATCCTGTATTTACTGTCTCATATCCAAACACACGACAAGTCCAGGTCATCTCTCTACTTGGCGCAATCTTCCGAGCATTATCTCGGCCGCAGGAACAGCCCCCGAAAGGCGCAAGGATGACAGATCTGAAGACTCTACTTGAAGAAAACAAGCAGAGAATAATAGTGGTATTCCCCGAATGTACAACTACCAACGGGAAAGGTATATTACCGTTTAGTCCGAGTTTGTTGACAGTCCCCGCTGGAACCAAAATCTTTCCAGTGAATCTGCGATATTCGCCACCAGATATCACCACCCCTATGCCAGGTTTATACTTCTCATTTCTTTGGAATCTATTATCCCAACCAACCCACTGTATTCGAGTACGAATTGCCGAGGTTGTTTACAATACATCGAAAGCGGTCGATACTACCAAAGAGAGAAGAGATCGATATCTGACAAATTTCCTCGATACTCTTGGCGAAGATTCTGCAATGACAAGTAGTACGGACACGCTGACCAGCCTGAGTGACCAACCGGCGGAGCCAAACGCAGAAGAGAAGAAAATACTCGATAAAGTAGGAGATTCATTGGCACGTTTGGGTAGAGTCAAACGTGTTGGGTTGACGGTGAAAGACAAATCTGCGTTTGTAGATGCATGGTTGAAAAGACGATAATGAAGTTGCAGGAATTGACAAGATCTTCTTGGATGTGCAATCTTCTGAGATACGCCCTTCCTTGGTTTAGTGGATGTGAACCACAACTACCTTCAACCAACTCGTCCACTTTCCTTCCACGCCTTCCCACTTCTTTCTACAGATACGAGCTATTTTCAGAAGTTGAGAAGCATCCACTTCGGCTAGACGGTGAAGTTTCCCTCAATGTGCCACACCCGCTGTGGTCGGGCTGTCAAATCATCACCTCAATTTCTCGCACATGGGATTACTCTAATCGTCAATCCTACGTTTCTGTATTTTTGTGTAGTAAGCTCTGCATATAATGTCCACTGTCTTGTTTAGCCTGAATCTTGACACGAGTTGAGACGCATAAAGATCTATTCGGTACCGACGTCGGGTTACCTCCTGATCCCAGCATCCGGAATTCCCCAAAGTATATTCAACGTGCTTCGCCAATCGTGGTATTTGGAAGTTTAATTTAAACATCTGTTACCAAGATAAAATTCTTGCCAAGTCGGTGAGATTCCTTAATTCGTACTGTTCGCCGTAGAATATGCGATGTCTGCGCGCGGCAAGATCTTTCGAGACCTTCCAGATCCCTCAAATTAGATACCAAATGCGAAGAGTTACCATCCTCAAGTCCTGCACATGAGTTTTCTCCGGGATCAGTTCGCAAAATATTCCTAACCTATGGCCTAGGATCGCGGAGAGTTCTCAGCAGTATTTCCTCATCGTTAGACCTTGTCACCTGGTTCGTCAACCACTTTCCAGATCCATATGAAGTGTTCTATGGAAGCTCTTATCGTACAGGTTTAAATTCTCTTCTTTGCAAAACCTCTCAATCTACATACCTCAGCATGCATTTCAAGTTCACGAGCATAATCTTTTCTCTCTTCCCACTCAGCATTGCAAGCGCTTCAATAAATCACGCCTACTTGCCAGATGCCGTAGATCTCCTTGCAAAGGAAGGTCTAGCCCGGCATGGAGCGTATCAAAAACAGATTAATAGCTCTTGCACACTGGATAATGCTATCAAACGAAGAGAATGGTAGACTTCCCTTCTCTTACTTGGAACAATTCTGAGATTTCCGAGGTCCAACCTCTCGCGAGCAGAACGAAAATATTATACGAAGGCTGTGCTGTGTTTGCAATTAAAACCGAGTAAAACTCCAGCTTCTGTAGCTCCTGGTGCAAGGTCACGATACGATGATTTCGTAGTGGCTCACATAAATCAGAGCCTCAGTATTCATGCAACTGTACGTTTTGTCAACTCGCAGCTTGATTGACCAAACCTTAACAGACTTGGCCAGGGAAATTTCCTCTCATGGCACAGATACTTTGTATGGACTTACGAAACCGCGCTTCGAGAGGAATGTAACTACACCGGTTACCAACCGTACTGGAGCTGGGGAAAATACGCTTCGTCAGCACCACCGTAGCTCTCTTAAAAATTGCGCTGACTGATGCAGTGACCCAATTCACTCTCCCCTTTTCGACGGTAGTTCTACTTCCATGTCAGGCAATGGTCTCTACTGCAACCACACTGGCGTAGTCCTTCCTGGTGCTCCCGCTGGTAATGATGTTATTCCACCGGGAGTTGGTGGTGGTTGCGTGACTACAGGGCCATTCGCGAAGTATTCCTCTCCTTACTATACCTCTGAGTACCTTCTAATACTTTACAGCATGACCGTAAATCTTGGTCCCTTAGCCGCATCCATCGTACGTATTACATTACCCTCAATCTCGAAATTATATTCTAAGATATCTTGACCTTTATCCTCATCATTCACGAAAATAGCACTAAAGGTGTTTCTAGTCTGGCGTACCAGTCAATCCACAAGAAGATGGCTTAGGTTACAATCCCCGCTGTCTCCGTCGCGACGTGAACGTTCACTCCGCTGCCGTAACAACAGCAAATTACACTCATGCATTGATTACGGATCCTGGAAATGCGGATATCTACTGGTTCCAGACGATAATGCAAGGACAGTTCGAATTGGGTCAATGGGGAGTTCATAGCGGCGGACACTTTACCATTGGTGGAGATCCAGGAGGGGTAAGCTTAACGTTCTCTTTTCTCTCTCTCTTCCTTGTTAATCTCTCCTGTCCCGTTCACCACTACCACTTGTCACACCCAGTCCTGAGACGACAGGCAGAAGCTGATCCCCTCCAGGATTTCTTCACTTCTCCCGGTGACCCGGCCTTCTGGCTGCACCACACGATGATCGATCGAGTCTGGTGGGTCTGGCAAACAGCCGATCTGGCAGCAAGACAGAAAGCTGTCTCGGGGACGATCACGCTGTTCAACGACCCGCCAAGTCGGAACACCACGTTACTAGATGACGTTGGGTTAGGCGATTATGTGGCTCCTGAGGTTAAGTTGGGAAGTCTGTTGAGTGTGATGGGTGGGTTGGATGGGAAGTTTTGTTACGTTTATGTCTAAGTACGTAGAGTGGAAGGGGTGAGAGGATGAAGTTGGGTGTGGGGTGTTGAACCTTGCCTGAGATGGAAATGGAAATCTAAAATTTCTGATCAGTCAAGAGGCTATGATGCGAAGTAGATCTATTGGAGTAAATGGATGGACAAAATTCAGTATCTGCGATTATCCTTCAATTGCAACAAATTATTCCGTTGAACCTGTCTCTTAACTCAGACCTTAAACCAAGATGAAACTCGTAACAAAAATGGGTGCACATGAAGCAAAAACCTCCGAGTGAAATTTAATAAGATCCCGAGGAGCCTCAAGAGCCCAGGGGTGGCTGACACTGCGAAGTGCAACAGACTCATCACAATGGTGAATATAGAGGACCCGAGAAGCCCTGAGGGTGACGGCACCGCGAAGTGCAACAAAAAGTTAAATTGTCCTTTAGCTTTCTTCGACAATGAGAGGCTGAGTCTGAGGCTGAGGAGACTGGAGAGCCAGAGGAGCCTTGACACCGCGAAGTGCAACAGAATCATTGCAATAGTGAATGTATCAGGAATTGACATAATGAGGACTCGAGGAGCCATGAGGCCAGCCACACCGTGAAGTGCAACAAAATGTCAAATTGTCATTTGGTTCTCTTCGACAATGAGAGGCTGAGGCTGAAGAGACCGGAGAGGCTGGAGAGCCTTGACACCGCGAAATGCAACAAAAAGTTAAAATCTCCTTCGACCCTCTTCGACAATGAGACGCTGAGGCTGAGAAGTCCGGAGAGCCAGAGGAACCCAGACACCGCGAAGTGCAACAAAATATTTCGGATGTGTTCATGCACGGTAATCATTATATGAATGTCGCTTCGTCCTCTTCGACAATTAAAATATAGTAAACCGAGGCCACTGAGACCACGGACACCGCGAATTGCAACAAAATGTTTGCATGTAGTTCTCAGAGCAAATGAAAATTCGATGCCCAGATCATTTATCCATCAACGATGTTATTTTCTTCCCTGATTAACTGCAAAATTACAACTGCTCATAGTATCTAGAACATAGAGGGACCCATTTCGTCTTCAATGTTTTGTACATCTGCTACTACAAGGCTACCATACACATTATGCCGCTTCGTCTGACGCGCGCCTGCTTCTAGATCCTATGCTATTAATGACTGGAACGTCCTGGAAAAACGCATACTTATATTCCCCAGGTTCTCGATCCAGTCTTCGGTAGAGAACCTGGAGCTCAACGGTTTGAAGGCGTGTAAGCGAATGAGATTTTAAATAATCTTGCGTTTTCAGGCTGAAGTTCTGGTAGGTATCTCTGTATTTGCCTTTTAGGGGATCAATAACTGTTATAGTCAAGGCTTGAATTCGAAGAGTAAACTTTTTGAGATGATTGAATTTTGAGATGAGGTTGAGATAGTCTAGATACTTGGAGGAAACAATGTTAATTCGAGAGATCTTTGGATCGAGGTTGTACTCACGTCAGGGCTCTCGGCGTCAAGGTACAGATTGAGCTCTTCAATAAGAGGGGAGTTTTGCCGGAGGTATGAAAGCTCGTCAAGGGAAATTGCGGGATAACCGTCAATGACAGGATCATTTTCCCCGAGAAGACTAACTGTATCTATCGTTCGGCCAGGCCATCCTTTCGCGTCAATTTCACTGAAATCTATAAGTCTGAGGCATCGTAGAGTTTGAGCATTTTTGAGCTGTGAGAAACGAATATCTTTGACGAGACACACAATTTCTAGGGTCTGGATCTGGAAAAAGCGCACAAGCAGAGAATTGAGCTTAGCGGTAATGCTTTGCTGAGCTGGGAGATTGTCTGAGCATCCAAAAGGATTGCTGATCACATCGCGACTTTTGATTCGGAAATGTTCTAGTTTGTAGAGGTCTTCCGGTGTTACCAATAAGAAAAATCGTGCCAAATCTGTGTTGCAAAGTTTGAGAGACCTCAACCGTGAGAAATCCCAAACTAGATGGAAATTCTCCTCATTAAGAATGGAAGAGAGTCCACGCAATGCTAGAGTTTTAATGGGAGGCAGGCGACCTTTGTCAGGATCGAACTCGATCTCGGCGTCGAGGGAGAGTTTCCTCACATTCTGCGCGGCAACTAGAAGCTTATTCGTAGGAGCTGAAGCAAAGTTTGGGGTTCGGGGGTGATGCATATAGATTGTAACTAAGCTTTCCACGGGAAGAGAATTTCTCAAGGTGTCAGAGATGGAACCAAATTCTTCATAATGAAGCTGAATGGGTGGCCGTTTCTCCCGGATGGTAGTCAACATCACTCCAGGCATATTTGTCCCTCTTCTGCTTACCCACCTAGAAAAGATGTGTTACACAGTTGATGGTTGAGAGTAGAGCTATTGAGAACTTACGCGATCGTTCGAAGGCGACGAGCGTTTGAGATGAGCTTTGCGACCTTGCTAAAATTGACAAATGGCGGAAAAGGGGTGCGGTAAATAGTAAGATGTTCGCAGTAGAGTTGAACCTTTGATAAAAACCTGTCTCTGTGTTCGAATCCAGAAAGGCTGGTATCGAATCCCATGTATTTCGCCTTAACCATGAATGTACGATATGCAAGTGGGGTTGCGAGTTTGCTAAACCGTCGGCATACCAAGAGTGATGGAAGAAGGGATACATCATTTCGAGGCGGTCGTGGTCTAGCACACTAAGAAAATGAGTCCACGAGTAGAGCCCCTTGACGACAAGTTACTCACAAACTCAAAAATCATAATCAAGATCTCTGGAACGAGATCTTCAATCGAGAATCGAGAGGTGTCATGGATGCTCAAGTCACGGAAGGGAACAGCAGGATCCATATTTGGTCCCGAGATTCTCGACATAGTTTTTTGTCCTATATGAATACAGCCAGAGACGGCCGCAAAAGTTAGGAGTTATTGGTTGAGTAAGGCTTCCGATCCTTCGCAAGGTGATGTCAGGATGCTGCTACGAGTACCTGGACACGTGACGCGTTCTATTTTGGCCTCAGGAATGAATTTCACTGGGGCCACAATGACTTCACCATCTCTTTTTTTCAGCCTCGCACCTAATACAGCCCTCCTTCTAAACAGCCTTATGACCACAAAGCTGCAGTCAAATGTCACTACAGAGACGGATTGCTCGTGGTTGAGCTTCTTTTCTGTTTTGGTGGCTCTTCGATCTCTCCTGTCAAGTATACATTTGTTATCTTTTTCCATCATTCCTATCTTTACTTTCTTATTTCACGCAAAGTGTGATATGGCATGATGAAATCAATTGGGACGTTAGGATAAGATGTGAATAGGCATCTATAAACCCAACAGTTCTGAATATTCAAAAGCAGCAATAACGCCAACTTTAAACACATGTCTCTACAGGATAAGCCTTGATTTGGTTTACCGTTGCACACTCCCCACACTCGTAGGCTATGCCAGCATTCCCACTTTGCGGTCGTTCATTTCCTCTATCTTCCTTTTCGTCTTCGCTTGTACTCTTCAGCTTTCTTCACTTCTTCACTCTTCTTCACCTCTCCTCCACCTCTCGAATTCTCTCTCCCACATTCCTTTCCCCACAACGCTGTTTTCCCTCCCAATCTATACCAATTCGAACCTTCAAAGAAATTAAGGACCCTCTCTTTGAATATCATTCTTTCAGCGACGAGTTTTGGAGCTCCGACCTCGATGTTCTTGCTGGAGGGCTTGGTAGGTTTAATACCATCATCAACTTTTGAGACCGAGTCTGAAATTAGGGGTCTGCTTTGGACCAAATGTGGAGGAATAGCTGCTTCGAGCAGTTCCAACCAATTAGAGGGTCCGGAACAAGGTGGTTTGGTTCCGGGTTTACGAAGGCATTGCGCCTCCCAGGAGGAACAAGAGCATCGAGGAGTGATTCCTCGAGTGGGTTTAGATATGGTCTGTCGTACAACCTTCTTCCTATTTTCTTCGCCATCCGGGGATCGCTTTTGGTTTTGAACGTTGCAACGTGGGTCCAAGATTGTTTCCTGCAGGTCCCGTTTTTGACTATTCTCTTCTGGCAACTTTTCGAGCCGACGAGTTTTCCGTCGGTGACTTTTGCTCTGATTGGTTGGCTGCACAATTTCTCTGTTATTGGAGCGCCCCAAAGTTTGAAAACTGTCCTGAATTTGTCGTATTTTAATGATATCTGGTTCTTGAATTGCAAGCTGGGGTTTTGAAAGATTTTGAGTAGTAGTGGATGATAACCGTCCCAATAGTTTTCTGGATAGTGAAGATTTAATCTTCTCCCATAGAGAGATCTTCATTTCTTCCTCGTCGTCCACGCTTGGTACCTGTCGTAATTCTGGTTCAGAGAAGCGAGGATATTCGTCTCTCTTTGGGCTTGAAGCTGTTTCATTTTCAGGGTTCTCCAATACAGCACCTAAGCGAGGGCATTTGCTTATTTTTAGAGTTGGAGGTGCTTCGAGTTCAGAGTCTTGCCAGACGAAACCTTCAAAGCTGGAAGGGCCGTGGGGGTGGCAGGTGTTCCACATTCGTTTGAATGTTGCCATTTTGGTGTACAGGGAAGGCCATAAGATGCAAGGATCTTGAAAGAACTTTGTGGGAACGGAGGAGAATTTAAGGAGCCCAAATTAGGCCAAAATTATTTTCTACCAATTACAAACACAAAAGAACCTTGCGTCGTAATGGAATGGCTAATCTTAGTGCTCACACCGGAGGTAAGCAGGTGACTTGAAATTTGGCGCACTTTAATCGCTGCTTTACTAAATCTGGTATGGCAGATTAGCAAGTTGTGTGCCTGATAGAAAATTTAAAGGTAGAATCACTCCCTATTCTGACGATAGGCATAGTAGAGAAGCCGGTCACCATTTAGGGGTATCGTTTCAGCGCGCGTCATTTCAAATCGACGCTTCCTAAACCGTCGTTCACTAGGGAAACCGCCAACTTAAAATTAGATAAAATTCTTGGAGCGTGACCATCATAGAAGGGCCACCTTCGTCCTTTTTCCAAGTGAGTTTCACATTAGAGCTATTTGTGTGACTTGTGCAAAAGGTATTACGCAAAATTTTAAGATAGCACAAATTAAAACGGATAACAGACAATCATTGAGTGATCAGCAGAGATATCACCACTAGTGGAAGATTCAACCTCAGACTTGTCACAAGATCATATTATCGACGGCAATCGATTCCGATGAATCCCAACAATGTTCGATGCGGATCGAAAGTCAAGCCGAGCTTGCTCACATTCCACTCGAGGTTCGGTTTCTGACATCTGCTATCTCGTCACTGACAGTATATCATTGAAGATGTCCCCTGCCATTGGGTAGATCCAGATGACGATTTCTTAGATCAAGCAAGATACGGGCACAGACTAAGTCTGAGGCCAGAAGATGGATCGATTGGATTCTACTTGCTTTTCGTCAACCAACAGATTTACAAAGAACTTCCTAAAAGAATGCATGGATAAAAACAACTTTGCATTCTCTGCGATTCTTGACCTGACAGAGAACAAACATTTTTCGCATCCGGAGCTGTCTTCATCATCAGTTCCAATGCAAGCTTGAGGGAGCAAGTAAGATCCGATATCTGGAGTTTCACTTCTTGGAAGTTCACGATCGAGGAAAAGCTACAATGGATGATTTTCATCTACAGGAATTGAGCCCTTTGAGAGTTGTAGTTGAGAAGGTTCTTAGAGGATATTCATCAATTGCAGAAAGAGGTTGCTGAAGGGTGGAGCCTGAAAATATCTTGGAGTCGTGCCCCATGATATTATTGTTGCAACGAAGATTTCCTTCATGAGTCGAGTCAAAGAATCAATAATCATAATTAATGATATGCTAGGCAGTGTTTGTTGTTGTTGTCGGTTGTTGTCGCTTCTGAAAAGGGGATCTGCATGGCGGCTATGCAAGACGCTGCAGGGGTCAAGGATACCCTCTGAAAACGCCTCACCTTCTGCAAGGCGCAAGGAAGCTTCACATGCCCAGCAATGTGGGCAGGCAGACAGCGCCATCACAGTCACAATTCACGCATCTCTCTCGACTTCTTATATCTCCCTCCCTCTGTTTCTCTTCCACTACCAATTACCTGCCATCAACCACTCGACCCTCCACTATGTTATCACTCTCTCAACTCACCACCCTCGCCTACACCCTCTTCAGCCAAGTCCCCCTCCTCTCTCCCAACCCACCCATCCTCAGCCCAGAACCGTGCTTCTCTCCCAAACCTATAAACACAAATGCGCGAACATGTCCTATCGACAGTCCCCTCTCCTGCCACAACAGCACCGCCGCCCCAGATAGCTGTTGCTTTATCCACCCTGGCGGTCAGCTCCTCAGCACACAGTTCTGGGATACAAGTCCTGCGATAGGACCACAAGATAGCTGGACACTGCATGGACTCTGGTATTGCTCCCTTTCGCCCATCAATTATCTCCAAATCCCATGCTAACAGATTCACCTCCAGGCCTGACCTTTGCGATGGCTCATATCCAACCTACTGCACCGAAGCTCCAACCTACCATAACATAACCTCCATCATCTCCTCCTCTTCCCACCCCGACGCTCCCGAACTCCTCAACTATATGCTAAAATACTGGCTTCCTAACCGCGGCAGCCCAGAACGTTTCTGGCAGCATGAATGGAACAAACATGGGACGTGCGTAAATACACTCGCATCTTCATGCTATGACAAGTACTCAGCCGGCGATGAAGTCCTGGACTTCTTCCTCCGTGCGGTGGAGATCTTCAAGAGTCTAGATACCTACAAGGCTCTTGCGAGTGCGGGTATCTTTCCTAGTTTCTATGATAGGCATACAAGGAAGGATATTCAACATGCGCTAACGAGTATTACGGGGAGTGAGGTGGTGTTGGGTTGTAGAGCGGGGCAATTGACTGAGGTGTGGTATAGCTTTAATGTTCAGGGAAGTTTGCAGACGGGGGATTTTGTGCCTGCTCCACCCGCAGGGAAGGGCGGGAGAGGGACATGTCCGGAGAAGGGTATTAAATATTTACCCAAAGGACGGAGATACTGAAGATGAGGTTTGGGGCGTGGTCTCAATCGAGGGTCATTTGAACGGTACCTTTAGGATGACATAGAAAGGCAAGATGCCTACTTTGTAAAACATTATTACATCGGCGTTCGGATTTCTAGAGGATGCACTATCATTGAGCAGGTATATACACGAATTGTACAGAGCACCATTTAAGATCCACCTCTATTCATCTAAACCAAATATTTCCAGCCATGCTGAGAATCAACCAGCGGTGTATTCAGTCGAAACTTTGTATCCCAGGTAGGTTAACAAGCATAGAAGCTGCCGTACTAGCTTCCTCTCTCTCAACGCACCCAGCAAGGTTAACAGCATTGCGAGCTTGATTCATATCTCACCCAATTTCGTACCTTGGGAGTCTGATTGAGATTTCAAGTATTCTTCTTTCTTTAAAATCATGTCCCCAAGACCTCGTAGTCGATATCATCGTATTCCTCCCTCCGTCCTTGAACTTCTCTTCTTATCCCTTCATGCAACTGCACTACTAAATCTACCCAATGAACATGTCCCATATACATACATACATAAAGCCACATTTTCTTTCCATCAGACAAAATAAGTGTCATGAGCATGGCGAACGAATCTCGGGAATAACACCAGCTTCCATGTACGTGCCTGCCCACCGGATCGGCAGGACAAGATCCTGCAGAGTAACAACCATCAAATCCCATACTGTGCGAATTTGGGCCCCCGGTACTCTGGTGCTTGCTGGCTACTGGTGTTGTCATCATTGATTCTTGAGTGGTAGATTTTGTTCTTGTAATAGTGAGGGTTGGTGATAAGAGGACCGTTTAAAGAGACTGAGGAGTGGTTGAATATTGAAAATGAGAGACGTGAGTTTGTACCGTAAAAATGCCATGGTGAATTCCGGTGTCATCAATAGATTCCCCTCTTGAAATTTTTGATTTATAGACCCGTTCCTGAATACCATGTTAGCGTCTTGTTTGAAGATAATCCAGAACCAATTTCAAAACGGCACTGAAATATCAAGAAAACCGCAGTAAAGGTATATTTGATCTCAGAAAGAAACATCACCAGCTCTGCAGCAGCCCACCGAGTCGGCAGGCGTGCTACAAGCATTTAGTCATCGGTGAAGTTACCAGCTTCAACGACGACGAAACGGAAAAGAACAGAGCATGCAGTTAGCTGCTGATATCGGTCATCATCAATCTGTGCGTATACTGTAAAATTAATGAGAGTGTTGAGTGTTTGTGAAATTTAGAGACTCTTACCTGGATGTTTCGGCCCGAGAATGGCTATCTTCTTTGCAGAGCTGATAGGAATAAGTTAGCATGAAACATGTAGTCAACTTCAAGAAAGTGAATGTGGTCAGAGGAATTTTCAAAATGGATGACTAATTGGGTAATCTCAGACTGAAAACATCAATAGTTGTAACATAATCTACCAAATCGGCAGATGGATGGGATAGGATGAGGTTGCAGACTTGTTACGAGTATGCCAGCTACTGATATAGGTCATCATGGATATCTATCTATAAACGATAATGTCGAGCGTATTGATGATTTTATGATGAATAAGACGATACTCAAGAAACGATCTTCGAGAATGGAAACTGTGGCGTCTTTCGCAAATTGACAACACAGATTTGAGCATAAAGCAGAAAAAAAACTTGTGAGAAAGAGCGACCAGATAGCAGAAGGGAGTTCAGTCTGTAACATCAATTGAATAATCTCAGGTAAAAAAAACCAACAGCTGAGCATGTCTACCGAATCGGCAGAGAAATTACAGAAACCCTCCCAGTTGTAACTTTATGCTAGGCGTTGGTGTCGGTCATCATAGATAGTGTGTATGCCAAGTGCGAAAAAAAGGAACCTTGAGTTTTTGGTGGACAAAAGATCTTTGTCGATCACGCTCAGCTTCAACCTCAACTAGGTTAGCATGGACTAGTGTAGCGAAGAGCTAGGTGAAAGGAAAATAAAAATGGACTTGATAGTATGAAAATAGCTTCGCTTCTGAAAATTGGATGAATCTCAGACAGAGAACATCAGCAGAGTCATATTCCCAACCGAATCGGACGGGAAGGCAAAAGAATGCCCGGTAATTACAATTATGCTAGCGCTGATAGAGGTCGTCATCGATAAAGTAGGCAAAGTTTTCCCAGAATTCTGCGCTAAGGATGAAAAAAGTACTCGAAGCTCTAACAGGTTAAGTTCATTTTCAGTCCTAACTTAAGTGGTTGCGCGGAGCTTTGAATGATGCCGGAGATATTGACTGACTGAACCACTACCTTTGAGGAGAAAACTAAACATAAGACGAGAGAATGAATGAAACTTCAAGAAATGGCGTCTTGGGGTATTTGGGGAAACCCTCTAACAGAGTCAGCGCTGAACCGGCAAAGTAACTAGCCCAACCTCATTTGATTTTTCCGTCACCAAGAAGCTATCTCAAAAGTAGACAGTCTCAGACAATCTGCCGTGGCAGCGCATGACTTTTCCATTTCTGCTTCCAAGCCGGGGCCAAATTTTCGTCATAAAAATACACTATTGTTTCTTCTTATCGCCTCTCATTCAAATTATTCTCGTAATCTGAGGACCGCTATTTCTCGAGTGAGCTCAGACACGTCAACACCAACTGTAATACCCCACCCGAAGGTCGTAGGTGTCAGCCGCTGATACCGTCATCATGGATCTTATTTCGAAGACTCTTTCTGAAGAGCCTCCGTTCCGTGGATTGAAAATTGTTTCTATGGTAACAGTTGGATATGCCTGAGTTGAAGCATCTTTACACACAACTCGTCTCAGACACATGAATACCAAAAGCTGAAACATCTTGACCAAAGGGTCTGGATGCCAGCCATCAGCACTGTCATCATAGACTTGTTTTAAGATCCTTCCTAGGAACTTTCCCTACGGCAACTTGCTTGAGATCATCTCGTCTCTTTTTCGTTGCACCAAGATATTTGCATCTAATGAACCATTGTGCAAAAATTTTCACCTTCTATCAAAAAGAAGATAAAAGCCCCCTCATCGCAGTAACTGAACATGAGAAAGGGAATTCAAACATAGCAACATCAAAAGCTAGAAAGTCAAAAAACAATGACTACTCATACCAATTGCAAACAGAACGAAGAAAGCAGAACTCAACTAACTTGAAAGACGGGACCTGGAATTGAAAGTGAGTTGATAGCAGAGTTTTATTAAGACGAAGAAAGGTGAAAGCGCGAAGAAAGTTACAAATAACTAGGTGATTGGATGAGTCATTCCAGCATCGGTTCCCATGATTTCAGTAATGAAATGGACGAGATCCTTCGATTTGAAAAGGAAAGAGAGTGGCTTTCACAGCCGGAATAGGAAAGGTAGTGTATTATTGTGAAAGCAGGGTTGAATGGAGCTGTAGACAGGTCTGCTTTAATTTCTCATTCTCATAATGACAACTATGATATCTTCGTAATGAGCGCTTTTATTCATTTTGACTTGACAAAACAATACAACTTAACGCCAAAGTAAACCCCAGGTTCCTTCCTGTTCACTAAGATCCACCTACAAATCTGTAATACACCCATGACTAGCATCACTCACCAACTTTCCATACTTTGCCAAAGTCCCTTTTGTGTATTTAGGGGGCTTAGGAACAAACTCCTTCCTCCTCTTCTCTAACTCCTCTTCCTCGACCTCCAAATCCAAGATCCTCTTCTCCGCATCAATGATAACCTTATCGCCGTCTCGGACAAGACCTATTGGTCCACCCTCCTGGGCTTCAGGGACGATATGTCCAATCAAGAAACCGTGACTTCCGCCGCTGAATCGCCCATCAGTGATGAGTGCGACGTCTTTTCCTAATCCTGCACCCATGATGGCGGAACTAGGCTTCAGCATTTCTGGCATACCGGGGCCGCCCTTGGGACCTTCGTAGCGGATCACGACAACAGTTTTCTCGCCCTTCTTAATCTCGCCTCTCTCTAAAGCGTGGATAAAGTCGTCTTCAGCATCATAGCATTTCGCTTTCCCCTCAAATCTCAATCCTTCTTTGCCAGTGATCTTACCGACCGAACCTCCAGGTGCTAAAGAACCACGAAGGATTTGAATATGTCCAGTCTTCTTGATCGGATTTGATAATGGACGGATGATAACTTGATCACTTGGGAAGTCGGGTGCATTCTCGAGGTTCTTGGCTAGTGTTTGGCCAGTAACAGTCATGCCTGACCCGTCAATGATGCCTTCTTTCAGAAGATATTTGAGAAGAGCAGGTGTGCCACCGATATTGTAGAGATCGGCCATGACGTATTTTCCAGAGGGTTTGAGATCAGCTAGGAAGGGGATGCGGTCCGATACAGCCTGGAAATCATCGATGGTCAATTTCACACCTACCGAGTCGGCCATAGCAATCAAATGGAGAACGGCATTGGTGGAACCACCTGTAATGTTGACAAGAATCATCGCTTGCTCGAATGCGTGACGAGTCATAATGTCGCGGGGTCTGATATCCTCTTTCAGCAGGTTCTTGATAGCTCCACCAGCTGCCAAACATTCCATATACTTGGCTTGTGATTCTGCTGGGTTGGAAGATGAACCAGGAAGTGTCATTCCCATAACCTCAATAGCTGTAGCCATGGTATTGGCAGTATACATGCCACCACAAGCTCCACCGCCTGGACACGCATGGCGGATAATATCGTATCTGGTCTCCTCGGTGATCTCGCCCGTAATGAATTGTCCATAAGCCTGGAATGCGGACACAATATCAATGTCGGCATTATCTTGTGTTTTCGCACAACCAGGTTTGATTGTTCCACCATAAACCATCAGTGAGGGCCTGTTTACTCTTCCCATAGCTATCATCACACCTGGCATATTCTTGTCACAACCTGGAATGGAAATATTTGCATCGTACCACTGCCCACCCATAACCGTTTCTATTGAGTCTGCAATCAAGTCTCTCGACTGCAGCGAGTATCTCATGCCTTTTGTGCCCATCGAAATGCCGTCGCTCACACCGACAGTATTGAACTGGTAACCAATCAATCCAGCCTTCTCCACACCTTCCCTCACGCGGTTATTGAGATCGAGCAGGTGCATATTACATGGATTGCCAGTATACCAGACAGAGGAGATGCCGACTTGGGCTTTGCTGAGATCTGCATCTGTCAAGCCGGTTGCGTAGAGCATTGCTTGCGAAGCACCTTGGGATTTAGGTTGTGTAATTGATGCGGAGACTTTGTTGAGCTTTGGTTCGTCGTTTTGAAGGCGGGAGGTACTGGTAATAGAGCGACTGCTATCATCAGTACAATTCTCCTTCAATTGGGATCGACTCACAGGTATTGAGAAGCTCTCTTGGAGCTCCGCAAAGCTGTCGCTCTCCTGCTCAATTGTGGCAACAACATAGTCAATTGAAGATCGCTTTCCAATCCTATAACGTAGTCTCAGCTTCTCCGCCAATATCTTCGAGTTCGAAGGGAGGGGTGACTGGTGAGGTTATGACTCTTCCCACCGTCTAAATAAAAGTCTGTACTCTCCGCATTCGCAGTGCAGCGCAGGGATTCGACCGAAGTGTGGCGTCCAATAGTTGTGGAGGCAGTTGTCAGCCTCTGCACTCGCCACAGTAGTCAGGAACCACGACATGTGCTAAGACAGGATGCCAACACACCGAGGCAGAGGGTGGGGAACTTCGCATCGACTTCCTAAAGTAAACAACGCAATCCTACGACTCGGGGGAATAAATAGCCATCTGTCCTCTTTGTCCATCCTCCAAGTTTTCTACTGGTACTTAATTAGCCTTGTTCCTGCAGCATCCTTTATTCTAGCTCTGAAGCTCTAAGCTACCCCGCCAAACCACCATATCGTCCTATCAACCAACAAATAACACTTCTATTCAACAACAATCAGTCAATCATAATGGCAGCACCTCAAGAAGTCACCATAGCCGATATATCCGGCTCCTGGGTCATGGTAAGTCTCCTATCAATCCCTCGTCTCTTTACTAGCACTAACACCTCCACCAGAACAAATCCATCTCCGATAACACCGAACCTATCCTCATCCTCCAAGGCATCTCCTGGTTCACGCGTAAAGCCATATCCCTCGCGACCGTCACTCTTCACGTGAAACAATACCCTGTACCCGCCACCGCAGCTGAAACTTCCCACATCGACATTGAGCAAACCGCAACAGGGGGCATCAAAGGGACGACCGAGCTCCGTACTTTAGACTGGCAGAAACGGCAGCACACCGACCACATCTTCGGTGACTTAGTCGGTCAATCCCGCTGGCTCACTTTGTCACAAGTGACTTCCCAATCCCTCCCATCGCCTGAGCTCTCCACTGGTGCCTACGTACCCCGCGAAGACGAGAATGCCTATTTAGTCGCTGATTGGTTGGAGGACGAGGAGGAGAGCGGTGGTCCCGAGGGCCAGAGACATCTTGAGAGTTTTGTGGTGAATGAGGAGAAGAAGTGGACTGCAAGGCAGATTTGGGGATTTGCAATTGTGGATGGGAAGAGATACTACGTGCGTCGGCTGGCAGTGAGAAAGATCGGAGAGGATGAGTGCTTGTTTGCAAGGTTTGTCTATAATTGGCAGGGACGAGAGGATAAGAAGGAGGAGGAGGATGATGGATTGGTTTATTAGAACCGAGAGTTGATCAACTGATGGTAGGTGGGTATCGAGAAAAGGATTGGGGTAAATTGAGTTTTTTTTGGAAGCATGGATTACACAGAGAAAATGTTCGGATGAACAGAAACAACGACGATGATACCAATAATCCTAGAGGGAGAACACATGCTATACAATGAACTTGATGCGTTTGAAAATCAATATTTGGGTCAAAATCAGACTTTGTTTTTGCTAAAGGCGCTACCAGTGTATTTCTACCTATCTATCAGGTTTCCGTACACCAAAGAAACAATTTCGCTGGTAGAAGACGAAAAAATACAGCTGCGCTCAGAAAAGCTTTCCTCTGAACATCACGAATGAAGACAAGAACAGACTACCGCTAACAGCATGATAACGTCGAAGTCTTCATCTTGTATATTGTGAGACACTTGGTCCTTAGAGTTCGTCGTGCTTTTTGAGAAATTTGCGTGCCATCTCTACCAAAGCACGATATCTCTCGGTTTTCATGAGCAAATATGTCCAAAGAAGCTTTCCCTGAGGACCTAGCTGATTGAAATGACATTCCAGCGATTCATGCACCATTTTCCCTAATTCTGCGGTTGGATAAAACTTAGTGGATGGAATAGCTACTAGCATGATCGGATCATTCTCAAGTATGTTGCCCATGGACGTCGATTCCGAGGTACACACTCTTTGTCCGCACCGAAAGAACAGTCTGCGAGTCGCCGTGTTGTCTTCCTTATGAGGCAAGAGCAGATGAACTGCAGGCTGGCTCATCAAATCGCAACTAGAAGCCTCAACGCTAAATCGTTCCGACCCCGAATGTTGCCCTACTGAAAATCGAATTTCCTCTTGCCGCCTATCTCCCAGAAGTTTTTCTCCTTCTTTCAGCACCCATGAGAGTCTATTTGTTGACTTGAGTTCTTGATTTGGGCCCAACTCAAAATGAGAAAGCGAGTCTTCAAGCGAGGGATCAATATGCAAGGCGCCATTGGGGCGGATCTCAACATAAGCCGTCGTGAAATTGACCATATAAAAAACGGCGAGTTTGAATTTCGCATTTACTGTCGTTGTTGCGGTATCAGCTATTGTGGGAGCCTGATTATTTCTGCAATCGATAAGCTGAGGCTCATTCGTGAAAAAAGTCACCGGAAGCCTCTGAATATGTCTGGTCAAACGATCAGTTTTGATAATTCTCATTGCAAATCAGTATACGTACATAGTTTTTGGTGGAACGATAGTAGTGGCCAAGAACCCGTTGCATTCTGCTATGTGAGAAGAGTGAGAACTAAGGTTATGGGATGGTAGGTTATTTTTTATGGGATACTCGTTGAGAGAATCCTTTATGGATTTCTGATTGAGGGCTACCGTGAGTCCAACAAGAGCAAAAGCGAAGATATTGGACTTCATCTTGGTGGGAGAGCGTTGAATCCAAGGGCGGAGGGATTTCTTTGCTAACAGAGAGCCGAAAACAGGAAAATGTGTGATTGTATGGAGAAGAAGCTAGAAAAAGTTGAGATAGCGACTGTGATATCAAAATTTTGGATGGTTAAAAGCGATTTGGAGATAAGTAACAGCGTTGGATGATTGTGGAGAAGAGGTGGACTAATCGCGAAGAAAGAAAGTTAACGCACTAGCCAGCTTGTTTTTCGGGAAGGCAGTATGGGGGCACGCATGAAATGGTGAAAGAAGGAGCGAGGAGGAGGCTATTTTGGTCCCTGAAAACATGATATTCAGTGATCGAAAGCGCTATAAGTCAAATGTCAATTTCGTTGTGGACTATTGCCTCTCTTCCGTGAGTCTTCCATCCAACTCTGAATTTTGTAAAGTAAATCTAGCGAAGACCTCGCTGACTCTCATGTAAGATAAATCAAGCTGTGGCCCCAAACGCCAATCTCATCATCAATGCCATGGCTCCAGTCCCGATCCGCCTCCTTATCGCTCAGAGTCTCCTGTCTAAAAATAAGAGCCTTTGCCTCCAGAATATTTCACTCTGTAGACGGTTGAACTTCGTGGAAAACAACGATATGATTCTCAGAAGGGGCAATGACCTTGCAAAAACATGACATAAGGCCCACGAACTCAAGTGCCGTGGTGACGACTAGTCAGATACAAGATGGAAGACGAGGAAAATTGAGGCCATATTCTTGACAACTTCTAAAGGGATTTAGAGCCACTAGTAACAGAAAAAGCCCATCTATCAATGAAGGAATTCCAACACTCGAGGACCCTAGATGAATTTCTGCGAAGAGTGAAGAAGAAGATAAGGAAGCTAGCAATATGTCGAAGTGATTGACGAGATGATAAGCTTATGCAGGAGCAACTAGCCTAAACAGCTCATGCACGAGAACAATGTCATTCCTTGTCGGTAAGCTATCGACACCCCACCCCCCACATCCCGAGAGAGCGGTGCGGGTCTCAACTTTGAAGATCAATAGACTCTATCCACAAAACTAGATCCTCTTCATACTTTCGAAGGATTACTCAAATAGACACCTCATCTGTCTTGAAGCTCCTTGTAGTCGAACTCTGAAGCTCGAAGTTCTGCCAGGGAAGTTTGAAACTGGTCACGTGGATCTCACGTGGTGAGTCCCACTTCAACCTGAATCACATCATTTCTTTGTCTACGCCTCAATCTTTTGTCAACTATTTTCCCAGAGCTACACAAGTCTCAAGCTAGGTACCAGCTTGTCAGCAAGTTTTCATCGCGGTCCAGTAGCTGCATCGGCAGATGATAGCCTCATCTTAGCCCCAAATCGATTTTATATTACGACAGGCTACAGGCTATTCTCTCTCTACATGTCGTTGCATGGAGGCAGGAAAATCATTACTTCTACTGTTTAGCCTTGCGATTTTTCCCGCGGCGACGGCATTGGATAGATAACCGTGCCTTGCCTTTGTTTTTGACAATTTAAAGTGGGCAGCGATGTCTGCTCGGAGAATTTTTCTTTCGGGAAGGATGCTATGACTTCATCCAAACTTCCTTTCTACAGTTCCTCATATCGTGTCCTGCTATAGCTCCAAAATTAGCTATCTTTGATCGAGAATGGTTTAGCGTACGGACGCAAGGTTGAAATTTTGGATCTCATCACATTTGCTCTCCCTGGCATGCGAAGTCTTGGGTTTCTTTGGAGGAATAAGCTCCACAAGATCAATCTGTCTGGGTCATCTCCAGATCTTGGTACTACCCGCTCGACCAAATTCAAATTTTCGGTTCTCGTCAGTCCAGTGATACTGGTTTACATATCTCCCTTGCATTTACATATCTTCACGTACGTTTCTTATAGTTGCATGCTGATAGGACGGCAACTACTATAATGATTGCAAAAGTGGAGATGTACCTCTCGTATTCTTTGCGAAAGACTATATCTCCGCGTTATCCGAACCCTAACGATCTTGACGGTTATGGTATTTCCAGCGCTGGTTGCACATTGCCGAATCAATTATCCGCTCACTGTGCACAGAAGCTACTAAACCAAGGGGTCGCTCCGATATTGGAATTTGAGTGATCCGACTTTACACGTATAAAGACCCAGCTGCCCCTGATGCCGAGCAATCATATCTATTAAGGAACCCCATAACAAACCTTCGAATTCAAATTGCTTGACAATTTCCATCATCATGCAGTTCTCCAAGTTAGCCATTGCTTCAGCGTTAGCTTTGATAAGCTGTGTTTCTTCGGTTAGTCCCCTAGACAATTCTCCACCGCAGCCAAATTGACCCACGTTTTCTTGTAGCAAGTAATTGTTACGGTAACCAATACTGTGTATGTTCAGACACTGAAATTAGTAATGTCATTATACCTAATTTAATCCAGGACTGTCATTACAGTGACAGTAACTCCTCCAACAACCTCCACCTCTATGTAAGTCCTTTGTATCCCTGAAGTCGCTTGACTCTTGCCAATGAACGCTCCTGGACGACAAAATATGCAGTCGTTCTTGAACAGTTTTTCAGTTACTTGTAGTAGAGAGAATTTCTTCAACATACTAATTCATCTAGCGTTACCGTCACAGTCACGGGAACTCCTACTAGCACACCCTCAACATCGACCAGCATTGTGACCGTGACGGTATCTCCTCCATCAACTACTTCCGCTTCTGGTGGTGCATGCCCAGCTCAAATTGGTAACCGGTGTGGTGGATATAATGGAAGACACTGCCAAGACTGTGTTCCCAATGCTACTTGCTCTCGGTTGTATAGTGAGTCTTCCTTTTCCGAATGCCTTAAATGGAAGTGAATTAACAATTTAATGTCAGGCAATCATTCCTATTGCGCGGCTAAGCCCACCGTTACAGTCATCGTGACGACTATCTATGCTCCAGCTTTGCCCACGCCAGTCTAAGCACGCTGTTCTGGATACTCGGTCGATGGCTTTGGGTGAGGCTGGCTACGGGTAGGAATGTTTACAGTAAGAGTAGACAATTAAATCGTAAATTTCTTGCTTCCCTGCTTTTCTTCATGTGATGAATGGCTCTCTAGATCATATCTTCTTTATAACTTAGCATCAAACTTCTAGCTTCTTCCAGCATAGCCTCTAGATCTACCTCCCAAACCCATTTCATCGTCTCCTTGACCCCATTCTTCAGTTCGTCCCCGCTCGGCTCACTTCCATCATCATTCTGCAGATCAAGCTTCCTACCTTGTGCTCTTGATCTCCTTACCAATTCCTGAGATCTCGGTCTCCTCACTTGATCATACGCTTTGAAAGCTGCTCTGATATCTGCAGGTGATTTGATCAGATCGGGAATCAGAAGTCCCGATAGGAGATGTGCACTACTGATGAGTTAATTCATGTCTTGACGTGATGGAGTTTGGGAATTGAGTTTTGATGGTACAGTCCGAAGCATTGTCCCTGAGATCGGCTTCACCTAGGTGCGGAGTTCAGATTGTATACGTACTCTTCAACTGCAAACCCTGCACCTGCTCCACAGTGTGGAGTTGTCGCATGAGCTGCGTCACCCAGAAGACAGAAGTTTCCTTTGGCGTATGTGGGTGCTGGAAGGTGATCGAAAAGCGCCCACTTGTCTGGTGCATCTATCAACTGTACACGACTTAGAACTTCCATCACTCGCGAGCATTTCATATTTTCTCAAGATCCTCACCTCAAGTAACTTTCTCGGCTTTTCACCCCATTCTTTAAAATCTTCCAATAGCTCCTCTCGCGAACTTTGTACAACCCATTTCCTATCCGTCCATTCCTTCCCCTCCGCATCCCTAAATACAACCATATTCAACCCCTTTCCACCTATGATTGGAAACGTGAGTACATGACCCCCTTTTCTTGAATAAATGACTCTGTCTTTGATCTCGTCTCCCACAGCTGCAACTGCAGTTTCCATGTTCAGAACCTTCCTATACGCATACTTTCCACTGAAAACTGCCTTGGCACTCTTCTCTTCCTCTCCTAGTAGCAGAATCCTACACCGAGACCTCACTCCATCACATCCCACTACTGCATCTACAGTCTCCTCATCCCCATTCTCAAAAATAACTTTCGACCTCCCCCCATCAACCTCCTCAATCTCCACCAATTTCCTCCCAAACCTCACCCTGCCCTTTACATTGTCCGGCAATGCAGCGACCAAGCCATCCAAAAACGCCGCTCGACTTGCACCTCCATGGTCAAAACCTTCTTTAGCCCACAAGCCCGTCAAGACCGTCCCATCATCACGATATACGTCGAACCACACGTGATCCTTCTCCTGGTCGGTGTCCACTCTTGGCGCTTTGACTTTATTGTATATATCTCTGAGAACTGGATTGATGAGTCGTAGGGCTTGGATGGCGTTAGGCCCCAATCCGACGCCTGCGCCGATCTCGCTGAATTCAGGGCGCTGCTCGAAGATTGTGAGATGCAGAGAGGGGTTGTGCTTTGTTAGGGCCAGCGCGAGGATGAGGCCACCAAGACCAGAGCCGATTATGGCGATTGTTATGGGTGGTGAGGTGGTATTCATTTTGCGGAAGAATGGGATGGCAAAGAGGAAGTTCGGGAGGTGGAGAGATGAGGAGATCATGAGATGTGGGGTTGCGTGAGGATCTGTCGGTTATGTCACCTCCAGCTCGATTACCTACTTCAGGGGGCATCGCTTGACTTTAGCGAGATCTGCAGCTTAGGGGCTGCTATGTTACATTGCATTTGCAAGAGCTACACAGCATGGTCAAGTAGTGTCGACCGCTTGATCAAAGACAAGACCTGAATAAAATTCACCCAATGAGGATTAGATTCATGACAAAATAATGACCAGCAGGACGTACCGTCATGTGGGTCTATATTATTAGTATGTGGATACGGTGGGACGGATATATGAAACGGCAGCCTTGGATACCTACATAAGTGGTTCATCATTGCATCTTCCTGGAATTCTGATCAAAGATGGGACTCATCGCAATGTTTGTTGAGCGGCTTGGCTTGAGATAAGTGACCCTGCTTGACTATTGGCCTCAACAATCAACTTAAGGCGACAGAAAATGTGGAGAAAACGATCACTAATTTCATCTTCCTTGCTTCAGCCTTTCGGCAAGAAGACAAATCATGATGAGGCATATGACAAACGACAAGAATTTGGAAAATAACTTATAAGATTAAAGATATAGTAAGCTAAGAATTCGTTGCATCCAACCCAGTACCCAGAAAGGAATTTCGTTAATCATATCGTGACAGTAGAAACACGATCCATCAAAACGCCACCCTTATTCATTCCTCTGAGGCAATTGTTACTGTTATTGTTCTTTAGAATGAAGCAAGTCCATTCATCAGCTGTCTTGTCGTTACGCCGAAAGAAACCACGGAATATGAAGAAAGAGAATCCAAGCGCACCCCTTCCTATTTCCCTTGCGCCTAACTCATCAATTCGTATGAAAATCTCGCTATCATATCGTGCTAAGAAAACATAAAGTAAGAAGAACAAGGTCTGTTGCGGAAAGGATAGGCCGTAAAGTAGGCTACGTATACCCAAAGATATCGCTTTGCGCCATCTGTCGTCGATAAGGAGAAAGACAAGGAAAAACGTGTTGGCTGGCATTCAATTGAAGAAGCCCAGCCACGGATGAAGTCCAACGGACAACTACGAAGGGTAGTGTCGGCCAAGCCATCAACCGTAAAATGATTCTCCACCCGCAGAATCACAACTTATCTTCTCCATTAAGCCCGCTGGCTGATCCTATCTCAGATTCCTGAGTGTCTTTGGAGGATGTTTGGGTCCAGCTTGTGTTGGAAGAGCTACCTCCACTATTCCACGCCGATATGTTATCCCAGGACCCAACAGTGCTCGATGTATCGCTTGCCATAGTATCAACCCTGTTATGGGCAGCAGATCGAATGCGCTCGAGTTCCTTTGCTCTCTTCCGAGCTTGCATTTTAGCTGCTTCGTCGGCCTTCCTTTGGGCTGCGATGTGCATGTCAGGAAGTATGACGGAGTACGGGTTTTGGTATAACTTACCAACCGATCGTGAGTCTATCAAAGCGTAAAATGGGTTTCCCCTCGAATCAAATTGTGGCAGAGCCAACATGTATTGGAGAACATTATGTCTCATAAGGAAACGACGACCAAGCCAAATGTCAGTCCCAGCAGTGTCGGCTCCAGTCTCCAACACCAACAAATCACATTCTACAAACTGCCTTAGCCCAATTTTGCTGGACTTAATTTTCAGCCTCACGAACTCGATGGCTTTGACCTTTTCGCCAGTGGGGGTTTCAAGATATACCGTTTTCGACTGCGGCAGCGGTATTTTCAATAGTCTCAAAGCTTTCACAACCGATGCTCGGACTACTGAGTAGCCCGTCCCTGTATCAACTGTCGAGCTGAGAGCTTCGGGTTCTCCATCTATATCCAAAGCCACACAAGGCGCACTGCCCATAACTTTATGCGTATCTTCTCCTGGGTCAAAGGAAACTCTAGACCCGGAGCCGCTCCTTGTTCCCATGTATGCATGTCCGCTGGTGTATTCATCCATATTGTCCTCATGCTTTTCGTCATGTGTTTCGTAGTTAATCGTTTCATTATCGTTGTCTCTCTCGCTTTGGAGGCCGGTCGCTTCGTCAAATTTGTTTCCGTGATTCTTACTGCGATCGGAGAAGTGTTGCTCGGTATCTTTTCGAGCAAGGTTCAGGTGCGAATCGAAAGGTTTCTGCATGTTAAGCATAGCGTAACTGGTGTGTGGAGTATTCATAAGTTTGGCTGCTGCAGTCCCACCCTTCCGTCGAGAATCGTCGTTCTCTCCTCCAGAGAAAAAAGTAGCACGAATATTAGCCACTGCATGCTGTGAAATCGTGCCACCTTTTTCTCCTCTGGACAGATTGCTCTCGCTTACATCATCACGGTTCTTACTGAAGGATAGAAGGTGTACAAGAGGTGCATTCGAGAGTCGGGCCTTCCATTCACTCTCCTTCATGATTTTGGTTCCCAAACTTCCAGCTTCCAGGGCTGTGGAGCTCACAGCCAGTCGAGAACCATGGAGGTAGAGCGCAATGTCTAACAACGATTGACATTCAAACCGGTGCTGTCGAAATACGCCAGTCGCTCTTGGCTCTGGAGTCGTGATATTACGTGGCGGAGAGCGTGGTGAAGAAATGATGATGATGATTCTATCGAAGGTGTCTCAAACAAAGCTTGGAGAAAAGCCTTCTACTGCACAGCCGGGGCTAGCCCAGAGCTTGTGTTCAAACCTCAAATACGCCGGTGGCTGGAAATACCGCTTCAAAAGGTTGATTAGATGGCAAAGCCACTCGAGTCACGGAGCGGTGTGTTGGTCGACGTGGCCCAGCAACAAAAATTGAAGCGGCATGCTAACTTTCTATTTGAAGCTGCCTGCCTGCCTATGTTGCCGGGCGTTATTGGTGCCGGCGGGAGGAAGTGAGAAAAAGTAATGGCATACCCGTGTGGTATCAAAGTTAAGAGACCATGCTTACTTTCTCTGGAAAGGAATATTATTATGTTTCTTTCTTAGAATCAAGAGAAGAGCTATATGGATAGTAGTTAGGTAGGCATCTATGACTAGTCATTGAGGAAAGGATTTGCCATTGCGATTCAAGCACCCTTTCAAATGCTATGAAAATAAGGTAACCGAGCTTTTTTTTAACCATGTCCAAGGCCTATTCTCCGAGCAAAAAATGTGAAGCCGCTGAGTGATTTAATCCCGGGCATTGGCCTGGGCTAGACAATTTATTTCCTCTAGCATCAATCAAGCGGTCTTGCCCGGTCGCGTTTTACGTCGCCGAGATAATGTGGAAGCTCGAGCCAACGGTAGGTGTTCTGCAGAGAAGAAGAACAAATCATTCGGTGCTAGAGACCTTGGTCCCGTTGCAAACACCCTGTCTGTAGATTTCCAGGTTGCGGGCTACGGAAGTGGGTCACAATCCGTCAGGCTTCATTCGTTGAGGTGGAGTCAATAGCTAAGCTAAGTAACGCCTTCACAGCCTATCTTGGCCAAGATAGTGCACTAATAGACGCCACAACCCCTCCAGATCTTCAGCTCTATTCAGAAGAAAGAGGCCTTCGAGTTAACTCAATATGCAGTTGTTTCTATTGTTTATCTGGCGATATTAAGTGCGCGCTCTAGAAGAGATCTGTGTCGGCAGCCTACCTGGTGTTGTTGTTGTTGCTGCTGTTGTAAGCGTGACGTTCTCTGAGTTCGAGGCAGTGTTACACTGTTGTCTAACGTGGAGGCGAGGTGCAGAAGATGCAGCATAATCCATCCAATTCAAGGTCGTGTCTCTCCGACACGAACACCTCGTTTCCTACGTGCAGCAGTCGCAATCAGCCAAATGATGCAGTCCCAAGATCTCGGTTTTCATATGAGATGACCTGCAGAGGGATCAGGACTTCAAATACTAGTTGGAGCAGAGTCATGGTTTTAATTGTCATTGACCTATTGTTTCGGATCGCGGAAGTAGTTGTGATTCTCCTTCAACCGCGCCTAGTCTATCATGAAATGCTAAAATAGGCTCATAGAATACTCTTCAAAGTATTTTGCATATCTAAACTGTGGAGCCTAAAGTTGGTCCGGGTGCCTTGGTTATAGTTGATCAGAGATGCGCAACATAAGACTCAATTGAGTGAGTTGCATGATCCAGCCGCTCCGGTGAACGGGGCATATCGATCATAAGGCTGACAGGGCAGGTTTTCACCCATGCCGTGCATTTATCGGGCTGAGGACAGGAAGCCTTTTTCCTTTCGACGCAGTTTGTGTACGAGAATGAGGATTCTTGCTTCTTTTATCAATCCTTGTCATTTGTGAAGCCAGAGAGAATATGCCAGCTCGACATTTCGCGAATAGGCGAGCTTTCATGTAAGCGATCTCCCAATGATAAATACGTATATTTACAGCCCGGTTCACGGTATTTAGAAGGTCATATATCTGCTGATTTTCCCTACGATAAGAAATAGAATCATCCAATCCCTATGCTATATAGGAGTATAAAATATATACCTGCTTAGATGGCAGAGACGAGCTACTTTGAATTATTATCAGATGTGATGTTTGGAAAGCAATTTTCGTTCATTTCTAGCTTACTACCATATCAATATATTTAGCTATTCATCCATTTCCATAGTGTGTAGGTACCTTTTGGGTTCTTAACAGTTTCTATTAATCAAGAGACCTAAACCAGAATGGTGTGCTGGAATCTTTCTCAAGGTGGAACAATCTCTTTGACTGCGGATCCAAATGCCAATATTCATTAGGCTCTTCTAAAGTCTGTCTCCTCAGAGTCTCAAGTACAAAAGGAGGATCAATATGAAGGTTGTCATTGTTAGTGCTGTCTCTTTGATTCGTATCAGCAGATGGAAGAGGCTCGTTTTCCCTATCGTCTTGAGTAGATGGCCTCCAAGGACCTTCTTCCGTCTGTCGATGGGGTCGCTCCAGATACTCGTCTAGATATGATTCCAAGAATCGCGTCAAAGGCAGTGACAGCGGGGTTTTCTGAGCATGTATATCTCTAGGGTCTATATGAGTGGACTGATTTGTAATATCTGATATAGAATCCTCTGGAGAAAAGTTTTCATCTTGAGCTTTCCGTGGAAAAGAATGCAAAGACCCAGTGTAGACATCTCCATCCAGAGTATGTGGGTTTTTAGAGGAGTCATGCGACTGGCCTTGTGGTGGCAGGCTCCTCGTGACTTGAGGTTGGTACTGGAGAGAATTTGACGCTACCTCATCCTTGGAAGGTATATCCCTCAACGACGACAATTTAAAGTTATTCTCGACCGGAAACGAGAGTACGTGTTCGGAGCCATTAAGTGATTGTGATTTTTGACACCCCTCATTAGGCGAAGCTCTACCTGCATTGCTCAAATCGTCATTGTCATTTTGTTCCGGGCCAGACTCATGTTGCACATCTTGTTGCCGAGGTAGAATCCTAAGCCCGACATTTGCATCACTCGCAAAAGTTGAGCCGCATTGAGTACCCCTGACAGTCTTGATATTGGACGGGACAATTTCCGCCGATTTGTTGTGGGACTCAGCATTACGAGTTGCATCTTCGGCTAGTCCGCCTTGACCTATTTGATTTGCCGCTTCTTGATTGCCAGCGGTACTAGAATGAGGCAATAAATCTATTTCAAAGGAAGAAGATTTGGTCCTACTGATCTTCCATGAGGGGCGCTTTTTCAAAAGGCCGTCCCTGAGTGGTTTTTCGAAAGGATCTTTGCAAGCAACCCAGCTTGAACCATTATGCTCGAAAGTGTCTTTCGTCCCAAATATAATATCGAATTTGGCAGACTCAGTAATATAAAATACCGATTGATATTGGCAATCATAGTCCGTATCTCCCCTCAGCCTTGTTTTCCATGTTGCTTTCACAAACTGCCCCTCCGCGGAACTGCATATACGTTGCGGTAGTGTCTCCACAAGAGTCTTTATGATCCAATTCTTTCCGCTCGAGGGCTGATATCCGGCGCCGATTTCGTACAGCCGTTTTTGCCGCTGAGCCTCTGGTCCATCGTCGCGAACCCGAATCTCAATCGTTATAACATATGTTGCCTATACACGTTAATTCCCATGCCTAGCTATCGCAGCACCATGAATAGTACCTCTTTCTGGGTAGATGAATCACATAATCTCGAGATCCAGGTCATTGTTGGGGTTAGGGACAGCCGAACGCGTCTGCCAAAGCGGCAACTAGCTTGATGAAGGTGGTGCCGCGCAGTAGGAACATATATAATGCCTTCGAACGAGTCTTGCCAGCCTGAATCAGGTAGCGATGCATCACTGTGGGCAGATGTCGTGTTGTCAGAACATCGTTATTACCGTGGAAGCTGATTCGCCAGGCTATATTCTGAGGTATGATCTGCCTGCAGCTTGTGGCTTTTTACAACTGCTCTGATTGGTGTCAGTTTTGGTTTTTGGGCTTTTGGTCTACCTCGCTTCTTGGGCAACATGGACACAGGGCGGCACGGATGCAGGGCGGCTAGCCTCGCGGTTTTATCCTTTTGCTATCCTTATAAGTTAACATTTTCTAAAGCCATCGTAGAACTTTCATAATATTAACATCTTTTTGATCTTCCTGCTTAATTAAGAGCATGATGAAAGGATATTCCAAATTAGCGGCTTTCATGACTGAGAAGCAACACACAATCATCAAAAAGTATCGCAGCCTCGCCCTTCGCGACTTGCTATATCAGCAAGCAGAATTGTGTCATTTATCAAATGAACATAAATTATTAATTGAAAAAGATGTGTCTGCAAATGATGAGAGACAAATTTACGATCGTGAATGGTGGTTTCTCGAGCAGTCGAAAGCGCGAGGCTTCAAGGGCGAGCAATGGGATAATGCTGTTAAGATCAGGCGCAGATTAAAAGAATATTGTATGACTAAATTAGTTTTATTTCGCAGCTACTCCTAATTGATCCCTCATTTATCAAATTATTGACAAAATTTATTTAGATTCATCTGTATTGCAATATGCGCAAATTGAGGCTCTGAAGTCGCCTAAAGAATCTGAGCGAAGGATTCTCGAAGATTGGATCGATAGCCCGTCTTTAGGAGGAGGCTGTGACTTTCTTGGTGGAGACTTGTCTGGCGCTGTTCAGCCCTCAGTATATGCAGAATGCAACTTTCATGACCTGGCTATGCTATCGGTCGCTGATGGAGAAGATGATATGCTCTCGAGGTGTCTTTCAGGCCCAGCTCTGAGAATGTTCCACCGTCTCTGGCGGTTTAAAAAGGTAAGATTTCACGCATATACTATATTATTCTTAGTATTTATTATTATAGAATCCTGTTGCTATGGACGTAGAAATGGCACCTGTGGCTGGGAAATCGACTGCGCTTTACGACTACAACAATTCTCACTTGCAAGCAAGCATTAACGTGCTTACAACCATATTTTCTTCGTTCATACCCTTGTGTTCAATAATCGCGTTGTATTTTGTAACAAGCTTGGGTGTTCGGCTGGGACTTATCTGTGTTTTTACAATCTTATTCTCACTTGGTCTTGCACTCGCTACGCAAGCTCGAAGGATCGAGATATTTGCAGCTACCGCCGCGTAAGTTTCATCCAAGAATGACATACTGAAACACTTAACTAATTATAAATGATCCTAGTTTTACAAGCGTCCAGGTTGTCTTTGTTGGCACTACTACTATTTCAAAGTGAAGTCTAGGTGAAACCGGGATTATCTGCAAAGTTACGCTCGAAACTAACAAGAGAGGAATTGATGGAAAAGGTAGGGAAAAGAGTCGTTATGAAGTACTATAAGGAGTTTTCAGCGAGGATCAAGATCTAAAATTAACGGCATACGGGCGAGAAACATAACGGCAATAACTTTTTCAGGCTTAGATGAGAGAAAGCTAAAGGAAGAGATCCTTGCCTGAAACATTGCAAAACTGGCTCAAATATCGAACAACAATTCAACAAAATTACGAACCTTAATTAATCAAAATAGAATTGTGGGTCAAAACACAGGAATCGCATTCAAGTTAGTCGAAGAATGAAAGTTGGTAAATCGTGGGCTAGAGAGGGAAAATAATCTAGGCTAGCATAAGTTTACGGCTGTATGATTTCACACATATCTTTCTTTACAACACAACTTTCCCACTTGCAGCGAAGTGAGTTCTTTAATCTGAATCGGGCTGGGTATATGTTAAGTAGATCTTGTTCTAAAGGCAGTAAGCAAAATTAAGACAGTGCTTCACCTTATAAAAGAGCGGCTAAATATAGACACAGTAAATAGCACATCGACCTCGACATCTGAAGAATATTGCAAGAGATGGAATTGGCATTTTGAGGAAGGGCTAGATCGCGGTTGCTCTTGCTCTAAAGAACTGTCAATAACATTCTGAAAGGAGGGTTAATTCTCACTCCCGCAGGTAAGAAGCAGAACGCGTTTTAAACAGACTGTAAACACTATATTTCTGGGCTTAGATGTTATTAAGACGTTTACCAGCTTGCTCATCAAGCAGCGAATGGTGTACTTGAGAGATAGTCTAGTCCGATGAGGGTTGATTCTCTTTCGTGGTCATTTCTGAGTTGATAAATTTAAAATATAGTTGTACTATCTTGGGATCTCTCCATATGTTATCTCTCATGGCCATAAAAATCCAATGGTTATCTACAGTCATCAAAATATACTTCTCCCAAGCCATGTCACCAGCGCCACCAATCTCTCAAGGTTTCTTCCCCACAATACAAACCTGATCAAGCGTATGATAAACACCCTTATCAATCTCCTTCATCGCATTTTCCTTTAATTTATCAATTCTCGCTTGGTTCCACTCACTACCCTTAACACCCACCAAACTCTCTAAACACGGGATGAAACAATTTATCGCATTCCTCGTTCCCTTATCCCGCACGTCCAATTCTACACCATGCAATCTATCCGTAGAAAATACATCTTCGTGAACATCAACCAAGCCCAATCTCCGAAACACATCTTCCCTCCTCACATTCCTCGGTTCTCGCATCATCATACCTATCACCACATCGTCTTTCGCACGAAATGGCTCCAAACCATCATAAATCTCCTTGCACGCCGCACGGGAAGTTCCAGGTACGGAGTTATATAGAGCAAAATTGCACGAGTCGATCCATTGCAGCCAACCGCCTGGTTTCAGTAACGTGACCAAGTTTTCAATCGCCTGAGCCCATTCCGTTCGCGGAGTTGCAACGCTGACGAAGCGGACGGCGACGACATCGTATGTTCTGATTTCCGAGGCAGGGAAAGGTTGGAACATATCTTGAATCTTGAATGATACGTTTGGTGGCCGTGTTTGAGGTGATGGAAAGGCCGAGGATGAGACGTCAAAGCCGGTGAGCTGGCATGTTGGGGGTAGGCTTTTGGCAACGTCCAAGAGCCAGATTCCGGTTCCGCTGCCTATGTCTGCTATTTTGGCAGTGGATGAAACAGGTGAGATGTTTGGATGGATAAGAAAACCAAAGGTTTTGGTTGTGATGATGTGTTGTTCGTCTAGTCTACACGAGAGGTTAAAGATATGTTGATGCTAGAAATTCGAGACTGACCTTTCTGGTATTTCTTCCACACTCGGAAACATGTCCGAATTGGGATCCTGCGACTCCGTCATGCTGAATTAAGTGAGTGAAATATCGCTGAGATAATACGGAGAATGCATTCCAAGAGGTAAAAGCTCCGAAGGATTTACACGCTCTCTGATGACGTAAGCGGCACGATTCCCCACCTCAGATTTGACGGCGCCGTTAGGAAGTTGTGTTGTTAAAAAAAGAAATCATCCCAAATGGCTGGTCGATCCATTATCTATCCCAGCAGATCTCTCTCACCTTATCTCTACCAACCTCTGCCTCCCCAGTACATCCGCGTCTTGGAACTGCATCCCGGTCCGTCGCACGCGCCCCTGGTATGTAACATCTGCATACAAACAATCGATGGCCATCCTTTTGAGGCACTTTCATATGTGTGGGGCAACGCTACTCCTGTCGCGTTGATCAAGTGCATTGATGATGTGAACCAAGGGGATCTCGGTATTGGCAAAGGCCTTGCTAACGCGCTGCTTGCGTTTCGACTTTCTGGCAAGACGCGTCGTATCTGGGTTGACGCGCTTTGCATCAACCAGAAGGATGTGATTGAGCGCCAATCTCAGGTACGTTTGATGGGCGCCGTATATAGTACAGCGGAGCATGTGCTGTGTTGGCTAGGCCCCTTCAAAGATCAGGAGGAAGATGCTGAGTCCAGAGCTCGTCTCGCCATCCGCTTCCTAAGGTGTTTCAATGAAAATCCACACGGGTACTTGCGGGTAGTCCGTGAACACTTGCATGCTGGCGATGACTTGGAGGATAAGAACGGATCATTGCTCAAGGCCTGGCTGGCTATCAAGGAATTATTTGACCTCGAGTACTTCCATCGTGCATGGATCATTCAGGAAGTGGGCCTGGCACGCCACGCGCGATTCTTCTGGGGCACTCAGGATATCTGGCTGGATTGGACTGAGGTGGCAGCCTTTGCCAGTATCATGGATGATTATGGGGCATCTGTCATCAACTTTTTCGAGTTGAAGTCGTGGGTGGCAAACCATATCAATCTCGTGTGGGCTACAGACTCTTCTGGAAAACCAATACACACCTTTGTCGAGGTTCTCCATTGGGCACGGGTTCACAGATCAACTGATCCAAGAGACTTTATCTATGCCCTGCTCTCTCATCCTAGCGCGGTGGTGAATGGAAGACTACTTGTGGAGCCAAACTATACTATCACGGCCGCTCAAGCGTATATCGAAATTGCAATGAATGTGATAGAACAGACAAAGAGCCTTCAGATCCTAGCTTTCGTCGATCACCATGAGGAAGCCGGGGTATTAATACTGCCAAGCTGGGTCCCGGATTGGCACGCGTTAAATTTGGTCGCCCCTCTCCGATGCCCGACGCAAGCAGCAGCAGAAACGGATAAATCCATCTTGGTTGCTGGATCCGAGAAAGGGATGATGTTGAAATGCCATGGTTTCTTCATTGATACTTTGCAAACCATGTCAGACATGGGAGTACCTAGTGAACTTATCATTACGACGCTGGAGAAGGAGATGCAAAAAAAGACACCTTTTTTGGTTGATCATATCTGGGAAAAGACTGTAGTGGAAGCTAAAATACCACTCACATCTGTTCGAGAATTTCTTGCTTCGCTCAGCTTTGTGCTCACTGGTGGCTATCTGAACGACTCGGATTCAATCTTTGGAGAAAAGCAAGAACAACAACAATCAGACTTTGCCGCTTTCCTCCTTGATTACGAACGAATAAGGAGTCATGATCAACCAGAAGGCTATTTTGCTAGTCTATCTGCAGAAGAAAAAGTTCTCGTTCAGTCGACGGCAGCCAGAGGTTCAGCACATCAGTTTGTCCAAGATATGACTTGGACCTCGATGTGTCGAAGAGTTTTTCGAACAGCTAAAGGTCATTTCGGCTTAGGACCTCGAATCATGAAAGAAGGCGACATCTGCGTTGTTATGCGAGGTGCAGTATATCCCATGGTCTTGCGAAGAAGTGATGGTTATTGCCAGCTTGTTGGTCCAGCATTATTGTACGGCTTTATGAATGGAGAAGCGGAAAAGTTGTATCAGAATGGAACTCTCGTTGAACAGGGATTCGAAGTAACCTAAAAGCTTGATTGCTTGGTGGAGCAAAACACCGCAGTTCAAGTTCGCAACAGGAGGAGGAAGTGGTCGATCAAAGCTATGAAAGCTACTCGGTATGGCACGGCTCGTCATCATCCTTGCTCATGCAGCTGGCCGCGGACATGGGCCCATTTTGTGCGGCAAAGATAATCTGACCTTCTACAACACAATTGCGACCGATAGTCTTCTTGCTATTCCTCGATGTTGTCGCGGACGAAGCAGGGCGTTAGATCTCATGTCATTGATGACTGAGCTACAGGTGGTGAATGATACCATAGGCGGTTGAAAAAAAGGTCACTCCAACCCCGCAGCCTTGCCCGCCATGTCCTACCTTTCCGAATTTGAGCACACGAAACTCGAAGCGCAAGTCCATCCTGGAATTGTCGTTCAGACCCACTATATTTCCGATCCTAGAAGTGGCCGACGCCGAATTCCCAAGACAAAAGTATGGAAAGTAGGGCGCCTGCTCGGAAGAGGCGGCTTTGGTGAAGTACGACTCGAAGTTTGTCCCGAAGAGAATGAACAAAGGGCTGTGAAGCGGATATGGACAACTGGCTCTACGTTCAAAGTCCAATATGAGAGGGAATTGAAAGCGTTATTGGAGTTTTCAAAGCCAAAGTATAAAGATTCTGCTGTGTTTGTCGAGTTTTTTGGTTGGTTTGAGGATCCAGGAAGTGTATATCTGGCCATGGAGTACGTACCACTAGGGGATCTGGAAGAGAATGTAAAGGCTGTTGGCGGTACTTTAAAAGAAACAGAGGTCAGAGATATCACTATCCAGATCTTGGAAGGGTTGGAGATCATGCATCAAGAGAATTTTGTTCATCGAGATTTGAAGCCGAAGGTAATCTATGAGTCTTTGTAATTTACGAGTCTGTCTAATTGCCTCTTATAGAATGTCTTAGTTTGCCAAGGGTCGCCTCACTGGTGGATCAAACTTGCAGACTTTGGGTTGAGCAAGCGCCAAACGGAAGACACGGCATACCGAACTCAGACAGGAACGCAAGCATATATGGCCCCTGAAATCTTGAAATATGTTCCTGGTATAAAGCCCGGAAAACCAGATTACACGAACGCTGTTGATATATGGGCACTCGGATGCATAGTCTATCGACTGTCTTGCGGGGTTGTACCTTTTCCGCCTGGCCTTTCTTTAGTGAAATTTTGTGGAAATGAATCCTCATTTCCATCTCAACAGTTAGCATTAAGCGAACTTGGAACCAAGTTTATTCGAGATCTCCTTGTGCCACATCCTACTCGCAGGTTGACAGCACAACAAGCACTGGCTCATACTTGGATGAAAGCTAGTGAGTGCTGCTTGGCCATTAGCCATATTTGAGGGTACTTACTAATCCTGTTGTAGCTGTTGAACCTTTGGATCTGAACATTAAGCATCAGTCATCTCGGGGTATTGACTCAAAGATATCCTCAGGCCGATATAATACAGTGACACATGCTGGTCTTCAATCTCATAGTGCTACACCTCCGAACCGGATCAAGGATTTGAACGCTGTTAAATCTAGTCCTCCCAAAACTCGCTACCACCCACCGACAGTTGAAGATGACGATGAGCAGAGCGAGATTGCCAATAGGTTCGAAAGAAATGAGGATTTGGATCTTCAAGAAGAACTATCTGCGGCAACGGCACCCCATTCTCCTCGCCCTGATCTCCAACACATGCCTGGTGATTTTGGAAATCCAGGGATTACGCTCAAACCTCCTTCCGATGATATAAAGACTGTAAAGTCAAGTCGGACTCGCATACGTGGCAAGAAAAGAAGGCCATCAAGTAAAAAACCCTTACCTAGCCCCGTTAACTACACGCGATACCATGACCCAGAGCGAATCATATATACTTCCTACCACAATCGAGATGATCAGACCGAAATCTGGATCAGTGACGAAGAGGAGTCTTCATCTTTAGATGAATCCGTGTCCAAATTCTCATTCCCACAAGGCGGAGTTGGCCACGAAGTGACAGAAGAGATCGATCCTGATTCTGAACTGGATATGCCACATCTCCGACCTCCTCCTCATCATAGTAATTATCTCGCTACAACTTGGTTTGCCCCACCTCCCAAGTATAGAAACGAACCTGAACCTAGGGCCCTCAACTTCAGTGGAGGCCGTGTCCAGTTATTAACAGAAGTTGACTCGCTAATGGAGAAGGCGACCAAGTCCGACTACCCGGTAAGATCGTCCCCTTTTAGTTTCAAAGCACAGGTCACTCAAGAACTTGAAGAATGTATGAGGCTGATGCTATATGTTTAGGGTAACGAGAGAAAAGCTTTGGATGTGTGGGTTTCCACCTGCGAACAAATATTGTATATCTTGTATCGCAGGGTGTACCATGATACGCATGGAGATTTGGCTTCTGAGAACAAAAGGTTTCTAGAAGACTATCTGCAACGTATGGAAATGCGGTGTAGAAACAGAATGCAATCGTTGAAACTACTCATTCATGGGAAAGAGCAAATGGGTACATCTCGAAATCTGAACCTAGATCCAGGAAACAGCCCAACCAAGGCTCCTGCCGAGAGTCACATCTACTATGCTGATGAAAAGGGTTTCATCATCCCCGGGTCATCTCTTACTGGAAACTTGGATGACACGTCAAGAGGGGAAGAATATATTATTGAGGCGCCTAGTCTCACCAAGCAGCCACGAAGAAAAGAAACTGCTCAAGATCGACCTGAACAAGCACGTCAGATGACAGCTGTTACGGACGATGAATCAGAGGAGTTATATATAGTGGAGCCATCTAGTCGCTATGTAGGGTCGCGTAGGAAGAAAAGTACAGGAGACAGATCTCGTCAACAGCCACGGCCAACGCCAGCCGAGAATGCAGGTATAGACGACAAAACAAGCCGGATTTTAGAGTGGCAGGCAAATGTTGCTCGGTCAACAGCAACGGAGAATCTACTACCTGCCCAACCTACAAGCCAGATTCCAGATAGGTTGAGGTTTGTTCCGGGACCTACGATTATATCTATGCCTCCGAAACTCCAGAGCAGAAGGAGTGTTCAGCCTCATGTAGAGTATCCAGAACCTATGATTATATCTATGCCTCCGGAGTTACGAACCAGGAGGAGTGTTGAGCGTGATGTGGAGTCTTCAGAACCTATAATTTTATCTGCGCGTCCGAAATTTCAAAGGGGAAGGGGTGAAGTTTATGCCTAAGAGCAATAGCCATGTACTTTCAAATGACTAATTCAAACAACCTGAGCTGAGAAAGTGTATGTTCACGTATTAGTCTTTAAAGTGTTGTCAAAAGAGTAAGAACATTTTCTTATTAGATCTACGGAAAAACAGGCTCGAGAGAACCAGAGAAGTTTTCGAATAAAGGCGGAACCTAACTCGGTTAGCGAGCTGTGCTATCAGATGAGATAGAATGCAAGGTAGAAGGATAAATCCATCCCCCGTTCCATCCTATCCTGATCTCACAATGCTACATCCCCCACTTTTGAGTTATGCTGGATCAAGCCAAGGCTCCCACCTATTCTTGATGAATGGCGGTGAGATCCTGCTCCTTCAAATTGGTTTCTATCAGATCAGATAAGATTGGATCCTTCTATCTTCCTTCCTTCCCTTGTTATTGTACCTATCCTTCTACTACATCCACTCGTCCATTCACCTCGGCCCCTACTCTGACATAAACTTACCTCGTCACAAAACCGTGAGGTAAATAAACAAACCAACCTCCTTTGTTCACATCTCCTTTAGATAAAACAATCTCACTTTACTACTCACTCCAGTCATGGCAACTGCTACCACCACCACCACCGGAGCACCATCCTGGCGCACCCTCTCCGCACAAAAGCGCGCTCATCAGGCGTCTCTGATCCCTGCTTCCTGGACTCTCCCTTCCACAGCCTCCACCACGCTCAGAGCAACAGATCTCCGTCCGCTCGCTGAAACGAGCAATATACTCACCCCGCGAGAGCAGCACATCACGACCTCTTTCAGCGCTAGTACACTCCCTGGAGCTATCCTGTCGTCGGAATTCACGGCCGAGGAGGTGGTCACGGCGTATTGTAAGCGGGCGGCGGTAGGGCAGCAGGTTTTGGGGTGTTTGAGTGAGGTGAGGTTTCGGGAGGCGGTGGAGGAGGCGAGGGAGTTGGATAGGGAGGTTGAGAGGACAGGGAGGGGAAGGGGGAGGCTGCACGGGGTTCCAATTAGTGTTAAGGTTAGTCTTGAGCTTCATCTCCTGGTCGCTGGTATGGAGTTTGAGGATCGCTGAAGCTGAGGGATAGGAATGTTTCCATGTCAAAGGTCTTGATTACTCCAATGGCTACATCTCTCGTGCCTTCAATCCCTCGACCACAACCACTTACGCGATAGAGATTCTTCAAGCCGCAGGAGCAATCATACTTACAAAGACCAACGTTCCACAAACAATGTTGGCAATAGAAACAGAGAATAACGTCTTTGGGCGAACATTGAATCCCGTTGTCTCACATCTTACATGCGGCGGTTCATCCGGAGGCGAGGGGTCACTTCTTGCTTTCCGTGGTAGTGCATTAGGAATGGGCACAGATGTAGCGGGATCTATTCGCTGTCCCGCTGCTGCAAATGGTGTTTATGGGTTTAAACCCACATCTGGTGTCCTACCGTTCATTGGCTACGCACCGAGTGGATACACTGGAGTAAATACGGGAATTCCGGCTACATTGGGTCCGCTTGCATCGTCTGTTCAGGATATGATTCTTTTCTGTGATGTTTTGAGAGAGGCCGAACCGTGGAAGGTGGATCCAGCTGTGATGCCAGGTGTTTGGGAGGTAGAGACGGTAAAGAGGAGGCCGGTTGTGGGCGTCATTGAGAAAAGTGGAATTACGCCTCATCCGCCTGTGAGAAGAGCGATACGGGAGGCCGGTGAGAAGTTGAAAGAAGCGGGGTTTGAGGTCAAATCGTTTATACCGCCAGATTTTGCTGAGCTTAGTAACGTGACGAAAGGGCTGCTTACTCTTGATGGAATGTCATACCAGAAAGGCGAGTTGGCTAAAGCTGGGGAACCACCGGTGCCATCAGTGCTCAATGCTGGGTTCTGGGATCTCCCTCCCAAGAGTCAAGAAGAGACTTGGGCTTTGAACACCAAGAGGTTGGCCTTCTGCAAGCAGATGTTGGATGCGTGGCAAGAAGCTAAGATTGACGTGGTGCTTTGTCCAGTGGCACCACATACAGCGGTAAAGCCTGATGAGTGGAATAATGAGCTGTATACTGTGGCTTGGAATGCGGTCGACGTAAGTATTGATTTGAACTGGTGATAAAACTGACTCTCGCAGTATCCTGCAGCTGTTATTCCGTTCACAGCAGCCGACCCAGATGTGGATCTTAAGGATGCTGACTTCATTCCTGTTAGCAAGGATGATGCTCTGAACGAGGCAAAGTGTATGTTCAGTTAGCGCTTACAATTATTGGGCAGGCTAACATCGTATAGATGATCCTCAATTGATGGCTGGTGCACCAGTTTGTTTGCAGCTTGTAGGTCCTAGATGGGGAGATGCGCAACTCCTGAAGGATGTTGAGGTTATTGATAAAGTCCTTAATCCCACTTGAGTAGATATTGCATAAATCACACTAGAACAATCTCTTGAATCTCTGTATCCACCCACTTCTATTCTCCTTGCATGAGACCCACTACATAAGCCATTCCAACCACTTGATATGCTCATTGTTTCCTTACTTTCATGTTGATCCCTTAGTTGCACTCATCTCCCCTACAACGACTCGATGCTTTCCCTGGTTCCAATCCTGAGCCCATTCCCAGGTAATCTACGTTCAACTCCGAGGCGACTCGATTATTTTTGCTTTTCGTCTCACTAATTTTTGTTGCACTTCGCATGAAATCTATTCGTATTCGACTTGAAAAAAAAAATTGTCGCAAGATGCAAAACGATTATTTTTGCTCTTTGCTTTTTCATTTGTGTTATACTACTAGCGATTGCAACTTGTCGTAAGGTTTAAAGTTTAAAGCAAAACTTAGAGTCGCTACTAAATATGACAACTTAAAGATATCTTTTCGTCTCTCTCCTTTTTGCTGCACATCGCAGCGAGTGTACCTGTATTAGAGTTTAGAATTTAAGGTAGGACTTAAATTCGACGCTAAATACAACAACCTAAAGACAACTCGATAATTACCACCTTTTGTCTCTATGCTTTTTGTTGCACTTCGCAGCGAGTGCACTCTGTATTAGAGTTCGAGGTTCGATTAAAAGACGACGCCAAATACAGCCTAATTATTGTTACCTTTCGTCTCTCTGCTTTTTGTTGCACTTCGCAGTAACTTGTATCAGACTTTAAAAATCAGACTCTTAAAAAAAAAAAAAAAAAAATGCGACGCTAGATACCACACTTGATTATCACTACTTTTCGTCTCTCTGCTTTGCGTTGCACTTCGCATCGAGTCCATTCGTATCGACTTAAATTTTTTCCGTAGATTTCTCTTCCCCTAGAAAGTTGCTAGATACAACTTAGTTATTTTCCCTTATTACCTTGTAATTGTTATTGCGCCTCGTAGCGACAGCACTTGTATTACAGTTAAGGCTGTAAAGTAATATTTAAAGTCGCTACTAAGTACGATAACAAAAAGACAACTTTTCGTCTCTCTGCATTTTGTTGCATGTCGAATCGATTCCATTCGTATCGACTTGAATTTTTTTTTTTTAAAGCCGCTAGATAAAACTTGATCATCTTTACTCTTTACCTTTGTGTTTTTGTTACGCTTCGTAGCGACGGCACTTGTGTTAGAGTTGAGACTTTAAAGTAAGATTTAGAGTCGCTGCGAGATACGACAACTTAAAGTCGACTTTTCGTCTTTCGACTTCTTGTTGCACATTGTACAATTGACTCGATTGTCTCTCTCTTTGTTGCACATCACGGCGGGCTTATTGGTATATCATGTTCTGTTTTCAAAGGAACCTTCAAGGATCCATGCCAATCCGTGAGCCAGCACGTAAAATCGAAAGGACCTTGGTACCGACTCTTTGTACTCAGGCGGCTGAGGCGTCGTACCCAAGTCTGCAAACACGGCATGCAGAGCAAAGACTCTATCGGCTGGCCTGTCGAGCCCCGAAGCATCTCCAACTTCTCGAACATGATCTCCCGGAACATGACCCCCAATGTTGAACGTTATCCCGGGGAGAAGTTTACGTCTTACTGGGGGTGGGTACACGAGCTATGACGTCAAAACTAAGAATCAGGAGAAGATTGGATTTCAAAGGTCGCAGCCCCAAACAGAACCGGATGACGATTATGCCAGCGAGTAAAACATGATACGGTCTTTCCAAGCCGCAAAACCTTTCCAGGAGATCAAGGTACTGGTGGAAGAGCCGGGCAGGCAATCAGACCGGAACCACGAAGCCCCGATAATGAATTATTACAGTGTCACAGATGGGGAGTGGAATCTGAGAAAAAGGCATCTGGACCATTTTCAAGAAAATTAGAGGCGATTAGGAGGAGATTTCCGTTCTAGTTTCAAGGGAATAGTAATTCAGTGTGAGAACGAGTCTTGTAGGTGCGTACATCAGCTTCGGTAAGCTCCTGCTTCGGGTACAGGTGATTAGAGAACCAGCGGGCCGTAGTACTGGAGTTCCACAGGTTGGTGAAGATATTCAGAGTATAACGTAGCCAATTTGAACAACTCCCCAGGGTTTAAAATCGCGGGAAACAATCTTCATCTGACGGCTACATAAGGGTCTACCGTCCTTGTCTCATTTGCAAGCCACTCCGTTGCCTGGTCTGACAAACCCGTCCCCTCTCCCGGCCAAACCAAGACTCTCCTCGCCTTTCCATAAATCTCTCCACGAGCGGGATCTGTTGTTGTCCTTTCTCTACATCATCCATCCTCCTGGTTGTAACGGATGGCATCGATCCAGGCATCGCGGACGCGGAACTGGCGCCACAAAGTTCTCAGAGCAGAGGCACAACTCACCGTCATGGGGATGCGGATGCCGGAGCAGGCGATCCGAGACTGAGGATCTTGACAATCAGCTCACCATGTGTGTAGGATAGAGCTTCATAATGAGGTTTTGTCAAGTAATTCGATCCGTAAGGACCCTTGAACTGTATCATCGATATGGTTAGGTGCTTTGGCGCTGGGGAGACGGATGTGTCTGAGGACGTGGATATGATAGATACAAATCCTCAAAGCCCTCCCACCCCATCCGTCCGCACAACCCTCATCCAAGCGACGGGCCACTCAATCCATCCCTTGTATTCATCCCTCAGGAATCCATCTACGCCGTTGAGCACGTGATCCACCCAGCCCTCCATGAACCACTGGGACTCCAGCTCCCTCAAGAGCACCGCAAAATAGCTTAGGATGACCAGGGCGAAGGGACGATGTTCCCTCAGACACTGCGTAAAGTCCCCTTCGAGTCGGTACAGCCAGGCAAAGATAGTGTTCGAGTATTTGTTACTCTGAAAGTCGGCTGCGCCTGTCTCCTCGTACACGGCGACGAATGCTCGCCAGAGCGAATCCAGGGCGGTGAGGTAGCACTTCGTCTCTTCATCGATGCTGGATCCCGCACTCGCACTCTCACTCTCCACGAGGAACTCCCTGAATCTGCGGAGGGGCGGGCGGAAATCGGGGACGGGTCCCGTGCGCGGTTTGACGGGGTGGGTAGAGCTTGGCCCATCCGCGAGGAGCGCCTGCACGATCCCCCCTGTGAGGTGTTCGCCGGCGTGTTCCAAGATGTTGCGCACGCCGCGGAAGAGGAAGAGCCACTGGGCGTCCGAGGAGGACGAGTTGAAGACAATGTACTCGCCCTCCTGCGGTCCCCGGGCGAGGGTGTAGAAACAGATGAGCACCGCGGCGACGTAGAGGGGCGTGCTGGTCGAAGGCGTGATGATGGAGAGGGGAGCCGTGATGCTGAGGAGGGCCATGGAGTGGTGGTGTTCCGCCAGTCCGACGTAGGTTCCGGCGTGGCTCGGCGAGAGGCGGGAGAGGTGCAGAGCAGAGAGGGCGAGAATCAGGTGCAGGATGTAATGGTGCGTGAACCCAAGAGAGGGCAGGACGTGCTGCCAAAACGTCGGCGAGGCGGCCGTCGGGTTGAAGGTGGTGAAGGTATTCATGGAAAAATGATGCCACAAGTAGAGGTCCGTCGGATTCAGCTGGGGAAAAGCCGCGGCCGGATTGGGAGGTATGAGAAGCGGCGGTGCTATCAGCGGCGGGCTGTACGATATCGGTTGCACCACAGCTATCAGCGGCGACGGCGTCGATGAAGACGCAACGACCGGCGGCGTCAACATGGCACTCCCACTCCCAGCCAGATCCCGCACCGGCAAAGTCACGGGGTTCACAGCACCGAAATCGCACGGCAGCTGATGCTTCTCGCAGTGGCCACACATGGGATGGACCTCATTGCACTACGAAGTATTTCTTCATCAGCACAACAACCTCTCTCTCAGGTCACGCACGCATCTACATACCTTGATCCGGCGTCGCTTGCAGTTGCGGCACCCGTTGCGGCTCTTGCGATGGCTCTTGCGGGACACGGGCGGGAGGCTGTGTGTGGACATTGGATCCCGCCAGATGCAGATCGGGGAAAGTTACATGTGTGTATATCATTGGGGTGGGAGAGTTGCGACGGACGGTGATGGCTTGGGCGAGTCGATGATGAGGCGTCGCCGCGGATGAATTATCTTCCGCTCTTAGCCAAGCTGACTTGTTTACTATGGGAGCGTGGTCCGCTCGCCTCTCCATGATACGACTCTCAATTTATACATAACCTCAATTCTTAATTAGATCTATATCGTGTGGATGAGTAGGTAGTGTGATGACCAGCTTCTAGCCAGAACAAAGGACAAAGACCAGCATCCATAATTCGTAAGAATGGCCGCTTTATTTAACCTCGTTATTATTCCGCTATTGATAATTTCTTTGTCGCAAGTTAGTAGGCATCTTGTTCAGACCCCTTCAAAGTTATTTACATTTGTTCTCTCTCATTATCATTGTGCACGAAATATTTTCTTCAATGGTATCACGTGAGGATTAGGAAAATCTTCTTGAGTAAGTTATACTTGTATTTGCTTCATCTACTAACAATTCAACTGATGCTGAGTCAGAAGATAACTTAAGTTAAGTTAGCAGACCTGCTGCTGAATAATGTCTTCGACCCCGGAATCCCACTAAGGATCCGGCATCATCCACGGACCAAGGCTCATCAGGAGCGAGGACTCTCGCCTGGACAGTAAGGTCTTGATAATCAATCTCAGCAATCCGTCTGGAAAGCGCAGCTTCATATTCCTCGGCTTCCAGAATCCTCTTACGGGCCAAGACCACACTCTGCGGCTCCACAAAGTCCCCGTGAAAGGGCGGATCGTAGTAAGCAAAACAATTAGCTTCCAGAGGATATGCAGATGATGGTCTCCGGAAATAAGGTCGATAGAAATCTCGAGCTGTCAACCTGTGGTTAGTTTCTCTGTTAGACATGATGGATCGAGAGGCCATGAGATGTCCGAAGAGGGTGTCAATCTCGACATTGAAATAATATCCACCTTGATCCTTATCTTCTTCACCCGAGGCAATGAGATTTCCCTCACGCGAGGCGAGGAGAAAATAGTTCTCGAGGAAGATCTCCTTGGACTCGTGATTGACAAATAGGAATGTTCCGGCCTGGTCGTCTAGTAAACTTTCAGGTCGACGGTGCAAACTTGGACGTAGCCATCAAGGAACGAATGCTTCTTTCCAAATCTTGTTGCGAAGCTCTCGGGGCAATTGTGGAAAGAGGTGGAAAACTGGGGGAGGTTGAGGAACTGCTAAGTTGCGGGATTCCCACTCGTGCTCAGTCCAGATATCGGAAGAGCAAGGCATTGTCAGTGTGTGGAGAAAGACTGTGTGAGTGGTCTGATGATGGATGTTGTATGAGCTATAATCCGTTTTGGATGCTTGTAGACAAGAAACAAACGCTTTGACTTGAACAGTCATTTCCAATCGAAGTGACTGTTCTTGAACTCTGTCCTGGAAGATGAGAAAAAGAGAGTGTGAAGAGAGAAAGAAGAGAGCGTGAAGACAGAGAGAAGAAATAAACAATAGAATAATGCAGAACTCTCCTGAGAAGCAAAGGTCGGCCAACAACAAAGCGTTCCCCAACGGATCAAAACAAAGGCTTTATCCCAACCCAACATAGGCTTGAATAAGCAGCTCTTTCCACACCATTGGCGCTTTCTTGTCTCCTCGACTGGAAAAACAATGGCAGTGGCCTCGTGACCTCAGCCGTACAGGGGAAGCCTTTCTCGTACGACATGACAGATTAGGCAGCGCCGGCTGGTTAGGAGCACTGATCACTTGACTGATCATATTCTCCCCAGCTCCGAGGCGCAAGACGACCATCGTGAGAGGGCCGTCGCCCAGAGAGCCTCACTTGAGGCTTACCCGACGGTTTGGATGTCCAGCATTGTCGTGATGGCAAAGGGGAGTGCTGATGGTCACGTCGGCCACGACGACACGAAAGAAGCAGCGCCGCCGCGCATCCCGACCGGATAAATCGAGGCTCTTGAGCAGATCATCTTATCAACAGGGCTGTCCTGTCCGGTACGGGACGGGCTGGCCCTGCTCGTGGTACTGCAGCCAGCTGAGTAGATGACGGAAGCGACGATGGGGATGAAAGAACAACTCACCATCAGTGGGAAGGCCCGGCCGGGAGATGGGAGGCAGGCAGGCAGTAAGGTAGGTCCCTACTTAACTCGCCGCCCAGTTCGTTCTTCTTCTCTTCAACAACACCAAACAACAATCATCATAACAACAACAACAACAACAACAACAACAACAACAACCACCACTACCACCAACACCACCACCACCACCACCACAGCAGCAACCACATCTCAATACTGTTATACCAGTTCATCAGTCAGTCCGTCAGCCCGTCAGCCCGTCAGCCCGTCAGCCAGTCAGCCAGTCTGCCAATCTGCCAGTCCGCCAGTCCGTCGGTGCATCTTGCAGCAATCCCCGGCTCGTTCCCCCAGCCCATAAAACGCAGCCGCTAGTATCCGCACCCACCGCACCGCAGACCCTTCGGCCAGACAGAGAACAAAGCAGAAAGGTCGAAAAAATTCACCCTCCTTTGCACTCACCAACCAACCAACCAACCAACCCTCAAATCGCGTCTTGCCCACGTCGCCCTGCCATGCACCGTTCGTGAAGACCGCACACCGATACCTCCCCGCGAGTCAATCCGCGACTACCATGGACGAGGCTAGCAGCCTTGTCGCTGAGTTGCAGCAGAAGCTCTCGGAACTGGATCACAAGGTCTGGCTCTACCGACGAGACATGGCCGCCGAGTTTGAAAAGCTCTCGGAAGGCCTCCTGAGCCATGTGTCTCAAGACGTCTCGGAGACGGTGTCGCGCAGCATCCAGGAATCAATGAACGGCTACACGTCGCTCTATCCAGACGGCAGCGGTGCCATTGACTCACGCCCCACAGGCAGCAGCACCGTCAACGATGGCTCCCGTCAGACGCTGCCAATCCCCACGCCCAATCGACGGCTCGACAATGATATACATAAAGAAGGCAGTCCGAGAAGTCCGCATCAGCGCGAGAAGGAATTCCAGGGTGTCTTCACCCCATCCTATCTCCCGCTGCTCGATAGCAGCAGTCATAGGAGAGCGAGCGTCGACACGTCGGCATATCTACACCACGAGAACACGGCAAAGGCAATGGAGACAGCAGGTGCAAGCACCGAGATTGGGAAATCACTGGTCTCTTCCCCAGAGGTGACGCGACCGTCGACCCCTCGGCGGAGAAACACAGACGAGGCCTCGAATGGTTCAGATGCGAGCGACAGTGCACCTCGCAGGAGCGCATTGCGGAGATCATCAAGCGGTTCAAAAGGAGCTCAGAGTCCACGCCGGGTCAGGTTTGACGTCCAAGGCGAAGAGGTTCTCCCCACAACCTCACCTCTATCGCCGAATCCAATCGCCGAGGAGGATCTAGGCACTCCCGCTTTCCCATCAGATGATGAGGTCGATTCTGAACAGATCGAAAACATCAACTCGCCACCGGCCCCTAGACGCATCTCCTCGACCCAGAAGTTACGCCTCATCTCCCGCTCACCGTTAGACGATGGCACAGTTTGGACAGCTGTCTCTGCGCCACCCGACGGGTCAGCCTCGGTCGCGGTATCAGATCCTTTCTCTCCAACGCATGCTGACGAGGAGGGTAAGCTCAGCCCGGTTACCGATCCCAAGTCAGCTGCCACCCCCAAACCCCTGGATCTTATAAACCCCCCCAAATCACCGCCCCCGATGACCAGTGGAGGTTCCGGAGAGGAGATGGATACGCAGCCACCGAGCCAAGACAGCAACTCAGCGAGCATGCTCTCACCTGCCATCCCGAAGGATATCTCGGGCAACAAATCGCCTACCGCATCTACACGATCCTCTGGGTTTGATCTCTTGACCAGCACGAAGGATGCAGCAGCGAACGACCTTCAAGACTTTGATGCTGACGAGATGTTCCAGTTTGATGAAGCTCCTCCCAACAAGGCGGCATACGGCTCACCATTGCATACTCAGAACTCCGCAGAGGAAGCAACGGACTCGGGTTCTGATTCTGAAGCTCTATCCATGTCACCAACTAGAACCCGAACCAAAAAGGCGGCCGCATCAACTGCGCAAACCCAGCCCATCACCCTCAGTTCCTACTCCCGCTCTCCTGCCCGCGAGATGATTCAGCCAGAGAAGAACGAGAATAAAGAGAACAGGAGCGGGACAGGAAACACATATAGAAACCACCCATTCAGCGTCCCAATTGTAAAGCCTGAGGTTCACGCGAAAGCCGAGAAGATGGGTGAAGTGGAGAGTTTCGTTGGTAGCGTAGATGGTCGGAGTGGGGTTGATGAGAGTGATGCGAGGAGTTGGAAGTCCCCAGGTGGAAGTGCAAGTTTGAGAGGGCTGATGGGCAATGGTACATCGAGATATGGAAGTTTGGGAGAGAGGATGATGATGGAGGAGATGGTCGAAGCTGAGAAGGAAGAGCAGAAGAAGAAGGACAGTGGAAGAAGGAAATAGCTATGTGAGGAGGCATATCAGTGCTGTATTTGATAAACCCACAGTGGGTTCTTGCGAGCATGGGAGGCGTTTAGGTGGTGGCTATTGCCCGTTCATCTTGGGACGAGGCGCCTTGAATCATCGGCATAGCGAGCGAGCGTATCATTCCAAAGAGACCGGAAATGAAGTTAATTGTATTGTAGAATAAACAACCAAACCATCATGGCTACACAGCAAGTGCCTGATTTCTGTTCTTGTGAGTGTTTGAGTGCAAGGCATTACTGCTTCTTCAATCTGCTCTGTTATTCTCTCATCCACTCCCACAGTTTAGAAGTACCGGTGTGTACATCAAGTCAACAAGGTCAGCGGGAAACTCCAGCTTGTATGTACTCATGGGAAATCGGTACAACACTCAACATAGCCCATCAGCTCCTCTCTCAATCTTCTCCCTCAAACGTATCCGTCACAATCTCAATCTCGCCGTCCAACCACCCTCCTACTAAACTCCACATTCCCGTTATTCATGCTGGGGGAGGGAGAACAGATGATGAAGCGTCATGCACGGACGTATGATGGCTGTACTGCTGTACACATATCCGAGAGGACTCATTGATTTGAGATGAGAGGTGGTGGATAGAAAGATTTAGGTGAATCACTGTTTTCTTGAGTTTTATGGTTGTGGGTTGTGTTTGTGGAGAAGGGAAGGGAGGTGGATAGCTGAAGACTTTTTGATTATGAGGATAGGTTCAATAACTCCGTTCAATTCCCAACGCTATTCACACATCGACATTACAAGATGGAGATGATGTTCCTACGGCACGAAAACCAGCCGCTCCCCCTTCGCATCCCACGACTCCTCCACCTCGCTCAACTTCCGCACCTGGAACCCCTTCCCCTGGGCCCCCACCAGCGCCTCGAGCATGCCCTCGTACTCGCCACGCAGCTCCGTGACCTTCCACGCACCCGGCCCGCTGCCGCGCATGGTGACGTCCTTGCTCCGGAGCAGGGCGGCGGGGATGCGCGCGTCCAGGCCGGCCAGCGAGCCGATCTGCACGTACTGGACAGGCACGGCCGAGGCCAGCTGGCGGAACAGGGCCAGCGCCGGGTCGCCGTACAGGTAGTCCAGGACGACGTCGACGTCGCCGAGGGACGAGAAGTCGGTCGTGGACACGTCCTCCTGCAGCGGGATGACGCCGTCCAGGCCGAGTGCCTGCAGCGCCGACACGTCCCGGCCCGCGCCCACGACGCGGGTCGCCCCCAGCCGCCGCGCGATGCTCACGGCCATGCTGCCGCTCGCCGTCGTCGCCCCCAGGATCAGCGCCGTCCAGGCGCCGGGCAGGGCGCGCGTGCGCTTCCTGATGGCCATCCACGAGCTCATGGCCGGGTTCATCATGGCAGCCGCGAAGAGCGGGTCCAGCCCGGCCGGCAGGGGCGTGATGTCGGCTTTGTTGACATTGAGCACCTCGCTCAGCGTGCCCCCCGTGGCCGTCATGTTGGTGAAGTACACCAGTTCACCCGTCGGTGTCCGGCCCACGCCGTCGACGCCGGGGATGTGTGGGAGCGTCTTCACCGAGTAGTGGATTCCCGCTGCGCGGGACTTGACCAACCGGTGTTGGCCCGCTGCGACGAGGTGGAGTTGGATCTGCTCCGAGTCTGGTGCCGGGACGGGAGGGGTCGGTACGCTGGTGTATTTGGGAGCTTCTCCCCAGGCGGTGACGAGGGCTGTGTGCATTTTGTTTGGTGTGGTTTATTTGTTTTGTTGGTGTGGTTTTGTTGGTTTTGTTGGTTTCGTTGATGTGGTCTTGATTTGCTCTGTTGCTGTGGTTGCGATTTGTTTTGTTTGGTGTCAACAAGATGGATTGAACCTCGCTTGTTGTGTTGTCTGAATTGAGTTGGGATGAGATGGACTGCTCTGGTGTTTGTTGATGAGAGCAGAGATATCAAGACCATCTGATTCGGGACCAGGCCGCTTTATATCTTCTTCAATATCGGTAATGGATTGAAGTTGCAAGCACACTCGTGGTGGATTACGCAGCTGGAGATCACAGTCCGAGGATGCCCCGATTCTCCGGAGCTGGAGTTATGCCGCTTTGGGAAGCCCGAACCCATCGGCTTTCGGATTTCGACAACGCGACCTTAACACCGGAGCCGGTTTAGAGATCTACCATGATTTCAAACAATCATCATGATATGATAAGAGATGATAAATAATGTACTTTTCTGTGGCAAATATCCTGTCCTTTTTTATTCAATCCTAGGTTTTCATGAATCATCTTTCAATCAACATTACACATAAACATTACCATTTACTCATTGAGGTCTCAATTTCCTCGATGCAAAATCAACCTGATCCTTCTTCCACTCTTGCATCCATTCCAACACGAATTTCACTTCCTGCGCCTGCGTATCCCTAACTGGTGTTGGAGGCAGAAGATTAGGTCCCGTGTTAACCGTCTGATTAGGGAAAAGGCCATTCTCGTCCCAATGATGTACCGCTCCGGAAATCAAGATGAATGGTTGAGATTCTGTATTTGTTCTATTTACGGCACTGTTGTTGAAAGGTGAAGCATGTGCAGTAGCCGGTCTCCATGGATCTTGTTCGCCGTCAATCATGGCAAGTCGTGGATAAGAGATACCAAAACCACCATATTTGTTGATTGCTGTGACGTTTGGTGGAGTGGTGATGTTAAATGCGTATTCGCAGATCAAACTCTCATACTCGAGAGTTTGGGTACGAGAGACGAGGGGAAGTTCATTCTTTGGAACTCCGGACCCTGTTTGTAAGTAACCCCACTGTGTGCAGTACTGATATGGCCATGAGCGCCAATCTTGCGTAATGTCATTCTTTTCGTAGCTGGCAACATTGTGAGTGCTAAAACAATTGTCTTGATCCGGATCAGTACAAGACGAAACAACGTAGTCGTTGAGCCAGCCGATCCAATTCAAGAGAGGGGTTTTCAGGGTATCAAGCTCTGAACCGTATCCCCCTCTTCTCAAGAGTCTCCCGACAGTGTGCGTCAATGATTCTGTTTCTGGCCAGAGAATTGAATTCGAGGTAATGTTGCCGCAATAAAGGTCGAAAGATGGATCGTTTGTATCAGGGGCCCAGTTCTTTCCTTGCCAAGCATCAATTCCATTACCAACAAGTGCCGCAAAGTCATCGTCATAGGTGACGTTTGGAAGACCAAAGACACCTTTTAGTTCAGCAGTCAGGCTTGGGTTATTGACTCCTATCAAGATATTGTCAACCGCATTGGTGATCTTTTGCGTATATTCAACACAAGTTGGATCGGCGTAGACACGGATTGGTTCGTAATATTGCCAGTAGTCGTAGATTGCTTCTACAACTCCACTGGAAGAGATCGTGCCTAAGTTGTGAGCCACGCCTTTTGGATATTTGAGAAGAACTTACCCCAGAAGACATCCGGATACAATTTTCTCAAGAAAGCATTGAAAGCACCAGCATAACTACCACCATATCCGATATATGCAGTCGTCTTGCTAGTCAAATCCAGATGTTCAAATCCAGGAAAGACGATATTCTGAGCAAAAAAAGCCTCATCAGCCAGAGCCTGATCCGTTGTCAAAAAGCGCAAGTTTTCAGTCGAGAGATCTGGCGTTGGGAAAGAAGCTCCATAATATCGATGTTCCAGAACAACTCCAATACCATGAGTAGCTTCAGCCATCTGATGCAACAAACCCTTTTGCAAGAACGGCAATCGTTCTGTGGCATCCGTTTCACCTGATTGCAACACTAGTATCGGTCCTCCCGGCTTGTAGTATGTGGGATCGAACCAATACCGCAGAGCAAACGTCTCCGAAGAGTGAGGCTCATACAGAGAATCATTGTGGAAATGGTCGACTGGGACGGAGAGATTATAGGTGGGGTAGAGGAGGGAAGGATCGGTATCTCGTTTCTGCAGACCACTCGAAATGGTCGTTCTCTGCAATTCAATTAGCCCTGATTCTGAGCATAGTCTGGAGAACGTATACCCTAACTTTTCGCTCCACCGCCGTTCCTGGTCTTGCGGTGAGAGCGGCGCTCACGAGCGACAGCAGCACACAGAGAGCCGTGACTTGAACCATCTCTACAGCAGGATTTCTCCGGAAACGCGAAAATAAATACTCCTGGCGACCTTGTCAGCAAATTTCCATCACAATTAATTTCTTCCAGGCAACACCCAATCAGCCTGCGCAACTCACCCAAGTTCCCAAGACAGCTTCCACTGTCTACCAAACCGACGCGCTACATGATGGACGAAAGAGCTTATTTATAATCCGGTGCAAATCAATATTTGTGCTAACGACCAGAAGAAGAAGGTGGTGCTCGTCGCTCGCACGACGTCGATCATCGGCCGGTCCTTAGCAAGAGGGGAAGCGTGATGAGGCTTATCGCAAAGCGGGAGGCGCCTCTGATTGGCGTGCCGGGACCTGCTGGATAGGGAAGGCTTGCCTCGTCCCTGTTTTGCTCTGACCTGTCAGCTTATCCCCGGGTGACGTTGTAGTAGAAATATCCGTGTAACATTTCGTATTCCATCTCTTACTAATCTGCTCAGAATCAACTCAATCACTCCATTGTTAACGAGATGCTCCCATTGCGATAATAGACGGTGCTCCGCCCACTTCGGCTCAATGCTGATTTGAATCTTGTTCCCTCTCCTTCGTAGACAAAACCCATCATCCTGCTGCGAAGGATAGCTCGAAGAAATAAAGAAAATGCAGCCCTTCTCGATGGTCAAGTAGCCAGTGATGTACATGGTAAGCCTTTTTTCTGGAACCAGAGACCTTGTAACTTACTAGATCAAGTTATCACTTATCTCCGAGTAAAGACTATTCAACTAAGCCAACTCATGTCAACATCTTTCTGTATTTCAAGCTATGCACTTCTCTTCGCACAGAGTTTGATTCTCATTTCATTTGGTATTTTCAGTTAGCAGCTTCAACTCTCTCAGTCACTGTACGCCTAGCAAGTCTTTTCCTGTGTGTCAGCCTTTCCAATTCACGCGAATCTAGTACGGCTGTGGCTGTGACAGCCTGATGCTTCTACTCTTCTCGAATCAATCCTGTGAAGCGATACATTTACATCATAAGTAGCACTATTTCATCTAGTTTTATTTTATGATCTTTGAAAGCGCACAATATTCTTTCCTGATGGTTATATCTTGAATGACTAAACCTGCTGCTACCTTCTCTGGCATTCTCGACATACTTTCCACTCCAAAAGGATGAAACAAATAAGTTTTGACACGTTGTAAAACGTGAGTGGTAGACTACGCCAGCCGAGCGGGGTCCCAAGACATTTGGTTATAAACTGCGCCTTGCATGTGCTGCGGTCGGCGCGTTACTTCTCAACTTAGATAAGGCTGGTTGCGATTGCAGGATAATACACATCCATAACCTCGATTGTTTCCTTGACTTTTTGATTCTAGGCTCCGTATAGACATTTCTCAGTGTCGCTATCATGGTTGATCCTCTATCTATCACAGCCGCATCCGCTGCTGTGGCTCAAATCTGCTTCAAGGCGAGTAGATCATGAGTCACGTGGTCGAAAGCATCATCATTACTAACTTTAGGCAGTTATCTGTGAGCATAAAATCGTTTGTGGTAGACGTGCGCCAGATTGGTGACACTATTCAAACTGTCCACGATGGTCTAAATGCGCTTTCGCAAGTCTTGACGGGAATCAGTCTTGCTTGGACCAACAATCCTGACGTTGCATCTAATCAATCTGGGCCTGATAGGGTACTTTGGATCTCTGTTAAAGATAGTATCTCAAGATGCAATATGGTCTTGGAGAGGTTCCAAGGCGTCTTGAATAAAGCGTCTATCGATAATAGCACGAGCATCGGTATATTGCGACGAACTGTGTCTAAGCTTAAGCTGGATATGAGTCTGAAAGAACTTAATGGTTTTCGTGACGAGATCGAGACGTATCATCGCGTCTTGGTTGTTGCACTCAACGCTATCAATACGTAAGTCATATCCTGAATATATTTAGCTGATAATGACATGTACAGCTCTGCTATTCTACAACGGAATCATACAGATGATGAAGTGTTTCAACGGCTGGGAACAATTGAAGCCGGGATTGACGTACTGACTCATCATCTCAATAATAATCAGGACCGCTCGCTGTCTGAAGACACTGAGACCACTGAAAGTCTGCAAAGCTTCGTAAAGGCAGCTAATGCCTTCTGTTCCAACGCCAGCAGCGCTTCCAACAGTGGTAGTACTATCACGAGAGAACCGTCCTTGCGTCGAAATGGGAGTGTTTTCAGAGCGCGGTTGTCAGAGGAGCATGTCAAGAATATCAAAAGCTGGATCCCGTCATCGCACAACGAGGGCTCTAGCGAATCTGATACCATAGTCGCCTCGGCCTCCGGATGGGATGGATCTGTTTGTGATGTTGAATCTTTGCCACAGCTCATGTCCATACTTGAGAATGTTACACAGATAGCTGATCGCTATCAAGCATTCGATAAGCAGAAAAACCTCTCCAAAGACGAGGAGATACGCACTCTTACGGCTCGGTGTATGAGTTTAGAGGCACAACTTGAGAAAAGGAATAATGATTATGAGGTCATCCAAAGAGAGAACCAACAAATTATGACGGAGTTCGACAAACTACTTGTAGATGTACGTCGATTAGGTGTCATCAACAAAAAGTTAGAGATAGAGTTGCAAGAAGGACAACGTGAAAAGGCTGCTTTGTTAACACAGATAACCGAACAAGCAACCGAGAAGGACTACAAGATCAAACAAATGGTAGCAGATCACACTAGCAACGAACATCGACTCAGAGCCAATCGAGACAAATGGAAGAAGAAACACGGAGAAATGTTAGAGCAGCTGCGAGCCTCTGTCATCGAACAAGAACAAACCACCTGCAACGCAGATATGCAAGCATGTAGATATCAAGTCGAGATCGAAAAGCTGAATTATGAGATTAATCAACTTCAAGAAGGTATCAAAATCAAGGTTTCATGTATAGCTTCACTCGAAGCCAAAGTAGGGAGCGGGGAGACGGTGAAGGAACTTACTCAAGCCGTTGAGAACGAGCGGCAAAATTTCCTTTGTGTGACCGAGTCGAAAGATATAAATATCAATTTACTCACTAAAAACATAGAGGCTTTAGAGAAAACAAAGGAAGAATTGCTTGAAGAGAAAGGAGCGCTGGGCGAGAAAGTAATGGACTTTGCGACCAAGTTTCAGGAGTTGGCTTCTATGTTCAATGTGCCGTTGGTGAACCCAACATCTATCTCTAAATTATCAGAGGATTCTCAAGTTACGACTTGAATGTCATCCATTCAAGAAGATTAGTCGTCAGAGTTGTGTCTTAATTTTCTTGATATCGATTCTGAGGTGGCGATTTGGTGGCGGAGAGCGAAGATGTGGTCTTGGAATGGAAACTGTACTCATGTATCAACGGTCTTTATTTTTGTTATACTTCAACTATAGTCACTCGTAATCTGTGGATAATCGAGATTGTTCCGAAGCAACATGTCATTGTATTTGGCTTCAGTGTCCTTGTTTGTCATACTCTAAGGCCACACGCCCAAAATCCTACCTCAACAGGAAGTCGACAGGAGGTAGTTTAAGTGTTGAGGATATATCTCAGGGAGAAGATTAAGGTCGAGAAACTAATCCTTTCTAGATTTGATAGTGCCGTTGTAATTAAAAAGCTAATTTGATTATTTATGATTGGTTGCCCTTCGCGTCTCTCTTACCGCGGTTCGCTTCGCCCAGGGCTTTCCTGAAAATCAACATCCAAAAGGAGCGAAGCGAGTAACCAACTCCCCATGCACCATCTACGCGCCACAATGACCACTACCATGCAACCCTCAACCAAATCCCCTTGTACCTCCGCACACAGAACTTCCTCCCCTCATCCAGCAGCAAGATCCCGGTCCCAAACGCAGCCGGCAAGAAGAAATGCTCCACCGGGACCCGACTTGTCCCCAGCACATTCTCCAGCTGCGGGATGTAGAGCCAGAAGATGGCCATGCAGAGCGCGAAAGCGATAGCGGGGAAGAGGTACAGATTCTGGGTCACTTTGTCAAACGCGGGCGGGTGTTGAAAGATGGAGAGGCGCCGGGTGCGGATCGCGAGGAGGGAGAAGAATTGCCTGTTTCATGTGAGCTATGCAAAGATGAAATGGGAGGAAGGGAAACAAACATCACCACCAGATTGATAAAGTAGATACTTGATGCTTCGTTCAGCCGAGCGTTGTAGTAATCTTGATTAACTCCCTCAGGCACGTTGCCATACCCAAACCACAAGTCGCTAAATGGAATACCATTGCGTTGAAGATACCAGTACGACATTGCAAAACTCGTTGTCGTCTCAATAATGCCGATGAATCCGTATGACTGCAACATGAGCTTCCAATCCACCAACCGATCGGTCTTTGGCTTCCTAGGTTTGCGGAGTAACACATCCGCTTCGGGAGTCTCGTATGCAAGGACAGTAGCAGCGGCACAGTCAGTAAAACAGCAGATGATGATCATGAGAAAAGATGACAGGACTTGAGGCAGGCCAAAGACAACATTGGTCATGACGGGCCAGAACTCCGAGAAGGAACCTGCGGGGAGGAGATAGGCGATCGTCTTCTTCAAGTTATCGAAGACGACTCTTCCGTACTGCACTGCTTCTACGACGGCTGAGAATGATTCGAGGAGCACCATGTCGGCAGCCTCAATGGCGATGTCTGAGCCTGAGCCAAGAGCGATTCCGATATCAGCCGCGCGCAGGGATGGCGCATCGTTGACACCATCACCAGTCATCCCGACGATTTCATCGCGGGCTTGGAATTCACGGACGATGCGGAGTTTTTGCTCGGGGGTTGTGCGTGCGAAGACAATCTCATCATAAGTGCAGAGCTGGGCCCACTGGTTCTCGTTGAGGGTGATGAGTTCAGGACCGCTGAGAACAATAGAAGTCTTAGTATCTAGGCTAGCCAGAGCTTGCTTGTCATCGTTCGAGTCCGAGACGGAAATCGCCTCGTCGCGGGAGAGGGCCGTGATGTCTTTCACCATGTGTGGGGGATTCGTGATGATTCCACATTCGGCAGCGATGGCTTGAGCTGTCAGGGCAAAGTCACCGGTTACCTAGCAGAGATTAGAATCAATGTCACATTGAAATCTGCGAAGTTACCATGAAAATTCGTATCCCAGCTCTTCTCAAGATCTTGACTACTGACGGAATCTCATCACGAGGCGGGTCGACAATACCAACAGTGCCAATCAAAGTAAGTCCAGATCCAGCGTGGTGGGAGACTTCATCCTCAAACTGCGTCGAACTACTCGCGGATCGAATTTGCTTTTTGAGAATGACTTTACGAGCCAACAAAATTACTCGTTTGCCTTGAGCCGACCATGTGTTTTTGATGTCTTCAATTTTGGCACGGGTGGCGTCGTCAAGGATTTGAGTGTCTCCATTGATATCGGTGTACGTGGTACAACGCCCAATCAAAACATCCGGAGCTCCTTTGATTGTGAGCAAACTTCAACTGTCAGCAGATTCTCGTCAAGGCTCGATGATCGCTTACGTATCCTCTGATCTGAATGTGGCAGCTTCTGAAGAAGACAGGGCAAGCTCAAGGCCTTCTTGCTGTGTCAGTTCGAAAGTCCTAATCATATACTTGTTCTTGCTATTGAATGCCAGCTCGAACGTCTTTCTCCACACTTGTCGAAGTTCTGACACTGAGCCAAGCGATTCAGAAAATCTCAAGATGGCTTGGTCTGTAGCATCCCCATTGATCTTGCGATCGTGAAGGTAGAGGTGCTCAGTCACAGCGTCAAATTCTCCAGAATTGCAAAGACCCGCGACAGCGCGAAGTTGTGCGATACCGTTGGATACTTTTTCTTCGCTCGCGGATCGTCCTTGAATATTCATCTGATCCCGAGCGGAGAGGGGATCCATGTTATGCAAGCCGACGCTGCATTCAGTCACGTACATTTTGTTCTGTGATCATTTAGCTTTAGTATTTTAGATCGAATCTTGATATTACCTTGGTAAGAGTTCCCGTCTTGTCTGAACAAATGACGCTCACTGATCCCAGAGTTTCAACTGTCTTCAACGACTTGCAGAGAATCTTGTTCTTTCTCATGAGGTTGGCAGTGATGGTGAGGGATGCTGTCAATGCAATAGGTAGTCCTTCGGGAATAAATGCAATGGCTACCGAGACGCAATCCACAATCAGTGTAGGGACGTTGATCCATCCAGGATGATTTTTGCGAAGATAAGCCGCCCTACCATTGTTAATCTCGTCTAGGAGACTGTCATGGGACTTACCAAACAATTATAACAATCACAATCATTGATGCCATGATAGAACAAATTACGATTACAAAGTTGAGAATTTCGCGTTCAAGAGGTGTCAAGCCAGTCTTCGGGGTGTTGGTCATTTTGGCGATCTTGCCAAAGACTGTCGCATCGCCGGTGGACACGACAATGCCAGTACCGCATCCCGAGATGCAGTGAGTCCCTTGCATACCAATGCATCTTGTTTCCAAGTAATTATCATCCGTGCTATCGATCGTGCCAGGCAATGGAAGAGATTCGCCTAAGGATGTGTTAATAATCACCACCTATTTATTAGGAGAGCCTCCTACCTGTAAGAATAGATCTGTCGAATTTAGCGTCCGAGGAGATTTCAACAAATCGCACATCAGCAGGTAGCTTGTTGCCTGCCTTGAGATAAAGTATATCACCAGGCACAATATCAGTCGCGACAAGACTCGTTCTAGCCCCATCTCGAAGTACCAAGCAAGAGTCGGGAAGCATAGTTGTAATCGAAGCCATGACTCGACTAGATGACCAATCTTGCCACGCGTTAAAAGCGGCTTGTATAATGAAAACCGCGACGAGCACTATTGCAAGCGCAAGATTTGCTTGAGCTGGCGGATCCCCAAGAGGTTTCCACGATACAAACACAAGGATAGCACCAATAAGAAGAATGGATCCAAACCCCTTGAAAAAGTATCCGAATATCTGCCGAAATCGATGTGTTGGGGGAGCAGACGGTATATTCTTGCCGTACGTGGCAAGTCGCCCTTTTGCTTGATCCTCGGAGAGGCCTTGGGTGGGAGAGCTTGAGAGGCGAGTATAAATCTCATTGGACGATATTGTGTGCCAGTCGAGGTCAGCCAGTTCTGCAAGTGTTTTAGACCGTGAAAGTTTTTTACGATGCACAAAAAGGATTACCTTTCGCAGCAGAGTCTTTTGCCTTCCGGATTTCGGCGACATTCTTCTCTTTTGACTCTTCAATCTGGAAAGAAATGGTTCGGTATTGAATTGGAAGGGCAGACGCAGGGTCTATGGATCCTCTTCGGCTATGTATGCTGTTGATGGAGAGATTAGAATTTGTCCGATGAAGGGCTGGCCTTGTTCTCGATTCTCCAGCTTCGATGTCGACTGGAGTCCATTGGATGTGAGAAACTTTCTGCGACTCTGGATCATCTGCGAACTCCGTCATTGTGAAGATTTGTAGACTAAGGTTGTTTCAGTATGAAAAAGAAGAGCCAAAAGCTCCGAAAGGAGACTTCGAGAAGCAAGCCGATTTAATTCACAGCGACTGCTACCGGGAGAACGAGAGCTTTAGAAAAGATCCAGCGAGATAGAGCGGACAGACATCATTTATCTATGTGGACATCGAGGTGATTTTCTACGTGGTCATCGCGGCAACACGAGTACGGGACAGTGAAGCGCGGTGGATAGCTAGTCTGTCATATTCAAGTTGGCACCACTTCAGTTTGAACAAATCAAAAATCCCTCACTGAATATTATGAACCCAAAAGATTGACCAACGATTATCTAAGAGGTGCCTTTCAACAGTGGTAGCTCTGCGAGGCACGCAGAGCTCATCAACATAACGCTCGCTCCGATTGGGCGTCTGCACCACTCTTGGTGACGGCTTGTGCGTTTATCCAGGAACCTGGAGACGACACGAGTAAGTAACTGCGCCTCTCTTAGCGCGAATGGTTTGATATTGAGCTTAAACGTCGCTATCTTGTCGGCAATCGACGGCTCGAGTCTCAGGCGAGAGGAAAATCACTCAAATTCTGAAAATCCCTCATACAACTTCAACCAACTGAGTTCTTCGTGATAGATGACGAGGAAGATATTGGGTGACGGGAACTATCTCCAGAATCTTGATTTCACATGAATTTTCAGCTGCATGGTAGAGTTCTTGTGCGCTTCCGACTTGCTCCAATTCGTGGTCCCCAACTGCTACCCTGTGTGCTTGCAGCTCAAGGGTCCCCGGCAGCTGGAGTCATTGATACAACCGGGTACAGAGCTTCAAGAGCTATCCCAGATTGGCATGCCCATCCAGAGCAAATCTTTGCGAGATTATTCAAGCTCATACAACAGACCATTGGAACATCTCGAACGAGAGCGGTCGAACTAGTGGCGTCACAGAAACATCTCAAAAATAGTATAGTCTAACACATGTGCACCTCCCTCTCTGATACCTAGCTTTGGGTCAGTGGGAGGAAGACCTGCTTCGCATTTCAAGTCCAATATAAGTTGACAATGGCTCTAGACATGATGCTGCCAAATCTAAGGGGAAAGCTTGGCGGAGGAAAGAAGGTGTGGTCCTTGCGGTGGCGCCCATGTGGCGCTCAAGCACCAAGTGGTTCGTGCTCACCAGCCTTACCACGTTTTCTCCTCGATATCCTACCTTCGCTTCATCGATATTTCGTTGTGGTATTAAAAGCCAGAGATATAAGTAACGGCTTTCATTGAATCTTTTTGGGGGTCTGATAGAGTTTGAAGCTTTGTAAATCAGAATAATAGAGGATATTACGCCGCTCTAGGTTTTCGACCGACAGATATCACATTTTTCGTTCCATCTCTGCAGAAATTCAGTTTTCGCATTATGCTAATGATATCAGACTCAAGTTGTGTCAATTTCATATCCTGTGTAAATATCCACAGTTGTGGATGGTTGTCATTTTCTTGCACATGACCTCCGTCCACAAGGACGCTTTTAATCCCAACCACTTGCTCAATATGCACCTCTCCCCAAAATATTTTGGTCGTTGGGGTTGTAATATCTTTTGATATCTGAAATTCTCCGAATTCGCTCTATAATCTGCCTACATTGCCCAATTAGTTGCTCTTTCGTCAAACTATGGTCTTGATTCGTGAAGTTTTCAAGTTGTGTTGACGCCTTATCACTCGCATTCAGCTGAAGTCCGACAATCCGCAGAACGCCACAGTTACACGCCGAGTAGGCTGCAGACTCAAACAATCTCAGAGACTTTCATAATGTCTGTCAAGTGTCGAATTCGATCCTAATGTTCACTCACTTCAGTTCAACCAGCGCTATTTCGGAGTCTATTGCAGCACTGAACAGAATAACATCTGCTTTCGGTTTCTTCCGGATGTTTCCGATCAGGCGACAAGATGAGCTCTTTAGAAGACCTACGTGGAGAGATATTTCGTCACTATATAACTGATAAGAAGACCTTGGCCGAGGTAATGTCAATTATAGAAGAAAAGTATAATGTCAGCTATTCGTGAGTACTCCTATGCTTAGGTATTTTCTCTTTTTCTGACGAGGTCTTTCCTACCTATAGAAGAAAACAGTTCAACACCAAGATCAATGAATGGGGCTTCTTCAAGAAGAATCGAAGAGTCGCTGTGATGGCCGTCTTGCGGGAAAAGAATCAGCGTGAAGCAGATGGGAAAGATTCCAAGTTCTACTTGCAGCAGCGACCTGTCAATATGGTAAGCATTAGGCGATACACTCAGAGGAACAAAATCCAGATTACTCCTGCCAACCAGCCACAAACTCTGGGAATTCAACAGCACTTTCCGAACTTTCTCGTCTCTCGAACGCCGCCCCCCATGACGAGACCATTACAAACACCTCCTCAACTCAAAGCTCCCGAAAAGATATTCTATGATGCTGACATCCTGGTGCGTGGTTCGTTTGAATCAGGTGCATGGAAATTCTTTGATAATGATCGTCTGATTGAGAGCTCTCACGATACACACGCAGAGCAAACATGCATCATGAACTTTCTCAGTAGCGTCGATCTGGCATGCGCAGCAGCTGAGTCAGGCAATCAATCTTTAAGCGGCGAGTATTGGAGGGGAGCATTTCTAGAGATCGAGTACCTCATCAAAGGCGCATATCATGGCATCATTCCGAACATCATCATGAAATTGGTTGATCTGTACAGCCGAGGTTTTCATGACATGGCGTTCAGGATGATGCGACATATCACGCAGTTATCCCTTGAATATCAGAGATCCAACTACCCGGTCTCTCGAATCTTCACTCACCTCGAAGAAGTAAGCTTAGAACAGCTGGCTGATATAGAAGATCAGATTATGACAATATTTTATACGATATTCACCGTCTATATCGGCTCTCAATGCTACAGCACGTTTGTGATGGAAATGGACAGAGCAAGGCGAAGACTGGATCGCAACAACTCGGTCGAGATTGACCAATGTCTCCCTTCGCTTTCAGAACTTGATGAAACATTTGGACCAACCAACTGCCGCCCTCTGGATGTCCTACGCCTCCGCGTCGAGACTCTGTATCAACGCGGGCAATACCAATCTCTGATAGTCGAAGCACTAGCCCTCAGCGAGAGAGCCGACAAGAAACACAGCGACCGATGGCAGCGGAACTACTTCCTGATCAAATCATTCTACTACAGTGGGAGCGCGCATTTCTTCCTGTCCAACTACGAGAGTGCGAGACATTGCATGGAGTATGCGTTGTATCTGATCGAGGAGTTTTCCAAGGTCGATAAGACAGACCAGTTCAGATCAGAGCGGATTTTCATGTTGGAGAAGCTTGACCTTTTGACAAACTAAGCATTATTTGTGGAATAAAATAAAAAGCTGTATAGAAGAAGAAAAGAGACGGGTGCGTTCTTGGAGACGATCAATAATGTTATGACTTATGATTATCTACTGGGTAGTCCATCGTAGTCTAATCTGAAAGCCTCTTGTTATCTCAACTCCCCATTACGATCAACGAAGTCTCACTCGACGTTGAAACCTTCCTCCTATTGGCAAGGCTAGTTTTTGAAAGGATATTGGGATGCTGCTGATCCCAATTCATCGCCGTCTGAATCTTCTCCCCCCTGACAACAGTCACAGGCACTGAATCCGCGCCACCCTTCCACACTCCCAGCCCGCCTCCCTCAAACGCCATCCGCTGCAACTGCAGCGTCGAATCCGACTGCCATCGAACGCGCTGGTAAAGGCCGCGTTTCGAGTGTTCCTGGAAATAGCCGACAAGAGACTCTAGAACCAGGCTGGTACAGATTATCAACCCGCCCAGCCCAAAAATGAGACTTATACCGAGGACGCTAAAGGAGATGAAGTCGGTGCTTTGGACGATCATGTTGTTGCAGAGCCAGGAAAAGTCGGGGTTCGTGTCCACCCAGCCGGCCGTGTAGTGGCTATAGGGTTCAATCGGCCCTGTTGCAAATTCTGTCATGTAGCGTTGAATCTGGTTCATACCCATGGAGTACAAGTGGCTTGTCTCTAGAATCCACTGATCATCTGGGATTCCAGGACTTGTAAATGCATTGAGAGACTGGCGCATCAAGAGGGGAGAGCCGAAAGTGCCATAATTGCCCAGTACAGAGTCCATTTGGCCAATTTGGATGGCAAGCAGGATAACATCCGCAATCGTGAACTGGTTTATATTATCCAGCACAGGTTCGAGAAGTCCCGTGTTGTTGATGTCGATAAATGAGTCGACAAGTACGTCCATAGCCATCAGTGGCGTACACTGGACGTCGTTTGGTCCACGATTCGGGTTGCAAATCTGATGTTGTTCTGTGCACGCCATGACGTTGAGGCTGGTATCCAGACCATATCCAGTTGCGGTGGTGGAGACGTTTGTCCCGCTGACCCCGCTCACGACGTCGCGTGGGTTATGAGCGGGCAGCCAGAGGTCATTACTAGGAGCAGAGAACGCGCCAGGCCAGGAGAGAAATAGCATCTCCAGCGTTCGATTGTCAGACGCTAAACTTGGGATAGGTGAGAATGTTATATTTGGTAAACTAGGCATGGCGAGTACATTCCTATCGCAAGTCGTCAGTCATTATTGTAAAAGCTCTTGCAGTAGATTTTGAATTAACTCACATCATCATGAGATTTTCTGTGAGGGCAGTTTCATAAACATCGTTGGGAGTTGTAGGGTCTGCGATAAAAAAGGTGGCATTGTCGAAGCCTACACTCCCAGCGGGACCCCCATTCCACCAAGGCCAGTTGTTGGGACCATAATATGTCGCCGTGTAGTTGTATCTTTGGTCATTGAAGGTGATATTTCCCGTCTCAACGAAGCCCTGGTTCTGGATTGGTGAACAGACGGTTACTTTACGAAGTTGAACCCTATCCTTTACCTCTGCGTTAACCCCGAGGTCGAGGCAGGAGTCTAGTAGCCCAGAGTCAAATTGTACTGCGCTATCAACAGGTCCAAGACACATGTCCCCAGAAAACGGGCATGGAAAGTTCCTTGTGGTCGTGAAGTTTAGATTTCGGACCTTATAGATATTGCATTCGGAGGAAGATGGCGAGAGCGTATCTGAGCAATCTCGCACGTATTGCTCAGTCGACCTCGAGTTAGTCGTAAGATGGATAGCTAGGTCCTGGATTTCCTGAGAGGCATCGGCATCCGATTGAAAGTCAACATCGCTAGTATCCCATTCTCCGCAATTGTGGCTTCGAACTAGAGCTTCGTTTCCGAGAGAGGTAAGACGGAATGACAAAAGACCAGCGGCGATGAAAAGAGAAACGTGTAATATTCCTAAAACAAGAAGGGCAAGAGCTCTTCGAAAGCTTCGTGTGTTGGGAGATCGCCAGACCCACGCAATCTTGGCCAGCTGCCATATAGTTCCGGCGTCGTTGCCGTTGTTTCGTAGCGTAGCTTGTAATTGATGGTACATTCCATCCCGAGCACGCCGTGTTGTCCCCAGTTGGTGAGCCACGAAGCAGATGATGCTCCACGACCTTGATCCGCTAAACTGTACGAACAACGCCAGGGCAGCAATAAGGATGGCCCCATTTCGACTTGGTAGAGTGAGGGTTGCGCCGTATAAATGGCCACGTGACCAATTAGTCCATGTTCCAACTAAAATAGTAGAGTTTGTTGACATCTTCAAAGTGAGGAGAACAGTGAAGTTATGGGCCGTATACTGGTGTACCGCCTACCTTGATAATTCTTCAGGGGGGAAGCCCATTGAAATAAGGGCCTTTTGACGTCAAATAAGTAAGACCGGCCTGCTTAGCAGCGGAATAGAATGCGCCAAGCAGTTGACGGTAGTTGAAACTTTTAGGGGGTTCATAGCACATGTTCTTGTGGCTTACGCTGCAGGTGAAGATGCATTCTCGGCACATTGGTCGTTTCAGAGGGACGGACGCAATCATACAGTGGGATTTCCTCAGTCTAGCGTAGTCTAGTAGACGGATAATGCAACAGGCATCCATCTTCTTATCCCGAACTTATAAGTGCCTGAGTTTTCAATCGCAGTAGTGTGAACCTGCCAGAGAAGTAAAACATCTGATTGGAGCACGTTACGAGTATCTTGGCGCACAGGCGCATCTGACATCAAAGGTTTCATCAGACTGACCGACCAATGGCTGAACAAGCATAAAAGAAGGATTCTCGCTCGTTCGCAGCACTAATGTAATCAATATCTAAAATCCGCTGTTCAGAACTGGGCCCTAGAATAATATGGTCGCTAACTCCCGCTCTCCTTTATCTTTAGCGGTCTACCAGGAGTTCTCAAGGAAATATCACGAGACCAGCTACGGAGTAGAAGTATGGAGGCATAGTACTAGTATTCTCGCCTCGCTACTTCTAATAAAGTACTTAGAAGTTGGAATCTTCTTTGATCACGTGTTGTCACCACCAATTTATTTTTACTGAGACAAATTAAAGGTTAGAGGATAGAAACTTGCGCTCTATTCTGGAGCATGTAATTGGTGATAAGAGGAGCCAGATCGCACACACTCATTTTCCAACATCTCATAAAATTCCGGATCACGGTTCAGTCACCTGAAGTCCAGATGTGCCTCATTGGCTGGTTGCCGACAATAAAGGGGCATGCCCGAACTCAGCAACCACATTCCTTGATTGGCGTAGGAAAATCCTCCAAAGCATTGTAGCTCGTAGAGCCGCACCAATTCTTCTGGAACATGTGCTCACCCCTCGACCTCATGGCGCAACTGACCGGAATGTTCTCACTCGCGATCGGAAACTTTTAATTTCCGAATTGAAGCTAACGTAGAGTCTATGACGACATTTTGGGAAGTCTGAACACTCTCAAGTATGTGTAGTACCTGTGTATTTGCTATCTTTATATAACAGAGTCTTTCTGCAAGTATTCGTCAATCATCAACGAAATGCAAAGAACAATATCCACACCTAAACTAAAAGTTCTCATCTCAGGAGCCGGCATCGCAGGACCATGTCTCGCATACTGGCTTGCCAGAACGCGTGTTGATGTATCCACCACCGTTGTCGAAAAATCACCTGTTCCTCGGGTCACGGGACAATCGATCGACATCCGTGGTCCAGCAGTTGAGATCGTCAAGAAAATGAGGCTGGAAGAAGCCGTGCGGTCTCGCCATACGACGGAAGAAGGGACCCAGTTCATAAATTCCAAAGGGAAGGCTTTTGCCCGCTTCAATGCCGGCGATGCTTTAACTGCTGAGTATGAGATCCTAAGAGCGGATTTAGCCGGACTTTTCCTAGATGCTACGGAAAGAATGGGCAACGTCAAATACATGTATGGGGATTCGGTTCGGAGTCTTGAGCAGACAAAGAAAGATGTTCAAGTGACTTTCGCTGGTGGGTCAAAAGAAACATTTGATTTGGTTGTTGGCGCCGACGGAGCGACTTCGAAAATTCGGTCACTTATTTTAGACGAGTCGGTTCTCAAGAACAGCTACAACTTCCTCGGGCAGTATATCGCTTTCTATAGCATCCCGAGTAAGCCCAACGATCTCAAGATGTGGCAATGGTATAATGCACCCAAGGGGTTGAGTATCATGTTACGTCCCCACCGGACTTCTTCAACCATGGGTACCTACTTGTGTATTGTCACGCCGAAACGAGGGGTACGCGATCCTATTGTTGAAAGTGCCTTGGATGAAGGACCAGCAGCTACAAAGCGCATGCTACACTCGTATTTCGAAAATGCAGGCTGGGAGGCAAAACGGGTTCTAGAGGGAATGGACCACACTGAGGACTTCTACATGAGCCGTGCTGCTCAGGTGAAACTATCAAAATGGACCAACGGCCGTGCTGTATTGTTAGGAGATGCAGCCTTTGCAACATTTGGTGTTGGAACTACCCTTGCCATTGAGAGTGCTTACTTTCTCGCCGGCGAACTGTCCAAGATTCAAAGTAGCGAGGAGGTGCCACAGGCTCTGGAAAGATATGAAGCCGTCTTTCGCCCACTATTTGCGAAGATGGAGGAACTTCCTTCGGGATTTCCGCAACTCTTTTTCCCTCAGACGAGATGGGGTCTCTGGCTCAGAGATTCCGTGTTGTGGTTTGTGAGCAAGACTCATCTGTACAAATATTTCCAGGGTAGTTCGAACGACGAGTTTGAATTACCAAGCTATGATTGGAAAGAGGTCTGAATAGCGGATGGATATAAGAATTTTAGGAGGCTAGGCGTTAAGGCGAATCATGGCCACAGATTAATGCATCACCCTTTTATTGTTCTTAATCTCATGGTTAACAGAGAAATTTAAATACAAGAACTCATGTGCCAATCTTCTTCTGCTCACCAAGTTGTTCAGTACACATTATCAAATGTGTACCAGAATAATCTCTTAACATGTGAAGAGAGCAGGGCCTTTGTTAATGCAAAGAATTAGCTACTCTATTTGTTCGTCCAGAGGCAGGAAAAGTGATAAAGGTCTCTCTTACCTGGAATCTGGTAGCTGGCTGGGTATGGTTGACCTTTGGTGTTATAAATGTTGACTTTGATTCCGGGGTCGGATCCCTTGCTTGTCAACCTTTGTCTCTGCTAAAAGTAGGTCAACACTTACGCTATAGGCTCCCGGAATAGAAACTGTCGAAGGAGTCTTGGTTCCGGTGCCACCTGTGACGGTGATCTGAGCGCACTCCATCTAGTATATTATTAGCTTATAGTAAACACAATGTAACAGGATCCTAACATAGAATTGTGCGCCGGGGTATGATCTTGCAGAGTGGAGAGCAATAAGCTCGAAGCGTAAGAGGTAGTCTCCGTTGGCGATGCAGGAGGGAATTGTAACCGTCTGGATACCGCCATTGGAAATCTGTTGTCATTAGGGCGAGGCTTGAAACCTTGTAAGCTATCCTACTAATTTGTCTACAGCCCACTGTGCTGTTGATTGTTAGATATCATTAGATGTGCAGGGACCTGAGAGCTCACAGCTAGAGATGAGGCCTTCTTCAGCGATCTTGAACCAACCATCTCCATGACCAGCGGATGGATTTTGAGTTGCGTCCGAGACCTTTTTCATGTATGCTAGAACAGGACCCTATAAAAATCAATTAGGAGTGCAACCGAAACAAAAAATAGTAGGTAATACCTTGTGACTCGAAGCAATGACCTTGTTATCAGCCTCGTTGTCTCCTCCAGTGCCTTGAACCAATTAGCAATTGGTCTAGTCTTACACCAATATGCTTACTTGTCAATGTATGAAGCCATGCACCTGTGACAGTTGATCCAGCGGCAATCGATATTTTCTTGTTGGAGGACGTGAATCCGCTGACAGGTGCACCATTACAGGCCATGGAGTTCGAAGTGACATCCATCTGAGGCTATTGATAGTATTAGAATAAGTTCAATCCAATCACATGAGGTCAATATACCGAGTCATCGCTGGGCATATATATTCCAAACCCTTGAGCGTTACTGTTGACTTTGTTCATGATGGTATGGGCAGAGGCTCTGCTGAGCAATGCCGCCGCGCCGAGATAAGTTGCCAACTTCATACTTGAGATAGATGCGTGAATTTGGAAACAAAATCGTGCAAAAGATACTTCAAGTCAGAAAGCAGCATATTTACAATGGGAAATCTAAAGGCTTTTAAGGTTTGAAGAATCAGACTCGTCTTCGGCAGTTTGAAATATAGATGAGCCAGATACCGAAGCGGCAAAACTGCAAATTGTGATGTTGATCAGAATATGGCTTTGATGTAGCAACTTACAACCACAGATCCTCCAATTATTTCAAGATCTGAATATCCGTTTATATGTGGCGTTTCAATTAAAGACATCTTTTCCAGATTGCGGGGCTCTTAATACCTGCTGACATCGCGAGTCTCATCTCTGTACTATTCATGATCATATAGAAATGAGGAATTACGCACCGGTTTCCATTGATAAATGAGTATAAAGATTTGTTCCGCCAATCTGGACTGTTTTGTTTTCTCATGATGCAAAGTGCTGGGCATTTTTATCCTGTTTACTTCTTCTGCGCTATCATATCCCACACCAACCTGCGGAGCCACTCGTTCCGCGATAATATCTTCCCAATGCGTATTTTTTGGAAGCCCTCCTATTCTACACCACCTTGCCTCAAATAATAGAGCCACTACTTCCGCCAGAATATCTTTCAAATGTACATTTTATGCCCATCTTTGCGTCTTCTTCTCGGTCTTCGTTGGTCCTGAGATTTTACTACACAAAACTCATATATGATAGGAATAAAACTATTTGTCCAGATCCCTGTTACTTTTATTCATAACCTTGTATATATAGCTTTACTCATTCTTCAATTCAATATCTAACCTTCCTGACCACTATCTTAAGCTGTGCATGTGAGGAAATGCGGGAACATGTTCTTGTTCTTTCTATATTAGTTGTTTTCTCGAAAATAATGAAAGTATACTCCTACCAGCACATTAAACCTCATCGTTTTGTTAATCATTATAATTTATACAGTACCAAACTTGAGCCTAGAGTTGAGCGAGCCGCTTACTCCTAACACCGCGTTGTGGATTCTTAGATAGAACGATGGTCAGGCATAATAGTAAATATCTTCGTCATTCATGTTATCTAATGGACCTCGTCTGGAGCATAGATATCGTAAATCCCAAAAGCAACTAATAAAGTAGCATCCTTCCGTTCAGTATATTCCTAAAGCGACTATAACATATGCCATGTTACAGTACCGTGGTAGCGTGGAGCACCAGACGTCAACTCAAGCTTTGTGAAAGTCAATTAATAGAAGTTTATTATATAGGGGATCTCCTCTGGAGTTCTGTCCAAAGAAAGAAAAGTTCTCGAGTCTTGTAAGGCTAAACCGAGGCTCCCTTTCCCAACTTTAGACCTACTAAACGGGTTGGTCTCTGATCAGCGCACGGGATATTATCACTTGAAATCGAAACTCAGCCAGTTTATGGAGCAAAGCTTTCGTTGAAGGGGGAATAGTTTGAATTAAATATGTGCTACGGAAGATGACCCCTATACGCATGGAATGGGGTTTCACGTGCTCTGAATTTAGCACCCGCGAGCTCCTCATCTGCGTCAAAACTTAGCTCTGCTCTCAGTTCTTTTATTCGCTCTTTAGGTCTATTCAATGCAACTATCTCAAGCACATCAAGCCCAATGCCGGGCTCTCACTCTAGAAAGGATATGGTTGATGCACTCCTGAACGTCACAATATGTTATGATATCGCAAATCAGATACACTGGAGACACTCGATATTGTACTTTTGGCTGTTCAGAACCACTGTCTGTTATAAATCCTGTGACTCCTTTCACCTTCGATTACTTAATCTTTGTGAACATCATGAAAATAAGTGAACCTCATCTCAGAGTTCCCCATATTCAAATTTTCCGAAGAAGAAGAAGGTGTCTAGAACATATCGAAGCTTGGAAGATGCTTGTGAACAAGCACGACATGAGTAGTTAGAGAGATGTATGCAGCCAAAATCTTAGGGATATTCCAACTTTTTCGGTCTAATTCGCAATCGTTCTGAATCTATGACTGCATACTGACGATCCTATTGGGCTGGGCCGAGTAGTATGTCGATCTCTCATTGTTTTATTTTCTAGCTCAGAAATAGTATGACCGCAAGTCTCCCACATGTAAAACATTTATGCAGGACTTGTACTGGTTTGATCGTGAATGCATGTCTAGACACAGGTCTGCAACCCTGCTTCACGCTAATTATGCTATGTTCCTCACTTCCTCACTACTTTGAGAGTGGGAGTATGTTGAAAAAGATGTATAAATACCACTCCCTGAGAACGAAAGAGCATATATTCATCATTGTCTTTACAATCGAGATTCTTATTCACTACAAAAAACATGGCTTACGTCAACCCAAAAACCAGAGCCACAATATCCTACCAGATATCCAGCAAGGAAGAGTAAGTACTTCACGCACTCTTATGCCACATGGCCACTGACCGCAGCAACCAGAGATTTCAAAAAGTTTGACGCCAAATTTGTGAGCCAACCTCCCAATTCTACCCGCTAGTATCCACGCAGGATGACTTACTCTACCCCAGGCCGACGGAGTGGACGATGCTAGGCTGAAGGTACTCTGGTCTGACATAACTAAATCATTCAATGCCGCACTTGCGCACACAAAGAAGGAGTTGAGTAGGGCGGAGACGGATTTCGAGAAATATCCACCCGACAACGAGAACGAGAGCTTTGAGGATTGGGCCAAGTATAATGCGCCAGCTCTGCAGGCATCTGAACAAGCTCTTGCTGCGGAATCCAGAAGGCTTCTTTAATGGCTGCTCATGCTGGTATCAAAATTTGACCAATCTCAGTGTGAATGGATGAGAAGATTAATATGAAGTTATAATATCACTCAAGCAGTCTCTGGACGAGAATTCTGTATTGTGCTACATTGGTGTGTTTGACTCTGGAGAGAGAAGAAGAAGATGAGCTCGTGGCTCCTAAATACTGCTAGCTAGCGTGGCTGCCTGAGGCAGGCCACAACAGAAGTGGAAGACAAGGCTCTTTGTATTTGAAAACCGATGAACTTCGTCTTAAATCCTACCGCGTTCAGATTTTGTGAACAAGAATATGATGATAAGTTTATTTACTCGAATCACTGAGAACCCAGTACTGAGAAGAGTTCTAGCTGTCGACCGAACTTTCGCGTTCAAGGTATCCCAAGAAGAGAATCGAGTCAGACTCTCAAAGGCACGCAGAGCACGCCATGACCTTAGAAATCAAGATATTGACAACACTTGAGGCCAAGGTTCCACAGGCTGCCAAGTCGCTCTTCTGAGTCCAATGTTTATATTTAGGAATAGTAAAACTAGCCAACCAACAACTCGTAGACTTCGAGTGCGTGAGAGAAAGCAACTATGAGTGGGCAAGAGTGAACGGCGACCTCGGAGTGATCGCCATCTGATTCAGAATCAAGAGCATCTCTAGAGTATCTCAAAAGCTGGAAGATGCTTTGTGAGCAAGCACGATACGAGTAGCTAGAGAAACATATACAGCTGAAGTGTTGCGGAAACTCCACTTCTCTTGTCTTATTCGCTATTATACTGAATTATAAAATGCACCTCGATAATCTTATCCTAATAAGCTAGGTGGTGAGTACAATACCCTATGTGGCTCATTTCAGCATGATTCGTGCGGATGTGATCGTGCATGCATACCCCTCTCAGATCTACAACCACTCCCGATCGATCGAGCTCTGCTCCCTATCACTGAGTAGTGGAGCGGTCCTGAGAAAAAAAAGTATATAGAGGCCGCTCACTTGAAGGGAAATCCAAGGTTCCTTAAATATCATCTCTACAAAGCAACACTTTCTTCAACTCAGTAAAAACGGATTTTGACCGAAACAGTGCATCCAAAATCGCCGAAGATATATCCCGCCGGGAGCGGTGAGTGCCCTACTCCCTCCTACTCCACGGAGTCACTAAACGCAGCCAATCAGCGAATTCAGAGATGTCGACGTGAAAGTTGTACGTCCACCCTCCGCCCTCCTCCATCTACAGCAGGCTAACTGGCTCAGTCCCAGAGAGACCGAACCGGGAACCCCGGCTTCACATACACCTGGGCCGACGTATCCAGAGAGTTCAAAGACGCACTCGAGTTCGCAAATCGCGAGCTTCGTTCAGCGGAGGATAATTTCAACCGATCCAGGAAGGAGAATGAGAGCTTTGAGGAGTGGAGCAAGGTCAGCGCGTCGGCTCTACAGCACGGTTTGTCGAGGTTTTACGAGGAGTATGATAGAGCGATTCAGGCGGCGACTGAGGTTGGGATACAAGCTGGACCACTCTGAGTCCGGAGGCAAGGAGAAGATTGATATGGAGTGAGTGAAAGGGTTCTTGGGATGGTAAAATGAAGTAATTCAATAATCTCACTACTTGGATATTTGTCAATGCAGACTGTAAACATGCTTGAAAGTATCGTCTTTGCGGATCAGGTAGTCCAAGATGAGGGTATCCCTTCTCACAACCCCGACTCTCCAAATCATTCTTGTGAAAACAATAAACCTGGACATGCTCGAATTTTGAAGATAGAAGGTAAACTTATCTAGATGAGAGGTAAAGCACAGTATCAACTTGTCATGAGTACGTTTTGTAGAGCTTTGCAAATATATGAGGGAGACATAAATTCAAAACAAACGTGACTGGATAGAGCGACTTCAGACTCGCAGCAGCTAGGTCAATTGTGAAGTCGATAGTTATTCAAAACAAGTACGGCTTTTTGAAAAGGGATCTGAACATTTGCTTCTAGATTGACCTGCTCGTAGTCTCACTTGAAGGATTCACTACCTACAGAGGTATACAAGATCCTGAGCGGAACCGGAAGCATTTACTTAAATTAGACTACAAGACGCGGACTACTGCGTCAAGAATCAAGATTCACATCATGGGAAGTTTTATTAGAAGTTTGGGGCCTGCGGCCAGTATTGCACTTTATGCACAAAGTCATCGATGAAATCATCTCAATCCATCCTGCCGGACTCCCCTGTCCAGATCAGGTTTCCATCCCAAACGCCAGAAACAAATACAATGCTACCATTCCTCAGGATACCAGCCATCCACCGATGCCCAAGCCGCGTGAAAGAACCCGAGCAAAAGTCCAGAGATACCCCTGCCGTAAACAGCATACTAGACCGTCTTCAAGAGACTATCAAAAGGTAAACAGTGAACGTTTGAATGAGGTCGGATTGAGAGATGTCGAGTATTGAGATCGAAGATGGAAAGTGATGAGCGAAACCCTGCCGTAAACAGCATGCTAGACCGTCTGCAATAGACTATCAAAAGTGACGTATACCCATCGAACCATCTACGAAAAGCCAAATCGATATCGAGATTGAAGTGGGAAGCAGGTGATGAAAGAAGTTTGGTTGCTTAACCACCGAAACCATACAGAGTACGGCCTTGGCGCTTGAGGGCATAGACAACATCGAGGGAGGTGACAGTCTTTCTCTTTGCGTGCTCAGTGTAGGTGACAGCATCACGGATGACGCCTTCGAGGAAGGTCTTGAGAACACCACGGGTCTCTTCGTAGATCACTGGAGAAGGTTAGTACAGACTCATGATGTGATTGCGACGCGATGGGGACTTACTGGCTGAAATACGCTTGACACCGCCACGACGAGCGAGACGACGAATGGCAGGCTTTGTGATACCTTGGATGTTGTCACGAAGAATCTTGCGATGACGCTTGGCTCCGCCCTTGCCAAGACCCTTTCCACCTTTTCCGCCTGTTGAGCGCGTCAGTGATGGTTCATACAGCTAAGTTTAAGGGATGAGGTAAGGTTGGATGTAGTTGAGGTGGATGCTGATTGGTTGCGATGATATCTCAAAACACCATGACCCAAAAAAGATGATACGCGACCGAGGGGCAGCGGCGACGACAACATGGCGATAGAAGAGAGGATAACTTACGTCCAGTCATGATGAAGTTGTTGAAGGTTGTTGAGAGAAGGGTTTGATGATGGAATAACGCGTCGAATGATGATATTCGAGGTTGTGTTGATGAAATGGGTGTTTGGTGGCGGATGTGGTGGTTGTAGAAGAAGGAGAGAAAAGAGCGAGAGGTGGGGTGGGAGATGGTTTTGTATGCCGAAGATTCCAGCCGGTGATGGGAGCTTAGCGCCGTTTTGGAAGAGGGAAAATCCTTATTTTCGAAGGGTGCAAAGCGACCCCTGTTTTTGCCATGAATTCAACCTAATTTGTGATTGGTCCGCCCTCCCACCATCACGCACCTGCATCTCGCTGCAGTCGCCTAATTTGGGATTATGTCAACAACGCGTCCCGCACTTTCCCTTTCCCTTTCCCTTTCCATCTCTGCTTGGAACTTTTGAACCTCGAAATCACCATTGTTGTTCTCATCTGTGGAATCGTCTTTGGCTTGATCTATTCTCGATGAGCTCTAGAACATACGAATCCCTTCTTCCCCTTCTCTGACGCGTCTCCTCGACCTGTTAAATCATGTAGTTCTTTTCTGGACTCTTCGATCAGAAGTTGACGCGGCCAAGTTGGAGATCTATCGAAACGATGGCGAAGTCGATTATCTACGCTCAACTCGCGGACCTCAACTTAAAGACAATCTCCTTATTCAGTCAAAGCAGTCGAGTTTCATTGCAATTCTACATCTCCAACAGCGTCCAGCTGCTTCTACGTCTATGTGTGATCCTTTGCTCAAGTTTCTTAGTCCCCTATGCGTTGTTTCTGCCATGGTTTTCTCGTGGTGAAGAGTCATTGTGGCCATTTTGAGAAATGTCTGCGGAGAGGATGCAGAAATTCTTCACTCAAGTGATCTTCTACTTCAGTCTTCGTAGCTCGTTTTTACCATCCTTACAAATTACAGTTAGGTTATTTTTCTTCTTCTGTTAAGTCCTTTACATTGTCTCTGTTCTGCTGTGGCTCTTTCAAGTTTCAAGTCCTCTGATCGTCAGGAAAGAAATCATGGGTACAAAAGTGGGGTCTATGTGCTCAATGACTAAAAGTTATCTTGACTGTTCTTACTCAAACCAGCAATGAATACCTCTTCAATGTCGAGACGCCTGGAAGGCAAAACCATCCTCATTACCGGTGCCTCATCCGGGATAGGACGAAGCACTGCCTTTGAATTTGCCCGAACTTCGCCTCAAAGCTTACGTCTAATCCTCACGTCCCGTCGCCTTGAAGCTCTCAACGAAGTCTCGGCTGCCATCACTGCAGAAGTCGGCAGCGGCGTCAAGATACACGTCCAAGAACTAAACGTGACCAAATCAGACGAGATCCATCAATTTCTTCCTTCTCTACCAGAAGTGTTTAAGAACATTGATATCCTTATTAACAACGCGTGAGAAATCACTGCAGCGTAGCTATCCACAACGCTAATCATATAGAGGAATTGCCACAGCCGGCATGTCTCACGTCTCCTCCATCCCATCCAACGATGTAACCAACATGTTTAACACCAATGTCCTTGGCCTGATATCTCTCACGCAATCCATCCTCCCCACATTCCTCTCCCGCGGCTCGGGCGACATAATCAACATCAACAGCATCGCCGGCCATGAGGCCTACCCAGGAGGCAGCATCTACTGCGCCACCAAAGCAGCGGTCCATAGTTTCAGCGACGCGTTGAGAAGAGAACTCATCGGGACCAGGATCCGAGTCATGGAGATCGCACCCGGGCAGGTGGAGACAGAGTTCAGCGTTGTGAGGTTCGGAGGAGATAGGGACAAGGCGAAGAAGGTCTATGAGGGCTGTGAACCGCTTACTCCTGATGATGTAGCCGAGATTGTCGTCTGGCAGGCCGGGAGGAGGGAAAATGTCGTCGTGGCTGATGCGTTATTGTTTCCTAATCATCAGGCTGGGGCGACGAGTATTCACCGACAACTGTGAAAAAAATAAGGCCCAATTAAGATTACAATTTGCAATTCTTGTCTCAGACTACCCTGCTCCGCTGGCTCGGTCGATGTGTATCCCTGAATGAATTATTTCTATCCCACCATTTCTCTACACCTCTAGCTTGTCTTACGTGAGGTATCTTTCAAGCAGAATTTAGTTCGTCGGTTCCACTTTTACTCATTTTAAACCAAGTTACTATTTGGACTGTGAAATTACGATAGAAAGGACTATGATGCTAGAGTTTGGATATATTCATGTCTTACAGTCTAAATCGTGACAACTTCGGAAGCAATATCTACCACATCTCGTTCATCTATCCGTCTCCTCAACTCCTGAAGCCGTTTCTAAGCCCAGCGTCTCAATACCTCTCATGGGGGCTTTTCAATCAGGCAGCCTGTTCCACACTCTCCATTCCGTGACTCAGTATTTGCCTCCTAAAGCCAACGCTGTTATCCGGTCCCTGGTGACTTCTACTCAACAACGCCTTCAGTTTAAGACGTGAAGCACCTCTCCTTTATCTACAGGAAGTCTCTTATCAATTCCGTTCCCTCCAGCTGCCCTTAGCAATAGTGTATCAAAAGACCATGACCATCAATCACAATCCTCCTTCACAAGTACTTCTTCCCCGCGGCCTGTACCCTCGCCCTAAATACTGGGCTTTTGACTTCCATATTAACATGATAAAACGGATTCATAATCGTCTTCACCCAACTCTCGTAGATCTCGGTGAAGAAGAGTTTGATGGCCTCTTCTGTCTGTGGGGATGTGGGGTTTGCTGCTATGGACGTGCTAGCTCTTGTTGTATTCGAAGCTGCGGGCTGAGAGGGAGCATGTAGAAGGAGGAATTTGACATCTTTAAGTAATTTGCATTAGATAGTGTCTTATTTACGCAGTAAAAATCGGCGAGTCGGGGAGGGTGGATGGAAGACTTACTTCCTCCTGTTATGAAGCAAGAGACATGGTTATTGTAGAAGCGGTCGATGCATTTGAGATACCTATAACGCAATATCAGTATATATTCTACTTGTTACAAGGACCAGATCATACATCTGCCCAGTCCCCCACTGTACCTCCTCCACAATATCCAAACTACTGTGCACAATGAACTGGTTCATATGCCTAGCCTGTTCCGGGAAGTGTGCGACCCCATCGCCACCCTGCTTCGCAGTACCAAACTCATATTCGAAGAGAGGATTATCCTGCGTGCCAATTATGGCAAAATAATAAGACATTTGGAGGGTAGTGGAAAGTTGTAGGTTTCGATGTTGGAGGGATTGAGGTTGTGGATGTGGGCGCTGATTGGTCTGCGCATTGGCCCCTGCCTTGACGAGGATTTTCTGAAGCTCTGATTCCAGACGAGGTTGAAGAACAGAAGCACCAATACAATGTTCGGAGCTTTTAGACCTACGAATGCTCTGTCTGGAGGTCTCCTTTGGTATGTTCTTCCGATTCAATTCATTCTATCTCTACGTTTGGAGACAGAGCTGACTCAATCAATTACAGGAAGATCCCATGGCGGCTCTCCAAATTCCAGAAAGCGCGACAACGCAAACGTCTACGCGCTGTTGATGCAGTCGTTGCAACGGTAGATAAGGCTTTGGCTAAGCAGGGTATTACGACGAAGGCTGTGGAGAGGTGGAAGGATGAGATGCCCATTGAGCAGGAGATGGTGCCGAGGGACAAGTACACAATTTTTGATCGAAAGGAGAAGAAGTATAGGAAGAGCATTCGGAGTAAGTTATGCAATTTGGACGGCAGGTTTTGTATTGTCACGGTGCTAATTGGATTGCAGAGCTGCCGAAATGGACGAGAGTGTCACAACGGGTCAACCCTCCTGGATACTGATACTGATACTGGATGGGAGAAAAATGTATCATATTGTTGGCCAAGAAGCATATTTGGGCGGCGTTTGGATCTGGATGTAAAATTCGACCTGTACACAGTTATAGAGAATTCCAGAGTGAATACTCAGATCATAGGGTGGTAGAAGATCGTATTCCTGTCAAAATGGATTTATGATGGGCTACCCATTGTTGGAAAGCTATCCTCCCAACCAGAGCTTTTGCCAGTACACCTAAACGCCTACGTATGTCAAGTATTTACCTACCCTTGCCATATTCTTCTTCTTCTTTGAGTCTCTCGGCTTGAATAGCACGACCCAAGCCACCTCTACCCTCATCATACTCCTCCCGGTACTCATCGCGCACTTGGCCGCCAGATTTTCCCCTTCCATATTGCCTGCCCTCTTGAAATCCCGGGTCAAGATCTGTACGGATGATGCGCTCGTCAAGCTTTGTACCTCCAATGTATTTCATGCAGTCTAATGCGTCTTGATGCGTGTAGTACTCCACGAAACAGAAACCACATGGCGTTTTATTAAATCTATCCAGACCCATAATCAACCGCTTGATTTCTCCACATTTTGAAAATAGCTCGTGGATTTGTTCTTCTGTGGTATAGAAGGAGCTAAAAGTCGTAGAGGTAAGCTTCTTCAACGCGCCGTATAAATTCGTGAAGAACATACAGATTTCCAACGTAGAGGGTAGTGGCATCTTTCAATGGGTCCTCGGCAGGCTCTTCGGGGGTTCTTTCACGTCCCTCTCTATCCTCATTGTCTCTGTCATACTTGCGCTTCTTGTTCTGAGATGAAACATAGATTAGTTTTTGTACCACCATCAGACTGGCGCAAATAATTGACTTACCCTGCCTTGGTAGTAAGCACTTGGCTTATCAAGCCGTTCAACAGTATTTCGGACTGCTGCTGGCATGATTTGTGTGTTGTCAAATCGCAAGGCAAGCTGCTGGCATTTCTTTGACCAAGATGCAGCTGGCCACGCGCTAGTAAGCTCAGGCACGTCTTCCCTCGAAGGAGGCTGGAAATTTTAACCAACGACCTTGATTCAACAACAACAAAAGGTATTGCGCGACCGTTACTCATGCCACTAGATTAAAGATTATTACTTCACAGCTTCCGAAGCTCTTAGCTGAGTTCCGCAATTAAAGATGCCCAAGGTGATTAACTACACACCGGCTTGGCTGGCCAAGCCACAACCTGGCTATCAACTCTTTACTGAAGCGCCCACAACCACTTCGACTGCAAAATCAAACAACAAGAGATCTTCAAAGCATGGACCTCGTCGAACGATCGCGCGCAGAGGCAATACAGAGATTTTCATAGCTGTTGGGGCAGAAATCAGATGGGCCGATCTTGCATATCTCAAAGGCGCTTATGAACACAAGCAGGCCACGAAAGGACCAGGGAAATACAGGAGAAGAGACAGTAGTGAGAGCCAATATGAAGCAGACACTGCACAGGGTTATAGGGTAAAAGTTTCTGTTCCTTTTGATGTAACTCTTCAGCTAATATTTTCAGACCCTGAAAACCCCTGCGGCAGAGGATATTCGACAATTGGTCATCTCTCCTGAGGAAAACTATATGGCTATCTTGACGACACATACAGTGCACATTGCGATCTTACCAGACCCTTCACAGCTCACAGCAGCAGATTCTGGACCCATGAAGATGAAGACGATGACCCTCGGTCCTACTACACATGTCACATCACAACCTGGGATAGTTTCAGCACTATGGCATCCATTGGGAGTTAACGGTACTTGTCTGGTGACAGTGACGGAAGATGCTGTGGTTCGAGTATGGGAGCTTTCCATTTCAAACTACTCTTCCTTTGATCGACCAACCCTAGCAATTGATCTCAAGAAACTAGCCGACGGAACTTCGCTTGATCAAGATTTTGGTGCTTCGGTATCAGGCGTAAATAAGGCATTTTCGCCGGATTCATTTGAAATGGAAGTGGCCTCTGCTTGTTTTGCAGGGAGGAGAAGTGGTGGGTGGTCTCCAATGACTCTATGGATTGCTATGAGAGAAGGGGATCTTTATGCTCTTTGCCCTCTACTGCCAGAAAAATGGTCGCCTCCGCCAACTTTGATTCCATCCTTGTCAGTTTCTATCGTTTCCAACATAGCAGCGATGGAGGATGACCCGACAATCCCACAGCAAAAGAAAATATTGGCCCAACAACAACTTCAATGGATGTCTGAAATTGATAATCAAGAGCCATATCTTGTTGAGGCTCCACCCGGTGAGCCGGCAGCAGAAGTGTACACTCGACCGGGGAAACCAGGGAGAGTTCCAAGACTTCAAGGCCCGTTCGATTTCGAGTTTGCTCCAGAGGAGTCTGAAGAAGAAGGCGATGGACTCTTGAGCGACATACTTATCATTGGAGGGAAGCTAGACGCTGAAGAGCTAATGTTTGGCGAAGAAGATGATCTTGACTTAGGCGAAGCGGACCAAGAAGGATTATCTGTTGACGTGGTTTGCGTGCTGACCAGTAGTGGTCGGTTATCAATCTGTCTTGATCTGGAAGGAATCGAAGCGCAATGGCTACCGAAAAGCAAATCAAAGGCTCTGAAGCTTCTTGAAGAGATAGAGTCCCCGTCGCTCTTAACATTTGAGGTCATGGATGTCTCTCGAAATGCGGAACTCTGGGAAGGAAGCTGGCCAATGTTCAGTCCTGATTCTCATTCTCGATACAAATTCTTCATTACGAACACATCGAGCGTCACATTCATTGATCTTGGACCCTGGGTTTCTCGCTTGGAATCCGAGCTCAGCGACTCCTCAGCTGGATCAAATTTCAGAATTGATCTACTTGCTAAGAGCCAGTCATCTCTTCGGGAGAGGTTATATACTCAGAAGCCTCTTGATTCGACAGCTCCACTTACCGCAAGTGTTGTAATTCGTGACCCTGATGTTGGCTACTTTCTCCTTACAGCAACGCCATACAGCCCACTCGGCCTTACATTTGAAGATCCCGATCCCTTTGTCGATTTGCGCCGGTCAGTAACTAGATCACCTACTTACGAATCAGACGCAGAACAACCTCTCTCCCTATACGAACCTCGACCTCCGTTTGAACCAGCCCATGTGTTTGAAGAAGGTTCTACTCTGCCTCAATACTTGGAAAAGTTAGAGCACAGTAGATTCAAACGGCTTCTCAACGAAGAAGTCCGGTTATCTCCTGCAACACTCCAGATCTTAACGGAAGCGCACAAGGTCGTCAGCGAGGAGACACATCGAGTTGGAAGCGCAGCTGCGGAAGTATTCCGTAGATGCGTGCGTTTGCAATTGGACTTGAAGAGCCATATCAACAAAGCGAAAGATGTTGCTGCTAGGGTGGATGCGGTCACGGAAGTTGATTCTGAGGATGGACCATCACAGACAAGAGAGGAAAATATACGTCAGCGAATGAAGGCAGCGTCTCAAAGACAGCAAGAACTCGCCGAACGAGTCGAGAGACTAAAACGTAAGGTCGCAAGAGGCACTGGTAGAGAGTTGAGCGATAAAGAGCGGGCCTGGATGGATGAGGTTAAAACTTTAGAAAAGAAAGTACTAGGCACAAAGGAAGACCACGACACCGCACAGAACTCAAAAGAGCCGTGGGCACGGTATGAAGAAGTTCGCCATTTGAAAGACGAATTACTGGATCAGCTACAGGACCTGACAGTGAATGAAAAGGCAGTGGTGCCAGCAAGTGTCAAGGTGCCGGGGGATATTAGGAAAGCAAAGTTAGCTCAGATTCAATCACTATTGGAAAGAGAGACAGCGTTAGTAGATGCTGCGAAAGGAAGACTGGAAAATTTGAAACTTGCGTCGTGATGTAGATAGATGTATGAATAAGAATCTGAGCGTATCTGCTCCATATCTTACATTCATAAATGCATGGGAGAGAGCAGGAATATTTGGACAACCTGTGCTGTTATTGAAAAGTCTCCATTCTTCCTGAACGACAAGGACAGATAATTCGGTGGATAACTTAGCACGATGAAGGAATTAGTCAATCAAAAGTCCCAAAATCGAAAAATATGGAGGAATTTTGCGGAAAAGGGCAGTCAAATGGACAGAACGAAGAGAAGAATTAAAAGACTAAAAATTCGGTAGCAAGTAACTGAGGATACGGAGGACCAAATCTGGAGAATCTAAAAGCAATTGTAGTTATTCTCAGCATCACAGTCATCATGGTCTTGGAACAAAGGACATAACAGCTAGCGATCACATCAATTGTGCTGCCAGAATGCTAGCTGATATTGATCCTGGCTGAATCTGGAAACAAACTCATCTAGCCCTCATGTTAAAGAGAATAAAGTGGAGAACTTCTTGAGAAGGTCAAATTCCTACGAACCTTAGAGTCAGGCTATCGCTAGTGAAGTCGGATATGGAAACAAAACCTCCTTCTGAGGACATGAATAAAAGAAACATAGCCCATTCACCCATCTCTTGGTGTGTAAGTGAGGCCGATGACCAGAAAAGTCATTCGCTTCTGAGTTTGCATAATCAACCTCGAGACTGACGTGTCTGTCTAGATCATCCGACACATTTTGGTTATAGAAATTCTCATCCGGACGTGATGCTGTAAAAACATATGCAGGGACGCCTGATCTCCACTCATTACCATCTTCAATGGCCTCACTGACGAAGATCCCCCTGTATGATAGGCGATCACTGCCTGGAAGCAATCCTAAGCGCAGTGCTCTGCCCTCATCAATTGCCGCAACCACTTCTTCAGCCATCAAGTCCTGGTATTGCTTTGCAAAACTCATTTCCTTTCCTTGTGCTCTGTCGTCATTCAGGAAAGCATCAATACTCCCCGCTAAGAATGCGTAGCCACGTCCGCCCAGTGAAAGGACTTGTGCAAGTTGACGCAGCCGCCGGCGACTATGCCTACCCAAGCCATTGAGAGAGTCTAACTCGGTGGGAAGTCTCTCGGGGAAATTAGCAGTGTTGACCAAAGTTCCAAGCTTCCAGAGATGACCTGAAGTCACAACACCTTCCATCTCAAGTCGAACGTTAGGGAAACGACAACCCTTTATAAAGGTAAGCTCTTGCCGCATGGGTGACCCAAATCTATCAAACGCTTGTTTTACCAAAAAATCATATATGTTCTCATCCAGCTTGGGTCTATTGGCGTCCATGTCCCTGTTTTTCAATATCTCTCCGTTGATAAGAAAAAGTGCGAGCATAGATACACTGATACTGTGGCCCTTCTCTGAAAGCTCCTTGGTATTCAGACGAATTGGATAATTACAGCTATTCCCTGCTATTGGAAGACGATCCCAGGCGTCCTTCAAGCCCCGTACTCCTATATCTTTGATGATTAAAGGCGACATTGACTTGCGAATTTGGGTATTGCCTTGACTATCTTTTTCTTGAAGCAAGATATTATACTTTCCAGCTCTTTGCAACACGATTTCACAAGGGAGTCTTTGGTAAACTGCTTCTGCCACGCTTTGATATGCTATACAAAGCTTGGTTGCCTGGGCGCGGAACCGAGCAGAGTTAATACAGAGTTCACCACGAACCTTCCCTAATGTTTTCCATGATCTCAATTTTCGAGCTTCGAGATCATTGCCATGGGGAATCATGAGTGTCATTCTTGTCGATGATTTGTATTCTTCTTGGAAAACCCACGCCCTGGTCCACCATTGGTCCGAGGTAACTATCTGCAAGACTCGGATGGCTTTCCAAACTAATTCTTGCGCTATGCCGGACTTGATCTTGAAACTCCTTTGATTCCTCTGCACAAAATTACCTTCCAGGATATTCACGATAATGTCCAAATCATCCGCAGACTCGATGGTAGTCGAGAGTAAGGCAAGTGGGAACTTGCTACGAGCATAGACCAAGTCCATCACTGCCATAGCATTACTCTTCTCTACTTGATTTTTCTGATCGATACTCTCCTGGTCAATCCAAAAAAGTTGTGCACCAACATAAGCCACAAACTTGATCACCCTATCCAAAACACAATCTCTCACGGCTGATGGAATCCACCTAGGTCCCGATCTCGCTTTTATAAGATAGCCCCCAGTATCTGGGCTTTCGTTTTGAGAACGAGCCCAGGTGTACGAAACAGCTACGTAATCTCTTGTCTCGAATCCGTTGATTTTATGCCGTTCTAGCTTTCTTGGGTGCTTCCGATCGTGTTTGACTTCTAAACAACCTAGCTCTTCAATGTACCAAAATGACTTTTTCTGGTGATTTTGATGGGCTTGTATGTCGAGAAGCATTGATGGTATAGACTTCCGGTGCTCAGCTCTTATGGCTGATAGAAGCTGTCGGGTATCGTCCATTTTCGTCTCAGCCTGGCGCTGCTGCGGCATACAAGATTGCTTCGATTCACCTCGAGTGTCGCTCTAGTAATAAACTTATCCGCGAACAGGAAAATTATCTCTTGAAACAAGATTATCGTCAGTGGGCTGGAGCTAAAGAGGCTTTAGAATAGGTATGAGCGCGGGGAATCATAATCTTACGTGTGGAGTAGTCGGATACGGCGCTGGACCAGACCATTCGTCAATTATGCTTATTCATGAATAATCGTCACTTTTGGCCCAGTGCAGCCGCCTTGCGGCTTGCTGCATGCGACTGAGCAAAGTGGGATAATGGAACTCAATTCACCTTTGAAAAGGAGTGCATATCAATAACCTAGTCTAGCACGTCCAATCCAACGTGGAGGAAATTCATTCTCATTCCGAAACGAGGCGGTCAAAATTTGTCTTCGCCAAAGCGTCAGGAAATTGTAAAGTCGAAGCCCAAATACCACAATATTTGCTCTACTAAAGTCGATAAAAGTAAGACTTGGTGACCAGAGCCAAGAAAGCGAGCCAAGGAGCCTGTTTTTACCTCCTCGTCCTATAATTATCCTTATCAGGTAATATCAGAAATGCATTGGGATTCCCGGGTCCGTGATGGAGCCCAGCCCCAAACAGTTTAGTCCTTGTCAAAGGAGAGCTGATTATATCCTGAACACTTGTCCTAAAGCAGCACATTGGGTTTTGACGCAGCGCTTATAGTGCTTGCGGTTTGGTGGACTGGTCTTAAACTGGCACATTGCGTACAAATACCATTTCGAGTTCGGCTTAGCCAATCTGATGGGTAAATATTTTCAAAATTGATCATCAGCTGAAGCCTCTACTATCAAGAACTATTTCTAGACTAATATTCCCAATTGACTGAGACTTACAAATAGGCAATCTAAGTAATCGGTCAGGGTTCTTAATAATATGATTAATTGCCTTAAATTCGTTTGGTAAATCGCTTTTAGTATTTTAAGAAAATAAAATTAGGAGGATAGACAAAAATAGATCGAGGAGAAGAATGAAATCACAAAGAATTCCAGAAGTGATTTGAGACTTGAAAAAAAGCCAAATTACTTTCAGTCTTCAGCAGATCAACAGCCTCTTAGACCTAGTGCTGGCTTTTCGCAGTATAGAGGCTCACTTGAGGAATTTCAGCGGCAAGATGATATTACCGCTCAATATGATGCTCATCACTGAATTGACAGAAATTCTGGAAAGAGAATGAGAAAGGATTTTACATCCGAATAAAAAAGGTAGCATTTGTAATGCAGTTGAACAGTTATCGTGAAATCACTAAAGTCGGCATATTATTCCAAGTAGATCCACTGCAAGCGAATTAAATAAGCGTTTTTGCATTCATCGCGAAGAACACTTTAGCTTAACGATTAACCAGCAACCCACGTCTGAGCAAAGTCGGTTCGACAACCCTGGGTGTGGCAGCATAGGGCAGTACCAACGAAACAGAGGATTATTCCGGAAGAAGAGGGTGTAAACGAATTAATCAAGGAAGCAACCGAGGGGGAGAGTGGTCGTTCTTGAGCCTGCTGGCTTTCTTTTTTGCCATTTTTTGAGTGGAATTTTTTTCGGATAAAGTTTTGTATTTTATTTTGTCGGTTCACTTCGAATAACTAGTTATTCTGCGGTTTCGGCCGGTTCACCCAGAATACGAGACTCCTCACGAGTGGAGGGGTCTGTACTGGTTGGGTTGAATTGGCTTGTAGATTGGAAGAAGGGTTCCGGCTGCCTGGCTATTCAGGTTTAAGGTGTTGGCACGTGATTGTACCAACATATTTTGAAGATTAAGCAAGTCGCGTTGTTATACTGGGTGCCACGGCCTGGAAGATCACTTGGGACGATTATGTGCACTTGGTCACCATGAGTGTGGCTTGATAATACGAAGGTCTGGGATTCCATCATTTTAACTCTAGTATGAAATAAACTATGATTGCAATAAAGATATCATTCTCTTGGTTAGAATTTTGATACTTCAGGAATTTTTTTTGAGTGGCTTACTTTTGAACACCATCCATTAAACACAAAAGATTCTTAAATTGTCAACGAGACAAAACGAGTGTATTTTGACTGTGTAAAACCACCCCCCTAGATCTTCGGCACCATCTTCAACTCTGCCATCTTATCCAAAGTATCCCTAATTCCATCCACGGTCCTGACATGACCATGCCAGCCCAAAGTCTTGGCTTTATCCATCGTCTCCGTTCTCGCCCAACCTCCAAGCATCTCCGCATCAAGAGTTGAAAACACCTCCCGAGCCGCTCCCTTCGGTCCCCACGGATCAAACTTCTTATCCAATCCATCCCTCTCCTGGATCTTCTCCCATGCCTCCTTGACCTCTGGTTTCTTCGCCCATTCTTCATAGCTAAATGCCACCTTGACCGCTCCCGGTTTGCCAAATCCTCGTGGTGGTGGTGATCTCGGGAGCGTAATGGTCGCATATTTGCTCTCATCCTGCTCGGGAATGCCATACTGAAGACCATACCACTTTGCAAGAGTTGGCCAAAATACACCATAGGAAAACGGGCTGTCATCTACGATGTTGAAGGCTTCATTTGCGGTGCCTGGAGCGAGGACTGCCCATTCGGAGAAGTAGCCAATGAGCTTTGCGGTGCTGAGATCCTTGTTCACATCCCAAGACTGAACGTCTGATGGGTACGAGAGTGGCAGGCCTAGTTCTCGCTGGACAGAAGCGAATAGAGCAAGGCCGTAACCAACGTTGATTTGAGCGGAGGGGTTAGCACCAAGAATAAACCCGGGACGGGTGATAGTCCAGGTTGTGGAATGTTTAGTTGACCACTCGGCAAGCATATCTTCCTGCGGGAAGTAGAAGTTCACATGTGGGACGCGAGAGGCGGCTGTTCCTTCTTCCATGGGGATAAGTGTAGGTCCGTGGTGAACAGCATAGTGCTTTCCACCTGTTTGAAGCAAGAAGCGTTTAGGAATTAGGTTGGAGAGGGAGAGGGCTGAGAGGAAGTTGCTGAGAAGACTGACTAAAAGTGTGGTTAGTTTACTGGAATTCTAGACCTCGTTTTTGTAAACGTATTACATACCATTCACAGTCTCCAATTCTTCGTCGTTAGACCACAACCCTGCGCCTTCTGGGGCAGGAGGTTGAATATAGGACGTAAAGAATATATAATCCACCTTCTTAATCCCCGAGGTCTTGAAAAGCTCGGCGAGTTGTTCAGGAGTGTGCAAGAAATCTGCAGCCACATGCTTCACGGTAGGACCAGTGATGGTGGGTGCTCGCCGAGACATCCCGTACACCGTCTCCCATCTCTCCGGGGCGGCAGCTAGAACCGACAAGATTTCCGAGCCGGAAATTCCTGTTGCGCCAGTGACAATCGCGGTGTATTTCTTGTCATCGTGATCTGGGAAGGTTGGGAGACCATGGAAGATGCCCTCTGAGTAGACGGTTTGGATTACTTTGGGGGCCATTTTTGACTTGAACTAAAGTTCTGATGTTTGTTCCGAAAGGGATATGATGAGATGAGGGTGATGAAGATGGTCGGAAGACTGGACAAAGGAAAAGACAGCGAGCTTTATATTCACCTCAACATCAAGAAAGGAATTCGTTCGGCATGTTGATTTCAAAGCTTTCACATTAAGAACTGGCTAAGGCAAATACATTCAATTCGATATCAATATGTGAAGCATCTCGAGAGACAAGAATGACGTGATTAGCAAATTGTGCATGTGTAACGATTATAACAAGGGGTTGTAAGCAGATGGCATGCATTACATTGCATTTGGCATTGCGAAAACGCAAGGACGAAAATTCCTTATCAGGAAAGCGTACTTCTGATTGGTTGATTCATCGAGCCGATGGCACATAATAAAATTATTTGATATCTTGGGAAAGAAGTCGGAAATATCTTTTGAATTTGAGGTTGCGCTACATATGTAAAAACGCTCGAAATGGATGAAGCGATAAAGTGAGGGAGCATATCATCTAGAGTCGTCACAAACAGTACTGAGCAGCGGATAAGCCTAGAGTACTTATGCGCTTGCATTTTTATGGCTATTTATTCTAACACACCAAATGCCGCTGAAAACGGGATACATCTTACAGGTTGGTACGAGAGAATATTTTCCAGTCTCATGAAGCAGGACCGAAGTCTAATTTTTTAAGCTTAGGTGGTTTTTCACTATTCCGGTTTGCCTCTTCGAGAGATGAACACCTAGAAGGCGAAGACCTGGTCATCGAGCTTACTGACAGGCTTTGCCTTTGTAAAACCCAAACCTTCTGAAGCCTTCTTCATGGCGCTGATCATTGGTGGCGGACCGCAGAGTAGCAGCTTGACATCGCTAGCAGGCTTTGGGAGGAATTTCTGATGAGATTAGCAAGTTGTTGAAGGAATGAAAATATGCGATCCTTACTGTGATCATCTCTGGAGTCACGAATCCAACACCACCTTCCCATTTCTCAGGAGGGTTGTTCAATACATAGTAAACCCTGAAGCCGTTGTCTTCTTTCGCCAATTGGTCCAAATCCTCCTTCAACAGGATATCTTCCTGATTAACATTTGCAAAGATTAGGTCAATCTGCGTAACATCGCCGGTGGGTCTGCCTCGGATCACAGCTTTGATAATTTGTAACATAGGAGTAATGCCGGTTCCACCCGCAATCATTCCGAAGTGACGGACCATGTTCGGGGTATAGACCATAGCACCTTTCGGGCCGCGGACTTTGATGGTCTGTCCAACAATCAAGGACGCCATATATTTGGAGATGTTTCCAGTAGGGTAAGATTTAATGAGTAAATCAAAGTATCCAGGCTGGTGATCACCCGAAATGGGGGTATATGAGCGTACAATCTCCTTGGTTGCACCATCCGGCTGCTTAAGGTTTGCTGCAATAGAGATATGCTGACCGATCGGGAGACCAAGGATCGAGGTAGGAGAAGGTAGCTTGAATCGATAGCTGGATGGGTTAGCAAAAGCTTGGGGAACTGGAGAGGAGCTTACATAGCTACATTGTGCGAAATAATTGTCTTTTCTGTGAGCTCGAAGTTTTGGAATTCTGTAGGTTTGAGAATAGCTTGAACTCCTAAAATTGTGTTAGAGAAATTTAGAATATCTGGTTGTAACGGTAATGTGCATGCTTACTATTGCTCCATACTTTGAATCCTCCCAAAGCCAAAGCTAGAAGAACAGCAAAAGGAGTCCAATCTGGCTTCACGATCAAGCATCCTACAACAATAAGCCCAGAAGGAATGTATACGCCATTAATATAGTTCTTCGAGAGGTAAGGGTTCCCGGTGGACATCTTGGCTTATTAAAAATTGTTGAGATTTAGGTCGGGAAGGATTGAGGAGGTAGCTTTCTTGTGGGAGCTTTCTCGATGCGATATGTACTTTGCGAAACTGGGACACATGCGAAAGAAGATATCTCTTCCGCAATGGCTTTGTTGTCGACTTGAGTGCGCTTTAATACTTTCGTGGTGGTGTTGTCGAATTTGCCCGAAAAGGTTCGGCTATGCACAGCTCTATCCCGATCGAGGAGGGAAATCCCGCACCGGCAGGGGTGCTCGGAGACTGAGGTGAAGCTTCTCCGATCACAGCGCAATATCAACGGTAGCCATTTGAGATGAGAGAAAACAAAAGTACGAAGGGAGGGGAAGTGGGAGTGGAAAACTCTCCATTTCCTTTAACAGATATTGATAGATGGGTCCTGTCTCAGACTGACGAAGAATTCCACCTTCACAATTGGGAAGAATTGAAGGCAATCATAGGTACTTTCCTCACTCATCTTTAGTTTGGTTATTGATTTAAGCTTCTTTGACCTTTTTTGGCTTTACTTTTACCGAGTTTATAATTACATGTTATCAGATACTAGTGCTTTCACTTATCTGCGTGCTTCATATTCCGGAATGACTTAGCCTAGTATCAATTCTATCATCAGGACTAATTCTCATAGCTACGAATAAGCTCGAGATTCTCAAGCGCAAGCCTTCAGACCTTCGTCGTTACATGGCTTGGTCCCACCGTACCAACTCCGAGTATGGAAGTATGACAAACTATCTCATCAAGCACCGACTTCCTTGGGGGTCACCACCATTTGACTACATAAGTAGCGTGCCTTTCGAAAACCCATTGGATTACAAGATTTTGCGCAATGATTGGCCGTATGGTTTGGCGCCAAACATCACTCATCTTGTGGTGTGGAGCAAGACACCTATTGCCACAGATAGCAAGGAGGGCGATGTGACAGATGAGAGTAGAATGATCATCAAGAGCTTTGTCAAGCGCACGTTTGCAGATAGAATGCGGGATGAAGATAAAGTTGTTTGGTTCAAGAACTGGGTGAGGCTGCAGAGTGTAAGAGCTTTGGAGCATGTCCACGTTTTGGTGAGGGGTGCCTCAAAAGAGGATCTAGAGTTCTGGACCGGAGAAGTGGTAGAAACAGTGCAATAGACATGCTGTTCGTGACGGAGAGGACTCTGGCCGCATGGATTTGACTCGATATCAACCGATTCCAAATCGGCCTCTCATTATGTGCTCTACGCAGTTCGTCTCTGCTTCCTGTTTCCAGCCATTGCCACCTGCTCATCTGGCATCTGTCCAGTCTGCGCTCCACCCATCATTCCCCTAGCCATCCCAAGCAAACCATATCCCTTGTAGGCACCATAGACCGGTACAACAGCCCAAACAATCCACCCCCAATTTCCAAATACAATCACTGAAATGAGCGACGCCCAGGTAACCCAAATGATATCAAACATATACTCTGTCAAGCCCGGTGCCGCTAGATCTTCGCCAGAACTTCTCAATGCTTTTGTTTGCGGGTCAAACTTTGGCCTTCCGGTCGTCTCGAGTATGTATTCTGCAACAAAGCATGGGATCGAGAAGATAAAGTAGGCTAGGAGGGAACGCTTTCGGAGAATAAAGCTGAAGAGCAGAAAAAGAATGTTCGCTGAAAGAGTACCGATATGCAGGTTGTTAAGAGTTGCGGCATTGGACCTCGCGCGATCTTTTTTTGCTTTTTGTGCCATTTTGAAGATGAGAAAGAAAATATATGCGGTTGATAAAAGTCTTGACGTGATATGTTTTCTTCAGATGAAATTGGCAAGGCTGACATTCGACTCCTCAGGCTTACATAACACCCGCGCAGGCCTTCCTTCTGTTGCCTCGCCACGCCAAGTCCAACGCCCCTGACCAATGAAATACCCGCCACTCCAGTGAACCATAACATCGCGAAACCCATCAAATATAAGCCAGGAACACTGTTGACGAGGGCACACTACCTCACGTCACGGAATTACACAGTCTATCTTGATCAAGGACCCCATTCTTCTCGGCATACTCCCTTCTTTTTTCGCGGTTTGGAATTTACGGCCTCACTTCTTCCGCTCATTATCCTTCCCACGACACTCTGTTGTTATTCTCAAGGCTCAAGTGTCTTACCTCCAGCAGACTCGAATTCGCCTTTGCTACAATAATTATAATGTTTCCCTGCGACAGATAGATAATTCACTTAGCACGAACGGATGAGAGCATATCCAAAGCTTGACAGCAGAGGAAGAACAAGCCAGCAGTTGGACAAAGAATCGGGGAGAGATAGCCGCCCACTCAACAGAACTTGTCGTCTACATGGCTAGACCATTATAGCCGCCTCTTATTGATTCATCTTTGCTCTTTCACAGTTTGCAATCATGGCGCCATCAAATACAAACAGCTGTGTGACCAGCCAACTACGACAGCAAATCTACTACCACATCGATAACAACCTCCTCAATAACGCCTTGTTCTTTGCTGAAAGACTTACCGCTTACGATCGAAGCAACGAATCGACATATCTTTTGGCACTATGTCATCTGCGACTTGGAGACAATGCTTCTGCCTACGAATATTCGAAATCTGCCGGTTCAAGAGGAGCTCACTTTGGCTGTGCATATATCTTTGCACAGACATGCCTGGCTTTGGCAAAGTTTAAGGAGGGTATAACTGCATTGGAAAAGAGCAAGGTTCATTGGGGAGGAAAGAATAGCTTTGGGAAACATACAGCATCATCGAGGCAACCGTTACCTGACGCGGCAGCCGTCTGTTGTCTGCTGGGGAAGCTCTACTATGGATATGATATGAAATCCAAAGCGGTTGGCGCATTTGAAGAGGCATTGAAAATCAACCCATTCATGTGGGATGCTTTCACAAATTTGTGCGATATTGGCGCGAATGTTCGAGTCTCAAACATATTCAGAATGAGTCCTGAGATGGAAGCCCTACTCAAGATAAATTCAGATCAATCTGATTCAGGATCTTGGAGTAGAGACACACTCTCAGCCGTGCCAGATCAGGACCGAAATCGAAATGGTCGCCCTGCATCGGTAGTCGGGGACACAGCTGATCCTTTTAATAATACTTCGTCTCGAGGGGGCTTTGCTGGCGGCCTATTTGGATCTCTAGGTGGCATAACGCAGAAGTTGAGTGAGAGTAATCCGAGTTTAACGAATTTGCCTGCTGCAGGAGGTGGAGGCATTGGACCTGAGGCCATGGAAACACCTACAGGACCTAGTGCATCTATTGATGTCACCCAAGGCCGACGAGAGCCTGGGGTTGTATCTGCGTATTCAACAGAAGCGCCTGCAGCGCCTATACGGAAAACTCGAACCATACCAGGGTTAACAATGGATTTTGGTCTGGACGCACCGAAGATAGGTCGCGCTATCTCCTCGAAACGGTCACAAAGGCCACCCCCTGAGCCAATTGAAGACTCTACTACCACACATGCTGTTCGCATCAATAATTTAGCACCTCCACCTGGCGAGCGAAAGCGAACTATCTCTGGTCAGGTTGTGCGACAAGGCTCTGAAGACCCAGGAGCACCGCAACGAAGGAGCATCAGACTTCAAGATCAGGTAAGGCGACCAACTAGTAGCAAATCATCAAGTATCCTTCCATCTGTCGGCCCTCCACCTGGTCGTGAATTGAAGAAAGCCAGGCCGCCCATTTCCAAAATAATCCGAACGATAGCAAGCGGTTCAACAGCTGGTCGGCAAGTTAGCGGGAATAGAAGGCCCGTTGAAGATAGCATGGATGTCGACCAGAGGGATTCAGAGAGAGAAGCACCTGCTCGTAGCTGGAGCGGGTCTGTTTCTGGTATCCCAACTCAAAAGTCATCCTCTCTATCAGACTCTTTCAAGCAACAAGAAGCGATGAAGCATCTTCTTGAACTATTTGGGAGAATTGGTAGCGGGTACTTTGCTCTGTCCAAATTCCAATGTGCCGAGGCTTTACAAATTTACGGTTCTTTGCCAAAACTACAATTGGATACTCCATGGATTATGGCACAGATGGGCCGTGCATACTACGAGCAAGCGGCTTATGCAGAGGCTGAGAAGTTTTATAAACGGATTCGACAAGTGGCACCAACCAGGTTTGAGGATATGGAAATTTACTCCACAATCCTGTGGTTTTTGAAGCGAGAAACAGACCTTGCTTTCTTAGCTCACGAATTGGTCGATGCATCGTGGCAGTCACCTCAAGCATGGTGTGCATTGGGCAATTCTTGGTCTTTGGCTGGCGATCACGAACAATCTCTTCGCTGTTTCAAGCGTGCGACCCAATTGAACCCCAAATTCGCCTACGCTTTTACCCTTCAAGGTCACGAGCATGTTTTCAACGAGGAGTATGATAAAGCTCTCGTTTCTTACCGGTCTGGTATGGCCGCTGACAAGCGCCATTACAATGCTTGGTATGGTGTCGGAAGAGTTTATGAAAAACTGGGCAACTACGAGAAAGCATTTGCTCACTTCTCTGCGGCTTCATCTATTAACCCAACCAACGCTGTTCTTATCTGCTGTATTGGTACGGTGCTAGAGAAACAAAAACAGCCTAGACAAGCTCTCGCCTACTTCTCTCGTGCTACTGACTTAGCTCCGAGGTCAGCTCTCACCAGATTTAAGAAAGCCAGAACTTTAATGGCGATTGGTGAAATGCAGACCGCATTGGAAGAGTTGATGATTTTGAAGGACATTGCCCCCGAAGAGGCTATGGTGCACTTCTTGCTTGGAAGGTTATACAAATCCTTAAAGGAGAAGGGCATGGCTGTGAGGCACTTCACAATAGCTTTGAACTTAGATCCGAAGGTTGGTTTCGCTTATTTAATGTTTGGTCGTAGATTTCTAACCTTGTCTAGGCAAGTCAGCAAATTAAAGAAGCGATTGAGCAGCTCGAAGAATCAGACGAAGAAGATGAGCCGAGTATGATGGGCTGAGTCTTATTTCAGCACTCATATGATGATACGATATGGACGGACGAATGGGCAAAACTCTTGCATTTGCATATAATAACGGCGTTTCGGGATGGGCCGGGTGTCATAGCGTGGTGTTCTGTGTACATATGTAATTGACTCTCAGCGAAGATTGGTCATTGATGTTGGCGTACATGCATGGCTGGCAGCGGAGGAGGCAGCATTGGATGCAGGGAGATACGGAGAGCTCCTAGAGTGTGACAATGAAGAGCATGGTAGTGAAAATGGTTTACCTGTCCTTCGTGCTAAGCTACCATTGGTAATTGTTTACGTGGATAGCCAAAGTTGGCTCTGGAACTAGCTTCATTGATATCTTTGCGCTTTTTGTTTGACCACACCTCTACCACGACGAAACTCTCCAACCTCAACAATACTTTTATTATGACAGTACTCGAGGGTCAAGAACAAACTGGTATGCTAATCTCTTAAAACTGAGATCCACCACCCACGCCTATAAATCTCGTCTCCTAGCTTGCCTAAGGCATTCTTTCTTCTCCTTCCAGTGCAGTCTTGCTTGGGAAGAGAGTTATTCTTGTCTATTGATCATCTTCATTTTCGCTTTGCACTTTAATTTCATAATATCATGTACGGAAGTAGGCTAGGAAGATGAATGAGTTTGCTCTGAGACAAGAAGTGCTACTATATATGAAACTCTTGCAAGCGATTTCCGGTAAGGATAGACACGAAATTAATAATTCACCTTCCTCCTATCCTGTGACACCTTCGTCATCATCACATACCTACCTCACTATCCGTCCTATATCTGATCGGCGATAACTATTACGACGCGTGCCTTCTATCCGATCCATGCTCTCACCACGACTTATCTCGCACCCAAAATTCTGGGGATCCCCAAGTACCACCGGCAGAAGTATGGCATCCCAGCTATCGCGGTGCCGTATGCAGGGCTGTCGGCCATCCAGGGAAACAAGCTTCTCGGGGAATATAAACGGATCGCAATATGGGCACAATCAACCTTATATTAACGCGGGGGATTGGAGTGTTGTATGATGCTACAAGACCCGGATGTTGTGTTAAGATTTACAGGACGGCTTTGAGCGCCGGGAGAGGCGTATCTACTTATATGAATGACTTGTCTCCCTGTGATCATTTCTGCTTGTTTCTGTTTCTTGCTCCCAGATACTTTTTTGTGCACAGGAACAACGTTTTCTGCGGTTGAAGATCTAAGATATTGAGAAGATGCATATCAATTTATTCGCAACTCTTGCGCTCCTTGCGCAGGGTAGCAACGCTGCTTCTGTTTTGAGATTTGGTTGTTCGCAGGTTGTGGTTGAGAGGCTCGATCCGTGAGCTACTCCTTCAAGAGGAGATACATATGTAGACGCTAACTGAAAGATTCCAGTCTTGTCAACCCAGGCATCAACCCTTCTCCGCATCTTCATCAAGTAAGTCAATTCACTCCATCCATCTTCCTCAAAAACAGCAACTAATCAAATATCTAGGTCGTAGGAGGAGTACGTCCGCTGCCACTTCAAACCCGGTCTGCAATCTACTAACACAAAGAAACAGAACGCATTTGCCAGCTCTATCCCCTCAACCGATGTCTCCCAAATCGCCAACTGCACAACATGTAGTTTCAACGAGGATTTCTCCAACTATTGGACTGCGAACATGTATTTCAAAGCTCGCAACGGGACTTATAAACGCGTACCTCAGATCCCCAATCGTGGGAATACGGGAGAGTCAGGTGGTATGACGGTGTATTACACTTCGCCTTATGACGGGTCAAAAGTGACTGCTTTTAAGCCTGTGAGTTCGATTACATCATTTTGATGATTGAGAATGTGGGAACGCTGATGATGAGATAGGGTTTCCGTATGCTCACGGGAAACGTCAGCCAGAGAGCTACGGGAGGCATCACGAAATGGAATGCTATCTGTTTCCGATGCTATACCGCACCGAATTTTGGGGGTGACAATGACGCACCTTGCTCTGACAAGACCGTTGACAGTGTTAATTTGCCAACTAAGGCGTGTCCCGGGGGTATTCGAACGACCATCCGCTTCCCAACGTAAGATTTCCAGATACACATCCACGACTTAATTGCTAACAGTTTGACTTTGTAGTTGCTGGAACGGCGTAGATCTCGATAGCGATGATCACATGAGCCATGTGTCGTACCCATCCTCAGGTACATTCGAAACCAGCGGCCCTTGCCCTTCCACCCATCCCGTTAAGCTCCCGCAGTTGATGTTCGAGGTCGTGTGGGATACTACTAGCTTTAACGACAAGAGTCTCTGGCCCACTGATGGGTCACAGCCTTTGGTGCTGAGTATGGATGATCAGTAAGCGGCTCTTCTCTTTCTAAGCATTTCATGATACTTTATTGAAAAGGCGAAATACTAACAATTGTTGAATAGCACCGGTTTTGGACAACATGGTGACTACGTCTTTGGTTGGAAAGGCAATGCCTTACAGACTGCAATGGATGGTTCCTGCTTCGGAGCTACCTGTAACGGGCTCACGACTCAGCCATTCTCGGAAGCGAATAAGTGCGCGGTATCATCTACCGTAACAGAGGCTGTTGATGGCTGTGAGTGATCTCTTCTAAATGTTGCGAAAACACTAACTTATTTCCTTTACAGGGCTTACGGAGTTGCCTGGGCAATCTTCAACGTGAGCAGTGTTGTGGTTTTCACGATGAGGAATGAGTAGCCTGTTGTTAAATTTGATGAATTCGATCGTTACTGGAATTGATACCCTAGAGCTTCGGTCTTGGTTATCATATATTCTGTTCTTTTTTGAGTTTGGAGAACTAGGTATTTTATCTTTTAAAAATCAGATATTCAACTTGTATATAGTATTGAGGTCTCTCGTTAACGGGTTTTGTTCCGAGAAAGTCGCATTGCCTATCGTTGATCTCATAAACGAAGACGAGGAATCAAATTCCATGAAGCGGAAGCAGAAACAAAGTAAGCGAGCTCAGACAGAGCGCATGGATATAACATATATGATTGCAGAGTGATTCCAATGATTTACCATAAATCAGTCTAATGTTCCGAGACAAATACGCCTGCCATTCCCATGCCCTGTTTATAATTAGACCTAAACAAGCGATCAGGGAGGAATACTCACGGTACCAACACACATACTCGTAACTGCGATCCGCTTATTTGTCCTCCTCAACTCACTCAATGCTGTAACCACCTGTCTGCACCCAGTACAGCCCAAAGGATGACCAAGTGCGATAGCACCACCCCGCGGATTTACCTTCTCACTATCCAAACCCAACTTATCCACACAATATACACCCATGCTTGCAAAAGCCTCGTTGATCTCAAACACATCCACTTCGTCCTTAGTAATCCCAACCTTTTCTAGGACCTTTGGAATCGCATATGTTGGCCCAATACCCATGATCCTAGGCTCGAGACCAATTACTGTCGCAGCTGCAAATTTACCTAAGATGGGCTGGCCTAGTGCGAGAGCTTTGCTACGCTTCATGAGGAGAACAGCAGCTGCTCCATCAGTGATTTGCGAGGCGTTGCCGCCGGTTGTGTTGGATGGTTTCCACTGGGGGAAAGCAGCACGAATCTTGCCCAAACTTTCCTTGGTGGTTCCCCACCGCGGACCATTATCGCTGTCCACGACTTGCTCTGTAACTTCACCAGTTTTCGGGTCTTTGACAGACACTGTGATTGGCACAATCTCGTCTTTCGACCACCCTTCTTTCTGGCTCTTCTCTGCTCGCTGGAAAGATGTTGCGGCAAATGCATCCATCTGCTCACGAGTGATATTGAACTGTGCTGCTACTTCCTCGGATGTATGGCCCATAAGCATCTGATTTTGTGTTGCGATTGGGTGGTTGAGGATCCTCTCGCTCATTTTGGGAGCTCCATCGTCGGGGCAAGTAGACATACTTTCTGCGCCTACTGCAATGCCAACTTCAATTGAACCGGCAATGATCTGGTTTGCGATTTGCTGGATTGCTAACAGACCGGAGGAGCAGAATCGATTCACTATCGATGCAGCTGTTGTGATGGGATAGCCAGCTGCAAGGACGGAGGATCGAGCTACGTAGCCTTGACCTGGGGCGAGAACATTTCCAAGACAAACATCTTCAACGAGGGAAGGGTTGAGGTTAGATTTTTCGCGGACGATTGTTAAGAGGGAGATAACGAGGTCATCGACTGGGGTGTCTTTTAAGGCGCCTTTCTTCGCCTTGGTGAGAGCTGTGCGGGCAGCATAAGTAATAACCTCCCGACGTTAGCAATGCATCAGAAGCTGTAGAAATAATCCCACAATATCATCCGGATTCTTTTCTAATAGTTTTGCTTTCCCAGAAGAGATCGTGGTAGGATTGAGGTGGTTTAGCACTGAGTTTAGTCTCTGGCTAGCTGAAGCCATGGCTGCTATCTGAAGGTGTAATTTTGCGAACCAAAGAATGTAAGGGAAAGGAAGGGAATATAAGAAACGAAGGATTACGAATGGTGATTAGAAAACATGGAGAAGAAAGTTGTCCCGTGAATGAGTGAAGTGTGAGGTCTAGAGTCGCTTTCACCCCACCAAACCCCAGACAGCCCCACCAAACCAGGGGTCTCTTTGCGCCTCACCTCGACACTTGGCCGCTTTGGGCGCCACCGGAAACCCACACGGCAGTCAACACAACCGATCCACCGAGGCCTGCGGTTATCTTCAACTCGCTATGAGACAACAAGCACCTCATGAATACTCATCTCACTCTCATCCTCGGCTCTCCTCACCTCATTCAACTCCCCATCGCGTGAGACCTATTATACCCTCATCATGGATGTTACAGCAACTTTACCCTTGATAGGCGCTGCCGCTGTAGCCGCTGCCGCGTATATCGATGGCAGATTTGGCATCACTAATGATCTCAAGACGTTGAGTTGGGAGAAGGAGTGGGCTGCGAGATTGGGGCAGAGAATTGCTGCTCAAGGTGACACAGTCAGTTTATATGGCCTGTTCCAAAAGATTGATCCCAATGTGGATTGTCTCTGGTTTGAGGGCAAAACATGGACTTATGGCGAGATGAAAGGATGTGAGTGAGACTCCTTTGGGGAAAAAAACTTTATTGATAAACTTAGATGTTGATCGTTTTGCGGCTTTTCTGGAAGCAAATGGCCTGAAGAAGGGCGATACCGCTGCTGTGTTTACAACAAATTCTCCTGAGATGTGGATTACTGCCTTGGCGTTGAGCAAATTGAGTGTTGTAGCAGGGCTTATCAACACCAATCTAAGAGGTTTATTCCCTTCTTGAATCAAATATTTCCACTAACTGTTTCCAGCGGATGTACTTAAGCACTGTCTGAAAGTCTCAAAAGCTAATGTCATCATCACAACTCCTGACCTCTCAGACTTCATGACTGAGCCTCTCCCGCACTTCGCTGTTGACCTAGGATCGTTCCCAAACATCACGCCAACAAACCCATCCATCACCCTCCTCAAACTCGGAGACTTACCGACACCTTCCATCATTGGTCTTCCAGCCAAAGCAGCTGTCACCGACTTAGCAGTCCTAATATTCACCTCCGGCACAACAGGCAAACCCAAAGCATGCGCTATGCAAAACTTCATGATGATGTCGACATCGAACCCTGCCTCTCTCGACATGCGTTCACCAGAAATCTACTTTCCAGTGCGGACTTACTCCCCATTACCGCTTTTTCACGGCACCGCTTTCTTAACTGGAATCTGCTACTCACTTGGAACATCAGGTACCCTTTGTCTGGCCCGAAAATTCTCCGCTTCACGGTTCTGGAAAGACGTACACGATTCCCAAGCCACCCGAATTCTGTACGTCGGTGAATTATGCAGATATCTCGTAAACTCACCGCCTAGTCCATACGACCAGGGACATAAGTGCATCGTAGCAGCCGGGAATGGCCTACGCGGAGAGATCTGGGACAAATTCAAAACAAGGTTTGCCGTGCCTGAGATTCGGGAGTTTTATCGCTCGACGGAAGGAATGGCCAAATTCGACAACATGGGCAAAGGCTCTTGGGGAGCTGGGAAAGTTGGATTCGCAGGTCCGATTCGGAGATATCTAGAGAACGATACTTTACTCATCAAAGTTGACCAAAATACCGAAGAACCATATCGGGATCCCAAGACGGGATTTTGCGTCCGGGTGAAACAGGGAGAGGCAGGGGAGGTGATTGGAAGAGTTAAGAACCGTGCTCTATTGACCGAGTATCTTGGTAACGAGAAATCAACGAGTGAAAAACTCATGAGAGATGTGTTTGTTAAAGGAGATTTATTCCAGAAGATGGGCGATCTACTTATTCACGAGAATGATGGATGGGTTCGCTTTCATGATAGGATGGGTGATACTTTCCGGTGGAAGGGAGAGAATGTCTCTGCTGGAGAGGTGAGAGATCATATCGCCAAGCTTGATGGCGTCGCAGACGCGGTAGTCTATGGAATCAAACTCCCTGCGTAAGTTTCTTCTCCTTCTTCTCTTACTTTAATATCTATCTAACCAGATACAGTTACGACGGTCAAGCCGGCGCCGCAGCCATAACGCTGGACTCCAATGCTGACTCGGTGTTCATGTCGAGTCTCTATTCCGGACTCAAGACCACCGGTCTACCTGCTTATGCCATGCCACGCTTAGTACGCATTACCAAAGAGTAAGTCTCTTCCCGCCTACACTCTACCACTCATAATTCATCTTTCTCCTCTCACTATAATCGAGACTGATAAATCCTAGAATCGAAGAAAACGCCACTTTCAAAAAAGCCAAAACAGAATTAGTCAAGAAATCCTGGAAGCAAAATGAGAAAGGAAACACGGATGTGCTGTACTGGCTTGATGGGACGACGTATAAGCCGTTGGATGCGACTGCATGGGGAGGTATCGAGAAGGGAGTTGCGAAGTTGTGAGGTTTTAGTTTAGATCTTGGGTCAGGTATCTGAATGTATAAAGGCTTGCACGGAATTGGGCACAGAAGGTAGAAAAGACAGGAACCCAAGAAATAGATATACGTAACGAGAAAGAAAAATTACGCAACAATCTTTCCATTGTGAGAAAGTGCAACAAGAGAAAATTGAAAACAAATACTTGAATAAAATATATCACACCTAATCTAGCAGTCATGGGTAATTCCCAACACATCAATATTATGAGCATATCATCAAAGAACCCAAAGAACTCTCCAAGCGTAACCAGACACCTCCCTTCCCACTCTTACACACAAAAACCAGTACGCACAACCCACCAATCAAGACACAGCAACACACAGAGTGTACCCCAAGATCTACGACGAACACCGAGCTCAAGAAACCGGAAACACGAGACCATCTGGGGGGGTGAGCTACCTACTCAAGCCGGGCTTGGAAGAAGAGAATTAATCAGCTCCGCCATGGATTGAAAATGACGCGTGGAAAAACAAGCTTTGAGCCCAGACGATCTTTATCTTCGTGTAATAGTGGTACCTTGAAATTGTAACGAGGGTTAAATTTGATAAGGGAGAGTGCTTGGTAGGGAGGCAGCATCGCTTGACTCGCCTGGGTTGGGTGCTGGCTCGGTCTGTTTCCCACCCTCCTTATTTCATTCTTCCTCGCTCGCTTGCTTCTTTTTTATCTTGTTGCATTTCAAATTGAGTGGGGTTTCACCCGCGTTCTACCTGCTCTTGTTTGTTTCTTCTCTCTCTGGTGCATTTCAAATTGAATATTCCTTCCCCGGTTCATGTTGCTCGCTTCAAGTGTGGTTTCAAGTCCTCCTAATCCACATCCTCCCTATACTTGTATGTTTGATTAAAAAGCCCTTCTTTCAGCCTTCGACATGCAGAGGAATAAGCAACAGTTATTACCGCACGTTAACCCACATCCAAAAAGCAGAATGTAGATTCCAGCAGAATAAATCTCGTGATTGTGCCTCTGCGCATGAAGGCCCGTCGATAGTACGTAAAGCATGCTCAAAAAGCTTGTATCTCTCTCCTAATTAGGAATATATTAATTAAAACTTCCCACGCGTAATATAAGATCCAAGCGGTGTCATGGCCGTCCTCGCCGCCGTACCCGATTCGACTCATGGTCGCTCAACGTGGAATGGAATCGGAAGACTCTGCCTATATTGGGTCTCAGGAACGATGAACCGTGTGACAAAGTCAGATGGCAGGAATACATTGTTGTACATAGCATGAAATAAAGGTACATGACCTTTCATTTCTACATTTCGGGAATTGGAGAGGTGAGGTTGGGTTTGCGGAAAAATTGAAGCTTGAAATGAAAACTGTTCATACTTCTGCCTCTTGTGAAAGTTTGTTCTGGTACTGTTAAGATAGAAAAGTCCCTACTCGTTTCTTATTATTCAGATTCAACAATCTCAGAAGAGCAAGCGGAAACTAGAAGGTAGCATGTGATCTTGACTTGTCTTTGAGTGGCTGTCGAGAATCCGAGGTACTGTAGATACTGTGCTCAGTTTCTCCTAAACTGATAGACGTCGATTTTACCGCTGTGCTGGGAAGGATCTACTGGGTAGTGGCTGCGAACTTTCTGACCCCATGTCGAAGACGTTTCAAGTATGTCACCCTGGAGCCGAAACCAGCCTGATTCTCCATTCGTGCTCGTCTCTCCTTTTCGAAGGATGGATACTTAGTCGAATGAGAGCATTGAATGTGACGGAGCCTCTAAGCACTTTGTAAGGAGCAAATTGACTGATTGATTGCCTTTTCCCAGATTTTCTATCGATTGGTGGACGGTTGAATACCTCTCATCTGTACCATCCTTCTGCCGTGGATAATCAATTCTCCTTACCCCACAAACTCGGAGCTTTCTAGGATGCGCCCCAGAGCCGGGGGAAAACGATCAGGCGTTGCGATGCGCCGCGTTTCTGTGTCTGTTATCTTGCGGCATGGGTTTATATTACTTTTCTGGGCATCTCAAGCAATAAATCACACCTTTTTGGATAAATAAAGCTTAGATTAATTCTCGCTGAGCGAGGCTAGGAACAAATACTTGGCTGACGACTCGATCATATAAATTTCAAACATGCGAGTCGTCTGTCTGGGCTTGCATTGCCGGCTTCCGTTCAGTCATGAGATGGTGGAGCGTTGTTTTGAGTAATGATTTTCTGCTGTTGTTGTTGGTGGCAGGGAAGAAGGGATGCAGGAGGGAAGCATGGAGAGCTGGCCTTCATCTTTCTTGCTTGCTGCATAATTGCTTGATCTATAGCCCCGGACCAGTTACGTGTATCTCAGATGACAGAGAAAGTCTAATTCGACACGACGGTACCGTCGCGCCGCTGAGATGACCGGCAGGGAGAGTAAAAGTAAGATTTATCCAAGGGGAAGTTGTAAACAAAGTTCGGTTCCATATGCTCCGTAGGAATGGATATAAAAATGACAGTGTGGACTTTGTAGAGGGAAATCTTCACTCAGAGACTTCTCAAGACACGGAAACACATTCCATTAGCCATGTTTTCCAAAATCGCTCTTGCTGCTCTCCTTTACGGGGCTGCACATGGTCAGCAAGCTGGAACTTCGACTAAAGAAACCCATCCTTCGTTGACCTGGGAGAAATGTACCGCGCCTGGGAGTTGCACAACGGTGAATGGGAAGGTTGTTATGGATTCCAACTGGCGTTGGGTTCATGATGCAAAGGCCAATAGGTAGGTTGAAGGCTTTGGAGCTCTTCAAAGCAAGTGTGCTAACTCATATAGTTATACCAATTGCTACACTGGCAACACCTGGGATAAAACTCTTTGCCCTGACGATGTTACATGCGCAGCTAACTGCGCCCTGGATGGTGCCGATTACACTGGGACATATGGTGCTACCGCTACAGGCAGTTCACTCAAGCTGAACTTTGTCACACAGAGCAGCAATAAGAATGTTGGCTCTCGCTTGTATATGATGGCGGATGATAAGACATATCAGACCTACTATATGCTCAACCAGGAGTTCACTTTTGATGTCGATGTCTCGCAACTCCCATGTGGCTTGAATGGTGCTCTCTACATGGTTAACATGCCGGCCGATGGCGGTATGTCGAGTACAAATAAAGCTGGTGCCGCTTATGGAACTGGTTATTGCGATTCCCAGTGTCCTCGAGATCTTAAGTTCATTGCTGGAAAGGTGGGTTGAATTCGAGTTTCAATAAGATGGTAGAGCTAACAGAAGTATCAGGCCAATGTCGATGGGTGGCAACCAGAAAGTAACAGCGCAAATAGTGGTACCGGAAACTCTGGTGCATGCTGTGCTGAGATGGATATCTGGGAAGCAAATTCTGTTTCTGCTGCCTTTACTCCTCATGCTGGACCAGCGAATCTGACCGTCTGTACCGGTGACGCTTGTGGTGGTACATACTCTACCGACAGATACGCCGGTACAACTGATCCCGATGGATGCGATTTCAACTCGTATCGTCAAGGTGATACGACCTTCTACGGCCCTGGAATGACTGTCGACACCAGCAAAGTGTTCACTGTCGTTACACAATTCCTTACCGACGATGGAACTGCCTCTGGTACGCTGAACGAGATTAAGCGCTTCTATGTTCAGAATGGCGTCGTCATTCCCAACTCCGAGTCTACCGTTGCTGGTATCCCAGGCAACTCTGTCAACACCGATTACTGCCAAGTTCAACCAACAGTGTTTGGCGACACTCCTTCATTCGAAAACAAGGGTGGCTTTGCGGCAATGTCTGCCGGTTTGAAGGCTGGAATGACACTGGTCCTGAGTTTGTGGGATGACTACGCAGATAGTATGCTTTGGCTCGATAGCAGTGATCCAGCTACTGGTGATACCACTACGCCAGGTGTCACACGTGGTACTTGCGACACAAGCTCAGGTGTCCCGGCTACAATTGAGAGCTCGGAAGCCAGTGCGTATGTGACCTATTCCAACATCAAGGTTGGACCAATCAACTCCACCTTCGACGCTGCTTCTTTATCAAAGCGATCTATGTTTGAGGCTGGAGCCGGTCGTCCTCAACGAGCTGTGTAATGGTCTGGCAAATAAATCTAGATTTCATGGCAGATATGTATATAAGGAGGAAAGAATACTGACTGAAAATCTTCGCGTTATTTATTGCATGTAGCAGGTGGTCTTATTGTATATAGATTGAATTAAAGTCATAGATTGATAACGCTTCTAGATTGAAAGTTTGTATGATTTTGAAAAAAGAAAGTCCGTTATCTGCCAAGAGTTGGTAGAAGGGAAAATCAGACTGAGAATTCAAAAGCAGAGACCAAAAGGCTAGCTAAGGAACTCCTGAGCTCACGGATCTGTGAGTAACACGAAGAACTGATAGATTCCCTCATCGACACCTACCCAAGTCCCTAGGTGATTTCTCCTTTCCTCTTTTCTCATTTTCGAAATCAAGAAAGCTAGTGATACCGATGAATGCTCCCCACAGTCTCTATCTGTTTGTAGAAACACATTTCCTCCATGCTTAGTCACCACATTGAGAGCCACAATTTTCGTATTTAACAAGTTGTCTTTGATTTGTTGCGGCACCAGAGCAATCGCCAGTTTTGAAGTGTGTCTTGTCAAGAAGATGAGGAGGAAGAGGATCATGAAGTTTAAAAGAATTAGTCTTTCCTATTCCAGCCTCACCGAAGAGATTCACGTGACTCAATAGAACTTACAACTTCATAGCAAAGGTTCTTGAAAAGAGTAGGAAATATGCATTTGCATGTGAGGCGAAATCAAGTCATACAAGTAGCATGATCCTAAACACTTATGAATATTTATTCTCTTAGTGTTTAAATAGTAAAGGAAGAGTTTATAGAGCGTGTAGTAATATTCCATGTGCAACAAACGGGGTTACTCTTGTTATAGCATACCAAGACTCGAATGGTGTTGCGCAGAATATCTGTAGAAAGATACAAGCCAATTCTTAAATCGATTAGTTTTCCTCTTGATAGCTAAAGAAAAGGCATTTTATTCCTATGTTGGTGGCATAAACCCGCCGCTGAGCGGTAATCAGGCACAGCTTGGACTGCTTCCCTTCCAAAAATCTGTGTACTGACGCAAAAATAGGATTCTTTTACTTAAAAATAGTCATTTGTTATTCGAACTTACAAGTCGGTAAGTTCCGATCTTCGGTTGAATGCTACATTAACTAAATTAGATTAATAAATTGATAAATTTCCCACACTATCCAAATTACCGTCCATCGGTTTCATGAAGATAGGCAAAGCATGAATAATGGAAGCGCTCTCTCTCCTCTCTTAACTTTTCCACCAAATCTGTCCATTTACTTAACTTCTGATTTATTGATGGATCTAGGAGCCAGAAGACCCTCCAGACTGAGAACATCCACTGGCTGTTCCATGTGTCGAAAACGGCGCAAGAAGTGCGACGAGCAGAAGCCCCAACGCTCCGGCTGTACGAGAAACTTTTTTTCATGTGCATGGCCAGCGCACGAAAATGGTACAGTAAGGACACTGTATAAGGAAGACGAGATTCCATATGGTGGTAGTGGCATGCAAACAAATTCTGAGTTTGAAATTGAGGATAATACACCCTTGGCCGATGATTCAACCAAGATTGGGCAGGTACAATCACCGGCTTACGGCCTTCCAGGAATAACGACGTCGATTGATCATCATCTGTCGCTCTATCTACGGGAGCGTTTCTTGCCTTGCCTTCTGAGGGATAATGCTCATTCAGCATTCCATGACTGGCGGCACTTGATTACAGTAGGCGCAGAAACTAGCATTGCGATGCGTGCTTATCTGGCAACGGCGGCAATGCATGCGTCCTGGGTCAACCCAAAGCTCAAAAAAGTCGCTACCAGATACCACAATTCTGTCATTACAGAACTAAGGATTATCCTTTCTAAGGGAGAAACAAGTGGCTATGAGGATTGGCTTCTGCATACTACCAACTTTTTGTGCCTCTTTGAGGTAGGTAATCTCTGCCACACGCAGGATGGAAGCTGACAATAGCCTTTTTGATCTTCTAGATAAATCAGGGATGGAATGACAGTTACAACCCGTCAGGAGCAGCACCCCATCTAAGTGGCCTTGCTAGGATCTTGAAGTTAAGAATCAACCGAGACTCCCATCGCAAGGGCTTTGTTCATCCCCAAGACCGGATAGGAGCGGAATCGCTGGTACTATGGGTTTCCCATCTCTCGCTTTATTATTCAGATATCGATCATGTCAGTGACATTATCGATTGGGATGACCTAAGCCTTTACCTTGAACCAGATGTCTTCCCAAACGCTTCAGTATATGCCAACTCGCCTCTTCTTGCCTCAAATTGGAAGCTGCACAAAGTAATCTTTGATATTACGCAGCTCAGTCATAAATTACCTCTATCAAGAACCAATTATATTCGAGGGCTGGACTTGGAGCTGGAGCTTCGAAGACGAGAGGAGGATAGCCGCCAAGAAGCCAACAACTCGAAGCTTGGAGGCGGGACTGATGATATTTTGCAACGTACATTACTTCACATCCTAGTTGGCCAGATCATTATCTTCAAGACTTTAAGACCAACGACTCGCCCTTCTCACCAGAAAATCAGGCAGCTCGTTGCAGAATCGATGACAATCGTGACAAGACTTGCGATTGATTCTCTATGTAGTGTCAAAGAAAGTCTCCACCATCAAACTCATCTGCATGTCTGATGTCTCCAGTGACCACCAGACTTCTCAATAAGAGTGTCACTTGGCACGGTAAACGCTTACATACCCATATCTCTGACCTCGTGGCTCCGTTGTGAGAAGGGCATGTACCACTCCTGACAGATGTAGATCAACAACGGAATCACTCTGATCCTATCCACTCTAGAAGGTGAACGCGACGACGGTCTTTTCCAATCCAAGCCGACCGAGGCAACCACGTGACCGTGTAAACCTCATTGCAGGCCATCTCAAGATTAAATGAAGAGGGGAAGAGAGATGCACTCGGAACGGATCAAATTGAGAGCCTTTTCATTACTAAAATTTCAGGACTGCATATCTCATAAACAGTAGAGGGGGTGGATTCGCTAAACACGTGACACCGCTCCTAGGGGTATTCCAGGTTCCTCAGCGACCAGAGACCGAACAGCGGGTAAACAGATGCGCATTCTAGAACAAAAAGCATAGCAGCAAGCAAACTCTACATCAGCGACTCTATCGATCCCGAAATTAAAGTTTGAACCTCCTCATCCAATTCTTCATCTCCGTCGCCGGGCCCCCGGGCTGCTGCACAAACATGGCCGACTGCATCTTGTTCTTCAGGTCGTAGATGGGGAGGAAGTAGACCATCTGGATGCGCTGCTCCTCGGTGGGCCAGGTGGTCATGTCCTCGGTGACGGAATGCCAGCACTGGCCCTCTTCAAAGTCGATGATGTACTGGGCGACTTCCTTCAGGAAGCGTGAGTTGCCCGGGTTTCCGGATTCCGGCGCGAGGATTGGGATTAGAGATAGGGCGCGGCGTCGGAGGACCGGCGATCGGCATTTGATAGCGGTGAAGTAGAGCGGGAATGTGGTGCCGAGTTTTTTGTTGGAGACGGAGTGGTCGACGCTCGATGTGGGCGGTCGTACTTGGGAGGATTCTTGGGAGAGAAATTTCTCTTGCTCGGGCGTAGAGAATCTTGAGATGTCATAGATTGAAGAGGTTGCGTTGACCCAGCTCGTTGTTGACGTGCTGTAGGAGCTCGTGTTTTGACCCTGTACCTCTTCCACGAGTGATATGAGGCGCTCAAAATAATCTATGCATCCATCGTACTCAAACTGCCGAGCCGTGGTCGTAGTCGCGTTCCAGATGGTTGCCATGAGATTCATAATTCGAAGCATACGAATGGTCTGGAGATCCCCTGGTAACAACGGGTGTTGTCCAATAACGAACTTCTCTATCTGTACCGCCCAATCTTTGAGGTGGGAGCCAATTTCTCGTCTTTCGTTAGCCTCAATCTCGGCTGAAGCTCTGCTGGTGGTGTGTATGGTATAAACCTCTTTGAAGGCTTCCACGACCAGCGGACGCAAGCGTTCTTCTGCATCGCTCAAAGTGCAAAATGGTTGATAAAGACTTTGTTTGCTCGGTGGCCCAGAGTTGCTCACTGGCCCATGAAGTCGGAGAGGTATGAGGTCGTTCCCTAGAGTAGTTTTCCGAAAGCGAGACAGGGTTCGGGCTAATTCTTGATCTATACTGACTTCTCTACTTCCCTGACTACGAGTACAAACCAGAATATAAGCATGATGTTAAATCAGGGACCATTGTTGAATCTGAATTACTTACCCAGAAGGCGATACATTACCATCATCTCTGATATGGCGTCTATAATGCGGGAGGAGCTTGATGCCGCTCTCAAAGTGCGCTAGAGCTGTTTGAGGGGAGCCTCTGAAGAACTCGAGGTAGATGAATAATAGACAAGTGACAACTGTGATCTGATAACTTGATTTGTCATTAGAAAGGCGGTCGTTGAGGGAGTTGATTGCTTTGTTATATTGTGAGAGTGAGAAGGACTGGTTAGCAGGATCCCGGAGCTCGATTTCACGAAGACGATCTTCATGTAATGCGGCTACTGCGATCAAAGCATGTTGGACGGGCTTCTCGGTAAAGGCGATCCGTGAGATGGCAAGACCCCAGAGCTTGTTGTTCGAAAAGATGCCTAGATCTGGGGCAGTCTTGTTGATGAAGAAATGAAAGAATCGGTGCTCTTCAGATGATCCTGGAAAATTGCTGGGCGGCGTCTTGGAAAGGATTGGTGGAGGTGGAGCTCTCGGCCGGAAGACGGTTGATGGAATTGCGTATCTCTTAACTTTGTACCCATCGCAGGTCCAGCCGTCCTTGTTGCATCTTAAGCAGTAGGGTTTGGCCTCATCGCATTTAAGATGTCGCTTCCTTCATCCGGCATTAGAGTTGTACAAAGCAACCAAGATCTGCACCTACTTGCTGCGATACAACGTCAGCGTATTCCAAACCAGACGTTTTGGAAGTCGTCTAGAGCCTAGAAGGAGTCTAGAAGAGAGTTCTCACCAAGTAATACAACCAAACTTTGACTTGGGGCCACAAACCCTCCTCCGTCGCTCTTCGAGATTGTTCCCTGAACTGTCGGGGATCGCAAGCTGATCCTCCATTGGGAATCAGACATGACAGGTATTTAGTCAAATCATCCTTCCTGCACCGTGTCGCGTTGATATATAAGTGATGACATAATTCCCAAAAGCCCCAGAATCCTCGTGGTAAGCTCGTGGTAAGCTTCCCACACTCCCCCAACTTGAGCCTCGACGTTGGGTGCCTACATCCTGGTTTTGCGGTCAGCGCATCAACCGTGCTTCCATTTCCCGGCCAATCACCGCCGCGGGCTACATTAGCATAAATACGTTCTTACACTTATCCAACCATCACACTGCATATCGACACAGAATATATGCGCCCCAGGTAATTCCACATACTCTGAAACCCTTCTGCCATTCTATCGCCTTCTTTTTGCCTTTAGTCCGACGCTCTCTCCCCGCTTAGAAATCCGAATTCGGAATTAAGCTTGAAATAAGGTACGCGAATGTCACCTTGGGAAGATGAACGCTCCAAGGATGGGTCTGTTCTCCCAAGTCTGTGCAGCCCAAACTTCTATACAACCCAAAATCCAGCCAATCGGAAATTATTATGTACAATCATTCATCGGTACTCGTAGAGTCGTGCCGTGGGACATCGCTGCTGATGACCTCAGCTCATCACGACGACCAGCAGATGTGATTCTCGGGCTTTGAAAACCTCGTAGTAGCTCGTTTTCCGTTCCTCTGCTTTCCTCTTTTGCTCAAGTCTTTCCTCACGTTTCAACTTCAGTGTTTGGATGGCACAGTTCAAGCAGGACTCTCCCTGGAATATAATGCTTTCCGCTTCCACGGCGCGGAAACTTGACCCAAGAATTCCCATCTGAAGCAACTGTTTTAATCGAGCGCCCTTGAGCGCTAGAAACCGAATCCGCTGTCTGTCAAGATCGCCATAGATATCATTATAGTTTCTATGTATCCCATGCGTAAGAAAAGTAGCGACTTCAAGATTGTCTGACTTGACTGCTAGTGGAGTCATGGGATCGTGACCACAGGGTTTTCCTACAAGGAGCAGTAGAAGGTTATGAAAACAGACATGCAGACTAACGCCAATTCTATCGACGTTTCCATTTTGATATGTAGAAACCATGTCTGTTGAAACAGCAATGTCATGCTCTCTTAGCTTGGGTACCATTTCCACATGGACGGGAACGTCGATAAAAAGCGGTTGATGTTTGACACCCTGGGCAATTCTTGTCACTCCAACCTCTGGGGGTATCTTATTCCTGGTAAAGTCCCCGCTTCCCACTCTAGATGCATTCAAAGCAACCACGACATTTCTGAGAGAACCTGCAAGTGTAACTCGTCCGGAGCATATCCTCATCATACGGCCTTGGCTGTCGAAGCACTCCTCCTCAAAAAGGGCACGATAGTATATGGTTGTACAATCTGCAGACACTGCCAGGTATGCCGATTCATCCTGGAGTTTCACGGAACCAACACCATGTAGTAAACTACTGAGATACTCCAAGAGATCTTTTGGCCTGATCCGGCCAGATGGTGCCCAAGTCATGCGATTATCTGTTCCATTAATGACCATGGACTGTACACGTATTTCCTGAGCATCGAAACTTATCTATATCAGCAGAATCGTTGACGAAAGCAGCTCCACTTACCAACAAAAAAGAAGTGCGAAGATTGCCATTCCAAATGATCTGATAAGATCTGCGCTTGACAGTTTGCGACTCATAGAAGCCCAGAGCTTAAAATCCGTCTTGTCCTCGGGAAGGATGTACTTTAGAAGCTGGATAGCAGAATAATGGGTTTGGCGATCGGTGACTTCTTCTTGAGACCATTCAGAGTCTATTCGACCCTTGCTCTCAAGCCAGGCTGAACCCCTCTGGAAGGCTTCACTTGATATACCAAGATCGTGACAAACGCTATATAACCTGGCCAAGTCATTACCAAAGTTGCCGGTGAGTTTATGAGGAATATCGCCCTCGAAGTCGATGCCGAGGCCCCCCATGACGGATTGATGTGTCGAAGCAGTGACAATCATCATTGTTCGTTGTAGATCCCCGGCATAGCAAACAATGGCTGTTTGGATCGCGAGGGAAGCCTTCTCGTCTAGATCTGGCAGAAACCCCAGCTCAATTGTTAAAGCGTCGCTCAAAGGATAGTTGGTGAACATAACCTGTCTTCCTTCTTCCGTTTCGGGGCTATCCAGTATGCAGAATCCTTTCGAGGACGTCATATGTGGCCCGGTTGTTTGATCAAGCTCAAAAATAGCTCTGCCTGCAGTCCCAGCGCCTTCATAAAGGACTTCGCCGCGACAAAGAAGTCTGACTGCCATGCCCAGGATATGAGAAGCGTAAGCAGTTAGCCAAGCTCCACGCTGTTGTACTAGAAAGTACACGGTCTCTTCCCTTTCTGCCGTGAGGACAAGCTGCCGCACAGCTTTTGCCCACTCATCCGGCTCACCAGACGCCAATAAGCGATGTTCTTGGACTGACAGATAGGCACTATTGGATGATAGGCTGATCAAAGATCTCTTAGCAAGGCTTGAGATGTGCCCAAATACTTTTGTGAAACCACTCTCGGCAAGGAATGGCGACAGATAGACTATCATGTTTTTGAGGACATCGATGTTGGGTAGCATATCTGCTTCACAACCATTCATGGTAAGGAGAGCAGCCAAAGCTTGGGCGGCTGAGAAGGCAGAGGCTCCGGTGGCTAGAGCATTGATGGTAACCAGAGCAGATGTTCCGGCTCGGGTTCTTGCCATCTCAATGGGAACATCCGAATGCCCCCAGCCGATTTTCAGAGCTTTCGCAAGAAATCCACTTCGACCACCTCTCTCGGCAAGGATTCTGCCTGAGATTGAGATGAATACATATTTTCTCTCTTGAAGGGAGACAACTTACTGACGCTACTCTCATGAGCAGGCTGGAGAGGCATGATTTTGCCGAGCTGCACCGCAGCGGCTACGGCGAAGAAATCGACGCCTCCATCACTCAGCGCCTTGAGCAAGCGTCCTGTGGCGGCATGGAGAAGCGATCCACTGCTGATGACGTCCGCTTGGAAAGCAAAGCCTACTTGCGACATCACCGTGACCTGTCCATTGATGGCTCCATCTCCGATATGCTCGAGGCTGGGGATGATGCGCGGCTGATGCTGCAGGCATTGAAACCCAACCGATGGCGCCGTTGAGCCACCGCGCGACTATTTCTCCTGCGCGATGGTTGAGAAACAACGACAGGGCAATGAAGAATAGAAGATTGTCCCAACAAGCACACGGAGGGCCATGAGTTCCAAGCATGATGTTGTTGCAGTGATGCTGCTATTCAAGAAAAGCACGATGTTGTCGGCCATCGCTTCGGAAGCTAAGCAGCTCTACTCATTAAGATAGAGTTGACATTCTGATAACCGTGGTCCTTGTGCCATCTTTATGTTGTTCATAAGTGAAAGACAAGTCTGACTATCGATTGCCTTGTCCCAACTCAATTTTCTACTCGTACGAGCGTGATGCCATTCATAACTCACCCACAATCTACACACTACACACTACACACTACACACTACACACTACACACTACACACTACACACTACACACTACACACTACACACTACACACTCACTACACACTACACACTACACACTACACACTACACACTACACACTACACACTACACACTACACTACTCTACAATGCCCAATGCAAAACCTCTCATCAGCGACACTTGTGCTCAACACACATGCTCCATGATTCAAGCATGAAGCAATATTCCAGAGCGCGAGACTCATCTGGCACATCCCACGCCCGCCCACGCCCGCCCACGCGCCTCGCTCTCATCCAACCTCGATGCATCCATTTCTGCCGACCCGCGTCCCTCCTCGCCCAACTTTCCCATGCCGCCAAGTCCCCAACTGCGCATGCGGGATAAGGGAAATGCCATGTTGGGGGACGGGGCACTTTCCACCACGGCCAGCTCCACCGCGGTCCCGCTGTCACGCCCGGATCCGGCTCCCGTGGGCATCCACCTTCAGCCGCATCGTCCGATTCAATAGACCGAAAGTGCAGAGGGGAGGGGAGGGGGAGGAAGAGGATGGACGGACCTCTGAGAGAGCGGGGATTTGCCGGCCTGGGCTGGCGTTGTCTCACCTTGCGTTATCTCTCTGTGAGTCCGAGGGCCTCCGTTCCTGCATCCGCGCGCCTGAGATACTCGGTCCCTCCACGCTGTTCCTGTTCCTGGCGGTCCTCTTCTCTCCTCCCTCTCCTCCTTCTCCTCTGCACCTGCACCCTGCATATCCACCCCTAACTCCAACTCCAACTCCAACTCCAACTCCAACTCCAACTCCAACTCCAACTCCAACTCCAACTCCAACTCCAACTCCAACTCCAACTCCCATCAACCTCACCAAACCTCACCCCCAGAAACCACTCACCCACTCACCCACCCCATCCCCTCGGAAGATAAACCCCAAACCTACACCTCCCACGTACCGTACCCACATCTCTTATCAACCCCCGAGACTTATCGAAAGCGGCGTATCGAAGGCGGTGCCGGATGCGGTGCAAGCGCGGCATGATCCGGGTGAGGCCCAGGGGGGCATCTATTGAGCGGCGTCGTGTGGCGGCGGCGGCGTTTCGTTCCATCGCCCACCCCGTTTGAAACATTGGCATGTGGGCGTGCGGGATCAGCAGGATTGAGACGAGGTGCTGGGAGACGCAGGCCAGGGGGTGGGTCGATCCCGAAGGAAGGGGAATTTTTTAATTTTTCCTTTTTCTTTCGTGTCTTGGTGCTCCCATGTCAACGGGTGTGCCGAGAGGATTGGAGGATGGAGAAGGGATGAACCGGTTGCATAACTGTGCATATTAGATGGAAGAAAATGGTCCAGGAAGAAGGCGAGGAAGGTCAAGAGAACAGATGTGCTGAAAGAGTATCTCGGTATTAATTAATATATATCCTTAATCAATATATAGATATAAGCTTATGCTAAGCGTATGCGGCCGTCCTCATGAATTTTATGCACCAAATCTCTCCCCCTCTCGTTGTGTCGAGTCAGTGACCTCTTCCAAAACACCAAACCAATCAATTCCAGTGATTCCAAATTGCAATTCCAATCCAAAAGCAAAAACATTCCATCATGTACAGTGGGACGAGGCGATGCCGTCTTTTTACAAGAGAACAACGGCCAAAGCACCAGCAGCGATGGCAGCCATGCCGCGCTCCAAGTTGCTGGCGGCGTTACCGCTGACTTGGACGGGAAGCGAGCTGGTGGTCTTGCTAGGAGGGCTGACGGTTCCAACCGACTTGACGGTTGTTGGGGTGTAGGTCCAGGTTGCGTTGCTGGAGTAGGTGGTGACTGGAACCACGGTGGTGGTGGTCTTGCCAACGGGGCCTGTAAAATGTTAGTCTACTTTTATTTCTGACCGCACAGAACAAGGGAACGAACAGTTGGTCACGGTAGCTGGGCAGCTGGTGATGGTATAGGTCTTGGTGGTATAAACAACCTCGGTGGTGGTTCCTTGAGTAGTCGAGGTGATCGCAGGAGTGGTGCTTGACGTGGTTGGGTAAGGAGTGGTGGTGGTGCTCGAGCTGGTGGTGGTAGCAGAGGATGATGGGGTAGTGCTGGCTGGGACAGAGGTGCTGGTTGAGCTGGCAGTGCTGGTGTGAGTCAAGGTATAGACAATGCACGAGCAAGCGGACGAGGCGGCACCAGAGTCGCAGTTGTTGAAGTCTGGGGCAACGGTGGGGATGGAGCCATTGAGGTATCCAGTACAGAAGCCATCGACTTCACTGGTGAAGCGAGGGTCGAGCAAGTTGCGGTAGCAGTTGTCAGGTTCCTGTCGCGGCTGTTAGTCTCTCTTCCTCGGAATGATTTCTGATAGCATCAGGTCTCGGGAAGCAACATACGCAGTCGGGGAAGGTCCAGGCGTTGGCCATTCCAAGAGCAAGAGCTCCGAGTCCGAAGTATTGAGCGAGCATTTTGATATATCACTATGTTTTTGAGGAGGGAGTAACGACGGTGTGTGTTCTGGAGCGAATGTGGGTAGGAGAGCGAGTGAAGAAAAACAGATACAGCTGGAGCAAGATTAATCGGATGCGGGACGCTCAGCAGTGAGTCGAGGGACCAGCTCCTCAAATACCCATCCCCTCTCGTGGCCATGCAACCGCCTGTTGTAGGCTAAGCACAAAATGCCCTTCCTGGACCGTTCTTTTTGCACAGCACATGTTGGTCACTGGTGCCCAGCAACACGAAGCTCCCTGCACGAGGTGGCCACTCACTGGGCATGTTGAAGCCTCCCGCTCGTATGTGGAGATTAAGACTGATCGGTTCCTGCATGGCTCAGCCTGTTCTCTGGCCTGGCTCGCGTCAGACTGCTCTAAAAAAGGAGAGCCAGCGAATGACCTTGTCGTCTTGAGCCTGGAATACGAACGGGACCTTCGCTAATCGTCTGCTTTTTTCCCTGCTCGCGATGTGCGCTGTATCTAATCTTGTCCCGAAGGCGCGCGCGCTTCCACGACAGGGAGGAGGGTGAGGTCATTCGATGGATCCCGTCGAACGTTCGATGATGCTATTTCGATGAGCAGTGCTCGTGACGCCTGCCCGTCTCTTCTCCCCGGTACGCAGCATCTCTCGGGAGAAGTGGTCGTGTTGTTGTTGTTGTTCGTGGATGGCGGCGAAAAAGGGGACCCAAGCAAGTCATTTGCTGCAGCCTGCAGGGACGCAGCATCTTGTTTCTCTGCCCCTGAGCTGAGAGGGAGGGGATGGGGATGGAGGGAGAAAGCGCAGCGACTGGCCATCCCGCCCTGATTGGTCTGGTGCCTTGCAGCGGCCTTAGGTAATCACCTGCGCACCCAACTTGGATAATGGGATCAACCATGGCCCTTTCGAAACATCCAAGATCAGACCGACGAGATCAGAGCACTTCGTCCTGTCCGTGGCAACGTGACATCGCATCTCTCATGTCGCTCCACAAACACAATGTCCAGGTGGCAAACCCTCCGCACCACCCTTCGTCTCGACACTTGACCTGGCTGTCGGCCGAAGTCTGCTCTTTTGTTTGCCAAGGCCACCTCCTCTCCTCTTCCTCCACTCTCTCCGTCATCATTCAGCCTGCCGATCTGAGCCCTGATGAAACCGGAGCCAGAACCCAACTACCCAAACCTCTTTAGTCATCGGAACTTCTGCGGGCAAGATCCCGAAAAGGGAAGGCCAGCCCACAACCAGCAGCAGAGGATGGGATGGGATGGGATGGGATGGGATGGCATGGCATGGCATGGGACCATTCTTCCTCGCCACTTCGCTCCAAGACTCTTCTTCAATGACTTGGGACCGACCGTAAAAACCCCGACGAGAGAACCTAGTTCTATGACGGTCATCACTCTCAGAATACGAGATTGTTGCGAGACTTGCTCGCTTCGATCAACGACTAGATGTCCGCTTCGAGAACCTTGTCTCTCGAGAATTTCAACGCAATCAGTCCCCAGAATCACAATGACCGAAAGGGATGAGATAAAGAGACGAGGCTGAGACCAGTAAATTATTGAATCGAGAAGCTGATCCTTACTCAACCAGTTCTCAGCCTCAAATCCCGAGGGCGGTTGGCTGCATACACTGAACCGACTTTGTACCACACACCTGCAGAGATTGACGCCTCGCTTTTGCTTTTGGAAGAAACGGAACAGTCCGCTTTCCCGGGGGCATGACCATCAATACTATCCTTGTGTAAGGACGTAAGGACCAGGTGAATTTGTTCCTTTCTGTCAACTCGACGATCTCCTGTCTGCATTGATCAAATTTCGGCTATCAATCGGTCAATAACAACATCACTTGATACATCCGGAAATAAACTTCCCTGTCAAACTACCTTCCCAGCATATCGCTGTTCGAAAGATATAAGGAAGGTGGATCGGACTAGTGACCAAACGGAGGAAAGTCGAAGACATCCGTATTATACCGAGGAGCGTCCTACTAAATCAAGATTTAGGAGAACGATCTCGAATATATCCGGCTTCTTCTTTGACAACGAAAAACTAAGGAGAACAGAGATGACATTGTGCTTTCTTAGCACGAAGGAACTTTCCTAGGGCATATTCTGAACAGGGAAGCTTAGGATATCTTCGGCATTCAACACTGGCTATAACTCGAGAGGAAGCCCACTTTCATCACAAACCATGACGAAAAGCGGCAATTGAGGAATGGGATTATCAACTGGTGTTCACCGTCGCTATTATCAACAAAGGACTAGTTATCCATTCCCTCGGCATCAGCCAAACGAGCGCGGAGAAGTAGCCAGTGATATCATTGCCGTATGCATAATCGTCACCAAAGGAAAAGCCAACAATCGCTTTCCTCGGCATTTCAAACGTGCAGACAGATCGCAATCATACTGCCCACCTAGATGGAAATGCATCGAAGGAGAGTAAAGTTTTCTTTCCCAAGCGACAACTCATCCGGCCATTCTACTTTTTCTGTTTCTTTCCTGCCGAAGCCAGCACGATCGGGGTTGAGGCTGAAATGGATCTGACAACACTTCTTCTAGCCCAAGCAAAGCCTCCCGAAGCTTGAAGATCGGCCGGCAGACTATCATATGAACTGTGGTCGTTCTCGACAGGAGATTGAGGTTGCTGAACAGCCATGTCCTCATCGTCGCTATTGGAGGTAAACTTAGCGGAAGGGAATCTGTTGCGTCTAGGAGACGGAGTTATGGGGTTCTTCTGACTGAGTCCCTTGGATTTGAATCGACGTGTCTTCACAGGAGTACCGAATTTGCTAAGGCGGTCCTTCTGGGCTTGATCGAAACGCTCAACCTCTGTCAGACGGCAGTTTTTCTCCACAACTATGCGATTTCGATCAGTAGGCATCTCATAGTCAACCAGACAATAGCACAACTCACCAATATCTTTACCATCACCTCCCATTCTCGCCTCGATCTGACCAGGGGCCTCCAATCTCCTTTGAACATGCAACTTCTTCATCTCCGACACCTTACGACCGTCTTTCCACTCGTCCAAATCGCCAATAAAATCTCTCTTATCCTCGCGCGCCCACATAATTCTCAGCGATCTCGTAATCCTCGCACCACGTTGTCTCTCGATAATAGGAAACAAACCTTTACGTTGCCTCAAAACCTTGTCGAGTTTTAGCGCAATCTGTTCACGACTGATGTCCTCGGCATATCTTTGGCCATGGAGAGCGATATTCAGCTTATGTCCAAAGGTTTCGTAAACATCGGCGGCATTTCGACCGGGTTCGATACGGTGCGCGCCTTTTGCAATGAGGGATAGAATTGTGTTTTCCTGTTAAAGGAGGTTAGTAGCTGGAGACGAGTGTGAAGGAATCTATATCAAGAGAAGAGGACCAAGGAGAAGATATCTTGTGACAAGTGGCGAGGGGATTGGAGACTGCAATCGTGGGCAGAAGAGGTGCTTGAAGATGCCTTTCTACCATACGGATTGCTGTCTGGAAAACGATCCCTCAATGAAGAACATGAAAGATAGTTCTGCAAGAGAGTCGCTTCTATCAAGGCCCTCAGATCAGAAACACGACCTCAAGTGGGGTGCACGGAGAGAGTGCCAATTCCATCTCATCTTGCACGCTCAACTTCCAACGAAAACGATCAAAATAGTCAATGGGTAGGTAAAGATGTAAGTAATGCGCGAATACGTGAGTGTGTGCAACCGCCTTCTCTTCTCTTCTCACTTAACCTAGGAACAAAGAACGAGTAAACAAACAAAACAAATACGCTCACCTCAAAAGTAGTCCACTCGTGCGGCGCCTCAGGCGTCTCAGACTTCTCGGACTTCTCAGGGTTGGTTGGTGACATTGTGTCTTGTATCTCGATCTCCTTTTGGAATTTCGTTGTGTTCAAAAGCGCAAGTGTTCCTAGCTTAAGCTCTCCGCTTTCTAAAAAGCAGATAATGGCAATCGCGATCGCGTGAGCAAGAAGCAATCAAGATCTCTTTCTTCAGCGCCTGCTCGTCGCCATCTTCACGATGGATAGTGTTTGAAATTGTTGTTGTTGTCGATGATAGAACATCTATCGGTTGGCGGGATGGGAAATGCCATTCTTTTCGGACCGGCAGAACAGAGGTAAGTTACACCGCCATAAGGCTGAGTATTTGGAAGCTGGGAGTAAAGGAATGAAGGGAGGCTAGCGGGTCCGCTGCCGCTGTCGATAAGGCTGAAGACGGGATGGCTGTATTGCTCATTTATGACATCGGGGTAAGATGAGATGGAATATAACATAAGAGGATATTTCCCAGAAGGTTCAACGGGAATATAGGTATAGGATGGACGTGTCTAGGACGATAATATAGAAGAAGAGGTTAAAGGAGGTAGAATAGCGGGATTGATAATAAAGTCGAGATGAAACCAGACAAGGTAGGGTAGAGAGCTGTGAAATTCAATACGGAAACACGAAGGATAAAAGATGGTACAGTAACATGAAGTAGAGACGATGTCACCTGTAATCAGGGAAGGCGAGACAGCATGCATGGAGATAGCATCAACTCTTACATCCATCTCAGAAACACGAAGAGTTGATGCAAATCCATGGTAGAGCATGAAAGAACCATAGAACCATAGAACCATAATATCATAATTGAAGACTAATCATTCAAGTCATCCATCTACACTGATCTAGCCACTCATCAAATGATTTACTCATTCGACCACCTTCTCATTTTCTCTCCCTTCCGTTCCAAGATCAAATCTTAGATCGAGGCACCCACCAAGCACATCACCACACCCTCTACCCACCTAGAAAAAATGCATCTACTACCTCTATGCGATCGGAATTATCACCTTCAATGCCCATGACCCTCCAGTCCGGATTCGGATGACTATGAGACCCTGTGTAAATGCCAGAATATCCAATCCGATCCTACCCTACCCCAACGCCTTGAATGCATAAACTCGCGAGCCACCTCCGCCTCCTTATTCCGCTAGTATATACCCTGGGTACGATACTGGAAGGTGTCGTATCTAGGCCATTCATTAGTAAGGAATAGAGGGAAGATAGAAGGGGGGGATAGAAATTGACATACAATCGTGTGTAATAACTTCCCAATGACTTCCCAATCAAGTCCGTCTCGACATATTGTTCTGCTTCATCAGCACTGAGCTGGAGCTGAAACCGTTGCCTTAAGCTGGTAACCGCTTGTTGGACGCCGTAGGAGAAACAGGGCATTTTAGATTCGCGGCCCATTATGTTGACTAAGTCGATGAGGTTGTCTGCAGATCGTCGTAGTGCTATTACTCTATTAGAATGCTTAGTCGACCGGTATTCGAATACATACCTTGGAATGCTTGTTTGCATAGCTTCTTATAGTCATCGTAAGCAGTGGAACCAACACCTCCCAATACATCCACATAATCTTGTGTCAATTTGAATGGGGCAGCTTCAAACCCAACCGACCCAGGCGAGTTCGAAAGCATGAATCCGAAATCGATGTGAATTATATGACCTTCATTGTCGATCAATACATTTCCATTGTGTCGATCCTTCAATTGAAGAACATAAGAAATGATGCTATAGGCGGCAAGAGATCGTTTGAATGCATCGACTGCAGCTTGATAAGGTTCGCTTTCTGGCGGACCGAATGCTTTCACAAAGTGATCTTTTAGCGTAGCGATTCTCCTCCTCGGATTTTGACCGGATTCGATGGTTGCAAGCGTCAAACTTCTCTTCAAAGAATGCAACGAGACTCCATTTGTGATGGTCTCGATCAAGCCTGAAGATTCTCCTGTAACTAGAATACGCATCCGCTTGACCCACACTGGTGTTTGTGCATCTTGCCAGATCTTATCACAAACTTGAATAAGTTGACATGCAAAAGCCTCTTGTCGCAGATCGGCGCCAGTCTTCACAATAACACTTAAAACATCCCAGTTTTTCATCCAGCCATAAGGGGAGGACTTCCGAATACGTTCTTTCTTAACATTCCAGGCTTCGCCAAAGGTAGCTGCACTTGGATCGTCTCTGTCTCCTTTCCTTTGAACACCACCAGTCTTTTGATCATTTTCCATTCGTGCAGCACCAGCTCCTCCATCTAGAGCACCATCCAAAGCAGTTACGTCTTCCAGTTCATCTGGGTCAATATTCGCTGCTGCAGCACTCGCATTGGCCATAATGGTGTCAAACGTTGGAACATTAGTACCCTCGAGGTCAAAACTTTGCTCCTCCAAGCTCTGCATGCTTGCAATGATTTTCGCTCGGATTGCGGCAACTTCATGTTTCGGACGTTTGCCGCTCGTAGACTCGAGCTGAGCTAACATCTGTGATGCAGTGCGCATATGAGTGGCTAGAGCAGAGAAATCCGGCTGATCTGGTGCTCCAGATCTACCAGGCATTGTCATTTTTCTCCCAGGGCTACTCGAACGTGATGTTGAATTGTCCGATGTCCGTGGTGTCATGAGTCCTGATACCTTCGATACTCCTGTCGCACTGCTAGGCAGAGGAGGTGGTGAGTTTTCATTTCCAGGAGAGGCATCTTCAGTTGCTTTGATCAATGGAGAACTACCGAGATCTCCTGACACGGGTTCAAAAACACTATCAGAAGCTATCTCGGGTGTTTTCGATCCGCTTGGTACTCGTGCGGATTCTGAGAGGTCGAATATTCGTCTTCGTCCGGACCCTGATTCTGTGAGAAGTTTTGCAAGCAATCTTTCATTATCAACGGCTGCTGGATCGAATGAAAAATCATCTCGAAGGACTTCTACAAGAAGTAAATATGGAACTTTTTCGGCGCTGTTCAGAACAGTTGCTTCCGCTGGATTGAGTCGGACGATACGATGATGGCGGCTTTTGCTTGGTACCCCATCTACTAGAGTTGCTGGGCAGATTATCGGAATGTCCACCTCAGCAGGTAAGTCTTGTGCGACAAGAGCAAGTTCGGCACGTAAAGCACTGAGGCGTGCAGGTTTAGGAACTATAACCAATCGATTCGAGATATCCTCGAGAGCAGTAATAAACTGGGTCTCGCATCGAAAGTAATTCTGACGCAATAGCTTAACCTTTTGGGCTTCGGACAAGGATGACGGGGTTAAGGGGCGAGAGAGATGGGAGGGCTTCCTGGTCGAAAAATCAGCAGGACGTTTAGGTATCAGGCCCGCTGTAGCAGGCGTTGCAGGCCGCGTTGCAGTCATCCTAGGAGACCGGGACTCGGGCAGAGGAAGAGATGAAGAACTAAGTCGAGCATCATTGGCTTGGAGATCGAGTTGTGCTGGCCGAGGTCTGGACTCGAGGGCCTGCCTTCTTGAAGCTGAGGACGGAGGTCGGGTAAGAGAAGATGCTCTACCAGTTTTCGGACGCCCTTCATATCCACGACTTGTGTTCATAGAACCACTGGGAATCCTCCCCCCTTCTCTCGTCCGTCTCGGCCGTATCGGCCCCGCACTTGTTGTATTGCTTCGAATAACTTTCTGTTGCGTCTGACTAGTGTCTGAAATCGTATCTCCCGTTGATTGCGGTTTCCGAGCTTGTGCAATCGCCAAAGGACCAGCCCATTTTGGCAGAAAAGGTACTCCTACACTGGCCAAAACAAAGCTGGCAAGTACAGTTACTGGAAGTACATTTTCTTTGATTTTTTCACTCCTGGTCGGTTCCCCAAGCCCAAAGACGATATGCTGAACCTTGTTGTATATCCTCCGACACGTCTTGAAAGCTTCGGACTGTGGATTTGAGGATAGGTCGTGGAGATATGTTTGAAAGAGCCAGAATGTCTACACCGACAGATTAATAATTGTCCAATTATCCCAGAGCCGTAGAACCCACAAGCAGTGCAGCGTTCACTGATTCCTCGCAGAGATCCAGTATAAACTCCTCCAACGCCATAGACTCATTATTCACACTTATTATAAGATGACAAAGCTGGGGGAGGAAGAATTCAATCTCCTCATAACTAAATTGCCGGAGCTTCTGGCAGAGGACATAATGAATTCCGACATGGTCTGCGTATCGACTAGAGTAGATTATTAGCCACCTATCATAGAGCGCGAAAATTGATGTTTCTTACGATAGGTATGCGACGGAGAGGAAAGGATTCTGGTTGAAGACATCGCTCTCGATGAACCGTTTGAGAAGGTTCCAAGACATTGGGGCAGCTCGGAGCACAAAGTATAACTGGGCGGAAGTTCGAGGCACACGCCTCCTATAATTTAGACATCAATTAGGTTGCCGTAAGAGAGTATTCATAGCTAGGAGAGCCATATAGAGTTAGTTTGAGGTCTCGAAGGTTGTCTATTTCGAGGAGCCACATCGGCATTGAGGAAGAAGTTTAGCCGATCCGCCCTAGCGGCCGTTTTTAGCTCCTCTAAACCCCTGAATTTGAGCCTCTTATATCTATCTGAATATGCATCTAAAGGACAACATCGGTACGATAGTAGTCAAAAGGGGACAATTCATTCGAGTCCCTCTGGTGGGACAACATGGTCATGGTCGGACAAAACAATATCCCTGGCTTGTCTGAGATGATAGATCACAGGGACTTTATCAACATTTAGTGTGAGCACATAGTGCCAGGATGAATGATTCTTCTTTGATCGTTACAATTCCAATTCCTAAAGTTTATTTGCTTCATTTTATTTCTCATTATATAAATTTTTCAACGTCCTTTCTATATCTTATTAGCTCTCGTCTAGTTGCTCCTCCTGCTGCTTCGTAAGCGCTGCTTGTAACCTTTGGTGATCCGCTACAGTTGGCGGATCCTTCTGCCAAGTAGCTACAGCTACAATCATCGAAGCAATAGCTACGTATAGACAGACTCTCATTTGATCATCGAAACTCTTGGCGAAGACCCTACCCACAGCGGCTTGTTGTATTGGAGTGAGGGAAGCGACGGTATTGAGAGATTTCTGAAGATTGTGCAGCTCAGCTGGGTTAAGAACCGAGGACAGGTCATGCGTGATGAGGTGATTAAGAATGACAGTGGCGATAGCCAAGCCGATGCTTCCACCTAGAACACGACCTTGAGCTATTGCGCCATTGGCAGAAGCTAAGGGATGACATGATTAGTGTTCAAATTTTTAGATGAAAGGGAAAAGGGTACAAACCTAGATTATCGGCGTCGTTGGCAAGTGTTATCATAACTGTAATGGAAGAGAAACTCATCCCAGTGCCCATACCAAGGATAGCTTGGTAAAAGAATTGGATGCCATCAATCTTATGCGAAGTTGGGAGGGACGAGAGCAAGCCAGTGCCGATTGACATTAGAACGCTTGCAACAACCAAGCAGTATGAGGTTATGTTCTTTTTGGAAGAGAGCATCCCTCCGAGGGCACTTCCTGAGAACGAATGAGCAAAATGCAGCTAGGTTTAGGCAAAGACGACCTACCAACAGCGGCCGTAGCGAGGAGAGGCATGAGATGAACACCAGCCATGATCGGACCATCTCCATTCACGAGTTGAAATCTGATGGGAAGGTTGATAATGACCGTGAAAAGTGGAAGCCCTGTCAAGCATGACATCCTTCTTCATTAGTAATGCAACCCCAAGAGAACAGCTGGATACAGTACTTACAAGATAGCGGGGCCAGTAGGTCGTTGCTTTGCAACAGAGAGTGGAAATATAGGTTTTAGATTCATCTTTGTCATTCCGCTTTCCAGAAAAAAGCTCCATCCGAAGAACGCTATCCAACAGATGCTTGATATGACCAAACTGGTAATGATTGGAGCGCTCTTCCAAGAATCTCGATCGCCGCCTGCTTGTTGAAGCGCGAAGAGAAGCAATGTTGAAGCTGCGAGAAGAAGTAGAGCCCCAGGAACATCCACCTCGGTGAGGAGCATGCTTCGAATTTGATTTTTGCGTCGAGGTATTCTCGGCCATGCTAATAAAAACGGTCCAAGAATGACTGCGGCCGCCGGTGCGTTGAACAAGTAAATCCACCGCCAGCCTGCTCTTTGTGTAATCACACCACCGAGGACAGGTCCTTTAAATGGTCAGCTGGGAATGATTTAAATAGATGATATCGTTCCTACCAACGATCGAGGCACAAGCAAAAGTTGCCCCGATCAACGCACTGACCAGCCCCCAAAGCCTTGCTGGAGAAATCTGTGGGACTACAATCATAGTCATAGAGAATAGACCTGAGCCTCCAACACCTTGAATCGTGCGAAAGATTATCAACTGTGTCAACGAGGTAGCCAGTCCGCTCGCAAGGGAAAAGACAGCGAAAATGAACCACGCGCTCAAGATTGCGGTTTTGCGGCCAATGGCATCGGAAAGTCTTGCGAAGATGACGGAAAATCCTAGACTGGGTTAGAAAGTGGTTCGTTTACAGGATTAAATCAACTTGCCCATATAAGAAAGAAGATATCCCAAGACCACCCAATTGGTCTAACCCCCATCGATCAGTTCCGTTTCAAAAATTTGTTCCAGAAAGCTCACCGTAAAAGAGTCATCGAAATACTCTCCAATCTTAACCAGTGCAGTTGCTGTTATAGATGTTTCGACGGTACTCAAGAACAAACCGAACAACAGTCTATAGTAAAACATAAGCTTCCTTGCAAGGTAGGTAATAAACATAAACATACGTGAACACCACCACCCGCAAGCGCCATCCTTCGAGAGGCTTGATGGCGGTTGTGGGGTCATATCGGCGTGTAATTTCAGTGCCAATTGTCTCCTGCACACCAGATTCAATCTCTGATATAGCCTCAATATCTAACTTCCCATCTTCAAGTTCGTGCGACCGGTCTGTCAGGGCTTCCGGCATCTAAAAAAGGGTATTTAGAGCACAAATATCGCTGGATGTCTCGCACGCAAAATATGAAGTGAGAAAGATAACGAAAGAACCAAATACAGAAACAGAGACACGATCAACCACGAGCTTCATAATATAAAAACCCCCGTCCTGTTGTTCGTGTAGGATCCGCTGCAAGGGTCACTGCTCTCCGGCCGTAGGCTGAGAACTTTGCCCCGACCCCGAAATGGTCAGCACCTGAGCTTGGCTTGCATGCGATGTGGTGGCGCAACTCAATCAGATACAGATCCTCACAAGCGAATGCGAAGTACGACACTATACAAAAGCGTCTACGCCACATCAGGCCTGGATTGGGACAGACCTCCGTCGGCACTAATATTAATCTACTGATGGCACGAAGTGGTGTGAATGAATTGAACTGAAGGATGAATACAATATTTTTAAATCCATGTCCTAGTCAGATTAGTGAACATATCTAACGTGAAAAGTGTTCTCAGTGCTTAGGCATATGCCATTCACCGTCTTCTGATAGAAACATCTGCCCACCCCTGCTCACCAGATCTTTTCCCTCGACAAATCATCCCGCCTCCTCTTCCAGCACCGATTTTCAGGTACGTAGTCGCCTTCTGTATTGACGATTATACTGGGAGTTTCACTCAACACCCACACTCCCTTTTCCTATAAGCTCTATTTGAATTGGATTGCATGTCCTTCCATCCAAATTATATTTCTTCCTACCTTCTTCATAACGATCACCTTACTTCGATTTACTCTTTAACATTTCTATTCCAAAACCTCTTCCGGAAGAGCAATAAGTATTGGAAGGGCGAGGCAAGCCACAGCACTGGCGAAGACTAGCTCGTTGTCAGATTTTTCAAATAAGAACAGAAAGATTTGGATGCGGTACTCACAAGCAATATAGCGAAAGCTAGTTAGAAACAGCATACGGATCTGTTCCTGTAGAGGGAGTGGAAGGGTTTTCGAGAAATTGATGTCTTTCAGGACACCCTTGATGATCTGTGAAGAGAATTAGATTCATCGAAATAATCCTAAGTTATGGAAGGTCAAATCAGTATAACTTACTCGATCCCGATTTGGATTTCCCTCCAAGCCACTTGCCAACAAAGAACGAAAAATTCCCTGCAACATCGCTGTGGATACGCCAGTACCAAGCATAGAGCCTATCTCTTGACACAAAAAGTAGTTGGTGATTGTTGTGGCAACCATATGACGAGGAGCTGCTGCCGCCAGAGCAACGAATGTTGCTGTCAAGATGAGAGCGAAGGTGAAACCAGAGAGGTAGATATATAGGAATTCTAAGACATGTGATCCCGGAGTCCATTGTACTCCGATCAAAAAATAGATGAGAACGCCGGCTACAAGAGCTGTAATGCTCTGAAGTTTCGATCGATGAGTCCTGGACTAATGAGCAAATTTAAGTGAATACATTCAAGGGTAGACTTGCCGTTTGATGATTTGGCCTCCCACAATAGAACCTGATGTGAATCCAAGTGGGGTTGCAATGATATAACATGCCGTTGTTGAGCTTCTGAATCCTTCTACATAAACAAAATAGGGTGCAAGATTTGAGACGTGCTAATGTCATATCAGTAATAGAACAATCAATAAGATCATTGATAATTAGAGTCTCACCGCAGCTCTCGCTATAAATAGAAATCCCTGAATACACATGTAGCCATTGATTACTGGGCCCATTATAGGCAAGAGAGGACTTTTTGCAACAAACATCTCCACAAGCAGGAACAAAAATCCAAATACCAGAGTCATTCCGACGTACAAGCCAAAATGTTCAGATGGAGGGTCAGATTCGGCTTGAGTAAGTTGTATAGCTTGGCCAGAAGCCATCAAAAATGAAATCATGGTAAGTGAGAATACTGCGAGCCCAAGTAAATCGAGGTCTTTGCTCTGGCTTGTGCTTTCCTTCGGTTTCGCAGGCTGACTTTCTGGCATCAGAACGAGAGAGGAAAGACAGCAGAACATTATGATGGGAACTTGGATGAGAAAGGACCTATGACTGTTAGCAGATAATTTATGGCTCGTTTGGAACAATATCTAATCCTAACAAGTTCCAACCAAGGCTTTGTGAGATGAGCGCGCCCAGGGGTCCTCCACAGCTCCGGCCCAAGACACTCACAACATTGATGTAACTTCTCACAGAGGCTACTTGGCTTAGAGGCACATTATCTACTGCGGTGAGTATTATAATAATATTGTAGAATCTGTTACTGACCAGTGATCATGACTGATAATAGTGAGAGCATACCAGCAGCCCCGATACCCGTGATGGTTCGGCCCAAAATAACGAACCAAAAGGACAGACCAATACCGCTAAAAGTATGAGCCAGCGTTATTTCAAAAATAGCAAGATCTTACCAGAACAAACATCCGATACCAAAAATAAAATAAGACCATACCAATGGTGCTTTTCGACCCAAACTGTCTCCTAATTTGCCATACTTTGGGCCAATAGTTAGCAAAGCTTCAACAGACCTGGGAGGGAAATCACTTACGAGAGGTAATGCTATACACTGGAACCCCGTGGAGTTAGTATTTTCCTTATAGAGCATGTATCAAGAGTAAAGAGGATTCAATGTTGCTAGATACGGTTGTCCTGAGAGCGCATCACTTGAGTTACTCTGTCTCGGGAGCAAAAATAACAAAGGATTGATAGAGCCCAGGGATCCTTACATAACCAAGATTGTAACCGGTAATGAGCCAAGGCGCATGTCGTAGTTTCCCTGCCGTAGATGCAATTTCGACATAAGTAGCCATGACAAAATACTGGTCAGCACCTGCGATGAAGACACCTGACTCCGATTAGTTGTAAAATTGTGTGAATAGAATTGAGATTAACCTATTAGAGCAAGGATAATGCCCAACATTTTGCTTCCTCCTAAACCTTTCTCGCGAGGAGTAAGGTCCTCATCTTCGTGGCTTGATTTCGGCCTGTCAGACTGTCGCAGGAGAGGACTTTCCTCATTGGGCGCCATGTGAATGATTTAAGAGACCAAGTAGACGGAATTGCCTTCTTGTTCGGTCTCACTCCTCTGCTTGAAAGTTTTATACCCCAAATGTTGTGTTTCCTGCCAGTGTCGACCAAGAAGCGACGCAGGAGAACCATAGGGTAAGTTTTAGCGATCGGCCCCCAAAGCTATCGTGAAAGAGAGCCTGTAAGCTCCAAACACAACCTCAACTCTTAGTAATTGAAGTCTAAGACGAAAGTCGCTTCTTTCGTCACAATTACGTTAAACACTACTCAGTGAAGCAACTCATTAAAGTAAAAAAAAACAAGAAGAAACTTAACTTGGGACACTCGAGTATTTAAGACAGAAAAGTTTCTTCGGCATGCAGAAGACGATCTTGATGCAAGGCGATCCACTACCAGCCGCTGGAAGTACAATGTCTCTGATGTTTGTGACTCTAGAGCATGTACTCGTACATGCATCATTCGTACGATCAATGCAGCGTGCTTTCCGCCACTACCATCTCTTGTGCTCCCCTCGGTTTCAGTGTAGCAAAACATTTCGTGATCCAGGACTACCCTCGACATTCTTGAAGAATGTATTCTTGAGTTCTTCCAATTGTTGATGTAGCTGCCCGCAATGCAGTGGGAGCAAAGGTTGGTTCAATGTTGACACCTTAGCACAACATAGTCGATCGTTCTCGGGATACCTAGGTGGTCTTAGCGGGAGCGCGATGGCAACACAGGCCGATTTGTTGGCCAGTGAGTCACCGGCGATCACTAACATAAAACCCTCCTCATATTGTGTGTTCAAATCGGACATGGGAAAAAGAAACCCGCAGCAGCGCCACAAATCACTCACCAATTTTGTAGGTTGAGCAATGTGCGAGAGATATCTCAGCTTCATAGTAGTTGACTATTAAATATGCACAGAAGTCATTACAGGTTATTTCCTTCATTTCTAAACCTCATATAATCTTCTCGTGTCAATTTCGTAAGATAAAGATACTGAGCTCTAGGACCTTGTCTCTTTTCTTCTTTGTACAGAGAAATTCTCAAGATGCATTCGTTCACTTGCAAGCCAGCGGCAAATGAATGCACTTTTAATATTTTCATTTTCATTTTCTTTCTCATTATTTCCTTTTCTGTTTGTATACAACACACAGCACTCGAAACACAAAGCCAGAACCTCATTACGCCGCTACTCCTCTCATGCTTATGAAACAACTCCCTTATCCCCGATGGGCTACTTCTTGGATAAACTTTGACAAATGAGCACTCAATGCATTCAAAGTAACAATCGCGACCACAGCCGAAAGGCAAGAAGGCGACCGCGAGGTCGTAGCGATATAGAACGAATCCAAGATCGAATAGAAACCAACATAATAACATTGTCGATCGTAAGTCCATCCCAACATCATTCATCAATCCGTAAGGTCTTCTTCTCTCTCAAGCCATCGCACTCTTTGTTCGCTGATGGTGTGACCTGGAGGACTTCCGAACGGTACTTTGAGGCTCATTTCTTCGGCGCAAGGCTTCCTCACGTTTGAAAACCATATCACACCAGCCTCGTTTGCCGTTCTCACCTTCTTTCCCAACGCACGCGTCGAGAACCTTCATCCAGCCTTCCTTATCAGCGGAGGTATCGGCATAAAAGTCAATTATTTCTCCGTTGTTAAATCGAATTCGGAAACCTTCTTCAACAAACATGTAACCTTCTTCCTCTTCAGCGAAGCCAGACTTGCGACGCTTACCGCCCTTGCCAATCGTCTCCTTTTGAGTCAAGGCACTTCGATCGTCGATCAACTTGGATGCATTGGCAAGATTTATTGTTGCACGAGGTTGACGAGTGGACTCGTGGTAAGCTGTTAGCTTGCTACCAACAAGCTTAAAGTAGCGACGGCGCCAGTACTGAAATGTGTTAGCTGCAAATGCCTAGAAATATCAATATAGATAGCTTACCGGACAGTCACCACCTTGCTGACTTAGATGACCCTCCCAGTTTCTGGATAGAGCAATTTCAGCCTCCTTCATCTCTCGAATACAAGAGTTCATGCTCTTAGGCATCTCCTCATCTGTGGCGCCCTTTGGTTTAGGGACGAACAGCAATTGAAGTTCAAGCTTTGCAACTTTGTAGGGTGCTCTACGCTGAACAACAGTGTTCCCTCGCTTGCTCTTAACGCTGGACAGATGGGTAGCTTCTTCAGTGGCCCATTCATTAAAACAAGAGACGTCAACCACATATGGACGACCGAAACACCGGGACTCGTGGTCCTTAAGGCAGACGTAGGATCGACCAAAGCTTCCATCCTCTGCAGCTAATGGAGAGATAAGATCCCAGGCTGTTGGCTGCACAGATGCTCGCTTTGCTTGAGCTTCTTGTTCTCTTTGTTGAGTGATACGCTGCTCTTCTTCTCGTTGTCGCATCTCTAGCTCCTTGCGCTTCTTAGGCGAAGCAAAGACTCTGCTAAAGGTGGAAGCTTTCGAAACCTTCTGTTGTTTTGTTGGAGATTCTACAACACGCTTTGGCGCCGGTTTCACGAGCTTAGCATTCAGAGTAAGTTGAAATTCGAGGTCATTAGGAACAACAAGCTCAAATTCTTGACCAATTGGAGCCTTTCTTCCAAGCTCCAACCAGGCTGTGGTGACACAGTGGACGCCATTGTCAAGTGTTAGGCTGAACCATGTCTGCTCGTCTTGTAACAAAGTTAGTAAGATAAGAGTCAAATTTCAGGAGTCTTACTTTTCGGTAATGGCAAATCTAAGTCCTTCACGCCAATGACTTTGACAAAGAGACGACCTCTCTCTCCCCCGTCTTCAGGAACTGGCTCCGTGACATACTCTTCAGAGACTATACCTAGACCAGTAACATTGCTCTCTTGCCCAGGCATTGGTGGAGCTGGGCCAGAAATTGGCTTCTTTCGAGGATTTGCTCGATTGTGCAAGCTATTTTTACGCTGCTGACCATTCCATGGCTCAACAGTCCAGGATTGAGGACGATCTGTTTTGACTGGGGAGTTACCTGCCGATCGAATGTTGTGGAAAGCATCACCTGTTTCGGCACTACTGGTTGCGACAACAAGTTTGGTGTTCTGTCTCATCAAGTAACCGCGCTGTTGACGAGGAGTAATGTTAGCATATATACGAGAAGAAGAAAAATTGCTAGAGTTGGACGCTTGTCCCTGAATATCAAAATAAGCCGAATGTGAAGAAGAAAGGTCAAACGCAACCTTTTGGGCTTCGATCACCCTGTCGAAGTCTTTATCAAGACCCAACCCAAGATCACCCCCAATGTCAAGGGTCAAAGATCTCTTTTTGAAACTTGGATATCTTTCGACTCCACCCTCTACGTCGCTTTGAGTCTCTCCGTCGTTGTCAGGAGACTCGGGTTCTAGGCTCAGGGATGGACGATTACGGTGGCGTTGAGGAATCGGAGGAATAGAGGGTACCTCTCCGCTAACGTTCCGTCTCAACTCCCTCATAGCAGCTAGGTCCGCAGGGGTTGCGGATGGTCGCGTTTTCAACTTTGAGCCAGACGCAGATTTAATTGTAGCAATTTGTTCCGGGACACTGGGAGAGTCGCGAGCTGGTGAGTCGGAAAGTGGGTGACGAATCACAGATTCTGGAGTTCCAACATCGTACTCATCGTCTTCTTCAGGTCCCCAACCAGATCCATCATACTCTGGCTTGGAAGGAAACACAGAGCGTTCTACTGGTGTTTCTGGACGTTGAAGGTATTGCTGGGCATCAGTCATCGACATTCGCTTCTGGGATTTTTCGGTCTCTTGCGGTGGTGGAGGCGATGGTGTCATATACGACTGCATACTGAGACCAAATTCATTGCTATTCAAGAAACCAGTGAATTCTGGAAGTGAATTCTGACTCTCTTTTACTGGGTCTCGCCCGATTTGTTTACTAACAGGGCTGAATGGACGGGGAGTTGGTGGCTCTTCATCTTCAATTGAGCTCTTTGATTGAGTTGTTGGGCTCTGGTTTGAAGGTGTTATATCCGAATATTGGCTTTCCGATTCGTCTGCAGCAGGTGCAATTTCCTCGCTGTAGTCTTCCAACCTAGATTCCGATTGCTGGTACATCTCGGGAATATCATAGACGTCGATTTCATCATCTTCATCTTCATCAGGCTCGCGTTTAATGATAACGCTGTCCTCATCCTCCATGACCGAATCATCTTCAGTGGATGGAATTGGAATATCTGGGTCAAGAGGAGTAGGTCGCTCAGGAGAGCCTGGCATTGGAGACGAGAAATTGTATTCGGAGTCTCGTGATGGGGAATCTTGGCCGTTGACTTTGCGCAGTATTGATTCTCGAGAGATGCGGGGCGGCAATTGATATGTACCTAGACCTGGGAGGTCATCCACAGTATCTTCATCCTCATGTATATCGATCGATCGCTCGCGGTCAGGAGTTTGGCTACTACGCTCTCGAGCACCAGCTCGTCTCATGCGTCGTTCCCGTTGTTTCTCCATCTCTGTCTTTGGTTTGTCTTCATCTTGAATCATCATCAACTTAAGTCTATCTTCCAATGACATTTTCCCACCGCTCATCCCTTGAATATCAGACTTGCTTACAGTGGGGGCCGCTGGTGGGGATGGTAGGTTTCTTGTTGAGTTCTTGGCTCGTTCAGCAGCAGCAGAAAGACCATTTGACGAAGTAGAATTGGTTCGCTTATGACTACTCATTCCTGGGATTGGTGGTAGCGGTCGATGCTCCCCATTAGAGTTTAGAGAGTCAGTACGCGTGCCGGCTGGTCTACCATGGGAGGAGGTTGGTCTAGCATCTGGCATTGGGCTTCCTTCGGGCCCTTCAAATGGATCATCGAATTGTCCAGAGAGAGCACCCATGCTGTGATTGCCTGGGCTCATATGTCTCCAATCCTCAGGTCCAACAACAGGAGTTTTATCAGTATCTTCGAGAGATGCATCGAAACTATCATCTTGCTCAACGGATTCACCGCGGTTGTAGCTGTCTTCGTCATCTTCTTCTCCTGAATCATAGCTGTTTTCGCGAGAATTCGTTCCAATTGAAGATAAATCCGGAGTCGCCATTTCGTACTCGTTGATCTGTGGAGGAGCAGCATCGAAAGTAACACTTTTAGCATGCCTATGAAGGATTCGTCCAGGCGGTAGTTCTCTCTCGTCACCAGAATGATCTTCAGACCAGGTTCCATTTTCTGAATCGAAGCTAGATTTGCCATTGAACCGTGAGGAAAGTGATGACTTTGTTGGAGATATTTGATCCTTGCTCGGTGACCGCAAAGCATTCGAACTGGGCTTGAGAGGAGTTCTGTTTGGGCTGCTGAAGGGGTTATACAAAGGTATGTTGCTTTTGCTCTCGTTTCGGTGATGTCCCAACGGATTACCTCTTTCAGAGGATCGAAGACTATCTATTCCAGCCCCGCCGTATGCATTTCCTTGTGTCTTCGCCAAAGGTCGTTCAATGACAGGAACAGAAGCGGGGTCGTATTCTTGCTTTTGTTCCCGTGCGAACATATTGCTATTCTTCACACGCGACGCACGTTGTAGACGCTCGATTGATGATCTTCGGGTGGGAGAAGGAGATGACTCTCTGCCTGCGAAGAGGTTCTCCGAATTGAACTTGGGTGTAACAGCCTCACGACCGTGCCAAAAGAGTCTTGGTGATGAATTGCCTTCAGATGCATTGAAGGGTGACGACTGGAATGGAGACGAGTCCCCATTAGGGATCATCTTCTATGGACGGAATTAGCTTTTATTCTCCGACTGCCACGACGATAACTATCTGAGGAATGTGTACCTTAGTCGTTTGGTTGAAACTAGGGGAATTTCTTCTTTGCGCAGTTGGAGCAAGTTCGGAAAGAGGGCGAGGTAATGATGAACCATTGATCTTCATTGGCGACGTATTGGGTGTACCCTTCTGGATACGCAGAGGCTGGACCTAAGTTCTGTCAGCGACGTCGGACTTGACTATTGTTGGTAAACAAAGCCTTGTTGCGGTCCTTACAGGCTGCGATGGCGAAGCCATCTCTGTTCTTCAACCTTTCTCGGCGAGTCTCTTTAAATCTTCCAACCCAATTGTATCCCCAGAATAGCTACAGCTCGAAGTGGTAAGGGAATGGAATAAAGTGTGGAATGTTGATAAAGCTTTGACGCGGTGAATGCGCGTCAAGTAATTGCGAGTAGCGAGTGATGAAGAAATGCAGTGCAGAAAAGGATTGACACCTCTTTGAAGAGCACCGCAATGGATGAATCTGCGATGTAATAGAAGAAGCGAATAATGATCTCAGATGCTGGGTGTAGCTTATGAAGGTCAGTTGTGTTTAGATGACCCCTGCCTTGTTTGGTGGGTTCCGTTGCTATGGCAAACGACTAGCTGAAACGGGATAAATCAATTTTCGCCGAAGCACGTGATTCTGATTTTCCTCTCATTTCCCGTCCCTTCCTTCTCTCTCCCTTTTCTTTCCCATTCCCGATCGCCCAAGCATCGTTTGGAGAGGGCAAATATTATCATAGATTTAGATATTTGCAAGCTCACAGTGTTTCGATAATGATGTGATCGATCACAACACGCGAGGCTTCCTGCTTGCCCTTGTCCTTAATTGCTTTTGTACCTATGCTTACAACGGACATAATAGTTTAATGATTTTCAATTACTTACAAGTTATTTTCGAAAAGTTTCGGTTTATGTGCAGTTTTAATATCAGACTAGAACTTACCTGGGAACCTGACTCCCAAACTGATGGAGTCATTATGGGTGCAATTACGATCAGTAGGTAAGATGCATCTATTTCGGCGTTTGAGTACCTGCCTTTCGTTCTCTGTTTTTGCCGCCCTGCTAAAGGTAATTGCTATCGCTTTCACCTTAAGTATTGTAGCTCCACTCCGAAGGAATAAATAAAAGGGTTCATTAAGTTCCAACTATCCTGACAAAAAGCAAATAAATAAAACTCATAAATTTCAAACTTCAAAGCCGAATCGTACTTTTCCGAGTCTCATCTCCCAAAGAATTTCCCAAACTCTCTTCTATCAAATTATGGCCATTATTTAGGCAAACCCGTGCTTCTGCCGCTGGTGAGCCTTCAATTTCTCAGCACGACTGTAGCCCAAACCGCGGTTGTTGGAGCATCCGGGCCAGAAGCAATGATGTCTCATACCAAGATGGATTGATTGATAGTGACGGTCAATATCACTGGCACGAGCGAAAGTCTCTGTACAGCCTAGCCAAGTGCAATGCGCGCGTGGAGGCAATACCCATGCATTCTGTCCGTGACGAAGAACAGGGTCCAGTGTTGCAACACACGATGCACCGCCTTGGTTTATCTCGGACACAAAGTTATTGTCGTATATGTAATTTACAAACGCCTGATTGGACATCGATCCACCCCCAAAGTTGGTGACGTCTACGGTGCCGCTCGTATTGATATCTCTGTGGCCTGAAAGCGAAATAGTCTGATTGAAGTTGGGCATCCAGTTGTCTTGCTGTTGGATATCGATGAGTTCCTGACCAGGCAGTGATGGAGTTCTGAAATCTGTAAAGCAACTATCATTGCTACTCTCTACTTGTTCGGATTCAAATACGCCATTAATTTCTGGGAAAGCAGAGGCACAGGTGACATTTGGACTGTCATAGAACATTCCTCTTTGAGAGTTCCTTGTTATTCGATGACCTGTTTGAGTGAAATCATCGGAGCGGTAACCAGCAGTATTTACTTTCGTAGAATCCCTGTCGCTATAACTCTCTGCAGCGAGGGTAGATTGTGGAAGAGAAGCATGCTCATACGTATTCACTCCCAAGAAGTTGAAGCGTTCCGCACACACGTCTCTTGAGATCTCAAAAGGGTTTCCATAGTCATGGTCAGGGACCGCAGCACGTGTTGCGGAATCACGTGTACTGGTTTCCACGTCCCGGTTAGGAGTCGGCACGACTTCCAATTGGGTCGTGGCGCCTTCTAATTGGCAGGCGGAAGTGAGAAAGCCTCTCTCCAGAGTTGGAGTTGGAGGGCTTCAATTTGATTAGTAAAAAAAAAGACATGTGACTTACCTAGCTGCAGGCAAGCCAAAGTGTGTCATCTGACCAAGTTGTCCAATAGCCGAAGGGAGCCAATCGGGTTGCATTGGCGCAGTTTGGGGCGAGGGCGAGGGCGAGGGCGAGGGCGAGGGCGAGGGCGAGGGCGACTGCATGATGGCGGTGCAAGCGATGTTGGATTTTGAGCCGAGCCTTGAGAGAGGTATTTGATTGGAGAGGATGAAACAAAACAGCTGTGTGTTGAGAGGGGAAAGTGGTTTTATTTGTATCTGGACCGAAATCAAATTCTGTGGCGGAGGCTATGATTTACATGAACATTTGTGTTTTCTATCCGATTTCCATGATCCTAAGATAAAATCAAATTCAAGCACTGTCATACATTCTTTATTTTTTATTTTCCAACTTCATTGTAGCCTAGCATGTTTTGTGGATAGTGCTGTCCATGATTGTGTATTTCTGTTGGTCTCAGACCATGCAAGAAAATATCATTTCAAACCGAGTAACGTCTTTTCGTGATGCATATAGGGGAAGCGATCTACATCTAAAAGAGACTAGATTATCCAGTGTTTGATTTTCTGTTTACTGAGAGAGCGCTTTTTTACATGGGCTACAAGACCGAAGTTATCACTAAAGGGAGTCGATATCTTCTACGGTTTATTTCGTGGAAGGAGGACAAAAATAAACACCATTTATTTGACCGCCCAAAAATCCAATCTGCCCTCTTTTTGCTCGACGAATCAAAGATCCGTAGCACAAATTCTAAGTTGAGCTCCAAATATTTGATCTGGCTCGTTGTTGCTTGCCGAGATACAGCGATCGCTTCTCTGCGAGTCAAAACCGGCAGCTCGATTTGCTTTCAGCTGATTGTTTTCTGAAAAGCCAAGATTTCCCGTCGATCTTTGAAGCGGTCGTTGCCAACAATATTATAGTAGTCAGTGGCTGTTATCATCATTGCAGGTCATAGTGTACTATGAGGCATACACCAGCAAGATATCATGACAGTTGGAGCTGGAAAACACAACACAAACATCTGAGTGAAAGTTAAATCTAAATCAAAACAGTCATACAATGAGAGGAGGAAGAACGTTCTCCCGGGATAATCATATCTCAGTTAGACAAACCTCAGGTGTCAACCAGCTGTTTTCTTGTAATTTTGATTGTAAGTTTAAAGATGACGATTATATCATTCCAGCAATGCATCTCGTCATTTTCATTTCATCAAGAGAAGTTTTATTAGGCAAAATCTATATCTTATGAATCGTGGTGAGCAAGAAACTCATTATGCTTGTTGAAAACGAACACGGCGTAAAATTAAGCGAGATTTTGAACTCTGTACGAAAGGGGTCAACAAACCAAAATCTCTCTCAAAACGCAATATAATATTTGTAGAAGATCAGAATTAATCATATCGATAATTTTAGAACATCAGGCTACACCAAATAACCATAAAAAATCTCAGAGTTTGCTTTGAAGGCTACTTTCGCAATACTCAGAACTTTTCTTTGCCAAGATCTGAAGAGAAATTGAACGAGGAAACCCGATATCTTCAGTGAAAGCTAAATAAGTGCATATTTAAATTGCTTTTTTGAATTATAGTGTGTGTCCCCTAAAACATATAGCTTTTTCAGCTCAATTTTATAAACATATTTCTCATAGCAATAGGAAGAATTCCATAAGCTTCAGATCGAAAGGCTTCAAATCCCAGCCTTACCATTTGAAACAGCCTGTGATGAGTTTAAAGTCACAATTCACTCACGTAAGTTTGTTAAAGCTTCAAAGGACATTATTGACTCTGCTTTTTGAAATAATGATTTCAAGATTGCTAGGCTTAAAAATTTTTTACTAGCAGTAAATCACCAAACAAGATTCATATACACACCTATCTAAACGTATCTAGAAGTATTTATTTCTTCTCGGTGGCAGTCTTCGGAAACATTCACTAGCATAGCAATGAACTACTAAATATAATTCATCTACAAACCTATCTAACTGTATCTAGAAGCATGTATTTGTCCACGATAGCAATCTTGGGAAACATTTTACTTGCAATAAATCACTAAACATAATTCATCTACACACCCACCTAAATGTCAGTCAACACACTAGAGACACAATGAAAACAAGACATATTTCGTCTGAAATGGCATTTTAGTCATTTCAAAGATTTTAAATAATACTACACTAGATGACATGCTTGACAAAGACGATCAACATGTCAGAGATTGAATTTCAGATTATTCCATCGATCTTGAGTTGCGAGCTACGTAGATCTGCATTAAGAACTAGGAGATTTTGTTTGCTCTCCTCGGCTAGTCAACCGTAACCCGTCGAAATATCATTCCTCTTTTTGAGATTCTTGAACAGAACACGACCACTTCTCCCATTTTGCATACTCAAAGTCTTCAATGCCCGGCCTTAGCCTTTCTGCCAACAAAGGCTTGCTAGATTTTAAATTGCTGAAATTCCAGAGATCTCCATGAAAGACTACTCAGACATTTGTCCTTGGATTCATAGCTCCTGTTTACTTCTATAGCAGAGGAAACTCGAAGAGAATTATTATTTGATACGAATCTGGAGGAACTATGTCATTGTTAATGGTTGGATATATGACCTTGAAAATGATTGACTTCGGATGATGCTCAACTGGAGCTATCTCAAATGAGAGCAGACCAAAGTACTGAATTAAGGTAGGAAATTGTAGCACGAGTTTTTTTTGAAGAAAATTTTAGCAGGGTAAAGAACACTCAAACCTTTGAGAAGGGGAATTTTCTTTTCGGGCTATGATCCAATCAATTTTTCCACCTGTCTTTATGAATGTCAAATCTCAGTTCTTTGTAATTTTTCGTTAATTCTTGAAAACAATGTCCAAGATTTTAAATTAGTGAATTGAAAGAGATTTTTATATCAAGTGTATCCGGATTCTGTAGTGAATTCATTTCCCAAAAATTATCATCTATAGTTACACAAGATAGAGGAGATACAGGTAAGGCTGGGTCATGAATCTTTAAGAAAGCAAATTTTATTCGATATCTTCTCCCCACACTTCTCTGCCTTTCATTCTCGTTCCAGTTTCTGACTCTCAAAATCAAACGTTCAAGTCAAACCTCAAATCCACACAAGCAAGATTATCCTTCTCGTCAGCTAAAACAAGCAGGGACTACAATATTCTAGTAGTCTTTACAAGTAATGTTCCGCAGATGTTGACAAGAAATACGAATTGAATGAAATAAGTATAAATTTTTAAATTGATTTTCTCTTTTATATAGTCTTCGAAATCTTGATGAGACTGTAGGAGACTGTGTAGGACCGACGATAAGGTTTTTTTTCTAGAATTTGAGCAAATTAGAGTTCAATGTGCGTGACAAATAAAGTATATTGTTAAGGTATAGCTTTAAATTGTCTTAAAAGATAATTATTATCTATCTCATCTGGTAAGGCTGGGAATGATAGATGGGAGTCATGTTCTGAAGAAGGAATATTTGACTTCCAACAACGTACAAACACCCCTAAAAAAACCTACAGTACTAGAACTAGCTTAGAGCATTATCCCTTAGATAGCAAAAATTAACATAAACATTTTTCTATGCTAACTAAGAAGTGTTAAGATGTTTGGTTATAACCGTGATATGGCTTACATTAGTTTGAGAAGAATATGAAAGGAGGTACATAAAATTTAAATCTAAGTGTGGAATTATCAGTCTGATGATATTTCTGTAACTCCTGCAGGTCTAAAAGGCCTTTATGGCCACGCTAAAGAAAGAAAATTGTGTAGATATTGTGATATTAGTTTCCAGCAGAAGCCTTTATCTTACTATTTGGCAGCAAACGTTCTGATCGCAGAGAATTCAATCAAAAAGAAGGCTCATAATGAGTTTTATCACACTCTCCTAAAATTCATGTTTGCTTAATGAGTGGCTCGACTTTCAGAATTAAAACGCTTGAAAAAAACCAATATACAGCTTCTTTCATGATTCACACCTCTCAGGTATTTTCAGCTTTGAAAGAAATCATGGCCAACACACTTCCGCCAACATTCATGATTCACAGTTACATTGTAGTAGCGATGTATAAAGTATCTAAGATCGATCATCTGCAAAATCTTGAAAGTATCAGACGGAACTTCAGAACTCCAAAAGTTATTTTAGTAAGGCAGGATATTTCATCAGAAAGAGCTCCAGCAGTATCGAGATTCTCAGCTTTCGGATCTGGTACTTTGACAGCAAACTTCTCTGGTATTTGGCGTAGCTTCAGCCACTCCTGGAGGAAGGAGGTTAAGTAGTCAATCGACGAAGCAGTACTGTAAGTATGGATCTGTCTAATTAAGCAAAGAAACTAAATAGAAAGGCAGTCTCGACACCATATTCGAGCAGCCGGAGCCGTGAATACATCTCATTCCACGATGTCTGGTAATAAGAACAATGAAGATGAGCAGCAAAAGCAAGAGAAGGAAATGCAGAAAAAAAAAGAGGAGGACAAGAAGAAGGGAAATGGAAAAAAGTGTAAGCACGTGACAATATCCCAAAAACTCACTCATATTGAAAGTTATAGCTTCAGGATCGATTGGGGATCGTGGAAGCTTCACAAAAGTCCCTCCCCCAAGAGAAATAACACAGGTATGAGATTTTCGAGGTAAAATTTATAATCATGCTAACAACTAGGAAGGCTTCTGGTGATCCAAATGAAGAGGAACTGGCCAGTAAGGAGAAACGCCATAAAGGTTACAAGGGCAAGGGCCAATAAAGTCCAAACAATATTGGTGGAATGATTTTCGATTTGGTTGACATTTTGATGGGTTGAGGAATACGGAAAATGAAAAAGTGGTACGGCGTTCTTGAGATTTCGGGAAACGGAAGCATTGTCCATCTGCAGGTAGCCGGTAAAACAATCCAGCGGTTTTCTCGGTGTGTGCCTCGTAAATTCCACTGCATAATTAAACGTAACACTAAAGTGTTAACGTGCTGCGAACTAGTTTGTTTGAGTGTCTTAAGTACCCGCCCTATTTCCCCTCTTCTGACACTTGAAAGTTCAATGTGCTATACTTTGAGCAATGGCCACCGAGCTGTCTTCCCAAGAAGACCGAATCGAGAGAGGGGAGAATATACCGCTAGCAGATACGGGTGATCACTTGCGGCCTTATGATTCTGTCTTGAAGACTGTACTTTCATCTACAACGACTGATGCTAGGGAATCGAATCTGGCCAGACCTCCTCAAAGCGGTAAGGCTGGGGTTTTAAGAGAAGACAATAATTTTACTTACCGATATAAGAATGGAAGATTACACTTCGAAACTGGACCAAAAGCCTTCAGCAGCCTTTGATAAGACTTCGAGACGGCTTCTTTCCCCCAAACAACGCGAGTGTACCACGACACGGAATCATACGAAAATGTGAGTCCTCATCAGCTGCTGATAAGTCTTAGCCTGACAGCTTCACAGTGGAGGACTGTCCAAAAGGTTATCCTCGACTAGCTGCCTTGCTGGACTGCGATGAATCCTTCATGGTTTACCGGCGCTTCGGTTTCCTTCAGTCACGATTACTATTATACAAGCAGGATCAACTGCGTGCCCTCGAAGCAGAAATTGATCGTTACGACAAGTACGATGAAGAAGAATATCCACAATTCCTTGTGTCAAGAGTCAGAGATGATGCATTGGCTCCCGACGGACGAAAAAAATTGATGGTTGAGATCGAGAGCCTATTTAGGGAGTATAGTAAGTGGAGATCCAAGTAGACGCGGACCTTTGGGCTAGAGGATAATGGTGATTATTGACTTCTTTCAGCTAGCCTCCTCTTGGTAGCTCGCGACCTTGCAGCACTTGATCGACCTCCGCCGAGGGACTACCTCAGCGTCAAATATTTCTTTGATAAAGAGCCATTGGCTGTGAGTGAGTGCTATATAGATTATCGAGAGGATATTATCTCTCTCAAGCCTGGGAGAGAAAGAACATGGCTGGACGCTGTCGTTGAAAGTGTTCTGATCATTTTCTCATGCCGCTTGATTAGAGTAGGTTTTCGAAGCATCAAGCATTTCAAAGTTGACTAACAACGCCAATAGTATATCTTTTCTTCTTTGGTTCGTCCATGTTTCGAAAGCGTTCAATTTACTGACATAGTTTAGGAACTTCGATTGAAAGCTGACGCTAAAACGTTGACTCTTTTCAAACGAGAGCGAATTGAGTTTATCGTATCTCTAATCATAACCATAGTCATTCTCGTCCTTTTGGTTTTACCAGTCTGGATCCTGTGGCATTTGGAACAAAAGTATCAAAAGTCAGGTAGTTTGACAAGCGGTATAGCAGCGAAGCTCATAGGAGTGCTATTGTCCTTCACTTTCATTTTCTCGGTCGTTCTCCTCCTCTTCACCAGGGCGAAAAGACACGAGATCTTAGCATCTGCTGCTGCGTAAGTTGGACCTACAGCAAATTTCATAATACTGAGCAAAATAGGTATTGCGCTGTCTTGGTCGTGTTCCTCGGAAATGTTGCACAGTTAGCCTAGAATTTGACAACAAGCACCAAATGAGGTAGAATGTCAGGTTGGGTTATTAGGTTGGATATCGCGTTGCTGTGGATCTGGATGATGATAACGACGATGATGATAATGATTTTACGAATTATGCAACATATTTGTTAGAGAAATAAGATGAAGATTGAATGGAGTCGTACACAAATTGCGGCTGCAAGCTTGGCGGGGGCTGAAGCTTGATTGAGCCTCACTGGACTAGGTCCCAATCATTACTTACTTCACTCTACTGGAATGCGATCAGTGGTAAATTAATAATCACTATCTTTACTCTATTGCTGAAATCTCTTCGTGCATGTAGCTAGCATGCATTGGCTCCAGCGCACTTAAGCTACTCTCCTTTGGTAGGTACTTATTAGGAAGTTGCTCTCACGACGCATTAGGTCATAAGTATGAGTTTTGATATATTGAGTCACGTCTCCAAATACAACAGTAATTACTTCTAGTTATTGCAATCAAGTCCAAGCTTTTGAGGCAACCAGATATGAACTGCAGTCCTGCTCTTCTACCGCATCTTGGTTTCCATTGATCCTATCTGAACTTCAATTGCATCTTGCGAATATCACCAGATGACCATGAACTTAGAGACAATGAACACCAATCAGAAAATTTCTCGTTCTTTTAAACAGCTTTTCTCAAACTTCTTTGTTTTGAGTCTAAGGCTCATTTCTTTCAAAGAGTCAACAAAGCAGCCACCGTGAACGGAATGGTTGAATTAGGACGAAATGTGTTAGGATTCAAGGATCCTAATTTTCAATTCTTCTTGAGAGATATAATATCCAAATGTCAACCATCCCCGAAATCACCGATCTCGCCATTCGGCATGGCTACAACCCGATCCCTCCTCGAAATCCAGCAGTTCCCTTCACGGCTGAAGACCTTACCAGGATTCGACTCCACGAGGCTTATCAGCGAGAGAGGCTTCACGGCTTTACGATCAGTGAGTTGCAAGAGATCGGATGCTGGAATAAAGTAGACGCCCTGAAGAGCGATTTGGATTCTAACAATTCCCCAATTCATCCGTTGTATGAACGAGGGAAATGGAGAGTCTCGGAAGACCCCATTAATTTCAGACAACTTCCAGGGAACTGGGAGGCGAAGAATGATGTTATATGGGATGCAATTCTCCCTTCTCTGAGAATAGCGACAAGATTGTTGAATAGTTCTCATAACTGGCCATGGTAAGTAGTGTCTAATCATTAGGGTACTGATACTACTACTCTACTAGGCTTGATGCTCTCATTTATGGCGACTGGCGGATGCTTCTACCTAGAGAAGTTGACGATGGTTGTCCTCCCACCCATGACTTCTACTGGGTTCACTGGTTCCACACTCGTGATCATACTATCGCTGCAAAAGATATCGAAGGCCAAAAGGCGCTTGCGCTCCTCTTTCCCAAGTATTTCAATCTCGGTATTAACTCCGCCAAAGAAGACTCAGATTGTCATGCATACTGCAGCTCAATATATAATCGTTCGAGTCCAAGAGAATATGTTGGAAGCAGGATCAGTCTTATGGCACTTCTTGTTAGACCTCTATTACGAGATGATCTTCCGGTGTCTGAAAGATTGGTCCATCAACTCTCGCTAGCTATAACAGTCAGTAATACTGATCTAACTTCCAATAATGAAAGCAAGAACACTAACTAATATAATCACAGCTTGTACATGAGACTATGGCCAGTCCTTGTAATCCGTAAAAGGGGATTCATTGCTAACTTGTGTTTAGCATGGTCTGACCGCTTTTGTAGCAGCCTATCAGAGAAAGATTGCTGGATGGCCAGCAGAACCGGTAATTCAAAAATGGGTTTTTTTGTGCTCATCTAATTAGAGCATAGTTTTTTGAACAAGAGAATATTACAGAAATAGGATGGTCCTGGGAAACTTCTGTAGGTTCTCACTTCGAATCCAGCAACTCATCATTGATCGCCCTCTAGGTCTTCGGCGGGCTTGTCGAGGAAGGGTACAGAGGCTTGTCGGAGGCTTCTATCCGTGGGACTGGTGAGCCTCATCAGGTAGGCATATTCCTCATACTGCTTTGCTGCGCCCTCTAGACGAGCTCTGGAATTTGGCAACTGGATAATGGAGGAAAAAAAGCCAAGAAATTACACCACTCTGGAGGCCCCTTTTAATTTCTTGACACCCACAGTGCTAATTGAATTATTAGTGTCTCTATGTTACAGATTGGCCGAACTGGCAAGGATATCAAGATGGTGACTGGGATCCGAAAGCGAGTGTCATGAGATATCGAACCACAAATATGTATCAAAATGGGTCTCTGTTTGAAACTTGGCCCATGCAAGTTCAATTCATCGAAGATTTACAACAAGAACTTTATTGGACCAGAGTGGGCAGGTTTGGTCTGAAAGCATTTCGCACTCCTAAGATATGCGGTCTTCGACGTGTCCGTGGACGTAAAAAGATAACCATTCTCGGTCCCGACTACCACTCTTGGATCGATCAAAATGGCAAACCGATTCAGCATCCCGATCCTGAACCTCCAGTGAATCCCACGGAACTGCAGGAATGGGAAGCTGAGCGACAACGAGCAATTAGTGCTATCGCAGTCCAAGTAGCAGCAAGAAAAGAGAGAGAAGCACGATTTGCTGCATTTAAAGCTCAGCAAGAGACACCACAAGCTCGAGCCGAAAGGCTAAAACGGCAAGCCGAAAGACTTGCAAACGAGAGGGATGTCATCAAAGCTGCAGTAGACGCTTATGATCCTAATGATGAAGAAAACTGCCTGCAATTGCTCAACACGATAGCTCAATCTACTTCGCCGATCACCAGAGCTCACTATTTCATGTACTCCTCACAGATTCACCTAGCCGGTGACGCGGATTGGAGACGAATGCAATGGAACCGTGGCTTGCAAGAGCACAGACTTCTAGACGATGCGGAAAGTTCCAGGATCCGTGCCAATATGAGGATTATTCGGGGTCTTTTAGAGGCGAAGAGGCATAGAGAGGCACAGGCTAGGCAGAGACAAATAAAAAGATTGCGAGATGATGGAGAAGGGCAGGGAGCTGGCGGAGAAGGATCGGCGAGACCTAGAATAACAAAGCCAACTGGTGCGGACGATGGAGGTGATCCTATGGACACAGGGGGATAAAACCAATATGGTAAGAAGAAAATTATTAATGAGGTGCTTTATCAGAGAACAGCCACTTCTGAAATTTGTAGAGTGGTTGAGGCATTCTTCAACTGTGTGGGGTTTCAATTCTGCCATTTTTCCTATGAATTATTTGGAAGGGAAGCGCTCTATTTCAGTTTAAGGTTTTGTCCCACCGGCGCCTAGGCGTGTTGTTTGGTGATGCGGAGGACTCGCTTAGAAAGGGGAGATTCACGGCATCCTCGCGCTTTAATCAATAAAGTATTTAATCACTCTTAGTGATTTACAGTCAAATAACTGGAAGGAAACCATAAGACAAAGCTGAAAATTCAATACCGCGGCAGATACTTCAGCACATAAGGTTGAGGGCTCGGCAACTTCACGATGGTCAAGAGATGTAATCTTCATCAACACATTTCCAAGCCGTCAATACCAGAGTTGCTGAGCTTGACAGGAAATCGGAATTGAAAATTGTAGGAGTGAAGTTTGCAAGGGTTTTTCGTTCGTTTCCTTCTCGATACAAAGCAGCTCTTCCAAACATGCAGACACAAGATAACAGCCCTCGAGTCTGAAAGAAGCAGGAAAGGCCTCACAGTAGCGCAAATCAGGAGGAGGTTAACACTCCTTCTCCAATTCTCCTCGAAACACTCAATTAGCCTCTCGAAATCTGAAATCCGCACCTCGCCTGCATCTCGAGGAGATGAGCAGCCAGTCTCGGACGTGACAATCTCGCAGTGATGGGTCTCAACACCGACTTTGTTTGGATTGGATTTCGATGGATTCCGGAGAGCCGTTACATGTCTTCTTTCCCAGTGAATTGGCTAGGGAGGATATTCAATGTAATACCCATCACCCCTTTCATACTTATGGAAAGCGCTCGTCGCTCAAGAGCACAATCACAGGATGGGGGCGCTGATGATACCTGCATACCTATCTGTGACAGCTGGGAGCTATCTTGTTTCGCGTACTAGATCGTGATGTTATGAACATGATCAGGCAGGCAGAGCAAATCTCTATTTGGCTTGTGGCTTATCAGACTGATAACCAGACACCTGCCTCCCCAAAGCCAATTTCAAAGGATGTTAAGTAAACGAAAATAAATGGACCACGAATTGTATGAATTGACTCCTATTAGCTTTATCATCGCACGTGATTTATCTAGGTAGGGACTGATACTTCTAGGCAATCATTTAGAGTCTGGCCGCTCAACGCATTGTGGTCCATTGAGATTCTGCCTGGTCCTGCAGTGGTTGAAGAAGTCTGCGCCACGTTGAATGACTCACATTCGAGTCATGACCAACACAAGCAACTCAAACTTTGTTGCATTTCGCAGATTCGAGGCTATATAGAGGCTGTGGTCCTTTTATTCTTGGTGGCTGTGGCAGTCTTACTTCTCTACCTAGTAGTATATCACATTAATATCTATCACATGAGCGAACCATAATCAGGCACGGCGCTTTAAAAAGAGACTCTTGCGAATATTAATAATATTTAAAATCCTTCTATGCTCAAAGAGTGCTAATATCACTGTTCCGTCCTGTGTCCACATTCATTGCGAAATCCGGTTCTTGATCCTTAGTATTTACTGAGTCCATTAGCTTTCGCATACAAGGACCCACGTACTTTCACTTACCGATAGACATGAATAACATCCCTAACTCATCTGTGTCCTCTAACCACAGTTGAACCCTCTTATCGACACCAAACCCAGGCTTAGCATTCATAAACTCATGCTGCAGGAATGGCACCCCATCCCATTGCAACAACCAGTGATTATATAGGTGCTCCCATCTCTGCTCAGAACTCGCATTCCAGAGAAACTTCGCTGCTGGTCCAGGTATGAACCCTATTTCCTCGCAACTGAATGAAGGTAGATGGCGATAGACGGAATAGGCCCAATGCATTAAGTATAAGACGAAGACAGCCCGACGCTTGGAGGTGATATGAATCCAGGCCTCCCATGAAGGGACAGTTGATGAAGCTTCTTCCCGAAGAATCAATCCGGACCTTGCTGTGCGAAAGACAGCTTGCTGGAGGCCGTTGAGGATGGATGGATCAATGTTAGAGATGGAGTTTTGATCTCTGAAGGGGAAGATGAGCATTATATTGTAGATTGTTAGAGCCTGAAGGGCTGCTAAAAGATGTGTCTCGTCATATGTTGGTAACTACCGCATTTCGGAGTACTCAGCATTATTCCCTAGGCAAGAAGTTTGTTCTTACATTATTGATTAGTGAGTTTGTTTCCCTTAAGATAGTCTCCTGTACAATGGAACTTGATCCTTCGTATTGGCTATTCCACATTTTTGCAAACGTAAAGCAGTTTGCCAGAGGGAGCGGTAACGGGCTCTTCTCAAGCAACGTGTTGTGGAAGAGTGGGGGAAGCTGAAACCCTTTAGCTATCATTTGCGGCCAAGTTCGAAAGACTCGGAGAAGAAGTGTCATGCTATGCTTTGTCAGGATAGGTGTTGCGTCAACAATGGATGGTTCAGGCAGTGGTAGGAGGGATAGCATCCATTCTACGTCTTCCAATCCTGGGGTACTCTGAGGAATCTCTGCAGGTGAATCTGTAGATGGGCCATCCAATTCTGCTGATTGACTGTTCCCCAGCAGGCTAGATGAAACGCCTTGCAAACCTCCGGGCAGAGTTTTGGTGTTCCAGAACATGTTGGAACCTTCTTTGGGTGAATTCTCGTGGTTTGCCGGTTCGCTCCTCTCATGATTGGTCGAGCGGCGAATAGTAGGAGCGGAAGATTGAGGAGTAGGCGGCGAGGCAAGGCCGGAAGGACTCGTTCTTAGGAGACCACGACTTTTTGATAGCCCTTGTACCGTGGTATTTGGTGGGTAAATACACGAAGCCTTTCGCGAGGTACAGCGAGTGCAAGAGGGATGCTGTAGGTCGCACCTAACTTTTGCAATTGAGCATGGATGACAAGATTTCTGCCTGAGATTTTGGGGCCCAGGGCTCGCACATATTTTACAATGTCTCACCAGAGATGATTCTGTCTTTGATGAGCCAAGGAACCGAAGAAAAGGAACTGACTAGGCGTTATACTTTGACTAAAAGTTTTATTGCAGTTTAGACACTCGAAAGCAGCCGTACGCCGCAGGGTATCCATGGTAGCAACAAAGGGAGAGGAAGTTGCCATTACAATGCCAATGATGATAGAAGCGCATCCATTCAACCGGAACTCCTGAACCAGTGATCAAAGCATCAACCAAGCAGTCGGATTACAAATCCTCTTTAGCATCCAAAGTGGGGAGCAACCGGAACTCCGTGTGCCGAGGGAAGCGTTCACTGCATCGTAGATTTCGAGACATGTCCCATAGCTCATGTCTTAAGAACAATGGCGGAGATCCGGTACACTTTCTGATTATGGATTAGAGGTAGTCACCTATCTGTATTTAAGAACTTCCTGATTCTCTCGGTTCAAGGAATATTGGCTCATACTTGAGCACAACTTTCAATCTTGAGCTCCAACTCAATATGACAATAAATCACATATTCCTCCTCGTCTCTGCAGCGAAACTACCTGCACTTCGACCATTCTATGCAGCGATCCTTCAACCACTTGGGTATAAGGAACTTATTGCAGCGGAAGCCTCAATGCTTTACGGATATGGGACTGATTATCCGTACTTTTGGTTGAAACCTCTTGCACCAAATCAGCAGCCTATTCCAACACATATTGCCTTTGATGCACCAAGTAATTACCTTCAAGCAAGATTCTCGTCTAAACAGTCTCTGACTGAGATTCCAGATAACGCAGCTGTGGATCAGTTCTTCGAGGCTGCGATGTGAGTTTGAAATTTGCGACAACAAATAAATGGGCCACTGATTCTTCCATATAGCAATGCAGGAGCGACAGACAACGGAAAGCCTGGAATCCGAGAGGAAATGAGTAGGCAACCTTACTACTCAGCCTTCATCTTGGATCCGGATGGGAATAATATTGAGGCTGTATGTGTTGATAAAGCAGGCAGAAAGAAATAAGGGACCATACACAAAAAGGTGCAGGATAAATATTCATTCTCAATAGAGTGCTCTCGAGACCTGACTGAGGTCTTCTGAATAAATGCAATGCCGAGCAGGTGTTCAAATTGTGTCTTCTCGCCAAAAGTGGACGAATGTAGAAGATCTAAACTTTCCGACCCGTTCAGACTACACTTGTGTAACAGACATGAACCTCTTCAAAACCCATCGATATTCCCGGATGATCAATCAGATGTGTTGCTGACGAGCTTTCTGCGCACTGACGGCCGTTGTCGGGGTTTAAAAAAAAGTGGAAGATCGCCACATTGCGGTGACTTCAACCGGTCGAGATTCAGCCTTCTGCAGCAGCCTCGAGCCAGCGCGACACACCAGTTCCCCTATCTTCAAGATAGCACAAGTGGCAGAATTCCACCTCAGCTAGGACAACACATATCCCGTAACCTGGGTGCGTTGACAGAACGGTACAGCTGCAGATATGCAAGACGAAGTCAACAGATCCGACGAGTAGTTTGCTCTAGGCTGTAAGACCCAGGCTTGAGATACGGGTGTCTGGTCCCCTTTTGTTGGCTTCAGTCGCATGATCAAAATGGCTAGACGATGATAGTAAGTGATGTCGTGGCCAGCTCGGGTGCGGTGAGACTCGAAGTGCCTAGACAAGAGCGGCTGAGGAGGGTGTCTTTATCAAGTCGCTGAATGGAATCCTCTTGTCCAAAGAAGAGAGATGGTGTAGCGTAGAGAGATGTATGTTTGTCTCATCTGATGCAGGACGTCGCTCTCGCTAGAGGAGGTAATGGAAGAGACTCCTCTTCGACTGGTATTCTGGTGTCCTGAGTCGAGTTCGTTCGTTCTTCTCATGCTTCTGTCGCATTCTAAAGCTTTATTTCAGCGAATCGCGGCAGGCAGATCCTGGGAGGCTGATTCGGAACAAGCCTGAATCATGAGCTTGATCACATCTCGGCATGCTCGTTTGAGGCCGGATGCAGCAGAAACGGAAAATGGGAAGCGTCAAAGACAGCTGGATGGCAAAAGAAATCATGACCATCGGCAGACAAAAGAGTCGGGTCAGGATAAACGAACGCCAGTGACGATTGAGCCCAAGTCTAGCGTGACTCTTCTGGTAAGTGATGGTGACAAGTGATCCCAATATTGCGTTGTTAGGCTTAGTCTAGGTCGCTGTCATTCTTACAGACAACTGCAGCCTCCAAGCCACGCTAGCTAATCGTCAATCGGAACGAGCAGCGGACGAGGCGAGAGGGCGGTCCGCCGCCTCTCTGAGTGTATATATCCACTACCCGCCTACCTGATCTCTGACTTCGCCCAACATTCATCAACAACAGATTCAGCCCCGAATCACCCTCCGAGGAACCTCCCCAAGTCCAGAACCTCCTATCAGACTCCACGGCTGCTTTTGGAACCCTCGTCACCTTCTTGGGCGCTTTGACTTCCTATCGACCTTATCACCAGACAACTCATCTCCTCGCCCACTCAATCCCCAACACTTTCCCAAGTCTTCAAGATGCGCTCCTCAACTCCAATCTCTAGATCCGCCTCGCTAGAACCGGCCTCAAATATGCAAATCTTCGTTAAGAACATCTCGGGGGAAAGTACGTTCTCCCTCCCTTCCTCGCCAAGTATCTCAACTGACCAGTTCTCTTCAGTCTTCCCCATGACCGTTCCTCAAGATCTGTCAATATCACACCTCAAGACCCTCATCTCTGTCCGCACATCTCTCCCCGAATCAGAACTCCGCCTCGTCTTTGCAGGGAAGCACCTTTCCAGTAGCAGTACCCTTGCCGATAATCACATCACACGAGAATCAACACTGCATCTAGCAAGCCCTCTTCGCGGCGGCATGCCACCCAAGAAGATCCGCTGCACGTACAAAGACTGCCGGGAGGGCGCACAGCGCATCATTGGCGACTGCGGGTTCTGTAACGGTCACTACTGTGGGAAGCACCGGTTACTAGAGGACCACAAGTGCGACGGCCTGGAAGACGTAAGCAGCTCCTCTCCTACATGGTGGCTTGTAGGCCTGGACTTCTTATCAGATGAGTTGCTAACTGATTTACCACGACAGTGCAAGAAGGAGTCTCACGACCGCAACGCAGCACAGTTGAACGCAGAGCGAACACAGGTCATCAAAGGTATCTAGGCTGCAGTTTGTTATATGTATATTGGGATATGCGGCGGCGTTGGGCTTTGTCATCCCTGTATTTACACACTTTCTGGCCGGTTCTGTGTCCATTTTAGCGGGCGTAATATCCATGATCTGCTCTAGTTTGCCGATGCATTAGAAGAATAAGATGGCACATATACACACAGGTTTGCTCTCTAGAGCCATAACCTCCCTTTAATTTCTTATTACGTGATATCTACTCATATCTGATTTTCTGTTCTGAAGTCGACGCCGACGTTCGTAGCGAGGCCAGGTTTAAACGAGCAACATAAATACTTCATGTGCCTATTATCGTTTCGACTACTCTCTCCCCCCTCTCGAATTCGCTCCTCCGCTGCCATCTCCATCTAGACTCTTCAAGAAGCCCCATGATCCGTTTTCCATTTCTTTCCTTTTCTGAGCACCACAGCAGAGATTTGCTTTATCCAAAGCAGCATTCTCGAACAGTGCTTGAATAGAGTCTATTGACATGGAGTAAACACAGGTGCTACTCCTTCCAGAAGGACCCTGAAAACGAAACTCTTGCACATGATCTAATAGCCCAATACGAATCTATCATTTTGCAAATCAGCTCAGATGCGTTTCGGCGGAAGAGTTCGGGTTAACCTCTCACTGAGTCGAGATTGTGGGAAGGGGAACAGAGGTCATGGATCGAGACCGCGATCCATGCAAATTGTTCACCTCATTATGAAATATATATACCTTTGGTTAGGAAGACTTGCTTGGTTTTTGAGAACAAGAGCCAAGGATCAGTTTATGCTAGTAATAACCCCGGTTTACACGCTGTAGAGAGCTATTTAAAATCAATAGTTTACCTCTGATATATCTACTTTAACCCTTTATAAATGAATCGGACACTTTTCCTCTCTAGCCGCTTATCACAGCACGCGGGTGTCTCCAGAGCATGCGACGATCCGGTTACCTCTCTGTCTCTATCACATTATTGTGATGAATCTCCGGATACCATCGATCTGTACACAGGTCCAGTAAATCCATAGTGTAACTTTCTCTTCCATACGGCTGTTCACTTTTCTAGAACGTCTCAGGATCGTTTGAGTTTTGATTCCGATTCTGGAAATTTTAGCGCTTACTCTATACTCCGATATAGCCTCAAGACCTACGATTGCTTAGCTGTTGTTGTGCCGTGAGATCTTCTATTTCCTCTCTAGAACCTTAAAAAGATATGCAAAACTACTCCAACATCTTGTGAATATGCATTAGTTCCACTTTCGTTTAATCTCAATTTTCATTGCCGAGCTAGCTTCCTTTCTATCTTGATATGGAGCTAGATAGAGCATCTTAGCAGAAGCATCCTAAGCTTTCGATACAGTTAGATATCGTTCCGAACCACGTCATACAAAGAACCATCCCATTCTATCCTCTCTGACATCAGACCCAAATTTTCATTATGTAGATCTAAGTATATCTCTACTGAGACCCTGCCAAACTCTCGTAGACCGCCAGAGCGACTCAAGGGCGGTTGGTAAGCTTACTGCTAAAAATAGTGCAGCCTGTTCAAAGGAATCGAAACATTAGAGGAAACTTTTTGGCTTCATAAATAAATTTGATTCCGAATTTTAGTTCGTACCTAGGTAAATAATGACTTCCTCGACTATCTAGCGAAGGGAGAGCTTGTCCACCGACGAGAACAAACCAAGATTTTACGCCAGCGATTCTTGACTTTATTCGACCTTCTATATGTGAAATATTGAAGCCATCAGATAAATGAGCATACAAGTTACTCCGAGATACGGTATGAGTAGTGATTAATCCACTGAAGATGAAAGATCTACAGAGCGAACCCCAAATAAGTTGGGCAGGACCTGTGAGAAAGAGTCATTTCGGAGCAGGGATATCAAGGCGTTTTAGAAAAGAGAAGCGGAGGCTAAAAAGTCTCGCAGCATACGGCAACTGACGAGACAAAGAGGGATGTGTGGATAGAACTTGGACATAATAACAGACATACCTATCTCATGATGAACAGCAGATGACTTCGTAGGGATAAAGAGCGAATTCCTAGTAGTTCACAACATCTGAAGGTAAAGCGAGACAGATAGAGAAAGCCTATAAACAGAAAAAAGATATCTATGGAGGAGAAGCAACTATGAAGCAGCAGGGAGATGAAAGACTAAAACCCAGGCGGGGTGCGGCAATTGAGGTGGAAATCAAGACAGATTGGAGGCTCCATAATGTTTGGCCATAAATCCGTCACTTAGATATCCAGGTACTCATCATTTACACTACGTATTTTTATGCTATCAAAATTGTGCGTAAATTTACTGATCTCTCATGCTTACAACACAACGGATACAATCGCCCTGCTTCATCACATCAAAAGCCTGGTTGATATCCGGCAAATATTTCCTGTGAGTAATGAACTCATCAACCTTTAGTTTACCCTTCATGTAATCATCGACCAAATCAGGAAGCTGGGTTCGGCCTTTGATACCACCAAAAGCACAACCCTTCCACACGCGTCCTGTGACGAGTTGGAATGCTACAGTAGATAGTAAGCAAAAGTGGTATTGAGAGATGGGACTGCAAGTAAGCTTACGTCTTGTAGAAATTTCCTGTCCGGCAGCAGCAACACCAATGACAATGCTTTGACCCCATCCCTTGTGGCAGGCCTCGAGTGCCGCTCTCATAACACCGACGTTTCCTGTGCAGTCGAAGGTGTAATCACATCCACCATCAGTCATTTCAACCAATTTATCCACAATCGTTTGACCTTTTTTCAATTCACTGGGGTTAACGAAATCCGTGGCGCCGAATTTCTCAGCCCATTCTTTCTTGCTAGGATTTAAATCCACCACAATAATTTTTCTAGCTTTCTTCATAACAGCACCTTGTACGACTGAGAGACCGACACATCCCGCGCCGAAAATAGCGACGGTAGAACCTTCTTCAACTTTGGCAGTCACTACTGCTGCGCCATAACCGGTCGTGATTCCGCAGCCCAACAGGCAGGTGCGGTCCATAGGGGCCTCTTTCGTAATAGCCACAACGGAGATATCTGCTACAACGGTATACTGGGAGAAGGTCGATGTACCCATAAAGTGGAGGAGATCTTGGCCTTTGCACTTGAAGCGCGAGGTACCGTCTGGCATGACACCTTTGCCTTGAGTAGCTCGAATCTTACCGCAAAGATTAGTCTTGCCAGATTTGCAGAATTTGCATTCTCCACATTCTGGTGTGCTGGAGATTGTTAAAGAGAGTTTCAGAAACGAAGGAGTGAACACCTACTAAAGCGCAACGACATAATCACCGGGCTTGACGGATGTAACACCCTCTCCAACAGATTCTACAATACCAGCTCCCTCGTGGCCAAGAACAATAGGGAAAGCTCCCTCGGGATCCTTCCCTGAAAGCGTATACGCATCTGTGAAGAGATTGAGTTTTGCTCGCAACTTGGTAGAGGTTGCTGGGAGACATACCCGTATGACAAACACCAGTGTAGTAGATTTCGATGCGTACTTCGTGAGCTCTTGGAGGGAGAACTTCGATTGTCTCAAGAGTCAACTCCTTTCCTGCTTCCCATGCAACAGCCGCCTAGAATATCAATTAGTATTCGGTTTCAGGATCAGAGATAGGATCCTTCTCACCTTGCAAGTGATTGTCTGTTCAATTGTCTTGAGTCAGCATGTCGCAACATCTTGCTCGGGGAGGAGGAAATATACCTTGCCTTCGTGCACCGAGGTGTGGCCACTAGTAGACGAAACCATGGAATCCATTCTTTCTGTAGGTGTAATCGAAGAGTTTTGGATGCCGAGCTTGAAGATTATCTTCTGGGTGAGAGATGTAATGAATGAGGAAAGTAATGTTGGGAGGTCTCTTGTCTGGTAGCAGAGCTGGAGGAGAGGATTATGACATTATCTTTGGTGAGGGGCTCGGGAGGGGCTCTCGGGCTTTCCTCGCCAATCCGGAATGTGGAGGTGAGGAGGCTGCCGCTGGAGGGGAAACTTTCCCCAACGGGATAATGTTTTGGGATCATCGTACATATGTGAGTCGTGGCAGTGGTCAGAAGGATGCAGAAGATAATTGAGAGGGCACTTTGAACGATTCCTCCGCTCTTTGCCAGTTGCATCTCACCGTCCGACTCCAAGAAGAAGTCTCTCCGGGAGTCTTTGACCCGTTTCGGAGCAAGATGCCGAATAATGTTGCGGGACTATTTCGATACACCATCCACACTCCTCCATCTTCTTCTTTGCTGCAGAAGATTTCGAGGTGTTCATCACACTTGTTTTCATTGTTTTAGCACGTTTAGTCTCTTCTATTACTGCTAGTCCTTGAAAGGATTCCGAGATGGATCAGCCATGCAGACTTCTCTTCTTGAAATCATACTTGTCAGAGTATTAAACTACCTCCAGATGATAGCATGAGCTTCTTTTAATCACTTCCATCACTATTTACCTTCTTCTATTAACTTGAAGCAAGAGAGTGAGAAAGCTCTGTTGAGATAGCCAGACTAGTCGCCACTCCTCTGCTCAGAATTTTGGTGACGACATCAATGTTGTCATCAGAATAGAAGTAAGAACATCCAACTCAAGGCATTCCCCTAAGAGAGATGACTCGAAGTACTCGCAGTCCAGATCTCCTCCTGCCGAGCCTAGTCCCTTACGAAAAGATGCATCCGACACCACCCCGTACCTCCAAGGATATCAAAATACGTGTGGATCGCCGAGTCCACAACGGAGATCACTGTCCACACCACGCACCGAATGCCGGCGAGAGCACGCGTTCCCGAAACACCAAAAGCAGCGTGATCTCCTCCGCCATGATCTTCATCTCGGGGAAGAAGTCCCCTTCTCCACATCCGGGCAGGACCCCTGACCGCGGAACGCTCGCTTGTGCAGCCAGCACATAAACAACGGGGAGTAAACACCCATCCACCCATCCGCACGACTCCGTGTTCCCCGCGCAGACAACACCACAACAAACGCGTCGGGCTCACGCTCGTAAACCTGGCCCTGGACCCTGATGTTGAAATGGTGATCGGTGCGTTACCGTGGAGAATACGGTATATCTGCCGCGAGAATACGGCGGGAGGCAGGGCTGGCGGGCATGAAGCTCTATATTAAGTATGTGTTACAACGCGCGTTTTGTTGCCGTGCTCCCTTCAAGTCCGGAGATCTTCCCCGCCCGCATGAAGACTGAACTGGCGGCTCATTGAGTCTGGCATAAAGAAAAGTGTCGCCACACATCGATAGTCTAACAACCGAGGAGCCAGCGTCTCCAACATGCTTCGGTTCGTTCACTGCATCTATATCAATCACTACACGTCACAATTGCTGGAAGAAGAGGTTTGGTGTAAGGAATGCGGCGTCACGCCATACTTTCTTGAACGATGCGGATCTTCTCCATCTAAATACAACACTTTCACAATCCGAGCCATCCATCCACCTCAAGACGCTAACCAGCAGCTCTAGCAGGGCAGCCGGCTCCTCATCCATTCCCAATGCAAAACCATAAGATAGAAGCCCTGCACCATGCCAACAAAGAACCCCAATGTTGAATTTTACAAACAGAAAGTATCTCCATATAGATAGAGCGCTCTCCTGATAATTATAATTGTTCCCTGTACACTTCCGCCTAAAGCCTAACCACAATAACAAAGGAAATTGAACTCGCCGAAGGAGTAAATTTCTCGCTCGCTGTCTCTCGACACTAAACTGTGCATTCTATATTGGGGGTATTCGACAAAGGGAATAGAAACAACACGTGCCATTTACAAAGCAAATCTGTGCTCTGGGTATGAAAGTCAGACAGATGAAAAATTTAATAACATAACGCCTATTACTAGTCGGCTCGCAGCTCGACAGCTCCGATGCAAACAAAGGAATGTACGAAAAATAACGGATTTCATGCCCCCGAGATCCTCAACACCATGCAATGTAAATAATATCAATGAACTTTTCCTCCGTTTGGTTGGATGTGATGTGATATACAGATGAGCGGCATTTTAAGTCGCTTTTAGAACCGGCTCTGTGCCGCAAAGATGCTCGCTGCTGCTGAGGCGGCCCATTCATTTTCTTCGAAATCGTAAGGTGGTGTGGAAGATTGTTTATTGCCCGTTGGCGCTTTGGACGGAGTCACTTGCGGATTTTGCCCAAAAAGAACAGTACTGCCATTAGCTGACGGCGATGGAGTTGGATAGGGATTTGATAGTCCCATATTGCTAGTTGATTGTCGCAATGGTTGTCGAGGTTCTTGTTGCATCGAGTTTCGTTCAATCCGCTTCATAGCTTTGTGTGTGTTCGACAAGGCTTCATCTAGCAATTCATCTTCTTCATCCGGTGTCTCATATTGACGTGCACCACCAGGTATCTGGGATCTCCGAGTTCGGCTTGAAATGGGTCCAGCGCTCGCACGTAAATTATCAGCCGATCGAGCTTGCTGATGAAGTGAATGGTGACGTTTTAGGACACTGCTAGGACTAATAAGATGGCTGGGCGGTGTAGGAGCAACACTCGCTTGTGGCGAGTCGAGGTTTTGTTGAACGTTCCTCAAAGCTTTGTCCAGAGCCTCATACGTGTCGACTTTTTGAATAGGACTAGGTAGCTGAGCTCCATCCACGACCATCGATGATCGATTGCTAGCCCATGGTCCACAGCCAGCTTGAGCTTCGATATCCATCGATTTGGGCGACATTGGAGTTTGTGATTGGCGGCCCGAAAATCTCCGGGCCCGTTTTCTCAAATGTGAGAAGAAACTTTCTTTTTGACCATTGGGAGGGGAAGCCAGGCCAGAACTGCCATTTAAGGCCATCTCGGCCTGATGTCGGTGAATATCTGCGTAGTGATTGTTGCTTGAAGCCACAGATAGTTGTCTGCCAATTTTCTTTGCCACTTTCTCATCCATGTTCGATTGTCGTTGCCCATAAGCATCAGTATAGGATGGTGTCCTACTACTACCCTGTGCAGTTACTGCATCTGACAATGGTGAAATAGGCTTGATGGTAGGGAGTATTGGCATTGGAGCAACGTTAGAGGGGCCATTGTTCCAAGTGGTTCTTTTGCCAACTGGTGGTCGGGTTTTAGCCACTGGAATTTCGGTGGCTGCATGAACAGGAGATGGACGTGGTGCAACGTTTTCTTTGCCAACAGGTTGCGCCAATCCGTTGGAACTCTCAGAACGACCGATCAAGGATTTCCTAAACCACGAAGGCTTTGAGGATGATGTGGGTGCAATTTCCGTGGAATCTTTCGAGCCACGATAACTGAGGTCCGATTGCTTCCGACCAACACCTTTCGATGCTGATGACTTGGGGCGCAGAGGATCCACGGCATCAGTGAAAAACTCATGAGCAAGAGCTTGAGTTGAGGTGGGTCGAGACTTGGGATCCCACATTAAACACCACGTGACGAAGTTGCTGAGCGACGCTGGCCATTGAGGTGTTTGAAGGATTGTATCCATGGAATGAGGAGCCATCTTCGGGAAGGAGAAACCAAGTTTACCAGCTAGCCGTGTCCCTTCTCTCCACTCTCCACCTCCTACTCTTGCACCAGCTTTGTTGTACCAGTTCCCAGGACTGCCCATGATTTCGCAGACTCTCCACACCTGGTCAACCTCATTTCCTCCTGGGAATAGGGGTTTCAAAGTCGCAATCTCAACGGCCATGGCACCAATAGCCCAGATATCCACAGGTGAGGAGTATTCTCCCGCTCGGAGTAAGACCTCAGGAGCACGATACCAACGGGTTGATACATAAGTCGTATATGCGAGTTTGGAATGTGTTTCTCGAGCAAGGCCAAAGTCGGCAATTTTGACAGTGTAGTTTGGAGGTGTGGAGGGAGGTGTGACGATCGCAGAGTATCGACGAAAAGAGTTGCCAGAGTCCTGTTGGGAGGACGTTGAGACGAGAATGTTTTCAGGTTTGATATCGCGATGAAAGAAGTGGTGGGCGTGAATATGTTCCAAACCTTGCATGATCTGATATAAGATGCTTTTCACACTGCCAACATCCAGGCACTTGTGATCACGGGCTTTCATCAACTGATAGAGATTACCATCCATATACTCCATGCATATGTGAAGTTTCTTGCTGAAAGGATCGAGGAAGATGTCCAGTGCAGGTACAAGGTGCTGGTGAGGTGGGAGGGTCCTTAAAAAAACCACTTCTCGTAATTCTAAACATGGAGCAAATGACTCGAAGTTCTTCTTCATCGTTTTGATAGCGATCTGGTGACAGGTCAGTGAGTATAGAAAATAAGATAGATCCGTAGAACTCTTACCACTGTGCCACGTCGTGCAACATTCGAACCAGCAGCGCGAACTCGTGCTAAAACAACACTGCCAAAACTTCCATCTCCAATGTCCTTCAGAACCTCAAAGCGGTCTTCGAGAGCGGTACCAGTTGTAGTCAAAGGAGTCGCAGACCCTCGATGGGTCGAATCGTATGCTACTGTCATGATGGTGAGGGGTAGACGGCGCCGTCTAGGAGATATGGATGGTAGTTTTGTATGAAGTCTTCGAGGTCGTGGATGCTGTAATTAACGACGATATCTTGGACAAAACGCGTGTCAGCCACAATATCGCAAGCGCCACGACAAGAAATGATTCCGTCTCACCTATAATTGCCGACGATGAGCTCTATAGAAAGAGCTTGATAAAGTCACCGGGTCATTCAGGCGACGGCGAGATCCAAGTACAACAGTGAGTGGTGAGGTTGAACAATTCGCGCGGCAGAGAGGTCGATGCGGAACGAGTGGCTACCACGAGGCCGCAGCAATTGTGATTTCGTCGGAGAGAAGAGATGAAGAATCAAAGGGTTAGAGAAGACACTGGGAAGGGTTCTAAGGGACGAAGGTTTGTTCCCAGATAGCCGTAGGGCGGGTCTTGACCCGTTGGTGCAGAAGTTCGTGGCAGATCACCACAGGTCCTGGAGAGGACGGTTCTCCGCGCAATTCTGGTTAGCGTGACTATCGATAGGGGTTGAACGCTGGAGCCAGGAGGTTTGTGGCGGCGTGGGGGAGGGTACGACCGTTGCTTTTGAACGAGGTGGGTTTTTGGCGCATAAGAGTGAAGAAACGGTGTAAGGGAGGTCTGCCAGCTTCACCGCTGAGAGCTGCTGCTTTGCTGCTGCTGCTACTTGGATGCGAAGAATAAAAATGCGATGGACCTGAAGGGCCTGACGGGGAGGAATATCCTTCTGGAAGCCGGATGCCTTTCGGGCATGAAGAGGGACCGGGGATGGGCTCTCGAAGCGAAATTGGCAAGTTACTTCGCGACCCGGGCGGTCTGAAAGATTCAATCCGCGAAGAAGAATAGGGTTGGCGTGAAGCTCTTCTTGTTCGAGACTGAGCCTGGGAGGGATGGAAGTGCAATCAACACGAGGATGGGGAGGAGATTTGAGGTGAGGTCGGTAGCAACGGGAGGCAGCTACTTGTTGACAGTGATGCCAGCGAAGCAGCTCAAGCTCATTCGATGCGACGCGAGATTCAATGCCCTGACGGACGGCGATGGTTCAGGGCCAGGGCAAGGGCGGACAATCAACAATGAGAGAGCGTGTGTGAGTCGGGAGGAGTCGCAGATTCCAGAAAACAAACGAGGCAGGTCTTGGAGCGATTACGAAGGTCTTGTTTGGACGTGAGGCGAATTGGGGAGGAGGAGGAGGAGGAGGAGGAAGGTGGATGGGTCTTGTTTGATGTGAGGGTGAAGGGAGCGGCGTCAGCGTTGAGGCCGCACACTCCTGTTACTGGCTTGAAATGTTTCTTCTGCTTGATCCTCTGCCTTCCTGCCAACCAGGCGTGAAGGGCGATACGGAAGAAAGGCAACCTGAGAGGAAAGCTACTGCTGCTGTACCTGGCTCTGCAGCATCCTTTTCCTTTTGCTGGCGCCGTGTTTGGCTCCTCAGCCCTGGAGGCTCCCTGGAATTCCCCGACATAGTTATTATGCTAAGTGCCACCACCAGCACGATGATTTACTTACTCTTGGGCGGGCGATTTACCGTAATTCCCTCGTACCTGCTTCGATCTTCGATCGTCCGCCACCTGCAAGAAGACGACCAAGGGCCCAACCGTCCATCCAATTGATCCGCGCGGACCCAGAAACAGTTGCACGTCTTCCCAGATGATACAGAGCCACGGCGTCCGCAATACAATTTTAGATATGGAACTCCTATTTCTTTCTTCATGCCTCCCCCGGACTTATTGTGGGTATGTCATGCCTCTTGCGGCCAGGCGAATAGGAGACGGTGGGAATGGGCGATGTTTCGATTCTGGACACCAGCCTCCCGACGAGCCTTTCTCCATTCATCATTTCCAGTCGTTTCGAGCTGTTCATGCAGTGACGTCTGAGTGTTCTCAATAGTGTTCAGCTCGAGGCGTTCGCTTGGGCCTCGCAATCATTAGATCGGCACGTCTCAAGGCAGCTATCGAAAGGGCGCACTCTCGACACTAGACAACAACCATGAGATAGAGTGCTTGGGAGAAAAAACAACAACAATGATTGAATCGTTGCACGCTTCTCTCTTTCTTTTCCCGCCTTGCCGAATTGACAATTCTTGGACAATTTGCCTGCCACCAGCATGTTTGCAACACTGAATGACGGACGGCCTCATCCGCCCCCTTTTCCCGACGCGGTGCCACTTCAGGGCTGACGGACGTCCAAATTTCGCGGATATGTTCTAGTGTCACCGCCCCTGACGGTTCCTGAACGTCGCGACTGAATTGGTTCGGGTGCCTGGCCAATTCGAACGTGGCACTGGCATTTCACAGTTAGCCCTTCCGCTGCCGCCATCAGGGCCGGCTCGTGTGGACCTGACAGGGCCATCTTCACAGCTTGGTGGTGGATGACCTACCTACTTGCTCCCATGCCGGATCGTATGGTAAAATTCCATGCTGACCTTTCTTCAAGAATAGCAACTTGCGTGCGACCATGACATGCTGTGCTTGTTCCTCTCATCCAATTCTTCTAGAACGGTCATCAATAGTGAGAGACCGGTCGGTCGAGAGGTCAGCATGTGGATGGCTCGGTACTTCGGTGGCGGCAAGGATTATTTCCAAGTTTGCATTGAGTCAACGTCTAAATTGGCCAAGGTGTCCCACATTTCGTTCCAATGGGGAGCCGATCGGATACTTGCGTTTCATCGTGTCCCAGCCCATAGCACCGGTTTCTGCGAGAGATTTGGGCTCTCTCGGCCCTCTCTGCCTCCCGTCCCTGCGCATCACTCATCAGGTGACATCAGCGGACGATCAAGAACACCCCAGGATCTGCGAAGAAGATGCTGTTTAATCCTCCTTATCTCTGAATGAGCTCCGCTGAAAGGCACGCTCGTGGAATCTCTCCGAATAGAGAATGGTAAAGCAAGTGCGAATTCCAGTCGAATCTCTTGTCGAATTTCCAATTGCCTCGCTAATATGTTGGGAGTAATCACTGCTACCGAGGCACGAGTACGAATACGTGAATAAGAATTCGCTCTTGGCGTGAACCAGATCATAGGCCAACGAGATGGAGAGTCGGTTGTCTGTTGCGTTATCTGCTTTGCTGCAATGGTTTTTGAGACTTCAAAAATAATGTATGGTGTACTTGACTTCCTCCTTAGCTTGAAATTCCCGTAGCACAACGTCATACTTTAAATAGCGAGACAACCAATTGATCGTCAGAGAGCTTCATAGACTTAAATTATTTCCCAGTCCCTTGTTGTCGAAGTAGCATCGTCAAGCTTGAGGAATAGGTTTGCATAGATACAGGAACGTGAGCCACTAGTTAGCGGAATGACTTGATATTGCGGACAGGCAAAGATACTCAAGATAATACTCGAGAACCCAATCATACCTTTAGAATTATGTGCAGGTCTCAAAGTCTGGGCTGCGGATTTCATTTGGTAGTGATGCACAGCTGTCTGCCAGTCAAAGAATGGAAATTGCTTTGGTATAAAGAAGCGCTTAGACACACAACAGACTTGCGTTTGTCGTTCAAGTTTTGCTAGTAGTTATCTCTTCTGACGAAATTATTGAGCTTTAGTAGGTACGTGAAGATGAGAAAGGAGAAGTAGAGTACTTGGAGAGCGATGTAGAAGCCAGAAATCTCCTCACCCAGACTTGGCGTCTTGAATCAAAATTTCAAACTACTCAAGGCGATATGATGTGCATGTCTATCGCAAATGCTCACTTTGCACCGCTATGTCTCTATCGAACCCTCAATGGTTTATCCAAGGACAGTAAACTTCTAAATTGTTAGGGCTCCTGCCAGATGGGCGGCTGCATTGGGATTTTTGATGGTCTATAAAGTTGTCGTGTTGCAAACGCGCCTTCTTTCCTCCACAACACAACGACACAACAACCACTTCAACTACAGTACTATCCAGGTGTGTTAGTTCTGCTTTCGGCATCAGGATCACATCGTCTTCTTCCTCGTTTGATTTGCCATCTTGACCAGAGAATATCCTCGTCAGTCTAAATCGGATCAATTGATCACAGCCTCTAGGCTAGCCCCTCAGCTTCATCTCCTTCATTCCAATATACTCACTTCAATCGAACCTCTTCTATTCACGCAATCATCTAACCTCCATCCACTTTTTCCATCAAACTCTTCCATCAACCTTTAATCACAGTATTCTGCATTTTCCGGTCATCGTCTCCATGTCACCTTGATCATTGCAACTCGATCATCAATCTACTGCATTTTCAGCTTCCACCTTTACTTACCTTTGCTTCTCTAACGTTAACAGAACCAAAAACCTCAAAATGAATCAACAGCAGTCAGCAGCAGGATCATCTGCCGAGTGAGTTAACAATTCGGATACATTATAGGCACTGACTATGGCTGTTCTAGACGTAAGGGTATTAGTCTTCCACAAAGGTATGCCAGAACCAAATGAGTCAAGTGAACAAAAGCTGACTGCCACAGACTTAAGTGCAGGATTTGCCAAAAGTTCAAGGAACCAGGCCAGTATTCGAAGAACGAATTGAGCGTGTATCACTCAAAGCCTCACGCGGCGAAGCGCGATCCGAACACTGGTCTTATCAGATGCCGGGGATGTACAGGAGCACCAACCGGAGAACTTCAGTGTATTGGTCCATGTGGAAATTTCTTGAAGTTGAGCGAGTTCTCAAAGAATTCTCGCAAGGCTGGAGGAAACATGGTAAGTATTCGAGAACTTGAACCTTAAGATGCAAGGGACTAAATATAATAAACTGACTTGTTATAGTGGTGTATGACTTGTACAGCCTGGAAGGATAGCGCCGACAATGACGTGCCTCTCGAAGAACCACCGGTTGGTGAAAGTCTGAGCCAGATGTTGGACAATGAGGCTCTTACGAGTGATCCTAGTACTGGAGAATATCCCTATGCCGCCGACCCCGAAGTCGGAGACAGTGAAGATGAATATGCCCCATCAGTTATTACTGGTATGAGCAAAGCTCATGCTCCAAATCTAAGAGAACGTACTCCAGCCCCAATCTCTCTGCCTTACAGCCAGTTTGGTGCTCTCAACGTTGTCGACAACGCCACCGACAATGGAGACGACTTTGATCAGGCTTCACAATCATCGGTCAGCAACCCTTTCGAGACGGCTTCTTCATTAAGCGCTACTCCGCAAGTTGGTAATCCTATCCACTACACCGCGTACGATAATCGAGGTATTTCTCACCCGCAAGTCACCTACTCAACTGGACCAAGAATCCAAACCGGTAGCAGTCGATCTGAAAATCCTGTTCAGCGCGCACCAGTTGCGGCGGTTTCTAGTAGAAGTGGCTGGGCTAAACCGGTAAGTGGATATGTCTTTACAAGAATCATTTATTGATAGCACAATCCTAGATTGGACAACGCAACGCCTCTCAGGTTGCTCAAAAGGCCGAACCGCCAGTACTTCGACCACGTTCGGGAACTGGCCAGTATCGTTATGACGATGATTCAGATGAGGATTTAATGTGATTTGAAATCAATATCTCTAAATATGAGCGGCATTGAGATTCGGATAAGGGTTTGGTTTGATCTCAAAACAAATATCTCTAACCCTCATCGACATTGAGATTGGGCTGAAGGTTTAGTGTGATCAAGTCCCTCTAATCATGCCCAACATCAGGAATCATCTGAAGTTGCTTTTCCATTTTAAAATGTCTCTACTCTTTTCCATTGCGCAGTAGCTTTGCACAGCGAGCTTTCCTCTACGACAGCAGGAGAGATAAAGTAGCATAGAGCCTCTCGAAATCACTTTTCACTTCCACAAGCTAGTTTTATGTGACCTGGTTCTGATATATAACGTTAAGGATAGACTCATATATGGTACCAAAACCTATATAGATCTTAGTCTTCACAGTCACTCTGATAGGGACATGAGGGCGATAAGCCGATTGTCAGGTGTCATTGAGACCACCCAATTCAGCCAATCCAATCTGACGGTAATTTAGCCTCCGCCTAACTAGACCATCTCCTGCTGCGCTCACGTCGTCATCAAGGAGTGGCGAAGAGCTCAGAGTGGGCTGTGGCTGAACCCCACAAGACCACTTTCGAGACGGGATTCCTCAATCAAAGAGGGCGAAGATCAAGGATGTCTCTGACGTCGCTGCAGGGCTAATTGGCTCCAGTCGGGATTGGAAGCTCAGATGCATGCAAGGCTGTCTTCAGGGAGGGAGGTCGACTGGAAATACGGTCCTCGGATCGGTTCCAGATATTAAAGAGTTCGGGGTCCCATCGTAATTGATCCTGGTTTGCTGGATTGTGATCATAACGAAGCAGGAACAAGACCGTGGAGACCAGATGGAGCGACGGATACGCAAGGCGGAAGACGGTAGCGTGTGTGCAGAGTAAACAGTGTCATTTGATTGAAGATCGCTTGCGTGCCCGACTGTGGTTGCTATCATGGTCGTTGGCGCAGGATGACCCAAATCCTTGCAAATCCAACAACCTCAACTGCTGCTTCCTCTGCGCAGGAGGAGATGGTTTTCCAACCACACTACGCACTGCTTCAGAACAACCTATCGTCACGTACTACGCCTGATTTCCCACAATAGCATCGAAAGTAGCCACTGTCGCAGATATATTGCCAAATCATTCTTGCGAGAGTTGGTTCTGTCTCAGAACACTGTACGACCACGCCTTGCGCCGTTGCGCCCCAAAAGAGCGACGGTGGTAGTGGGATTGGACATTCAAACCAAGGATCTTCTCGAACTGCAGACTTCCGCCTTCCACGCCAATATGGCGGCCCATTTTGACGCCTATGGGAGACCTTTGAGAGGCAGTGGTGGAGAGCTGGGCTACTTCGAGACGGGTTCGACTTCCGATTACACCAGCTATTACTCGCCAGAGCCTCATGATAACTTCCCGCCTTCACACCACAGAGAGGGCTCCAATACTCGAAAACAATATTCTCCGCCAATATCAGAAAAGATGGCTGCTCCCCTTGACAAGCTTGACGTACCCCCCGAGCTGATTGCTGCCATCACTGAGAAAGTAAAGAAGGAAGGTAAGATGAATTTATTCCCCCCCTTAACTGCGGAACGTTTTTTTCTAATCTACATTGCCAGTTATGGAGCATTTAAAGCAGACTGGGACTGTTGATGACCAGCCAAAATCTCCCCCTCTGCAAAGAACATCATCCGACTCGACGTCCTCTCCGCCGCCAGCTGGCCGCAGAGCATACACGCCACCTTCCCCAAGGTCTGCGGGCCTTCCACCTGTGGATTCATACAAAGCGGCTCCCACCAGCCCATTAGAGAAGCCATCTGGAGTTCGATTCTCAGACCGGACGATTCCATCACGGCCAAATATAGCACGAACATTCTCAACCGCAGACCTATCTACAATCGATCATAAATGGGGCAGGCTATTTGACCGCGCTGGAGTTCCGACTCAACGGCTTGGCCAATTTCTCCGGGGCATGGCGAACCATATAGTAAGTTATTTCTTGCTTTTAGGATAGAAAGGCAGCTAAGTAAGTTCACAAAAGATTGAAGACTATGCACCTAAAACCAGCATTGTTGTGACGCCTTCCAAGATGGCAGCCTTTTATGCTAATCATACTATTGAGAATGAACCTCAGCCACTTCTTAGTAAGTTCTATGTCTTTTTGCATTAATTTCCTCCACTGACATTGCTCAGCAATCTTCCGAGCTCAATCAAATGAGCATATATCTCGACTGTATCAAGATTTGGGCTGCCAACATCATCTGGTCCAGGAAGATTCGCGTGCAGCACCAACTGTACCAGCGCTCACGGCACTGGGTTTTGCTCACTGGATGACAATACATATACTTGCTTTCCCGGAGCAGGAATGGCGGAGATTAGAGAAAGTTGTTCTCGCCATGCCAATCAATGCGGACGGAGATCTAGTGGATGGTAAACCGGAGCGTCTGCCAAAACAAATCTCTCGACATTTATTGCCTAATAAAGAAGACATCAGATCAAAAGAATTACTTGAAAACGCAATTTTGGACTTTCTTGATGATCTTGGATCTACTGATAGACGCAAAGGGTCTATAACAAATCCTCCATTAACTAGAAACCCCTCCCATTCTCACCAGGCGAAAGTACGCCCAGTTGAGCCTCATCAAGGTCGAACATCTCCAATGGCAACAAATTCACAACCTATTGAGCGGGAACGAAAGCCGTATTCTGGCGCTCCAAGCGTTTCTGAATCATCCACTAGCAACGACGAGCCACCTGTCAAAATAGAGAGAGACCGTCAACCTTATACAGCTCAACCTAGAAGTGGGAAGGTGTATTCCGAGAACAGCAATTCACATCCTCAATTCAGACCGACCCGAACGAATTCTACAGCTACTCGTCCAAAGGACCCTATTGACTTGGGCGCACATCACCATCGTACCTCGAGTACGACAAGTCAGCCTTACATGCCTGGATTCCGCGCCCGAAGACCTAGTAGCCCACCATTAAAAAGCTTTAGCCAGTCGACTCCTGAAGATATCAATACTAACTCGAAATACGGCCAAAATCCGTCTTCCAGCTTTGCCACGTCCTCTTTCACGCCGAGCTCCTTTGGCTCAAACCCAGATAATATGCCCCCACCGCCAGGGCCGCCCCCTCCGCGAATGAGAGATGATCGCCCATACAGGCGAGGCGTAGACGAAGACGTCCGATTTCCTGGCGATCTAAATAGTCCTCGAGATGCCGAGAAATGGGACCGCATGCAGGAAAGTCGAGGAGATACCGAGCGTTATATTCCCTACGAGCGCGGAACTATCGATCCCAGGGACGTACGAGGTGCGCCTGCTGAGGAGTGGTATAGAGATAGAAAAGGCAATGATTATGATCCTTACAGGAGATATGCATGAGCAATGCAAGAAGGGACGGGGAGAACATCGAAATGGCTTTCATAAATTGATGAGTTAGCAAGTGATACCAACAGCGCAAGATATCCCATTTGTTTTGGTTTTGGTTTTGGTTTTTGGACTTGTACAGAGGAGTTTAGTAAGGCATTGGAATTATGGATGGTTGCTTGTTAGATACAGTATCTTGTAGCTCAATTATGACTGTAGTATCGTTCTATCACGAGTGTCTAGTTCACCTAGAAATTGGAAGATGCTTGCTGTTAGTATAGATATGCTTGTACAGTACAATAGCCTTCATCAGTCATTTTATTTGAAGAAGCTTACAATTCCAAGATGTCTATCCACCAAGTGATGCAATAAGGAACGACGCATTTCTCTATCGAATTTACTTCAACAGATATTTTCTTGGGCAGTTAGTTTATCACGAATTGCTGTAATCCTAGTAGTTCGTGATGTACAAATCAAGATGCGAGAGTGGTGAAATTCAATTATTGACCTGGAGCTATCTTTGAAGATTCAGCTGCCGCTACTCATTCCAAGTTGATGTCATGAACACTCTCCATGCCAGTCATTTCAGAGTCAGAGTCAGCGGTAGCAGTGACATCCTTACTCTTCTGCTTCTCCTTCTCCTTCCTATCATGCAATATCTTTACCGCTTGTGCCGCTGCCCTCACTTGAACCTCTGTTCTGTTTAGGCCGCCGCCCACGCGCACGATTTCTTCGCCACCAACCTCAATTACACAGCACAATTCATGGCCTTCTTCATCTTGGTTCAAGGCTTTTTCGGTGGTGAGGATATACTTGACCTTCTGCTGCTCAGCGAGGATGCCGACTTCTTCCTTGGGGTGGAGAACGTGTACATCATCTTGGATGATGCGTCGAAGGTAGGGCAGGATTCCTATCCTCTCCGCTACCGCTGCACAGGTTTCGAAAGATCCGGAGTCGATCCATACAGCGCCGATGATAGACTCGACAATATCAGAATAGAATTTTGGTCCCCCAATACTAGCGAGCAGAGCCCAGGGAACGGATGTACCCTTTTCAAGAGCGAGGAGAATCTCTTCACGAACAGGAGCGTAGCGATTTTGGGTGCCAGCTTGCATCCGTCCGATCTCAGGCGACCCGTGGCGCATAAATTTCCACAGAGGAGTTGGAACCATCTTTGAGCTCTCTCTGAACTTTGCAATGCCATCTTCTAGGTTCTCATTGTTAGGCTTAATGTCTATGATTTCTTGCTCGATTTTCATTTCCATGCACCTAACGGTCAGGAATTCGGCGTTGACAACAGCCGTGCGTATGCTATGCATCTGAGTATGAGATAGATCGTATAACAACATAGCAGTAACCACGATGTGGTCAAGGATGGCATCACCTAAGAACTCCAAACGCTCAAAAGATCCAGATCCGCTTTTGTATGAGCCATGCGTTACTGCTTCAATCAACAGTCCCTTCTTACTGAAACTGTAATCTAGAAGCTTTTCAAGCGGTTCGAGAGTGGGTGGTAAAGGAGTATCTAGAAACCTCCCAAAGAGAAGATCTTGTTGATGTTCAAGTGTTTGCCAATCAATCTTAGGGATGAAAACTTGTAAGCACCTCAACGCTTTTGCAATACCCCCGTCGATCATTGCGGCACCTAGATGAGGCTTCAAGTTAGTGATACTCTTCTGACTATCTCACATGGTAAGAGTTATAACTTGTTATGTCGGAAGTATTTCTAGCAGGTATATCTTGCAGGAAAAATTCCCTAGGGAAAATATCTTACCAACAAGTGCCTCGACTACATCTGCTAGGACTTTAGAAGACATCTGTCGTTTTGCATTAGTCGATAAATTGAGTGCGTCATCGATGTATAGCGGGCGCCATTTGAGACCAGTAAAAGCCTTTGTGACTATATAATTCTCCAGTCCAAGATCCAATGCGGCTTTGCAAAGTCTACGATTAGAAACAACTCGATCTTTGGCCATTGAAAGATAACCTTCCGGATATAATGGATGCTTGGCCATGAGATAGATAGTAGTGCATAGCTTAAGGACCGAATCACCCAGAAATTCTTGTCGTTGATAGTTAACTGCTTCATTTGCGCTGGAAGCACAGATTGCAGTCAACACTAAATTTGTATCGGATATCCTCACATGTTGGAGGATATGGTTCGAAAGCTCCTCAGCTATCAAGTAAATTTCAACGCGTCGCATGATTGAAGGTAGGATCATGCCGAATCGAAAAAACTTGAAAGGAAAGTTGTTCATTGTGCATCTCGTTACTGGCAAGATGATGGGGTATTCCATCAAAACATGAGGCTCTGGATGGAGGAAGTCGGCGCGACGAGTGAGCTTTTTCACAGAAATATGTGGTAAAGTATCAGGGGTTTCCTCGTATTGTTGATATGGAGTTTGCACATCTTCAAAAGGCGGGCGTCGAGGAAGAAGTTTCTGGAAGATATAACGCTTCTCGGGTTCCAGACTGTCTGTCACTAATCCAGCATTATCCGCAGGCAAGAAGTCAGCTGGAATTGGTTGTGTCCCTTCTAAGGTCAGAAAATTCTCGTCGTCAGCCAAAACTGGCATTATGAAATCTTTCGTCAAAATGGGGAACCGATACCCAAATGTCGATTCTAACAGGAAATTGGTGGCTTTTTGAGCCTTTACAATGGATGTGAGGTCAAATGATTCGGGATTTGTAGTAAAATCAACTAATAATTGAGTTTTTGTATCCCAGAAAATAGAGAACCGAGGAATGACTCCAACTTTTCGGGGAAAGAGGATTTGAAAGTTTGCTCCCTTGAAGGACACATTCTGGGAGTAGGGACTGGCAACCAATTCGTTCCATTCCTCAGCTATGTTGATCCACGGGTTCAGAACTTCGTTCACTGTCCTCATCGAAGCACGAGTATCAGATGCCTTTGTATCAGAATCTTCCAGGCGGTCATCTCTCTTGAAAAGAGGTAAGAGATTTTCAGAGATCAACTTCGCCTTATAGAGTCCGATGTACGCCTCGAACGAGGCATCTCTGATGGCATTCTTTTCGCTTTTCCATGACTGTTTGCTCTCTGCTGTCCGCACCGATTCATGTACGGAAAGTGGGAGAATAACACTTGCACGGATACGACCAGTGGAATCTTTATCGCATATAAATTCAGGCCGTAGATCGATATATCGATTTGGGAGGGTAGCACAGAAGTGATAGAGATGAGAGACTGAGTTAAACAGATCAAGAATTGCCCCTGTCTTAGCTACTGTGAAGCTTCTGTGATTCTCTTCATCAGCGGCTTCTTCAACCAAAACTTCTTCCAATATCCTCATATCATCTTCGTATACGGCTCTCATATCCTTTTCGCATTGCTCGAAATCGCTGAATTTGTCGTTCACCGGGTCGATAAGCATAATCAGTCGAGAATCCTGCTGTCTAGCTCGACCACGTCTTTGAACAAAACTTGTCAAATTTGAAGGCTTTTGAAAGCAAATTACCACGTTGCAAGCAGGAATATCAACCCCTTCTTCCTAATCCCAAGATCCCAGTGTCAGTACAGCTCATTTGTATAATTGGACAGTAGAGCTACATAATTCTGGAGCCATTCAGACATTCGCATTAGGCCTACCATCAAAAGCTGATGAGAAATTTGGAATAACCCGAGGAACAACATTAAACAGGGTCTATGTCTCCGAGAAGACGGGACTTACGAGTACGCTAGTAGCAATGACGAGATTTATTTTCCTTGATTTAAACTGAGATAGTGCGTTTTTGCTCGAATCCAAGTCGATGAGCCCTCCTATGGTTTGAGAGCGACTGTCGTGACTTGAAGAACCAATTACAGCCTCAACTCTAAATATTTCTCGAGTAAGAGCTACCAACAAATCAGTAAGTGATCATGTTGCTTTAGAAGGAGAGAGATAAGGGTTTGGAAAACAAGTCTTCAACTTCACTGCTGCCGTAGGGGAAACAGAAGATTAATTTGAAGATAAGCCTTACGGTGTACGGAGATGAGTTCTGCAAGGCAGGCTGCTACGGCTCTTTCCGTAACGAATATGATCCCAGAGATATCTTTCTTCTCATTTTCCTGGAGAAGGACCCCCAGCAATTTATTCACTTTGTCAGAGACAGGTGGCGTTTCGGCAGGATCAAGAGAGGTTGTACCGGCGATTCTAACTTGCTTCAGCGTCTTCGCAAGGTATTCTCTCTCGGCGGCAGGGGTGTCCCATAGTCCCAGCATACTTTCTCGACCGGCTGCAACAGTGTTGTCCACAACTTTTGAGATATAGTAGTCCGCAGCCCACCCTCCTAAAATTATATTAATAAAAGGCAATTAGTTGTAGTGGTGCCTTCTTCTTACCTAGTTCCCTGCAGATGGTCAAAGCTGTGGCGTAAAATGCCTTCATCTGAGAACGGGACCGAGTTTTAAGGTTTAGTCGAACCTTTGTAAGAGCCCTGATGCTGCGATCATCATCGGCTTGTAGCAAACTAATGTAATATGGATCTTCAGTGATTTTGAGGGATCTGAGAGCTTCTTCTAGGCTTGTAAGCGACTTTGTATAGCCACTAAGCAAGTTCTCAGAAGGGAGAGATTGATAATGGAGGAGAGAGAGTTTTGGCAGTTTGACAGCAAGTCTTAATTCTGCTCGATGTTTTTTGGGTGTCCTAGAGATGGCGGCTAACGTCTGCTCAATATTCTTGATCGATGTAACTTTATCGTTCATTACTGGACTGGCTGTAAGTCCAAGGATATGAGGTAATGTTGGTTGCAAATTCTTTGCCTTCTGGCTATGATAGAAGAGTTGCATGATCCTTGCTCCTGGTGATTTTTTCACACAGTTATGAGCTTCGTCAAAAATTATGAGAGATATAGACTCAATTTTTACGAAAGCATGCGTGAGGGCATGCAGCAAAATGTCTACTAGAAAGTCAATAATTGATATTCACAATCTGATAGGGAGAGAGGGCTAAACATTCTTGAAAATGTTTCAAAAGATGAACAGGTCTAATTATTCCGAGACAACTTCTAAGCTTTTGGCAGACGGAGTGTAAAAGCATATGACAATTTGAAATGAACTTTTACCATATGTGCATACTACAATCTTAACATTCTTTAATACGGCGTCCCATAGCCTTTGTTCTGACCACAAGTCAACGCTAAAATCACAACAAGTCAGCATTTGCTTTATTTCGACTTCAACGAGCACTTACTTATCTGCACCACTGAGGAACTTGGTGACCACAGAACTAATCTGTGTTTTGATATATTCGTACTGCTGTGAGCAAAGGATCACCTTAGGAGCTAGGAACCAGATCCTCTATACGGGATTAGAGGGACAACGTATGGTCGGGAGGAAAAGAATAAACCTGGTGTGGTTGCATTCGCTCTAATTCATAGACCATACGCATAACAGCTCTAAGTTGTAATTTAGGTATGAGTCAATGAAAAAGGCAATGGATATTTGAAAAGCTCACATGTGTGTTTTGCCAGAACCAGTGTCCATCTGCAAAACCATCAAAAGTGGAACCAAAATTTGAGTATTGAAGACTTACAGCAATAATAATGTTGCGATTCAAGCTTTCTTGAAACATTTCCGTCTGATACGGCCTAGGTTTTATGCTGGGAGAGCCATCTTCCAGAGTAAGAGGAATGGGAGATTCATCGTCGACCAGGTCATCAATCACGCTCTCTTCGACCACTAGTTCTGGAATATTAACGGTGGGGAATATGTCCTCATCCACAGGGTCCAGGAAAGTCTTGGAGAGTTCAGAGGATGTTCCGCTGCTGTGAGCCATCCTAGCTCGAGATGTGCTGACGGTGGAAACGCGAAGGAAGTGGGCAGTTCGTTTGTACATGTGTTTCGAGGAAGGCGGCCAATCAGCTTGGGTTCTTGCGGCTTCCTCCGCAAGATCTGCTGTCTTCGAAAAGAAGCACAGTCCGGTAATGGAACCTTTCCTCTCTCAGTCGACGTATATTATCTATTATCTGCACTCGGATAACTCTAGATAATTGAATCTTGGCAACTCATTATGCCTCCAACCCCGCTGACACATTTTCTTTGCATTCCGCTCGTAACCACCGCCTCGCGTGCCAATCTTCAAAAGACCCTCTCTACTTTCAGGGAAAGCGTGGCAACTCTGCGAACGCCGGAGATTCCTCATGGCATACCGGACGGAGCAGTTCGACCTTTAGGGACATTGCATCTAACACTAGGCGTCATGAGTTTGGTAACACCAGAGAAGGTGGAGAGCGCACTGAAGCTTTTGAAGGAGCTCGACCTCTGTAAACTTCTGTCAGATACAAACCCTAGGAATCCTCATAAAGAGGGGATAAACCAAACAAATAATAAGCCTTCGGAAACTCAAGCAATACCTTCCGCTTCTAACGCCCTCTCTGTGGATGCTAGGCCCCCTCCATTGACAATGACCTTGAAAGGCTTATTGAGTATGCACGCACCATCAAAGACCTCAATACTATACGCCTCTCCTGTGGATGAAGATCTTCGATTGATGTTTTTCTGTCAAAAGCTCAGAGAGATCTTCACGACTGCGGACTTGGTAGAAAAAGAGAATCGGCCTCTACTTCTTCATGCAACCATTGTTAACACGGGCTATCTTCCTCGACAAAGAAGCAAAGGTTCTGGGCATGGGAAAAGCAAGGCTAAATTGACGATTGATTCAAGGGAATTACTGATAGATTACGAGGATTTTATATGGATGTCCGACGTAAGGATAGAGAAAGTCGCCATTTGCCGAATGGGTCAAACAAAGAACGAGGTTGGGGAAGAAGAATATCTTGTTGAAGGAGAAGTTGATCTACCTTGTTAAAGATTTAGCTCTTGTGTATATGAATCTCGTTGAGCTGCCATTCATTACATATGCAGGTAGTGGCGGGTCAAAATGTATCCCATTTCTTAGGTTGCATCTGCAAATAACGCAGAGGAAGAATTCACCATTCATCTTGCTCCTCTCAAGCACCGCGATACCTCGAGGAGACTGAGGCCACCTGTGAAACACCACATGCCATGCCATAAGAGATAACCGTACTTCTAGCGCCAGAATGGAAGGAGCTCTGTCGTAAGAGAAGCTGCTGCTCAAGCCTGAACTTCAATGTCGCATGTGATCCAAGGCAGACCTTTGCTTAAGCCTAAGGAAGACCAGGGCGATAATGTCCAAAATGCGGTTTCCATCTAGCTCGCAAAGAACTTCTTCAATACCTTCTCAACCTCTGCATACTCCTCCTTGACGGCGGCTAGGGTCTCTTTGATGCGGGCCAAGCAAAGGCTCTCATCGGGCTCATCTGTAGTACCTGCCTCGTCTCTCTTCTGTCCATAATGTTGGATTTTTTCGCAGCTATCCTTGACTTTGGTGAGACCAAGAGTTGCGGAAGATCCCTTCAAAAAGTGACCTAGGGAGGACAGCGTAGCAAGGTCGCCCGCCTCACTATAACGCCAGTATTCGACGATCAGCATCCACTCGAGAGATTCGGTGCTACTCCTAGAAATGCGCCAACTCACAGTGCCTCGTCCATCTTCTTGAAGGTCTGTTCAGCCTGCTCGAAGAAACCAAAGACAATGGACTTGCTGAAGTCGCGCTCGTCCTCCTCGTCATCCATCTCCAAAATCTGCTCGAAAGTGGCGGCATCAATGCTGTCGCCAAGGTCGGGTAGCCCGACTGAACCCTCCTCGCTCTACGATGTATTCCGTTAGCAAGGCGCTCCCTTGATTTAGGCAGTGTGGAGTCACCCTATCCTCTACTTCGTGACGTGCGGTGTCAGGCATTGTTTCGTTGGTCTCGTGATCCGGGATCTTGTCAGGAAGACAGACTCTTGTTTAGAGCGGTCAAGGTCTGAAAGCTCAACGCCCAGGAGCGAGGGGCCTACAAATCTTCAAGAGAGAGGCGCCGCGAGTGAGTGGGGTAATTTCTCGAGGTGTGGTCACGGAGGAATGAGATTTAGTCGCCGAACAAGCTCTAATTTAGGTAAGTGGCAGGCAAGCGATAAGGTGTGGAAAGAAACAGACCCAGACAGAAGGACAACAAGAGAGCCACTGACACCAGACTGACGCAGCGGCAGACCCAGAAGCCTCTCCTGCTTGTATCCTGGCAGAGCAAAGCTGGCTCGCGTTAGTGGCACGAGGAAAGAAGTTCAAAGAAGGACTTGAAACAGTTGTCGGAGGCACGCCGGGCTTCTATTCTGACACGAAGGAGAGCCAAGCTTGTACTACTCGACAGGTGGGCCCAGAGGAGATGCGGCAGATCGGATGATGGACCTCAGAACCAAGAGCGACAAAGGAGCAAACAGGTCAGGCCGTTTCTCTACAGCCTATTATTTCTTTGCCCCGACCCAAGCAACCCGCCATCTCAACAAGAGCCATCCTGGCCAGCTTTACCCGATCATGAGGACAAAACATGGGCTGGGTTTCACAGACTTTCTGACCGAAGAACCATGACCGACGGCAAGGAAATCCTGAGTGGGCACGGTGCTATCTGCAGACATTCAACAAGCTCCTCTTCCTGAGCATTGGCATACAAGGTGTGGAAATTCACCACTATTGGCGCACTACATTCCTGCAGGTTCGCCAGCATCAAGTGGTTGGGTGGGTGAGCTGATGTCCTATCACTTTCCCAGTTGGCTTTGACAGAAAATTTGATGAATGATGTTATGACGCACGCTGCGTGCTAGGGACTGCCTCGACGTCAGCTTGCATTAAAGCCAATCTATTCCCTGTCGTGGAAGCGCCACCTGCAGCCCATTCCATTCTGCCCAATACTTTTAACCTCGATGTTGCCATAGGGTCCAGACTCGAGACCGAGAATGATTTCACAGAATCAATACTCTGCCAATGTATCATCCTATTGTCTCCAGATTTACTTTTGGGAAACGGTCCCTCTCTCCGCTATATCCCTGGCTCAAATACCCAGTACGTTGATGTTATGTGAGGTATGAGGCTCACGCATCCGAGGAGCGCTATCCCGTGGTTCCTGCGATATACGATTTCCAAGGCTGGATGCCCAGAGATACAACTACGTCCCTAGACCGCTGAGAGCAGGCCGTCAAAGCTGCCGACATTCCGAGGGGTGTTAGGAAAGCGTCCCCACGGAAGTTGTCCCTGCACATTGTCGGCGTTTCAATGGTTCGCAACAAATCTCAGCAGCTCGAACAGGAGCCTGGACCCCTATCCTGGTTTAGAATACAGCTTGTTCAGCGCCACGAGAAGTGTCATGCAGCTGCAATTAGAGCAGCAACACTCCCTTCCTTTTGTTGGAGTTCGATCCCGGCTTGTCTGAGCTCAGAGCGCCTCTTTGGCCTGGAACAATCCTCAAGGGGTGTGCTTTACGTCCGGAACATTTCTCGAAATACGAGTCTTGTGTTGGGTGGAGTTGAAAAAAGGGAGCGGCGGACCTCGAAATGTGTATCTATCGAAACCGGGCTCCTCCTTTGCAACAAGACCACTCGATACAAACACTTTAGGTTCAGGTGATCGTTACTTGGCGTGGGATCTATTACTTCAAGCAAATTAATCAGCAAACTGCATGCGTCGCTTCGCACTGTCCTAAAGGATCATTATTTAGTATTCCATTTTGGTAAAAAGGCTCCTCTCAAAATCAATATCAGGACACCGGACTTTATCCAAATCCTTTTTTCTAAGACACCACCTATTTTCAGTTCTCGAGGGCAGAGGATACATGCGAACGGATTTGAAATTTAGCTTCGAAGCCTATTGAATCAAAAGATTGTCACTTCATTGGATTAAGGCTATCCCTTTCAGATATAGTCAAATCTAGCGAAAACGAACCCTGACCGGACGGCAAATCACACCTTTCGTGCCGAAATCTGAACCCGCAATGATCTTTTATTGTGACATTTTGAGGAGAATTTCCGATTCTTCTTGAAACAGTTTTCTGCCTGTTGGGTTCGACAGTTTCTCTGGTCTGATCTTCTCGCTTCAATCTTGGGAGCGAAGGCTGTTCGCCAGGAAATTCTTACATCAAGTTCTTGTTTCCGATATTAAATGCTGATACTTGTGTATGTGTGTTTTGGCACTTATAAATCAGATGAGCGCCTGATGCTGCATACTTGTGCCAAACACACATCAGATTATCTATCCTTGAAAACTGGCCCCAACATATGAATGGATGACGCTGAGATAAGAAGCCATTATTCGCATAAAGTTCTTGAAAATCAACCTGTCTCATTCAAGCCTTAGATTTGACGTGGAACAACTGGAATTTGTTTTGGGAGTGAGCTAAGAATTCCGGACTGCTAAAGCGGCTTGTTCAAGTCCGGCGTTCATTCGTTTCACATGAACTTGCTTGACCCTCTTTCCTCTTTGAAAACCCCGGTTATGCTCGTCTGTTGGTCTAGAAGCTTGAGGCTTGGGAACGGAGTTTGCTCCATATGAGGAGAGATCGACATTCGCTCCACCATTGACCTCATATCTATCCTCAGGGATAGTTGCACAAGAGAGCAAAACTGTCAACCGGAGGAATGCAAAAGTCCAAGAGATGGAAAGAAGAGGATGAAGGAGTGCTTCAACAGATGTTGATAAAAGCGAATCCATTTGAGATAAGTAAAGCTTACTTATTTTTTGTTTTACATATCAAGCGTGCTCATCAACATTACGATCATTGGTCTTAAGATTAGCAAGTACTAAAATTCTCCAGAGCTTAAATAATACACATTCACTGGGTAACTATACTTCTATCTGTTTAAATCTGTCGTACTTATTGACTGACGGACTCTTATCGTTTAGCGCCGGAATCAATTACTATCAATGATTTCTTCAAGATGAATTTGAGAATGCATAACATTTAATTATCAACATACTCTTCTCGAGATGGTGGATATTTTTAAATCATTCGACCCTATGCTACAGGATCTAAAGCGCTCCAGGTTCAAGGCCTCCTAAGTACCCTTTCGAATTATGGATGCTTATAAAATCAGAAGCGCTTCGAAGAGACAATGTGATTAGATCTTAAGTGTCAAGGATTCTCTGGTTGGATGGAATTGATATCCTTACTCTTGGCCCCTCCGTGGACTTGAATTTAAGAGGAAATGGAAGCTGAGATATGTGAATCAAACGGGGCGCAGCAAATTAAATTGTTTTGGTCATTGACTCGGCAGGAGTTGCTTTGGAGATCTTTGAGACTTCTGGACTAAAGTTACCGCCAGGAATTCCCTACTTGGAGATGGTGCCTACGAATATTGTGTGCTATCTGCTTCTGAGAGTGAGATCGGGGATCATATACGAAAAGTCGAAATGACCAATGCCAGAAGGCGGATCAAGGGGTTAAATCTTGCCATCTATGCACAGTCTAATTCGTTGGAGTCAAGCTCCAAAAAAATCAACAGGCTTTGGAGATTCTAATTAGAATGACTCGAGTCCTAGATATTTCATCGACGATTTTAACGTCTAGGGAGGTAAATTTTAGTAGCCATAATACACCAAGAAGGCGGTGAACTAAAATATGCGTGTTGAACCTCTGTGTCGGTCACAACGTCCCTCTCGAAGTAATTCGTATCCTTAACTATCTATAGAATTAATACTCATCAGTTAAGTTTTCAAAAACTTGATGGACATGTGCTTTGCGGTTTTGTATTTATCGAACATCTATCGAACATGGGGTGCTCTTAACCCTCAGCCTTGTGGGCCCCTCTTCGTCTTCAGCCTCGCTTGAACTAGGCAGACATTTAACGGAAGCAGTACATTCGCTCTTGCTCCACAGGAGAGTTCAAACTCCAAAGCAATGGCAAATTTTGCCATTGTTTCCCACCTCTCTCTTTTCTTTCCTTCATAGTAACATTTATCATGAGCGGTCACGAAAAGAAGCCGCGTGTTATCCGCGGCTCCGGCAAATCTCCCATCGCTCAGCCGCCGCGTGCTGCTCTCTCAGGACGGTCGAAAGCAGATCATCCAGAAGAAAATGCCTCTACAAAGAGCATCCCCGAAAATAACGGCTCGGAGGTCGAAGACGCCGACTCGGACATGAAGGACAAGAGGATTGTAGAGCTCGAGAAGGAGATAGCTACCATGACGGAGGAGTTCGAGAGAGAACTTACACAGTTCAGCCATAAGCTCACTAACGAGTCCGAGACGGCTACATTTTGGCAACAGAAGCATTCAAGTTTGAACCAGACGTATTTGAAAACAGATACAGACTTGCGATTGCTGCGGCAGGAAGTTAATAGCTTCCAAGAGAATCGAGAGGAGCGAGAACGCGATGTCAAGACAAGGATAAGTAGCCTGATGTTGGATAGGGATGCATTTCGTGAAGCATACAATGAAGCTATGGGAGAGCTCCGGGTCAAGGAAGACATGATCATGAGCTTACAGGGGCAGGTTAGAGGATTGAAGAGTTTCGTTAGTACAAACAGCAAGATGGATGAGCAGGTTGCGGACGAGGCTTTTGGGGAGCGTATGCAGAGACTTGGGAATGGGTTGCAGAATTGGGTAATCACTAATTTTAGAAGGGTCAAAATTGGTGTGTTTATTTACTTCGTGTCCCTCTTCCCCTTTTACTTCTTTCAATGTTGGAATATTAGAATCTTTGCAAATTCTTTCGCAATTAATATTTAGAGTGCCTGGTTACTCTCCTTTGAATCAGTAGCGCCTACTCTTGCTCAAGAAGAATACCCTGCACTCAGCTTCATAGCGATTTAGTATCGCATAGTGCGGTAGAGGCTAACGAATCTGTAGACATTGAAAGTCCACACGAGAAGACTAAGGAACAATTATTACAGCTAGTACCCACATATGAGTCTCTAGTATCGCCGTCAAAGGTCTACTTGATCCAGTCCCTTATCTCTCGACTTCTGGTGGAGCACGTCTTCAGTGCTTATTTCGTTGGGCTTCCAGACGAGACTGCAACCGAGTTGAGAAGAGCAGAGAGGTACCTCACTGAATTCGGTAATAATCTTCCCATCTCGATCAGTGACCATCCCGCTCATCTGCATATAGGCTCAACGGAGAGCATGAACCAATGGCGCTCTGCCACGCTTGCGATCTTGCGCAAGGAGGCAGCTGCGAAGCTCCAGGATGCCACTAACACCGTCATAGCAGTCATCATTAGAAGATTCAATGAGCTAATGGATGATATTGGTGATGTGAAACATACCGACTCACGAGACAGTACCTTGAAGCCCCTGATCTGTAGTTCAATTGAACTTTCTCGGCTTCTGAGAGTACAGAAGGCAGTTTTTACTGTCGAAATGCCAAATATTGAAGACCATCAAATGACTATGTTTGATTCGGAAACTATGGAAGACATTGGCGGAGAGGATGAAGATACGTTGAGTGAGCGAGAGATTCGCTGCGTAGTCTTTCCAGGTATTATCAAAACTGGGGATGAGAATGGAGAACGAAGTCACTTGAGGAACGTAGTGGCAAAAATAAGAGTGCTATGTGCACCCGATTGAAGAATGAAAGACAGCACAAAGTAGGACAAAGGGCAAAACGCAAAAGAAGGCTCCAGTCGTGTAGGGCTGACTATTGGATGCCACGGGACAATGACATAACAGTGATACAATGACGCGATAGTCGCTAGCTCAGTCAACCATCCACCCATGTATGCTTTCTAGCATTCTGGGCTGTAGTGATCAGAATGAAAGTACATGCTCTTCCATGGCATCCTCAAGCGATACCATTTGTTACCACTCTTTTAAACCTTGAATGAGAAAGAGTGCTTCTGCGTGTTGTACGTGAGTGCCCAAATAGCCGAGCCTTCTACGTACCTATCTTCTCGAAGTCCCTCTTCACGCCTATTTTGATGATGCCAGTGCCAGAAAACGGCACCAATTTTCAAAGTTTCAACATGAAGGAGAGTCGAGTAACACGCTCCAGGTCAGCCTGTCTGGTTGTCAGATTCAACTTGAAGCGTACCTGAGCACTGGAGTAAAGGACACCAGAGCCAAGTCAAGCAGACGCTTGGTTAGTGTTGGCAGCCGCTTCGAGGATAACAGCATCACTGCCACCAATGAACGGAATATTCCTCGAGCGGCTATTAGTAAATGCGTACCAGAATAAAACTTCTTTTAGCTCATTTAAAAATAAATCTCTCGAGTTCGATTGGCTCAGATAAACTCGTGGTTTCGGCGTTCCCAGACACGAGGCATTATTGAACACTCGTGATGTACTCAAGGAACTAGCCGCTTCTAAGACCAACAGCCTATCCATCGAATTAAACCAGCTTTCACGTAAAACCGTTCAAGATAAACTCCAGACGTGGGAGTGGAGAATTCATTCTGAGAGTGGGGAACCCACTTTTGAAACCAGACGCTCTCCTAACAAGAAGGGCGTTGAAATCATAGGTCTGATATCTAGTCACAAGGAGGCTCCCTGAGTCAAACAATCACAGTAGCCATGAGAAACCCATCCCAGCCTTTACTTCCCACTGTTTGCACAGCCGTGCACTCACACCTCTTCTCCCCCTTCAAGTACTCGAAGAGCGCTCTCGTACCAACCACACTGGGCTCGAGGCAGTCCTCGTCGACCAGGCGGCCTCTGCGAGCCACGTTGTCAACAACAATCACCGTCCCAATTCTCGCGAATTGCAAAGCAGACTTGAAATAAGACACGTTATTATCTTTGTCGGCGTCGATGAACACGAAATCAAACACTGTCTTTCCTTCTTCTTTTGAAAGTTGAGAGAGGCTGTCCAGAGCCTTCCCGACCCTGACATCAATGACGTCCTGGTATCCCGCTCGGGAGATGTTACCTCTTGCAACTTCAGCATGATGAGGATTGATTTCCAGAGTTACTACTCTGCCTGCTGGTCCTACCGCTTTCGCAAACCACTGATAAAGGGATTAGCGAATTCTTCTTCTGGGTTGCTTCGAGGCGAGAAAAGAATCATGTTGGGCCAAGTGGCTATGGTGATAACATGATTTGAGATGATTAGTTATAAGAGAAAATAGAAGATGAAGTAATTGAGTTTGGTATCCTCACAATTGCGCTGTAGCCGCCCAAGGTTCCGATCTCCAGAATCCGTTTGGATCCGTTCAATTTGGCAAGCTGGTAGAGCAAGTGACCTTGATTGGGGGCTACGTCAATGGCGTCTAGATTTGCGGCTTCATTTGATTTGAGGGTAGCTGTCAGGGTAGGATCGGTGGGCAGTAGGGAGTTGCAGAAATACTCGTCAATCTTAGCAAATTTGTCGAGGATCGGATCAGGTATAATGGTTTCTTCGTACATGGTGATGGACGTGTTTAAGATGACTTGAAAGAATGATAAATTTTTGGGAATTAGTTACATTGTAGCTTTAGAAATCCTACAGAATTGATAACAGAAAGTATGAGTCATTTGAAAGCCCGGAGTGTCCGGCCAACGTCTTACTCTCGGTGTAGTGCGTGAAACTCTTTATTCCACTATGCCAATGGGGAATTAGGTAGTAGAAGCTCCCTTAGCTGTCGAAGCCGAATTGGTACCTAAGATGTTGCTTCACAAAGTTGCTTGGACCACGATGGGGACCCCACTTCCGAATCAACTCAGTCCGCGCGGCTCTGTCCCTCACTGAGGGTGTAGCGCGGTAAGATATCACTGGTTCTTGTGCCACTTTTATCAATCCTGTTTGAGGAATGAGAATTCACTCTCTCTTCGTCGAATACTCTTGGTAATCTGGCAGGGTCTGGGAGACTCTAAACCACTGGGCTATAAGGCCGGTCCCAGACAAAGAAAGGATAGCGCAGAAGATTGCAAAATATTGACCAAAGGAAAATTAGATTAGGGGGGGAAGACAAACAAGCAGTGTTCATGCATAATGGTGCGACCTACTCAGCTACCGGCCCCAAGACACCTGCAAGAGACACGGCATCCTCTCCTGCCGAAAGAATGCGGAGATTCCGCGCTGCTTCTCCTTAATGGTTTCTGCTATATCCACTAATATTCCGGCAAGACCCCATGAGTCAGAAGGCTTTTGAATTTGTGATTTTACCCACGTGTGGCTTTAGATTCAACAAAGAGTTCTGTTCTCCAGAGAATGCCGCCAGATGAATGGAAAGGGCGGTGAGTAGGCAGCATATGTACGAAGAACGCACAAGTTTGCTCCAAGCATGCGTTGCGAAACCACACAGAGTCCCAAATAGCTCCTAAACCAGATGCAGAAAGCTGCAGGAAAGCATGAACTACTCTCATAGTCGGGAATCGAGAGGTGGTTCCCAAGGATAATATTGCAATGTAACAAACATATCGATCCACGGGAAATTGCAGAATTGGTACTTCCTGTCACAGCAGGTGGTGTTGAGGTCTGGCAATGGTGTGTTTGGAACCGGCATCCAGGTTGTCCGCAAAGAGGATCGAAGCCTTTCGGTTGTCTCCTTCGAGCGGATGAGAACTAAATAGAAAGCAGCTGGGGGTGAACGTGTCCATGTGGTCCAATTTCCAATTTTGTAGGCGAGTCAAACGAGAGGGAGTGCTTCTTTGCCAGCACATAACCAAGCAACACTCTCCCTACTGGAATCCCTTCCTCCACAATCCATAAGTCCACCCATAACGAGAAAGCAAAATTTGCACTCTTATTCTCATGTTGAGTGAAGAAAAAGATCAGTCCTTGGAGATTTGAAAAATCGAAAGCTTTGTCGTTTCCTCAAGCAATCCCGCTACGAGTCATTGAGGGGTAGAATCCTCGATCCTGCATCGTCAAAAAATTTGCCGCTCGTCAGCAACATCCACCACAGCCAGCTTCTCGGAGACATCGGAGCTCTGGATGCGTTGCCGTCAATTTGGCTGGAAGAGTCCTCTAACGGTACAATCTTGATTTCTTGTGTGAACTAGCCTTTATCTTCCTCACGACAAGTTCGTCACTCCTTGAATCAGATTCGCAACCCCTCCAAGATCTCTACCACTATCACCGAAAGAACAACGACCTGGAGACGGCACTGGGAGGATTGAAGACTTTCTGTCGGATCTTCATAGTGCTTCCATCGGATTTCGAGCATACAGAAGAGAAGAAAATTCGTCTTTCCTTGTATCATTGAACAACGTCATTACGAACCATCTCCAACCGCATTAACAATCGCGATGTTAAGCGACAGATCTTCTGGGGGAAACGCAACCAGATGCCAAAGCAACTCTGAAAGCGACTCTGAAAGCGACTCTGACACCTCGAGCCAGGCCTCTTCTAGTACGGATGCTTCCTCCACTTCCACACCTCCGGATCCCCGACCACTATGGCATACACAGCCCAACCCGAACTACAACTACTCATTGCCATGCGAATTTGAGTTTCTGGGGTGCAGACACGAGTTTCATCCAGAAGATTGGGATAACTGGGTGAAGCATACAAGGTCCCATTTCGTCAATAGCAAGCCTCCACCAAAAGTTGTATGTCCCTTCTGCGATGGTCCTGGTGGTACCTTCGAAGACCACGATAATCCAGCGAAGAATTGGTTCCGTAGAATGATCCATATTGGAAGCCATCATATGCAAAAAAACAAAGGAGGGCGACCCGATTATTTTCTCTACAAACATTGCCATAGATCTGGAATCATGACAAGGCATGATTTCCTGGGTCTCATGGGATATTCTGAGCGAGAAGTCCAAATTGATGGTCTTGGTCTAGTTCCCTTCGGCCACAAGACCGACGAAATGAAGAGGAAAGAGCGTAGGGAACTCGAGGTGAAGGATAATCTTGAAAATGAGGACCGAAAAAGGCGTAGGGAAGAGCGTCGTCGAATGAATCCAAGGTCATAGACCATATCGAGTCTACCTATAAACGCTTTGCTGGTACGAAGCGACCGGACGCGTCGATATCGTTCGGAATTGTCCGACCATTCAAAATCGAATTCGAGGATCGAATTTCCGTAACCAAGTTGACCTGAAAATTGGTTCGCAACCTCTCCATAATATTTTGGTGGCCCATATATGTTTTTCTAATCACAATTCGTTGGAGCTCAGCCATGATAGTGGCGTTGTGGCGAGTGGCGAGTGGCGAGTGGCGTTGCTGGTCTTCGGTTCGTCCGAATCGAGTGTAGATTCTTCATTGGAGATATACATTCGTATATTAAATATCTTTTCATGCGGGATGTCTCAAAACCCGAGGCGTAACACTTTTCGGCAACCAGCAGGTTGGTGTCTTGCCAGGGGGTTGATGGGATGACGAGGCATACCACTTTTCCGTCGCCTCATCTTGTCTCAGGCTCCGATAGTCGTTAAGTTGTGAAATCCATCAGTGTTTGTGGTATGACGAGTTTTCTCCAGGCGTCTAAAGTTCAAGTGGTTTAATGTAGTTTCCTGATTCCCTACGCTTTTGACTTTCAAGTTTGCATCAGGATATCGAGCCAGGAGTTTTGAGAGTTTTTGTGTTGGTTGGTCTCGAGTATTTGGAGGAATTATATAGCCATTGTACAGTCAGACTCATTATAGGCTCTGTCTTTATCAAATCGTCTCTACCAATGCTATTGAGATTCATGGGCTGTCCCTGCAGAAACTTCTTTTGGTCTCATTTGAAGCAACTACCTGGAGTGGTTGAAAGTAGCATATCCAAGTAATCAATCTCGTAGCGTAACCAGCGTTTGGACTTCGTAGAAGAATCTCTTGTAGCGTTCGATGACCAGTGCTCTTTCTTCTGTTGTGCCATTTCGAAATCAAGGAGGCCGGCCGTAGTTATCGTCTTTGAAGAAGCAATCAAGGAATCAGCACACCGATTAATAAAAGTTTACCCTCTGAGATAATATTGGAAGAGGGCCTCAAGTGCTTCTTGTTTTGCTGACGGGTTAGTATTAAGTATGTATCTTCCGATGAGTCCACGTTGTTGGTGTTTGTGTACCTAGGTTGGCAGCCTGTTGGGCAGAAACCAACCTTGGGAGACAAAATGTGAAACATGTGCCAGATTAAAGTAGCACTAGCAGTCGCAGTCTTAGATCATGTTTAAGACTGAATAGCCTAGAAACAAATTGAGTTGTCCTCATGGTCGAAATTTCTACTCGATGAGAATATTTCTTGTCAGCCCTCCCCTGAAGGTAGTGGTACACCAGTCATTCACCCATCTAGCTCTCACACTAAGGTATTGTGAGAAAATGCCTGTGACCACACGTTGTAGGTCTCATGCCCTGCTAACTTTTCCTTCAAGGTCTCATCCAAGCAAATTGCGTAAATCAATTCCAGTGCGTCGTGTCCACTCACCGCCCTCGAGGCTTAGCATTACTCGGTATGACTACCTCGGATTTCTTGTGTTCACCAATAGAAATCGTCGTCCCCGATCGCCCTGAAAACACTACTAAAACAGTATTTAAAGTCTTGTCATCGATGTCTCGATATTCAGCGTGGAGACTCACAGCGACTTTTTGGATGCGAATCAACAGATTGGGGCGGTTGGCCTTGTTTAGTTGTTGCCAGAGGCTCATGGGCTGTTGGTCCGCGGTCCGCCTTACTGTGCTGACCAAAGGGAACTTGCAGCCGATAACGGTTCGTTTTTCATGTGAATCCGGATGTTGGTTGGAAGACGATCAGATGGGAGATGACATGCCACGTCTCTTTTGGCCTCCGTGACAGGTGGTGCTTTTGTAAGAATTCCTAGCTTGACCTCCAATCTTGATGTTGATTTTAGGATTTTTGCCGTGGATGTATTTGCCGTGATCTTCTTGAGGACCAATCTCGTATGGCTCGGTGCCTCGAGTGACTCATTGGAGTTCCTTTGAATTTTCCACCTAATTGGGGAGTGAAGTCGAAACGTTCAGAGGTAGACGCATTTCCAAGCCTGCCATCAATTTCCTTTATAGGCGACTTGAGAGACACTTTTATGTTGAGATTGCGATCTGCTTGGTTGAGTCTTACACGAGCGTTGAAATGAGTTCTCCACCTCTGTTGTTCGGGGGGGAAATAGGGTTTCTTTTCACAAACTGCAATTTTCATAAAGAGATTGATTTACCCGTGTTTTATCCTTGGGTCTAAGTCCTTCATTCTGCTCCCCTCTCCTGATCCGCTAGCTTGAAAGAACAGACTGCACCATTATTTTCGGGAACTACTGGTCCTATCACAGATATCGGGAGGCCATGCGACGGGGACTGATTCAGAGACCTAAACTATAGTCACCTCTCAGCTAGCAGAAACGTATCATGTTTACGTTTTATTTTTTGATATTCATTTTTCCGAAGTTGATATTTGAACGCTATAACCTTCCTCACTGATAACATTCGTCATTGGACCACATCAGAGTGACTGAACCTTCTCATATACACTTGAAAGCGTGTTAGAACTTGTTCTTCTTTGCGGTTCAAAAATACTCCTTAGGCTCGACTAAATTGAGTATATAATCGAAGTTGACAGCTGAGAATAGGCGATGGCAAGAGTGGTTGATTAAGCAAAGCAACACATTAAGCATTTGGAACAGAATGAGAATAGCAAGCTTTGTTGACAGAAGAACCAAAGGATGTGATCGAGCAATAGCCTGGATCTAAGCAACTTAGGTTGAGCTATAAAGAAATGATGCTCAAAACGCTTGCCTTTACTAGAAGCTATTTGCGGCACTATGTTCTTGATCTTCTCGTAGATGGGCTGAATTATGCACAAGCGCCACATAAAACCTCTTATCAGTCCACACTTCGGGTGCCAAGGTGGGAAAGAAGAGAATAGAGAGCAAGGATGGAGGTCAACAGCGTTCAGATGTGGTTACAACATTTCCACCGATTTTGAAATATTAAAATATTACTTCCGAGCATGCCCAAGTTTCAAGGAGCGAACGCGAGATGGACATTGGTTTTCGTAAGGTGGCGCATCCCATGCACTTACCTATAAACCCCTCAATAGTGCTCAATAAGACCTCTGAACTTTAGAATATACACACTAGTCTCCGTTATCATCCATTTGCTCACACCGTCTAAGCAGAACTTTTGAATGCTAATTTCAAGGAGACAGAATCATCAGGAACAAGGTACGCCATGATATGTATCAACACCAATGCCTCTGAATTCCTGAGCATGTTGCCGAAGCAGAAAATCATCACCAACAGTCCGAAATGAAAAGTGGCCTGCGACAAAATGTTGACGAAGCTCGCGGTCACCAAAAAAGAAACTAGAACAAGACGCTCAGGCTTCTAGGCTCCAGCTGGGCTGTGGATCTTTGCACACAGACACGTCGACACGACACAGAGAAAAAAGGTTCGTGGCAACTTAAGAGTGTGCAGCAAGGAGAACTTGGTCTCATGATAATCAAAAAAATCTCAATGTTCTGATTATCGTCCTCAAACTCTCATTGCTGTTATACGAACAGTTGTACGAGGTCACTGAGTCTTCCTGCTCTCGGAATTTAGAGGCTCTGTGGCACCCGCTGTAGGGTCACTCTTGGGGCGTTCTTCAAGCTCGTCCTCGTCCTCGTCACCTCCTTGGACATCAGCAACACGCTCGCCAGCCATCTCTAGAGTTGATGCGGTCCATTTTCGAACCCATGTCCATAACGCCTGTCATGTTTTAGCAATCGACCCAATTTTGGCAGTCTCGAGATACTTACTGCTAGGAATGTGATCAAGCCAATGATCACAACAGTCCAAGATATACCTTCAAGGCGATCACGTCCTCCTCCTCTTCTGCGACCACCTCCGCCTCCCCAGCCCCCCCGTATCCAGAATTGCCAAGGAGACATCGCAAAGAAGACCTTAACGAAGCCAAGAAGTCCTAGAGAGGCGAGGCCTTTCAAGAAATGTTCTGTCCATCCAGCATCTTCGTCCTCGAGAAGTACAGGACCTCCAGTGGGTAAGGATGTGATAGTGTCGTAAGGATCCAAATAGAGGTTGATGATAGGATCAGCTATGAAACCAAAGATGAAGATCGTGAACAGCATAATGAAAAATGTGATCGCGAGCTGAGTGACTGTGCTCGTAATCAGACGGCTCCATCGCATTCTCTCAAGCCTATATCTGAACTTGCAGGTAGGACACTCCCAAAAATTCCTTCTGCTCATTGCTGGATCTGAATGCCTCCATGCTTGAAGGCAGCCTTCATGAACATACTTCTGAGAGCCGCGACATTTGCATGGCCGTATGAGGCGTCCTGATTCTGGGTCCGAGGATATATATGTGACTCTCGGAGCTGGCTGAAGGACTGTGGGAATGCCACTTGCCATAGGTTCGAAAGTAGGTAGGACTTCTTCCAAGCATATCCTACATGTCCGCGGGGGGTAGTGCTTCTGAGGCTTGGGAGGTTCGTGAGTTTCTGGCGGTGGAATATCTGATTCTGGTTGCCCTTCCCTGTTCCATGGATGCGGCTCCGCTTCCCACGGATCGTTGTCCATTTCGACTTTGAAGCTTAGTTTAAATGTCGAGTGTATTTGGTTCTTACGAAATGAGCTGTGGACACAGCACTGCAGTTTGCTATGATCATTAGCTTTGAACGGTTAGCTAAATAGAAAGCAGTGAGGTGTTTGTGAGCAAAAGCCTTTCGACATGAGATGTGGCTTTATGGGCTGCTTAAGAAAGAGCTGGAAGGTTTGTTTCTCCGTCGCATCGGGACGGAGCATTTGGACGTTGGAGGCCGATCCGATTTGAATTTTGGCCTGGATTTCATGGCCCTCACACGCGTACCTGGATGCCTACCAAACCAAAGCTCATCTGCTTGAGCAACATCGGTACAGCTTCAGCCCACAATCTTCACAAAATTTCAAGCTCTCAAGATCAAGACTTGAGGTCTATCCATCAAAGAGACTACCCGGGCATAATCTCAAGAGAAGCCTAAATATGGCGGACAGATATTCGTTCTCCTTGACTACTTTCTCCCCCAGGTATGATCCGAAGCTCCTCCTGCAACAGTGTGGCATTTGGACTGCTGTTGCAAATTCCAGCACTGCTTGCTAACTCAACATAGTGGGAAACTGGTCCAAATAGGTTCGTTTATTCTACGGAATTTCATCTATCTTGATTACTGCGCTCACCGTCTACTTATGGAGCTCAACAAGCTAACTTAGTACTCAGAGTATGCCTTGAATGCTGTCAACCAGGGTGTCACTGCATTAGGAATTAAAGGTAGGAGCTTCCCCATTATTCGCCATTATTTGAATGTGTCTCTAAAGTCCTCCACAGCTACCAATGGCATTGTGCTCGCAACAGAAAAGAAATCCTCGTCTCCTCTTATCGATCCTCCATCTCTGTCGAAAGTCAGCCTTATCACTCCAAATATTGGTATGGTTTACTCCGGAATGGGTCCAGATTACAGAGTGCTAGTCGACAAAGCACGAAAAGTTTCACACACTGGCTACAAACGAATCTACAACGAGTACCCACCAACGAGGATATTAGTGCAGGACGTTGCAAGAGTCATGCAAGAAGCTACACAGTCTGGCGGTGTAAGACCTTACGGTGTAAGTTTGTTGATTGCTGGATGGGATGAGGGTATCGAACCAGAATCTGGAGATGCTGCAACTGCAGATTCTAACCCGGAAGAGAAGAAGCCTTCAGGAAAGACGGGCGGTGTTATGAAGGGAGGACCCATGTTGTATCAAGTTGATCCAAGCGGAAGCTATTTTCCTTGGAAGGCGACAGCGATTGGCAAGAGTGCGACGTCTGCAAAGACGTTCTTGGAGAAGAGATACACCGAGGGTCTAGAGCTCGAAGATGCGGTCCATATTGCTCTATTAACGTTGAAGGAGACCATTGAAGGTGAAATGAATGGGGAGACGGTGGAGATTGGTATGTATATTCAATGAAATCATGGGATTTGCTAACACTTTTCAGGTATTGTTGGCCCACCAGCTGATCATTTACTTGGCGTTGAGGGGGTTGAAGGCGCGCAAGGACCAAGATTCAGAAAGCTCAGCCCTCAAGAGATTGAGGATTATCTCACGAATCTGTAGTCTATTCCTGATTTGCATCTGGGCTTCTGGTAATTTTGACGTTGTGCAACCAAAGGCGCAGTGTACAATAGAACAGCAAAAGAGGAAATGAAAGAAATGAGATACCACTTTGCATATTAAATATCCTTATTAACTTCCTTTTACCGTTAAAAAGGAGCATTTGTATCCGGCATTGACTTTTGATATACGCTGATTCTCCTTAAAAGGCAGTACTACCTCCCGCCACTCTAAGAGCTGCTTGTCGTCCAAACCTAACTGGCCATTATTGCCAGAACCAACAACAAAAAGCCTGTTTGTAACGGTTATTGCAAGCATATGATCGTTCCCAACGGCAACATCGTGGACGTCTTCTCCATCCAAATCCACTGGCATAGGCGCTCCTGATAACTCCTCCAAGAGTTTTTGCTGGCCTGGACGGCCTCCCCAGATGTAGAGATCATTACCAGCAGTCAATGCAGCCGTCACGTAACCTCCTGATGAAATTTTCTTGATTGGCCCCGTAGGTAAGCCTAGGAGGTCTTCTATCAAGGATGGCGCTGCTGCTGGGCTGAAGATTTGGTCAGCCAAAGTTCAAGCCTTGAGGTGCCGAAAGCAGTTCCTTACTTCTCTTCTGTTACTTCACGGCCAAGACAAGCCTCATACCTACCGTCTCCCCAGCTCCACACCTCCCCTGTTTTCGAGAGAGCTGTGAAGGTTGTTTGGTTAGCGGTAATTTGGATGATATCTTCGAGATCTCCAAGAAACAGTCCGTCATGCTTAAGGTAATGTTGTGGAGACAAGAACTCTCTGATTTGACTTCCTTGAGCTTCAGCTACTCTGTCGTTTCCAGCTATTGCGATTGAGGAGCATAGTGTGGGAGATTGGAGAAAGAGCTGCGTTAACTGGTCTGGATGCCCGGAGAGCTGTAATCTAGATGACGTTTGTACTGAATCTCGTCAGCCAACTCCTCCTTGAAAGTATCTGAAGCACAGATTCCAGATGAGGTCTGTAGGACTAAATATACAAAAGTGTATTGATCACGTGATGCATGAGGTTTGGTATTCTGTAGGTAGGTACTTATAAAATGAGAAGCCCAAATGGTAAGGTCATGCTAGGTCGTTGGCTTACTTAAAGTTGCTGAGGTGCTGGCCCAGAGCAGCTCCACGAAGTGGTCTTGAACTAGACATTTGAAATGACTGATATCGCGAGGTTCTGACACTTGTTCTACTTCCCAATCAAGCTGGCCCCAGCCATTAAAGCCAGCAACCCACAGTTCCATGGAGTTATGAAGCTGACACGGGCTGTGTGATCCAGAGTGGCTATTGTTTTACGAACAGATATTGTTCCCTCGGAACGAGTCTTGCACTGCCCCTGCCCCACTACTTGGGACTGTGGCTGACTCTCGTGAGGAAGTTCAACGAGCCCAGACCCTGGTCACCGACTAGAGACTTTCTTAACATTTCAACGACGTGAAAACCTCGCTACGGAACCGCAGAAATCATTCCCAAGCACAGAAAGGTATCTTTGCAAAGGCTGTTCCCGCCTTGTCTGTCCTCTTACAGTTACAGCTTCAGAAGCTGACGAATGCCGCGGGCCAGGTCGAACAACGTCAATCCCTAAAAGGTGTGGCACAGTGTTGCCTACCGTAAGGCTACCACAATCTGTCCCTCTCGTCAGGGGTATTCAAGTTGTCAGAAATCCTGTCTAAAATAAACCTACCGACGTAATGTTCTTTTGATTTTCTGGTTGCTCTCCTGCGTTCAATTTTCTTTCGTGGATTGTGTGTGACTTGCTGCTTGCTCGGTTGGGAATACTTCACTTGCGCCATTTTCGGTTCGTTTTGAACTCTTGAACACTCCACTCGCTTCTCGCCAATTGTTTCTGAGGCCTTTGCCGGGATAGAGCGAGGGGTTGCGGTTGTGTTGTTGTTGTTGTTGGTTGTCCTGGCCAAAGCTATTGGTCCGCATAGTTCTCTCACAGTGTCAATTGACCTCCAATCTTTCGAATCAATATTGTTTATAGCCAGGCATTGATGGCTGCGAGCTTGACCGTTTGATCGGTATCCATTCAACTTCAACTTCAATCATGAATCTCAGTCTCCCCATTAGATCTGCAAGCAGTCGGAGAAATGCAGAGAGCAGAGAGCATTTTACCAATCTCACACCTGCCTCCTCGACGGAAGCAATTGCTGGTCCTATCAGGGAACCTACTCCATTAAACGACAGATTGATTGTCGGTCTTGATTTTGGTACAACATATTCTGGGTATGTTGAGTTCTATCTTGTTGCGGATTTCGTGGTAGAGTTGTTCTAAAGTGTACACTCTTGGGATGTTTTTGAGGCACGAGGATCAAACCACTCATGCATCAGCATCCTATCACGATCTGAGTCGGTTTACTTCTGTGTTTTCCGGAATTGTGAAGGCCGGACGGCTGGTGATCTTCCAGTCCAAAGGTTTCATTGGGATATCTTCATGGGCTAACTTGCAATAGTGTAGCTGCTGTATATACTTCTACCCCAGATGATGTCGAAATCATTAAAACATGGCCAGGCGGTAATGGCATTACATCGGACAAGGTTCCAACAGAGATAGCTTATGACTACCCAATCGACACGACAGAGAATATGGACCTAAATATAAAATGGGGTTTCCAATTTAGACCGGAGGAGTCTCGACTCCGCTGCATAAAGTTGTTTCTCGACCGATCACAGAAGTTACCATTCTACGTGAGCCCCTTGGAAACTGCTGCACAGTTGAAGAAATTCAACAAGAACGTGGTCGATGCTGTAAGCGATTACCTTACACAAGTATATACCCACACAATGGAAACCCTGACGAGGCGTTATGGAGAGTCTTTTATGGCATCAACGAAAGTGGAGTTCGTCTTAACGTGCCCTGCCGTCTGGTCTGACGCTGCAAAGAACACAACCCTGCAGGCTGCAGAACGGGCTGGTATGGGCACAAAATCTGATATTCAGATGATCAGCGAGCCAGAAGCTGCGGCTGTTTATACTCTCAAAGCTATCCAACCTAATCACTTGAGTGCCGGTGATAACTTCGTTGTTTGTGACGCTGGTGGTGGCACTGTCGATTTGATTGCATATAAAATCATCTCATTGAAGCCATTGCGTGTCGAAGAATCTGCTGTAGGGACAGGTGGGCTCTGCGGCAGTGCGTTTCTAAACTACCGGTTTGAAGAGCATGTCCGGAATAGAATAGGAAAAGAAAAATTCGACGAAATGAAATTGAAAAAAGGCAAGTGCTGGCAGATGGGTTTAAGGTACTGGGAAGAATTCGTTAAAAGAAACTTCAACGAGGAGGAGCATGCTGAGGTCAATGTGCCATTCCCTGGATTGCCTGACGACGAGGAAGCTGGTCTGGACTGTGGTTTTCTTGTTATGACGGCACCACAGATCAAGGAGATATTTGAGCCTGTCGTCAAAGAGGTCTGCGACTTAGTCCAGGGTCAAGTAGATGGCATTAGGCAGAATGGTGGTATAGTCTCCGGCATCGTCCTCGTTGGCGGATTCGGACAGAGTAACTATCTTTACACAAGACTCAAGTCACATTTCAATACGGCTGCACCTCCACCCTACAGTGAGAGACCAACACACGCACAAGCGACTGCTTTGATTGAAAGTGGTTCTGTGGAGGTTATGCAACCTGTTAATGCATGGACTGCAGTGGTACGAGGCGCTGTATTAAGAGGATTGGAAGGAAGCATGGTGATTTCGCGGAAAGCAAGGATGCATTATGGGACTTCGTATGCTACTGTCTACGACGAAGACAAGCATCAAGTAAGCGAAAGATACTGGAGCCCACTATGGGAACGCTGGATGGTTAGTGATAGGATGCAATGGCATATAACGAGTAAGCCTTCAACTGATTCCGGTTCTCGAATCTAACTTGCCGGCAGAGGGTGAAACATTGAGTGCAGCTACTCCCATATCTTTCCACTATACTCGTAACTTCAGGTAAGTGTATTCTAGCGCCATTTTGCACTTGTGCTAACTTTTCAAAGACCAGGTCAATCCCTCGTGGTATCCGATGACTTGATAGCCTCTGACGCAGATGGCGAACCACCTCAGGCTTACTCGCGGGACCTAATCAATGTCTGTACTCTGACTACAGATCTTGGTGCCGTACCAAAGAGCCTATTTACGAGATTGACGACAACAAGAGGCGTGGAGTTTGATAATTTAGACTTCACGCTTGAGATGGTAGTAGAGAGTGCTGGGTTGGCTTTCGAATTAAAGGTTGATGGCTTCAGATACGGAAGGGTAGAGGCGGAGTTCCATTGAATATCTGGATCAATTGGCTTGAGTTGGGTGTAATTGATGATCGAGTAATGTCGTATTGATGAGCTTGATACGGTAGCATATGGGTGGTTGGTGTTGTTGGTGTTGACTGTAAAGCGCTGGTGGATAGCTGCGTGCCTTTGGAAGGATGTTTGAATACAAGAACGAGATCAACACGCTGTGACAATTCTCTGTCTTTATTTTTTGACTAGTCTATGCTTTCTCACCTAGGTAGACAAGTGGATGCAATGAAAGATCCCCTGGGTAGGCATTGCCTTGAAGAGATATTGATAGCTACCGAACTCGGAGCCGCTCTTAACAAGATTCTTTCCACACTGGCGTTTCAGCCTTCCGAACCGTTGCGAACCTCGATTGGTCGAATTAACCCCTGGGCCTGTTGGAATAATTCCTCTCATCGAGCGACATCATTTTGGATGCGGAGGTATCCTCATTTCCTTTGCGCAGAGAGTATCCACTTCACTTTTTTGCTCAATTCTTCTGCGGGACTCTAAATCGCACCAGAGGCTTCTCTTCTCCCTTCACCCAGGAGGCAAAAAAAATCCCGTTCTGCAGAGCTTGGACTGGGTGCTATTTTCGTCTGGGAGGCACATCCGGAACGAAACGACCAGGTGTGCTCAACGCCGCGAATACGAGGGTCAACCAAATCTCACCAGTCTTGCCGTTGTGACCACGAAGCTTCAAATCGCGATCCCAATCTGCACAACCTCAGACGTCTTTTGAGGACGAGATCACTGGCGCCGAAAGGCCCGCCTTCCAACCATAATGCATTTGGCGCTTCCTTCGAGGAAATCCTCGAATCCCCCACCCTATGCGAATCGCTCGACAAAATTTCCTATGCTGCGGCGAAGCAGAGTACAAGCCTTAGTACTTTTCACATGTGCATTCGGTGCCGTCTTATTTATCCTTTCGCACATACTGGGAGGGTCCGATGGAATCCCAGCTGGAACGCCTCCTGTTGTAATAGTTACAACCTTGGATCCCGAAAAGTATAGTAAGGAGTATATAAACAACATAAGGGAGAACCGAGAGGAGTATGCCAAGAAACACGGTAAAACCTCCTGAATCTCTGGCTGCTGTTAAAGTGACTGACACGCTTGAGGCTATGCGACTTTTTTCCCAACAACGAAGGACTATGAATTAGACAGCTCGCCGAGTTCTTGGGCTCGAGTACCTGCGGTCAGACACGCTTTAACAAAATTTCCACATAGCACATATGTGTGGTACTTAGATCAGCACGCTCTAATCATGAACCCGACATACACAATAGAACGCGATATCATGAACCCCAAGACTTTAGAGAGTATGATGATCAAGGACCAACCAATTGTTCCTCCGGATAGTGTCATAAAAACGTTCCCGCATTTGAAAGGCGGCTCAATAGATCTGGTTCTGACCCAAGATAAGGATGGTCTGTCACAAGGGAGCTTTATCGTTCGAAAGGGGAACTGGAGCAAATTTTTCTTGGATACATGGTTTGATCCTCTCTACCGCTCTTACAATTTCCAAAAGGCAGAAACTCATGCTTTAGTGAGTACCCCAAGCTCTGCCAAAGAACAGTTTGTTAACCAAAAGAAGGAGCATATTGTCCAGTGGCATCCGACAATTCTTTCCAAGCTCGCCCTCGTACCGCAATACATCATGAACTCGTATCAGAAAGGTGATTCTGCGGCCGTAGGCGGAGCATATAAAGATGGACAGTTTATTGTTCGATTTATTGGATGTGACCAAGTAGGACGGGACTGCGTAGCAGAAGCAGAGCCATACTCGAAGCAGTGGAAAACCGTATTCCGTGGGGCATGATTTTACTTCGACTTGAGGTTAGGGGCGATTTATAATTTTAGGGTTTTGTCACCCATACGATAATACGACAAAGCAGCACAAGCAGCTAAGATCAAGACAAGATTGGAGTTACGGCGTCTCTGAGAATAACATGAGGATATGATTGCATATGTGTATTATTTCCTTGGGCATTTGCATGGGGGTACAATTAGAATGGCGTTTGGCCGCTATCTTGATGGGCAATATTTGCTGTGTACATTATTGTAGGAGTCTTGGGAGCGGTGTCTCGAATTAGGATTGGAGAGCGTATGGAAGTTAAGGTCATCCTCAGGCAAGGATATGGCCATGGTCACGAATAGAATCCTGACGCCACATGCGCGGATTATGCATAATATTCGGGTGTGCTCTGTAATTGACAAGTTGACTTTCACGAGGCTGAGATTTGAACAGCAGCCGCGCCTCAGCATAAGTCGAAGCTCGCACTGCTGGAAAGTGAAGAAGATGTCGCCTTGGACTCAGACTTGACTTACATAGGCATCTCAAGCGGCTCGTATTCTCCAGATAAAAATTCCCGAATCTGGACACCGGCATGTGACTGGAGTGTGTCTGCAGTTTGGCCTCGGCCAAATCTTCGAATCCGAATCCGATAGATCATAGCTCGATCCCACCTTTTCAACTTGCCATTACTTGAAGCTTCAACAGCACCATTCAAGCATCAGCTGTTGACTCCTCAAAGTACAGCCCATCATGCCGGGCACTTCGAGGATGCCAGTGAGCTTGCGCAACGCCTTCCCATTGAAGAAAGGCAGCTCCAACAGCCAATTGCTCTCCTTGAATATTGACCTGTACATCCCCTATTCAGAAGGCATCAACATGGCGCTAACGCTCATCTAGACTCCGAAACATCATATTCTTCCTTTTCGTTTGGCGATGGACACGAAAGACATTACTGAAGTTGAAGGGGAGGGGTTTGTTTGGGACATTCGCAGATGCATACATTGCTATTCGCCGGAATCTTTATGGTCTCTTCCTTCGCGCTCCCGGTGTACGATCGCAGGTTCAGAAACAAGTTCAGGAGGCTATCGTGAAACTACAGTCGAAATTGGTACCTTCCGGCCCAGGGGTTGTACGATATCTTACATTACCAAAGGAAGGATGGTCAGAAGAAGATGTTCTCAAGGAGCTGGAGACTCTGGCTACCATGGACCATACTAGATGGGAAGACGGATTCGTTTCAGGAGCTGTATATCACGGCGGAGATTCCCTGATCAAACTGCAAACCGAGGCATTTGGAAAGTTCACAGTTGCGAATCCAATTCATCCTGATGTTTTCCCTGGAGTGAGGAAGATGGAGGCAGAAATCGTGGCTATGGTTTTAGCTATGTTCAACGCGCCTGTTGGGGCAGCGGGTGTGACTACAAGCGGAGGGACCGAATCCATTCTTATGGCTTGTTTGAGTGCTAGACAGAAGGCATATGCCGAGAGAGGTGTGACGGAACCAGAAATGTACAGCTCCGTACTCCTCAAACCCGTTTAAATACTAATACTACTCGCAGGATTCTTCCAGAGACAGGACACACTGCATTCCGAAAAGCTGGAGAATACTTCGGTATCAAGATCCATCTAGTTGCTTGCCCCGCTCCCTCCTACCAAGTTCATGTTCCCTCTGTTTCCCGCCTCATCAACAGCAATACTGTCCTTCTTGTCGGCTCGGCACCCAACTTCCCGCACGGCATCATTGATGATATCAGTGCCCTCTCCAAACTTGCTGTAAAACGCAGGGTTCCTTTGCACGTAGATTGCTGTCTTGGATCCTTCCTCGTTCCCTTCCTCGAAAAAGCAGGCTTCGAAACCGAGCTCTTCGACTTCAGACTCAAAGGCGTGACCAGCATCTCTTGCGATACACACAAGTATGGATTTGCACCAAAAGGTAACTCAACCGTACTCTACCGCACCGCCGCCTTGAGAAGCTATCAGTATTTTATCTCACCTGATTGGTCCGGCGGTGTTTACGCATCTCCTTCCATCGCCGGCTCCCGCCCCGGTGCTCTCATAGCCGGCTGCTGGGCATCGCTCATGTCCGTTGGCGAGGCGGGTTATCTCGACTCTTGCTCTCAGATCGTCGGATGTACAAAGAAGATTGTCGCTTCTATCCAAACCAACCCGGCATTAATATCTGATCTCGAAGTCCTGGGAAATCCACTCGTTTCCGTGGTAGCTTTTACTTCAAAGACGCTAGACGTCTACGATATTGCTGACTCTATGTCGAGTAGAGGATGGCATCTAAATTCTCTCCAAGACCCACCTGCTATCCACGTCGCTGTTACTTTGCCCATTACGAAAGTCTGGAAAAAGTTGATTGCGGATCTGGAAGCGGTAATTGAGGGCGAGAAGGAGAAGGAGAGAGTGAGGATTGTAGAGGGAAAGGGCGCTAAAGGGAAATCAGTTGGTGATAGTGCGGCGCTTTATGGTGTTGCAGGTAGTCTCCCGAATAAGAGCGTCGTGGTCGAGTTGGCGAGCGGGTTCTTAGATACGCTGTATAAAGCTTAGGGAGCATATAGGCTACCAACTTATAGATTGATTGCTAGTGAGATGGGACGACATCTAATGTATGAATTATTCAGCTCTGTTTTGACGATGTTGCTCATTCATCCTTGAGAAGTGTGTAGATGGAGACACCAGTATCCCGAATTGCGGTCCATTTTTCAATAAACACCCACACACTCTCATAGCTTCTCAAAACGACCAATCCACGAAATCTCATTCCTTTGCGAGACATTCTGCGGTAATTTAGCATCCGCCTCGCGAAACATTGACTGGTCTGCTCAAGTAGGAAATATGTCTGTTTACTTTCATGGATGGGATATTGCAGTCCATTTGTTGAGATGTAAGAATTCTTTGAGATGGCTAGACTATAGTCATCTATCTCATCGAGGGCTGATCTGGTTCGCTATGCCTTTCCTTGCTTTTCGCATATCCTAGAGAGTTGTTCATGCACCATCCGTCTTCCCCATGTCAAACGCCACCAGCCACGCTGAATCATCGCCACAAATATTGTATGTACACCAAAATCCATCTCGCTTCTGCTTTGATTCTTTCTTTCCTCCTTTCCGAGTATCCATGCAATCCTGTCCAACCTTGTAAATCATATACACACGAGTTTAAACTTCACCGCCATCACCTCTAAATAATCCGTGGTGGCCACTTGATCCGGCATCCCCGTTAAGCATACTCTCTGTATCACCGACCTGTCTTCGTTCTGTAACCTCTCTGTGCTTAAGCTTGAGATTCATCTGCTTCCGCCACAATCCCATTGTCAATCCTTGAGACGCCCCGCTCCTAGGCGAGAAGATGGGGGAGCCTCTCATGACAGCTGATTGTTATTGGAGTGGCTCTGAAGAGCTGGAAAGTCTGTTAAGATGAAGGTAGACATCCGTCCCGTACCTGAACTCGTGTCAGTTTTGTTTCCTACTTTTGAGTTGTGAAACTTACCCTTCCATACTGATCAGCTTTAAATCACCTCCGAAGTACCGTGCATATAATCTTGAGATAGGTAATCCATATCCAAACCCAGCCATAGGAGCCTTGAAATCGTTCTGGTCGAAATCAGGATCCAGATTCGGGGTCGTATCCACCGTTGTATACATGTATGTCCACACTAACGGGATCGCGCTCCTGGGTATCCCACCGCCCTCGTCCGAGATCTTAATTGTAATATCTTCTTTCCCTTCGGCTACCACAACCTTTGTCACAGGAAATTCATCCTTATCCTGTCCGTGAGTTTCAACCACGGCCCGAAGAGAGTTCTTGAGGGTTTCGAAAAGCATGTGTGATAAGTGGCCTGGAACATACATAAAGTTTAAGTTTGGTGGGCAGACGAGCTGGACTTTAGGTGCATCGAATAAACCATAATGGTCTTCGCAAACGAAACGAGCGTTTTCAATGGCCTCTTGCGCTAAATCATGAACGTTGGTCTTCGTGCAGATAATCCCTACATATGTTGGATCCTTATTATGGCTCTGGTCTGTGAGAGCGATATGCTGCCCTATGAGCATTCTTATGCCTATTCGAGACATGTAAAAGCGATCTAAGAAGGATTGGATATTGTTATCAATTTGCATGCGTTGCCGCTTCCGTTTGTATTCCAGAATTCCCTGGGCTACAGTAGTTACCACGCCATCATGCCGCCGTTTGATTGTGTTCAAGGTGTCTGCAAATCGCTTGTTGTAATCGTGAAGTTCGGGCGGCCAATCATTGTGATCTTCAATTCCAGCATAGTAGCGCCTTGCTACAGCTTTCTTCACATCTGGATTGTGTCCATTGATGGAGGAGTTATATTGACCTCCTCTGACACTCGGGTTATTTGTTGTCTCGGCAAGAATTCTGGAGTTCTTTCCATTGGGCTTTGAAGGTTGCATCAGCCGATCACGGATGTCTTTGGGAAGTAGTGGTCTTGGAAGGGTGGTTATCTCCTGTATCACATGTCAAGATATACTCTCAGATTTGCTGTCTGCACCAGAGCGTTGTACCTCGAATGACTGTGCATACCAGTCTTGCACTCTCTTTATGGATGGCATGTCATTCAGCCCATCTGGCAGATCACCTAGCTCCTGTACCCTATGCGCAAGTCGAATTGGAAGCTCCTCGGAAAGGAACTGTGAGGCTCGGAAAAGAGTGCCTATACGAGTGGAATTTCGAGTCAATTCGCCTGTAGTATACTCATACTCTCGCCATCAGTGACACTCACCTGTGGAGGGCCGTTCCCCGAATTGGACCATCTGCCTCAGACTCACGCCGGTTGCAGGGAAGCTCGAATAGTGCTTGATGGTATCCATCAAACGCTCTGACTTCTTCCACGACATGTTGCTGTTGTTTTGAGGCCCGCGGGCCTATGAATGAGTGTTCTGAATCCTGTGAGCTTCTGAACTGTCGTGGGCCATGAGCTGGTGCTGAGTATGGGCTGTTTGCGGTCAACAGCTCGAGATCCCCGCCTTCTTCAGCCCTGGCACGCCGTCGAATCAGATGCCGAGGCAGGTGGCCAATGGATATGGTGCTTGCACTGAGGAAGCAGAGGAGGCAGGACGTGAAGCAATTGGGGCCGAGTAAATACAACGAGAGCGGGAGGGAGAGGGAAATTCCATGAGCTCACACGACAGAAGAGTCACGTCGGGGAGCTTGATAGAGAGGCATCGGCCGGCCCAAGGGCAAAAGCCGGGTGTCTGCTCTGCTTTGTCCTCGGACCCTACCAAACCCCTGTGTGCTCACCCCGCACCCATTTTCTGAGTCGGGCATCTCTTCTCCTTTACATCTTTACCTTTTCCTCTCCTGTTCTTTTCGTGCGCCCATTCTTCTTCACACTGCACTTCCCTTCTCGTCGGTGACAGCCGTCCCACACCACCAATCTCCAATAAGGCCCTCTTTGGCGCTCTCCGATGCCCTGAGGAGGCTAGTTTGCGTGCTTTGCATGAGGCCTGAGCGGTTCAAGGCGTCTAACCTCGGTGTCCTGGTCACGGAGCATTTCGGGTCTTCGGCCTTCGTGAGCAAAGGTAGCGAAGCGGCGAGCTTCACAACCAAAATATTATACCAAAAGTACCTCGAGTAAATCCGATTGTTCTCCTTGTATCCATTCTTTGTTGCCTCTTGTTGGTCTTGTCGGGAAGTGTGATGTTTGAAAGGACGAGAGTTTTGCTAGAGGCGTTGGTCAAGTTTTAGTATCAAGAGCTTGTGATGCTAGAACTACCACAAGCCTATTTCCTCATTGACTTGAATTGTCTATTGAACGTCTCAAGTTAGAATCAACTTCATCGCTCCTTCCTCATAATCAGAGATGAATTAGTGTCATGTTCTTAGGAACGGAAAGTGCTCTTTCGTCTAAGCATGTCTCTTCAACTTCTATATCTTCTTTTTGGCATTACGCCAAATCAACTACCTACACGCATTAGAATCATGGGCTGGACGACTTGGCTTTCTGTGAAGGCCGAGAGCGCCATGCGTTCAACTCGATATTCTTCTCCCCGAACTGTCTTCTTAGTTGTCGTTCTCTGTACCCTCCTCTATTCTCTTTGGCTGCCAATCATCTGGAACTTTGGGGGCAGAAGGACTATTCATTCGCCTTCTGTCCAATCAATTGCTGCTCCTGGTGCTAAGTATGAGTAAGTCGACGGAATATTCTGTTGGAAATTCCATCTCTTTACAATTTGATACCAGTAGTGCTCTTCGATACTTTCACGGAAGCGAAGGCTGCAACATAAGTCAACAATACATCTACTCAGCACCATTGCCATCTGTTCCAAACGTCTCTCCATTCTGCGCAGATCGAGCCACGCTATTAGAAGCATTCAATAGCGGAGCTAGAGACAGTTTCAACACTCCATTCATTGGCAATGGTATGTCATGTTGCAAACTCTGACTCTTACTCAGATGTCACAGGCTGTACCTACAAATGGTTCCCCACTCCTGAAATCTGCATCATTCTTGAGCGATTTAATGCCATTACTTTCGTTGGGGACTATTTGGCCCAATCAGTCTACACAGCGTTCACCGTGCTCCTCCACGAAAATCTTCTACTCGGAGGTCTACAGTTGTGGGATATGAATCCCGAGGAACGAGAATACTGCAAATGCGACAACCAATTCATCAACAGTATCTGTCTGCAATATGCAATCAAAAGTTCCATGGATGTGTTTGAGGCAGGATCAAAAATCAAAGACCACTTTATGCCATACTACCAGAGCCGTGAGTGTCTCTTATCATTGGGCTACCACTCGTGCCTACTGCTGAGAATTACGTCTATTGTGCTATATACTCAAGGACTTGCGTATCATTAGAAAGACGCGTATTTCGAGGCGTGAGAGGAAAGAAGTACCATCTCTAATTAGACATTTTGGCTCACTCATGGACAAGTTGTTCGAAGATACAAAATACAACGCATGCCACCATTGCGCATCTCAACCCACCCATCTCCACTCACTTGATAACGCTGTGCTTTACTAACTCCAACTAATCCAGGAGCTCCCCACCTCTACATTCCATTCTCTACCATTCCGGCTTCTCTCCAGGCAACCAGCGCCTTCAAAACCCACACCTACAACCGTCCGGATCCATGGAAGCCGTCACCTCTAATCTTCTCCTACGGTCATGGCTCCTCCTTCTCAATTAACACTACCCTCCTAGCCCTCGATGAATGGATTGCGCTCGCAGCCACAGCTCAACGCAACATCCCTATGCTCTTCCTTGGCCCGAGATCTGCCACACCGGGGACTAATGCTGAAATTACGTTAAGATACTCTCAGGAGATAGCACTATTTGCCAGAGCACGGAACCTTGATGTTCTAAGTTTCTATAATTTGACATTGGAAGCAGAGAAGATTGAAGAGAACTTTGGGGAAAGGGTTGCCGTGGTCGAGGCGATGATGATTGTCAACTGGTTGAGCAAGGTGGATACTTCGTAAGGGGATTCGGCAAGTATTACATACGTTATTTCTCACAGAGAATAGAGGACAAGGATGGATTTAGTATTACGATTTCTTAATCTACTCTAGATGCTGTGAACTGTAGAGCCCAACAGCTAATGATTTATTCCCTCATCCAACCGGCACAGGGCCTCTCCACAGATTGGAGCCTCATTCGGCTGGGACCCTTGCCACTACCCTCCCTCCCATTCATCACAGTCCAATCCAAACTCATCTAGAGCCACATTACTCCGAATTCAAAGCGGGCTGAGTCAACCCGAATCTGTTACCCAAAGAAAAAAAAGTGAAAGGTAACCAAGCCAGCACCAGCGCAAGTGGTATTCTACAAACGCGTCCCATATCCAACAAACAGAAATTCTCTCCCTTCCCTCGTCCACGCAAACAAATGCGAGAAAGGAAACTATGTGCATGTAAAATGTACTATATGTGCTGGGCTAATCGTCGGCAATAAGGAAAAAAGAAAACGCCGCCCTGAACCAGACCCGAAGACTCCGCTATGCAATGCAATGCTGTGAGACCGCCCCTCCTTCGATGATTGAATGATGAATGAATATTAGCAAGAGCGCCGTCCGCCAGCTTTTCTATATTCTTTTCCGCGTGAATGATGTCGTACCGCTTCTCGTATATTAGGATGATAATGGAAAATTGGGCGAGCTTTGTACAGGTGTGATGTCGCTAAGTAACAATGATTACGAGCAGCCATCCATTAAAGTGTTTGTTGGCCAGTCATACGCAGTTAATTCCCATAGCGTGAGATTTGGGTTGTTGTCTGAAAATTATATTAGTATGTAACCGTTGTCTAGTCAAAATGATCTCAACTTACATGGTTCTGGGTGACTCCTGATGTAATCAGTGGTTGGATATCCATCAGGATCACAGGTAACTGATGTGCTGCCTTCTGGCTGGTATATCCGAACATAATCGAATCTCATAGTTGCTGGCATCAACTGGGCCAGATTTTGCAGAAACAAAGTAGCAAAACTGTTTGACATGCCGAAGTTCATGACCAATGCCATCGGCTCTTCTGGGATGACTCGCTGACCAATATTGCCATTCGGCCTAAGAGCACGATGATCCAGCTTCCAGGTGTAATCATCTCCGACAAACCAGGCAATATCTCCTGAACCACCAGGTGTGTACTCGAAACCATAGGTTTGGTAAGCATTTCCATCATACCAATCGTTATTCAACCACGTAACAGCTGATAAAGCTTGTTGATAGGGCCCACCACGATATGAGTTCATGCCGGTGACTGACTCGTCGTAGACCTCTAAGAAGTTATAGTCTGGTTGATACCAGATGTCAAAGGGTGCGGCCTGGAAGGACTGAGAGGCTGTACCGGTGAAAGTGTCAAACTGTGTTTTCCCTAGAGCACCAACGCTGGCCTCGAGAGCATCAATTTCAGGAGCCGAGCGAGAGTTTCCTGGCGAAGGATGATCTTGGTTTTTGCAGGTGCAAGCCGGCAACCGCATCCCGGGTAATAGACTCAATCCGTCCGAGGAACTTTGGTTTGGTGTAATACCAGCATCACATTTATCCCAGTAACTGTAGGGCCATAGGCCATCTGTTGTCGCTGGATATCCTGGTCTTCCAAGATTTCCCATCGCCCAGAAACCTGGCCAGAAACCTTCAACATCTCCCCGTCCTGGAAGCGAAATGCTAGCTTCCATGCGCCCCCCTTTGAAGCATAATTTATTCCAAGATTGTACCATTCCAGATCGGTAGTTCAAGTTGTGGTTCTGGAATGCATCGAACTTTAGATTGAGAGTCCCATTGGCCGTGGAAACCGCATCTGGATCATACCATTCCAGATCCTGGGTGACACCATACCATATATCAACTCCTTGAAAATAAGGGTCATCTCCTTCATAGAATGTCCGACCATCGGTATTGAATTCGTCTGAGAAAACCAGCTGCAAAGTATCTCCACTTTTATCTTTCTTTGTATATGCGGATTTAGGGGTATCGGGGTCAATGAGACCACTTCGCACGTTCTTAAGTAGTTCAAACTTATCCGATAAGCAATTTATATCCGTGGAACAACCTGTTGCTTCTGTCCCGGTTACCTGTCTAAAGAATGTTCTAATGACGTGTTAGTAATTGATAATCGGGTTGTCCATGAAAGAACATACAGGACAGGATAGCCGATAAACAATGCCAGCACACCAAGAGTGATAAACGCTAAGCCTCCTACGTTTGTCATCCCTCTCTTGGTGAATATGTCACACTTTTCGTGGTCCTTGTCGTTTGGATCAGGATTGTGTAAATAGTCGTCTTTTTCTACATCTTCTGGAAACAGCAGCAGTCCCGCGGACGGCATGATATTGTACTTTTCCGAGACGGTCTGGGTATTAACGTCATTGTCGTCACTGCCAGCTCTCGAAGGAGCTCTCGAATCGTCAAATGGGGATCGTAAAGGCCCTTGTCGACTATCTCTGCTCCCATGATCCGAGCTCCAACTCGTCCTCCGAGATGACATGGCTGAAGCAGCTCGCGAAGGGCTTTCGAGAGGGTCATCTGAGTATTGATGCCTCGGTCTCGATCTCGAGGGCGGGAGCAGCATCTCTGATGATTCTGCCACTCCAGGAGAGCCATATGGACCCGGGCCTTGACCTTGGGATCTTGATGATTGACCACTTACAGATCGGTGTTGTGGTAATAGATTCCTCGATAACCCAGGCGTGCCAGCCATTGAATCGTCAGAGCCCATGCTCTCTAATAGATCTCCTCCGCTTCCAGAGTTCACTGTTATGTGTAGTGGACGCTGAGGTCGCAATCCGTCGGAAGACATGATGATGGGAAGAAGAACAAATCTAAGAAATCCAAAAAGCGCCTCTCATTTGATGGTTGTTTCTTGTCTTCGATCTAGAAGATGTCGATTGAACCGGTGGGATGGAAAGGTACGAGGGTCGAAAGAAATAACCACGTCGAACACCGTACGGGATTCGGACAGGTGAATGGATTCGGTGGTGGAGGAGATGAATCAAAAGGAGGTTCTAGTCGTGATCTTTGAAGTGTAGTCTGGGAGTGAGACGCTCAAAATAGCCAAAAACAAGGAAGAGCGACGGGTGCAGCCAAGGCTGTGCAGAGAAGGGAAGCGAGCGACCTGGGAAGGAGAAAAACGAGTGTGGAGAGCCGGAGCAGTGGATGGGATGGGGTGAGGAGGAGGACGATGCAGATGTAGACGGGTTGCAACGACGACGGCGCCGACGAGGTTGGAGATGTTGAAGAGACGGAACAGTTGTGCTTTTCCCCTTGGCTCTGGAGGTCGGAGGCGTTGGACGGACGCAGCGAGTGGAGGGAGTAAAATTAGGAGACCCTTTTTAGCGAAGTTGGCAGGAACCAGGGGTACAGGCGCCCCACGGGCTTTTCTTTGCCACCACTAGAGCAGCGACTGTGCTGTGCTGCGCGATGCAGAACGACGAAACGACGAACGACCCTCAACCAGCTGGCTGGTTGTGCTTGGCCTTCGGTCACCGTCTCGACGAGGCCAGTCAATACGAGGGCGTTGCCAAAGCCAGAGCCAGAGGAGACCTGACCCAGAGACACGATCAAGACTCGTCTTCGTGCTCACGACCGCTGCTGATCGGCAGAGACAGAGGGTATGTGGTACGCGCCGCCGCGATGGACTAGGCTTCTCAGAGATGCAAATTTGGTCCAGTGCTCCTTATCCAGCTCAGGGGAAGGGAGGAGAGGAGATCCGCCTGTGCGCTCTGAGCCTCTCGCAGAACGATGCCACGCTGGAGGAATTTCTCGAAAAGGTTTCCGCTCCACTACTTGGTCTCAATCCACGACGCTTGCGAGCCTATCTCTCAAAGTGCGACACTCTGACAGTCAAATGCCATCATCTTGAGTGTGTCCAGACATCATGTTTATTAACTTCACGCAGCCGGCCATAACCCAACATTTCAATTCTTGTTCTGTGCCTCTGTACATCAGACCCGGACATGGACCTTGTCTGAAGAGAGAGGATGGAGCCTGATCGTCTCTGTTCTGTTCTCGGTCGTATGCTTCCATCTGCCCTCTGTCCTATTATTATCCCGGGGCCAACAGCAGGAGTTTTGGGCAGATTCTGATTGTGCCCCTGGCCTAGATTGCGGCTGTGCATAAGCCAGCAGCACCACCCGGAGATGACGCACCCACACGCTGCATAAACCGATAAAGAGACCCTCATGGTCACGTTTCCTGCTGGAACCTCACCGCGTCAGGCTTCCTGGGTTGTGGCAAGTGAAATAGATTGCCTGGAAAGTGGCCACTTTGATGTTGCACACTCTCTGCTCCCAGCAACTGCCGCGCACAACGGCTACAAAGATCCAGTGTTATCAAGCTGCACGTGCCGTGCAACGTCAACGGCACGGCAACGAGAATCGATAAAAGCTTAGATGTGCCATGCATGACTTTCTCATCTCACAGGAAACGCCATTCTAGTCCCGAACCAGGAGACGGGATCAGGGTCTCGTGACTCTGCCAAGCCAAGCGACAGAGCCCCTTTCTGTCAAACAGAAGCCGTTGGAGATTAGTGGGACGTGGGGATCCCTTTCATCTTCAGCTCGAACCGGAGCCAGATGCTTGGTCCTGCTGCAATGGAGCTGATTCGTTGCACGCAGGGGAGGCTGAACAGGCTGCTGTTGCAGGAAAAAACTTTTTACTGAAGGCGCGTTGGATTCATTGGAAGACCAGATAAAGAGAAATCCCACCCGTTCTGGTGCAGCGCGCTGCTTCAGCCTGCTTGGTCGCCCTGTTGGCATGTCTTACAGAAATCTCACACCCTGATGCAACTTGCTCTAAAAGCCCCGTTCTTATCACAGATTGCATCTTCTCCATACGTTTCGCAAACATGAAACAGATCCAATGCTTCAATCCTATTCGTTACTACATTTTATAAAAACTCCTCTGTAAAAATCTCTTGCATCCTGAGATCCATGACGGCCAATACCCGTCCCAGCGGAGCAGAGATGGCTGAATAGCACAGCTCGAGCTCCTATTCTTCAGCTCTCGATAGCTAACGCCTTCACGCCCACCAGTTTTCCGCTCTCCAGTCCAACCAGCCAGTATTCCACCCTTGATCCCCCATCGCTGATTCTGTACACTCTGACATCACTTCCCTTGGCCGCTTCCCTCGTTGCATCTACCAGCTCCTTGTACTGCCCTTGTGTATCCCATTCTGCGATATCCATAATCTGAACCTCTGCTTCCTTGGCATTAGGATGATTCACTAATTTCGCAAATGATGCTGTACATGTGTTAATCTACTGCCTTCTCTGAAGCGTCGAGAGATGACAAGAAAACTCACCCTCATCTGGTAGACTCTTCTTCTCCCACTTCAAACAAACAGGCACAAAAGGCTCATCGGCATCACTAACATAGAACGCATCCTGCGTAGCCTTCTTCAGCACCGACGGAACCGTCACTCCCTTATCTGTTGACTTCAATTCAACCTTGCCCTTGGGGGTGCTCTTGCTTGACACTCCTTCATTCGGATCCTGGTTCGCCTTATCCAAGAATGCCATGTAATCCTCATCAGTCGCCATCTTATCCTTCTGTCTCTGTGATGCCTCTTCTTGTTCTAGACTAGGAAGAGGATTAATATCTGTATCCGCCTTTGCAATCGTGCCGTAGGAAGAGGACGCTCTCGCAGCCCCTCGGCGGGGAATGCTGGGCAATGAAGGAGAGGAGCTCACGCAACCGGCACTGGAGCTTCTGTGCCAACCTCTTTCACTGCCTCTGCTCTCCCGCTTGTTCCCGTGTCCTCTGATTCTTGCGCTGCTTCGGAGCGTCGAGTCGCAAATTCGGTTTGCGTGGATGGAGCTGTGGGACGCGGGGAGGTAAGAGGCTCGTCTTGCGAGCCTTGCGCGGATAATGGTTGCGGTTGATCAGTAGCGTCTCGAAGATCTGCTGCCTTCTTCTTCTTGCGCTGTTTTTGGTATGAGCTACTGGCGATGCCTATGCAAGAAAGAATGATGCCCATGATTGGGAAGCTTTGGTGGGGGAACAAAGTGGGGCACGCATCTAGCTGTCTGTGACGGAGATCAAGTCTATTTCAAGGGATGCTAGTGTTGTTTACGGCCAGCCGATTTAGTACAAGCACTGAAAACATTCACATCACCGGAGGGAACAAGGTGGTTTGACATGTCATCATAGAATTTCTATCTACTGCATGATCGTGTGAGACCATAGAGCACAAATGCCATTATTCCCACGACACCAAACCGCAAAGCCAGAAAATGCAGGAAGGAACAAGCTTAAGCAGCGGGTTGAATATCCTTCTTGAGGGTACCCAAGAATTGATTCTTCTCTTGAGGGGTCTGGTATGCACCGTGACCGAATTTCGACGATGTATCAATCCATTTGAGGTCAACCTTCTCCAATGCCTTTCTCGAAGTGTGAATGAACATGGACTTTCGCAGAGTGATAATGCGCTTCTTGACACCAGGAATGGAACCCTTGAGGATGATGAAGTCATTCTTAACCTCACCATATCGGACAAAGCCACCCATACTAAAACAGTCAGTACAGAGGTCAACTGAATCAGCTGTTAGGAACTTACGGAGTAATTTGCTTCTTGGAAACGTCAAAGTCAGTTGATGCATTACCATCATCATCGCCCTTGCCAATGCGGTAAACCTTGTGGTTGACCGAGGTACGGTGGTGATAACCGTCTTGACCAGCACGAGCAACAGTCCATTGGACGTGGGATGGATGCCAAGCACCAATACAAGCAACCTTCCGAAGACCTTTGTGTGTCTTTCTCGGAAGCTTCTTGGTTCCCCATCTGCTGGTGACACCTTGGAAACCGTGACCCTTGGTGACGGCAATAACGTCAATTACCTCATCTTGTTCGAAGATGGTGCTGATAGCGACTGGCTTCTCGAAGAGAGCCTTGGAGAAATCAACCTTCTCAGCGATACTGCCTCCATTGACCTGGATTTCCATCAAATGGGCCTTCTTTTGCTTAAGAGGAGTCTTGCTGATTTGGGTATGGGCGAGAACGCGAACGACGGTACAGTACTTCTTGATACGCTCGAGCTCACGAGTGATCGAGGAGGCGCCATTCTCAGAATGCTTCTTGGCATACTTGGTGAAAGCCTTCTTCTTGCTTCTGTACCAGTTCTTGTAGAATCGACGCTTAATCTCATCGCTCAAATGCTCAGCCCATACAGTTGTAAGAGATCGAAGACCACGAGGAGTCTCAATGTATCCCACTAGACCAACAACGATCACCTATAAAAGATGTTAGCCATTGACACAAAAGCCAAGCGGGCTGCATTGTTCGTACCGGTGGTGTCTCAATGACAGTGACGGCCTCAACAATCTCCTTCTTGTGTGATTTCGCACCAGGACGGTCGAGATCGCGGACGATTGTAGTCATACCAGCCTTGTAGCCAAGGGTAGCAGTAAGATGGACGGGCTTCTTGGGGTCATCTTTAGGAAATCTAGTTGGGTGTTCAAAAGTCAGCCAACTTAGGTTCCAGTCCTCGACCAATTTTGATGAGTTGAAAACATTCAGGATAGGATGGTGATACTCACGACTTGACCTTTCCTCTATGGCGGGCAGCTCTCTTGCGAGGGAGGAATGCAAGAGAACCGTGTCGAGGAGCCTCGAACTTTCGGTGAGACATCTTCCTGTTCCTTAGAGAGTAGACAAAGAACTAGAGGAGTTTCCGCAGACCCTGAATAACTATCCAGAGGTCAATTGTCGTGATTGGCGATGCGCGTTGCGACTGCGCTTGTCGTTGATGAGGAAAAAAAGTTGCTGCGATTTCTTGAATACACTGTGGGAGGCTCGGCTTTTTGTTGGCCTTAATGATTGGCTTGACAAGCGAGAAAACCACGTGATGATAAGCTTTTAATACAGTCAGGTGCCTTGCTCACAATTTATCCTACCTAGGTAGGGGATTCAAACGCTAATCAGTCATATTCCTATCGTGCATTCCTATCTCTTACTCTCTTCACCAATAAGACTTTATTACAAGAAGCCAAGGGCCATGTCTGAAGATTCAAAAATTTAAGCTTCTCATTGTTATAAGAAGTCAAAGTTGACCGTCTTCATATTGATTATTTGAACTCTGTCGAAGAGGAATTTTTACATGTTTGAAATTCATAAACCGTCCATCACCAATACTTTCTTGAACAAAGGGAATCCTAACATCTATGCTTCAACTTTTGTCTGTCCGCTCAGGCCATGACCATTGATCCCGGTTGGAGAAGTCATCTTTACATCACCCGATGCGGAACCAGGGGCAGAACCTGGACCAGATACAATGCCGCCTTTCTTTTCATCCTCTCCATCATCATCATAATCTTCATCAACTTCCATTTTCCTTGCTGCTCGTTCAGGCTCCCCAACAGGAGGCGGAGGGGGTGGTGGGGGATGGTCAAGACGCTCCCTCTCTCTTTCCCGTTCATCAACGGGGTAGTCTTTGGGTGCAGGTGGAGGCGGCGGTGGCGGTGGCAACTCATGGACTGGCGTGTTAACTGGTGGAGGGCCTTGCTGCATGGGAGGAAGAGGCATTGGTGGATGGTGGTGAGCTGCCTCAGAGGGGTGATAATTCTCGTTAGCTCGACGTTGATCATCCACACGTCGTTGATCCTCACGTCTCTGTTCATCCATCCGTCGTTGTTCATCTGCTCGGCGGGCTTCTGAAGAGCTGCGGCGGAAAGGTTCTCGAGGAGGTGTAGAAGGTCTCCGGTGGTGCATATCTTCCAATCGTGCGCGGTTCTCTTCAGAGGCTGGCTTCTTCATTGATGGCTGCTCATCTTCCCACTCTCGCATCCTCTTAGGACCAACAGAACCAGGTCTATCCCCATTACGTTCCGCCTCCACTGCTGTATGCGAAGACGCGGGTGGTGGAGCACCATTTTCACTGCCATTAGGGTGGGAAGCTTCGGGATGATGAGGATATTGTTGTTGATGTGGGTATGTAGACTTTGGAGAGGCCATCCTATTGTCTAATAATGGCCTCAGCTCTTGTCGTAACTCGACTCGGGGACTACTGGATCGGCCGAACGAAGGTAACGAACCAGGTCCAGAACCGTTCATGTTACCTGGAGCTGGAGGAAGAACAGCAGAAGCTCCGGGACCAGCATAATTGGGATTTGAAATTCGTCCGGGTGGCAAAGAAGGGGGCCCTGACTGCTGGGGTGGAGGTGGTGGAGGTTGTGGCAAACTCCCAGGTCCTGGGTAAGGACCCATGGCGGGATGATGTTCTCGAGGTGGAGAGCGACGGGGAGGAGGAGGTGGTGGAGCTGATCGATTATCAGATCCAGGGTATTGTGGCCTCATCTGTTCTGGTTGTCGTGGACTTGGGGCACGTGGAGGACCGGGGATAGGACCGCGATCTCGTGTATCATATGGATTTCCCGGATGTGGAGGAGGGTTGATTTCAGCAAGTCGACTCCAACCATTTGCTGGAGGTCCAACAGGTGGTCCTGGGGGAGGAGGTTGAGGAGCGGAATTACCCCACTGAGGTCCAGGAGGACCCACAGCACCAGTAGCTTGATAAGCTTGAGGATGAACATCTTGAGGTAGAGGAGCACTAGTCTGCCCTTGCATTCCATTTGCTTGGCCGCTACGTAATAGCTGGAGACGAGCTTTGATGTGAACATTGCTTGGATCGAGTTCCGCAGCTCGTTGGTACGCATCGAGAGCATCGGTGATTTGATTGTTGCAGGATTCATACTTTTCACATTATTAGCTTTGTTTCAACAGTAAACCCAGCTGGATTGGAGCAAACATACCAATGTACCCAAGTCGTACCAGACCTCGGATATGTACGGGTTCAAGCGTATTGCACGGGAGTATGCATCTAGTGCATCTCGGTACTGGTTAATCTGGTAGTACAACACACCAATGGAGCACCAAAATGTCGGATTCCGCCCGTCACGGTAAACCGCTTGCTGATAAGCCTCGTACGCCTTTGGATACTTCTGCTGCGACATGTAGCACCGACCAAGCAGATACCAGCTTTGAGCGTCACTTTGATCTGCCACGTGTTAGTACCGCGAGATATGGGCAGGATCTTGCCAAGGAGCTTACCTGAGTTGACCGATTTCTCTAAATACTCAATAGCCTGCTCTTGGCTGCTAAAACTGTTGCTTTGCTGGTGGTGCAGCCATCCTAATTGCTGAAGGACCTTTGCATGATTTGGGTCGCGATCAAGCACGCGTCTGTATGCCATCTTGGCATTGTCATACTATACAGTTCTTAGCGTGAGATATTCAAGTGAAATCAGTAGACTAACATCTTTCTGTTGTTCGTGAACATGGCCAATCTGGAACCAGATATCTTCCTCTGTCAGAGGTGTAGGTGGTACAGAAACGATATATCGAAAACACTATAACAGTCAGTGACTTGCGTTACATAGAGGATGATTTAGTAACATACCTCGAGACTTTGCTGATATTTCTGCTGCTGCTTGTAAATTATACCGAGCCGGAAGTAAATCTCATTGGCCTTTTCAAAATCCGGTTGCATGCGCATGACTTGCGAAAATGCTTCTTCGGCATGTTCAAGAGAGCCATATCGATCATAGAGAATCCCAATACCATACCAAAGTTTGGGTTCCTATTGAACCATTAGCTAGAAGAATATTGACCTATCCATGTCACAAACCTTGGGGTCTCTAAGATGATAGAGAGCTTGTTGGTAGGCAGAATAAGCCTGCTGAAGATCGTCCATCATCAAATAACAATGCCCTGAAGTTGTCAGTGAAATGCGCCAACAAACAATTGAAGACGGCTAGGGCCTACCAAGACTTCCCCAAACATCGCCATTGTTCTGGTCCAACTTGATGATTTGCTGCAAATAATCAACTGCTTTGTGAAATTGCTCTTGCGTCCTAAGGATACTACTTATAGCATTCATCGCAGGAATAGATCTAGGATTTGCACGCAAGGCTTGCTCATAAGCGACGTTTGCCTCGTCAAGATTATTCAAGAGTTCTGCGAGGCTACCTATATAATTGTCAGACGCATTATACGATGCGCTTGGAGCGCAACATACCAATTTGTAGCCAGACAGCTTCATTCATCGCTGCCATTTGTTGGGCGACAGGGAAATGCTGTTGCTGTGGAGCCATTCCTTGCGGAGGAGGACCACCCGGCGGGCCATGATGCAATTGCATCCCCGCTGGAGGAGATGGATGATGACTTGCCATTGTCGGTAGTGATCCGCGACAACGGCGATCAGATTGTATCTGGTCGTTCGCTTGCAGAGAGCGTCGAGAAGAAGCCGAGCCAGAGAGAAATAGTCCGCAGCTATGGAAGAGCGAGGGCGAGTCAAATCACGCTTCAGGTCTCAATCGCAGGAGTGACTGCGAGTCGCATCGGTGAAGGTTGAGGTTCACGAGTTGAGCGTCAGGACAGATAGATGCGACCTCGAGGCAGATGTTGCCGTCTTGTGGCGCAGGGGTCAAGCGGCGGCAATGAGATAAAAATGCGGCTGATCAAAGCTAGGAGGAGATGAGCAAGAGGGAGTTGAGACGAGAGGCAGTCTTGGATGTTGTGGTAGGTGGTGGTGGTGGAGGAGGAGGAGAGGGCTCTGGGTCGGATTGAGCGTGTGTCCCAGTGAGGCTTCACAAAAAATGAGAGAGAGAAGAATGACGGGCGACATGATTCCCACATTCACCCTCCAGAGCAACTCACCTTACCCACACGCTAAGGGAAGCCCGCAAAAATCCTGGGCCGGTTAGCATCAGGGCTTCGAATCCCTGAGCGCGAGAGAATGTGGGTGTCTTGGAAGAAAAAGAAGATGGCAGGCTGGGGGGGGCACTAGGCGCAAAGAAGTAGCAGTTTGTGGGTAGGATCCCGCCCGCCGTCGTGCGTGGATGCTGCGGTGACTCTCAGGACTAGCTGTGTTGGGCTAAGCCTCGCGAGGCTAGGCGGTGCGACCAGGTAGGCTGCTGGCGACCACCTCCCCATCACCACCACCCACTATTACCACCACACACCACCCACCCACACACACACACACTCTCTCTCTCTCCCTCTCTTCTCAGCCCACAACCCTGACGAACACCACGCATTTGGGCTGGGACCTCTTAACGCCATGCAAGTGTCTCCCGCCCCAGAAACCCTCCTCCACCAATCGAAATCCCCTTTCCAGCTTCTCCATTCTTCGCCATCATTACCAGACCAGCCAACGGGAACACACCACCCCAAGCTCCCGAATCGAGGGAACTCTTCGGAACGTAGGCTCACTCTCATCTGCCTCTGCCTGTCGTCTGCCAAGCTGGCCGCATTGCCACAGATCGTCTCCAAATGGGAACATTTCATTTAAACGGCGGCACATCCTAGTTGGCCTCGCCTTGCGGGGGTCCCATTCCGTTCGGGAAAAGATGAAATGGCGGACATATGGCTTTGCTCATGCCGCGAATCGCGATAAATGAAAGAAACTCGAAACTCTTCGCTGTTGGACGGTCCCATCCATCACCGCCTGACTGAGGTTGTGAATGACGGACGCCCATGATCCATCCAGTCCTCACCTGGTGCGGTGACTGAAGGCTCTCGCCTCCTTGACCTAACGGTAAGCCTTCCCACCGTCCCGTCTTTCTTTTCGACCTTAAAAAAGCACGCGGTGGTAATGGTCATATAATGGCACCAACAATGCTCCTAGAGTATGCATGAGCATCCACATTGGTCTTCAAAGGTGATAGATCCAAGCGCCTCTTCCTGACGAAATCAACAGATGCGGAGAGGACCACTGGATGGGGCGACGCCGTATGTTATCTGCGCTCTGCAGAAATAGGAGTCGTGCAGCGGCGAAGCTCGAGTCTCCAGCTTTGTCAGTGTGGTCCGGATTGTTTGAGGGGATCAAAACGGGTCTGTTCCATCCAGCTGCGTTTCCGATCCGACGATGTCCAGGCTTGGTAACACTTCAAAGTCGCACACTATTAATATGCCGGTAAGTCTTCCTCTTTCTCCACAAACTGGGACTATCTAATCATGCATGACTCAAGATGTATTAATAAAAGATCCAGGTTCTAGCTTGCTTCGATATTGATTCAAAGATCGGTATCGACACCCCGTCCGGTTATTCTTCTTCCCCACGGTGCCAAATCTAAAAGCTTCCGATATAGGGCCACAACGGTTCTAATGTAATGTGCCATCTGATAATCATCGACCAGACCAGGTGATTTGGGGAGAAGATTAGATACGACGAAAATGGAGATTCTCGAAAATGACAGACCAGCCCAACATGCATTGCGCCCGCTCCAAATAGATGACTGGTTCCACGAAACAAACGCCTTCCATAAATGTGACCTAACCCCGCCAAAGCGTTTCCAGGCCGAGCTCCCTCGTTCTCCTCGCAAGAGTCTCCTCTGACGACAGGTGGCCGCTGCAGCACTTAGGCACAAAGAAGCTGATGGGGAGGAGATTCGTACAGGTCACATTATTCACAAGAGCATTGTCGGGGCCCTGGGCTCGCGTGGCCATGGCCAGCCCAAATCTCCCTCTGCCTCCACGAAACAGCCCTAGGCAGTCCCCCAATCGATAAACGAGAGACTATTCAGCCACCCTGTGCAAGGTGTGGCGGATACCTTGCTTGGGGCGCCAGGTTCGGCAGGCCACCCACTATGAAACATGTCCGTGATGTTACCAAATCCTTTGGGGCAAGCCGAACGCCAGCGCATCCAGAAGCTTCCTCGTTTCTCGTCTGGCAAACGTTGCTTTCTTGAAAATGAGTGCGATGACAGCGACGAGAATCTCATCTGCCACGACTCGTCTGCCAAGGACTTCTAAAGTTCTCCCTTTCTCAGCATGCGCTAGAATGAAGTGTCACGTGATTATGATGATGATGATGATAGATTCTCTTCCAGCCACCCTGCTATCCGCAGTCTGGCGGACAATGGCTGTCGATTCTGTCTGGTGTGCAAATTTGGTCGAGGTCGCTGAACCGTCAGTGTGCCCCGAGTTAGCGCAAAACCCCCCTAGTGAACCGGCCTTGAATCTTTCATCATACCGAGTATAATCCGCCTCCAGAAAAAGCAACTTCTTTCAAACCGACAGGAAACTCCCGGTCCAACCATAAATGCACCTCCACGGGTGGCCGGGGGGTTGATCTTTACATCCACCATGCAGCAGCGATGTGCCCCGGCTCTACCGCTCGCCTGCTGGCTAAAATGGAGGCCACGAGCTTTCGTGATGGCGCATGTCGCTGACCGCACTGCATCATCTCTCGGCCTATTGTTGCGCTAAGACGCAATTACACTTCATTCAGAGAGTTCCATCCGAGGTGCCTCGCCTTCCTTCCCTTGCCTTCCCCTGTGGTACAGGACGACGCACTCATTGTTCACCTTACCCTCCTGCCTGCATGTCAGTACCCGGACTCGCAAACTGTCTTGATCTTGGTCCAGCCTCACCTTCCGAGATATGGTAATTGCGAGATGCACTCTCCTCCCACTCCCGTAGATAAATGTTTCTAATTACCTCTCCAAGTCACCCATCCCGCAGGCCTGGGCTGTGATTTGTCCACTGCGTTGGAAACAACTCTCCTACAATGTCTCACAGTTCGTCTCTTCCTGCAGAAATGTCAAAAAAAAAGCAATCTGAGACCCGGGTGCCGCCACCATCTTCAGAAGGGTTTACCGCTGGGGCTAATTTCAGCCACTGGTACGCCTGATACTGATCGACGGGCACAGGACGGGAGTATCTTGGTACCTCCCTGTTCGAGGCTGCCAGGCCGTGAAAAGGGCAGGAAAAGAATATAGTACATTAATCCTCCTCGTCTTACAGTATCGAGAGGGGATCCTTTCTGGTCATTCGGAAGACACCATGGACGCGTCAGTCCAGTTTGGGTTTTGAGCCCCGATTTCCATACCCGGCAAATCCCCATGGAGGGCAGACCTTGCCCTTCTGCTCCTTTTCCAGGGCTGAAGAAGACATCAAGATTCTCTTTCTGGCCGAATGGAGATTTATCGTGGACTCCTTTTCGATAGTTCACCCTCCGCTCAAACAACATCGCCGCCCGGAGAACGTTCTGTTTCAACGGCACGTGATGCATTACTGCGGTTTGGTGCCGTGACCTAACAGGGTTCCGGTCTGTGAAACATTGGCAGGGACCACAGAAACGTTCGCCGTCGTGTCCGCTGGCCAGATCTGGCAGGATCGAGAGTGTGTGGATTGAGGAGACTTTAAACTCTAGAACATGGCCAGGGATTCCGCAAAAAGCTACCAAAGCGAATCATGCCTTGAGAGTGCTTCTCATGCTCAGGGATCCTGAAAATCATCATCGAGTAGTCATTGAAGGTACAGTAGCATTTAGATGGTCAGATTTGGATTGACGATGGTGATCAGACGAGTTCTGAGATGGCATGAACTTCCCGAACATTCGATTCCGGAACCATATGATTCCTTCTCGACTTTTGAAACTAGTATACTGAAACAAAGTATTACTCGTTGAAGGTTGCACGTCTTTCAAAAAACTTCTTTTGTTGCGAGGCTAAACGTTGGGTATGCCACTTCTATCAGTTATGAAAGGGAAGTTATGTAGGGGCTGTTCGTCTATGCCTAAGCTGTTCATTGCAATGCTGGGTAGTATTAAAGAACGTACCCTTTCTTCAGAACAGACTGCACTGCTCGATGAGAGGGTATCATTAGTTGATATACAATGAAGATTACACTCTATACAGGCGCCCCAAGCCATAGGATAGGCTATCAAACTCCAGACCCAAACCAACTTCAGTGCATCGCAAGCATCCACTACTAACGCCCAGTCTTCTCATCTTCCCTATCCGGCACATAATTCGTCTCCCCAAGCATCGCAGCTGGTGCCTGAACATTCGGCTGAGGTTGGACATGCACACTCGGTCCTGCTACCGGAGGCGGTGCCTTCGCAGTCGCCGCATGCAATCTCTGATCCAAAGCCTTGAGAGCCAGCGCCCTTCTCCTCTCCGCCTCTGCCCGGGCGCTCCCTGGTGTGCCCCGCTGCATGAAAGTCTCGCCCCGGGACGCAGATACGTCCGCTGCGGAAAAGGGAGTACATATACGTAGTGAAACAAGGATATTGTAAACTTGGCTGGAGAACGCGGCCACCAAGGGCCTCACTGGATCTGGGAAGAATTCGGCGAATGCGAAAGTCTCGCTGGCATCTCCTCGTAGGGTAGATTGTGCAGTGTCGAGGTCAGGAAAGGCAGGTTTGTAGAATCGGAGGTAGGTCCAGCTAGTCAGAAAGGCGGATGTGACGAGGAAAACGGATGCCGAGCTCAAAAGAGGCGTGAGTGAGAGGATAAATACCCCTAGGACGTGTAGGAGTGGAAATCGTGGGACTCGCATGGATACAATGCCACGGAATAGTGTAACAGTATGTGCAGGCACCAGTTGAGAGAAGGAGATGAGAAAGGAGATTTGTAGCGGAATTGTTCCATTGATGGTCGTGGAGCTACTTCAGAGTCAATACTCGCGCATCTTTGAGGACTTGTGAGAACGTACGTCCAGCCCACATTGCCGGTTACTGCAAATAAGGTGACCAGAATACCAAAGGTAATGATGTTAGGTATGAGGGAAGCGACGACTAGAAACTTTGCAAACTCGGCAGACGTCCATGCCCTTTCGAGATATCTTCCACCGTAGAAGATGGTCACACCAGAGATGCCCAAGGTAAAGACGTTGTTCTCCACCAATGTCGTCGTCAGGAAGGTCCACGGGTATATAAGTGATGACTGCGGTACTAGGACGAGGTACGGCACGGCATTATCAGATGTCTTGGTCCATTCGCGGTATCGGATCGCAAAACTCAGGAGAGACTGGCAGGTGAGGGTGATGAGCAGGATTCGAGTTATCGGAGGGATGTTGAAGCGTGGAGGCATAGTGGCAGTCTGATGCGCCTCTCCGAGAGAGCGGGTGCTGCGGACAGTGTCGACGTTGATGACGAGGTGTTGATTTCTCCTGGTTCCATCTAGGCGGACGGTAGCTTCCTGAGGCCAGGTCACGTTTTCGGACTGCCTTCTTTGGGCTTAGGCGGGCGGGCAGGCAAACCAAGCGCCTGGTCTTTCGGTTGTTTGAAACCAATTCAGCCCAAAACAATGCGCAACGACGCGACCGACGCATGCAGTTCTTCCTTCAAATCCTTGGTGCCGAAGGGTTATTTCATGCTCTGTCCCCATTCTCACCGCCAGAAAGGCCGTCGGATTCTTGCTGCTGCTGCTGCTGCTGAAGAAGAAGAAATCTCCGCCGCCGCCGGTGCCACCAGCACACTGCTACTCCGGATTCATCTGATACAGGACAGCCACTGCAGACCCCTGGACAGGAGCCATGTCCGTCGCCTGAGGGCCCGCCGACTCCCTCACTTTGAGCAGGAATTAGGGACTCGCAAGCGAAGCTAGAAGCCAGTCGTCCCAGCGGCAGCAACAGCCTCTGGCCGGTTTCGTAATTGGAAGCCTCCAGGCCTGGGAATTGGCACGCCCCATTGGCGTCGATCTCCTGGTCATTGGGCTAAAAGAGATCCCTACCACAGCCCATCTGTACCTCGAACTTGTTGGCTGGCAGGCGCTCTAGTCCCCACATCACATCCCGCACCATCTAGTTCGACCTTCGTGTGTCCGAGGTGTCTACCTTGTTCTCAATCTCCATTCCTTCCTCCAACAACATCACCAAACCCGAAGCACCGGCAGTCGTCGATTCCCCAACCCTCTGCCTGCTTTTGCGCCCGGCGCCATCTCCGCGCAATCATGACGAAGGAGATTCTGAACAGCGACAGGATCAACTATCTGATCTGGAGGTATGTGTTTCCTCGTGATCCACTTGATCGGTTTTTCAGGTACGGGGTCTTTTCGCTAACGGCACATGCTGCGTCGCAGGTATCTCGTAGAATCAGGTTCGTGTGCAACATAACCTGTGTCCAGCGTCCCGAGAACTGATAAGCATCGTGTAGACTACCCTGAGACGGCCATTCGACTTCAGAAAGAGTGGAATACACCGGATCCCGAGCAGCTCCCTTTCGCGCCCCATGTAGAGAACCACACACTAGTCTCCATTCTGAACAGAGGCCTCTTGTACAATGTCCAAGAACGAGAACACATCTTGGTACGTCACCATCGTAGACTGAAAGCTAATTCCTAGGTCTATCGATCCCGACTGACGATATCCGTAACAGAACGCAGGTGTTGCCGTTGGAGCGCCCAGCTCGGGCTTTTTTGGTCCTTTGATGCCACCATCGCCGGCAGCTGACGAGGATTTCGAAAATGCCCGAAAACGACAACATGACAACGAACAGCCTCAACTACAACCAGGACACGCCGCCAAAAAGGCCAGGCTAAGTAATGGCTTCGATCAAGGATTCGAACCCACTCCTATGGAAGTCGATGGGGAGCCACACGGTGATGAAAACGCGTACCCGTCACCTGAGCAGGCGCCCTCGCCCGTCGTTGCCACGGTCGGCCCAGAGCAAGGAACCCAGGTAGAGAAGGTCAATGATCTCTCCCGCGACACCGTCTTTTTAGAACTCTCCGACGACCCTTCAGCGAAAAACACGATCTTGCTACAATGCGAATTTAATCCGCACAATCCTACCATCTTGGCGGCTGCGGGTACCGACGCGCTAGCACGGATGTGGACCCTCTCGCCAACGATTTCCGCCTCAGGTTCCGAAAGCCCCGGAAAGCCTGTACTTGCGCCTCAGACAAATCTTCTGCATGATGGTGTGCCGCAATCAACAACGGCCACTGGCCTTGCTTGGTCGTCCGATGGCACAGCTATCGCTGTCGCTAGTGAGCCAATTGATGATGGCATCGCGAAAGTCGAGTTCTGGAACGTCGATGGCTCACTGGCGGCGACGTGCAACGGCTTTGATTCTCCCGTGATCTGCCTCCGCTGGGGTTTTCTCAACCATAGCTTCCTAGCTATTTCTCCCCGAAACGAGAACAAGGATACCCAGATTACTGTCATATATCCAACCATGGAGAACCAGCTGAAGTATTTCCTTCCAAGTCATTCGCTCCTAGATCAAACGCTCGACGCAGCTTGGATTGGCGATGAGCAGTTCGTCATCGCTGGTGGTGATTTGTTGCAAACATTCTATATCATGAATAACGAAATCCTCCCAGGAAAGAAATACGAGACTCGAGAAGGCGCGCTATTGTCAAGAGTGACCTTTGACCGACATGCTCAGCTGCTAGCCACTACGAGTGAGCTAGGAGTCATTGATATTTGGGATGTCAGATCTGGAGAACACCGATCGTTCAATGCTCACCAGGGCTTGATTACCTCTCTGGTATGGCAGCCTTTGAAGGAGCCAGGGGCCTTCAGAGAAAACACTGAGCGCTTACTAGCATCCGCTGGCGAAGATGGTGCCATTAGCCTCTGGAATGCTCGTTCTGCCGATACCAAGTCAAAGTGTTCAATGACTATGGGATCCGCCGTGGTGGCACTAGCGTTCACTCCAGATGGTACATTTATCGCTGGCGGTACCCACGAAAATGTGTTTATATGGAAGACCGATGATGTTCATCTACCTCGAGCGACTTGGAATCGACCAGTAGAGGCTGGCTGGCGTACTCCGCAATCCCATGATTCTGCTACTGATGAAGATCAATTCACACTTTGTTGGAACGCAAACGGAGAGCGGTTTGCCTACGGGGTCAATAGCAGGGTTAGTACTGCGACACCTCCTATATACACGTGCTAACCTCTCCTAGCTTGCGGTGATCAATTTTAGATCAGGAGATGAAGATTCCCCGGATCGGATGGTATCTTGAGCTTTCTCTATAACTGATAGATGTATATGTTTGGATAGAAGTACCTGCACATGTTGATATAATCGCAACAGGATAGTCGAACAAGTTGGAAATGGGCAGTCGAACAACGATAGCCGAGCCACGGATGATGGACTTCCAGCGCCAAGATCGCTGTATATGTTGTGTGGATATGATTTGATTAAGAAAGAGCAGCTTCAGAGCTAGCGAAGATATGGTCATGCGGTGAAGGGAAAATAGAGATCGTCATAAGCCCAGCAAACAGGGCAGAGATCAGAAGCCCTATGCTCAAGCCACAGACTGAAGATAGTTCAATCAAATTTACGAATATCTAGTCTACAAATTCGTGCTATAGATCATAGATACGAAAATAGCGCTGTTATCAGCAAGTAGTAAGCATATAAGGGATGAAATGTTTCTTCTTTAGAAAGGCTGGGGATGCAACGTCTCGTTGATCTCTATCATTCCACGACTTATTTATCCATCTTGAGTTTTCTCAAACTGCATTGATTTTCTAGTCTTCTCCACCCCGCGCATACATTCCCAGACAAAATTGTCACGCATTAAAAGAGGAGCCGTTGATTTTCGTGCTGTACTACACTGCCACGTCCGATATCCAAGATAACTTTTTCCACTTTTAGAGTGGTGTTTTGATCTAGTCTTCGCTTCCTACGTAGGCACCCATGCCATCTTTCGAGTATCCAGTGGTTCTCCACTGGTCTTCGCAACTTCAGCGATTTTCTTCCCAGTCTCCCACCTGAGCATGGTCATCGAGTGCTTCGGAAATTTGAATTTCCCAGACCCATCCCATGTACTTTCTGCCACATTCACCTCCTCGCTCCCCTTCATATTCACGACCTTGACATCTCGGCCAGTAACGGTATACACAGTCACATTCCCCCCAACTCCGTGTAACTCAACTTCAAAGTCCTCCACATCACTGATGTTCACAACTACTAGACTTACTGTTCCGGTCTCATTGACAGATGCGCTCGCGTCTAACCAACTCGCACCTCCATCAAGCACACCTTGGATCCACTGGAGCCCGGGTAGTCAGCATTTTATTATCTCAGTATGTTGTAGGAGTGAGCAGGATCGGACATCATTAAGTGCGGCTGTCTTGGGAGCCCATCACTTGAACTGGTCTTTTCAGGAGCAAAAATAATAAAGAATCGAATAGAGCCAGGAGCTTACCGGTGGTTCAGTGGCTCCATCGTATGCATCAGAGTTCACATGCACTCCCACAGTCCAGCCTCTCATATATTTGCTAAAGAGCAGCAATGGCCACCAAGTCGTCTGTCTCAGGATTCCGTCCTTGGTAGTCATCAGAGGGCTGATAACGTTGACGCTCTGAGCAATGTTTGCCATCCCAACCCATCTGCTCTGTCTCACAAAGACATTCAGCCACACAGCCACAGCCAATGCATCAGAAAGCGTGTACGCTTCTTCTGCTCCTTGTTCCCCGGGCGCTCTTACAGGGTCCCATACATTCCACTCATCAAAACAGATTTTCGTCCTGGGAACGGAAGGCGGGATCTTCTTCTCAATCCGAGCAATGTCAATCAACGCAGCAGCAGTTTCAATAGCTCTTTCAGCTGATAGAGGCGCTGTGGCGTTTTTGAGATGGTCTGAACTTGCTGTGTATATATGGATGCTATGCATATCGATGTATTGGATGCAAGATGTCAGGACCTCGTGGTCCCACGATGAATGCCCTGTTTCACCGCAGAGAATGAGGCAAAGACTAGGGTCGAGTAGTTTCAGCGCCTTAGCCCACTGTGCAGCAGTTTTAGAGTAGTCTGATGAAGTCATCTGGCCTACTTGCCATGATCCCCACATCTGCCATATAACTTAGCGCGGACTTCAACAGAAGGAGAGATTTTACCTCGTTGCCCAAAGCCCAGTATTTGATATTATATGGTTCTTCTCTCCCATTTTTTCGTCGAAGATTGGCATAGTAGGTATTCTTTGTCCCATTACAATACTCGACCCATGCCAGAGCTTCATCCAGAGTTCCAGTCCCGAAGTTGAGAGCAAAGTATGGCTCAACTCTCTTGTCTTTTCCTTCACTGAGAACACCAAGCCAATGCATAAACTCATCAGTGCCTGGTTGATTCGGTCAGAGAGTCTCAAGAACCAAAGTCCAGAACTCACCAAACTCATTGGTTTCTGTTCCAAGCCAAGCCAGTTCAGGGCGTGCCGGTCTGCTTTCTTTCGGGCCAATCCCATCTTGCCAATGGTACGTAGCTACGAAATTCCCACCGGGGTATCGAATCACAGGAATGTCCAGCTCTCTCAGGGCTCCAAGCACATCACTGCGGTAGCCGTTTGAGTCGGAAAGGGGGTTTTCCGGGTCGAAGATTCCTCCATAGATGCATCGGCCCATGTGCCTATTGTATAAATGTGAGTCCATTGTTTACTATCTTATTGAGAGTAGTTTTTGACTTGAGAAAAACTTTCGCTTCTATTTTCATTTAGAAACAGATGGCTACATCTCGATACTTTGAGTGCATTGCCCATTAAGGAAAAGAATAAAATTATTCAAACAATCACATACTCCGTAAAACCTCCATATATATTTGGATCTATCATAGACATCAGCACAGGTCTCACTAACTCTGAAGAAGCAATAGTTACCAATCTTGGACAATCTCCTAGAAACATCGATGCTGATCGAAGGAGAAGCATCCTTTACTATCCTGGTGAAAGTTGTCATTTTGATTTTTTCCTACGTGTGCACACTTCTTGAGTTCTGAGAATTGAGGAGACGGTCTTAAGAGCCATTCATTCCCTCTTCAGACTCGCTCTGGGCCGCTACCGACGACTCATGATCAACCGTGGCGCTTTCACATAGCCATGTCTCTTCGACGGCCAGACATTTATACCAGCGGCGACAGACATAGATGACCTGATTGATTGGTGCGCATAAGGACTGGGATGGTCACTGTGGCATCAGCGTTGTAGGGGAGCTTGTCATTGATGGGAATCAATTCCCCGTCTAGCAAGCGAGGCCTCGGAAGCAGTAGAGAAAAGAACCTGAAGCCAGACAAGCTTTCTCCATGCCGAAGCGAGGACAAGACCTTCTCTCCTTAAGAGGCCCAATCATGAACAGCTCGAGAAGTTGCTCTACTGTATCCAGCTTCCCCGGACACACCCCGCACGTATTTCATCGTGAATATAAAGATGCCATGTTCTCAGAAAATCTCCCAGGCTGCCAGCTTTTTGTTTACTCTTTAGAACCTTCGAAGCCAGTCAGCAAACCGCAATAATGGTGCTGGCTCCAAAGTTATACCAGGTGTGTCTCCATATCCCATTCGCTACCCGTCTATTGTTGATTTTTGGTCCAGTTTCTGGTGGGCGTCTTCGCCTCTATGGGATCAATTCTGTTCGGTTACGATCTTGGTGTGATTGCTGAAGTGTATGCCGCCGGCCCAATCCTCTCGCTTTGGCTTGCCACTAACTGTTCCAAGTGTGGCCTCTGGCTCGTTTATCGATTTCTTCGGTAATCCTGATAGTACACGAATGTACCTACTTCGTCCCTGAGATTGAGGACAAGGGGAGCTAAAGTGATCCAGTGGCATTGTTGTCAGCTTTTTCACCGGAGGAGCTTTCTGCGGAGCCGGTCTAGCAGGACCCGTATTGCCTCTCCTCCTAAGAGTAGTCTCCCAGCTAATAATGTACAGAGTGGTGATAGACTAGGCCGTCGCTGGACAATCGTGATTGGTTGTATCATCTACTTGGTTGGAGGTGCTCTTCAGACTGGTGCTCAGAATTTGAATATGCTCTGGGCAGGCCGCTGGCTTGCCGGCCTCGGTGTTGGCTTTCTTGTCATGATTATTCCGCTATATCAATCTGAGATTGCACATCCATCCATTCGAGGTACTATTACCTCACTTCAACAGTTTATGCTTGGAATTGGAGCTTTTGTGGCAGGTGTAAGTTTCCTCTTGATATCTTCTCTCTCTATCATATTTCCTACTTAGTCACTCTTAAGTATGCCCCGTACGCAGCTGGTGCAAGTGGTGTTTCTCCTTTCCACTCCAGCCCAAAAGATTATAAAAAGCTGCTAACATTTCGGGGTTCTAGTGGATTAGCTACGGCACTTATGTAGGGTTGAGTAATAATGCACAGTGGCGTCTGCCTCTCGGTATTCAGATGTTGCCTGTAAGTTATCGATTGGTGTCCACGAACATTACATTAATCAAGTTACTGACTTGCTTGTTAGGCTGTAGTCCTTGGTGGGTTTATCGATATTTATCTTACAAAATACTTGTATCTAACTTGAATATTAGGAGTTTTGATCATGACATTCCCTGAAAGTCCTCGCGTACGTCATTCCATCTTCAAGATCCATTTGATGTTGATACCGCTTCTAGTGGCTCATCGACCATGGACGCCCTGACGAAGGTCTCAAGACACTTGCGCATCTTCATTCTCATGGAAACAAACAAGATCCTTGGGTCAGAGCGGAATTTGATCAGATCCAAGAGAGTATCACATTCGAACATGAAAATGAAGCTAAATCTTACATCGAATTGTTCACAAACAGATCATCCTTCCGAAGATTGCTTCTTGCTTGCGCTCTTCAGGCTTCAATTCAAATGACTGGCGTCTCGGCGATTCAATACTACAGTGTAAAGATTTACGGCCAAATCGGCATCAGTGGATCAGATGCACTAAAGTACCAAGCGATCAATAACATCATTGCTTTGGTTGGCGAGGCTTGCTGTGTCTTATTTGTCGACAAGCTGGGGAGAAGACGGCCTCTTATTGTTGGAAATCTTTTTAACATGGTGAGCCTCTCTGTGACGTATCTCTAAGAATTGGAACTCACAAAATTTAGGTCTGCTTTCTCGTCGCCTGCATATTGATTGGTATTTTTCTCTTTCCTTTCTCTCTCTTCATCTCGTGATTGAAATTTACCTAACTCCTCAAACAGCCAAGTTCCCCCCAGGATCATCTAATAACAATGCTGCCTCGTGGGGCTTTATTATCATGTACGTATTCCATTCACAGGTGTCAACATAGCTCATTATTTAGGACCTGGCTGTACAACTTTTCGTTCTCCGCTACTTGCGGTCCTCTATCCTGGGTCATCCCAGCTGAGATATTCGACACGCGCACTCGATCCAAAGGTGTTTCCATTGCAACGATGGTCTCCTTCGCCTTTAATACATTGATCGGGCAGGTGACAGGTACAGCAATGACTAACATTGGATACCGATACTACTATCTCTTCATCATTTGCAACTTCACCAACGCGCTATTCTTCTATCTCTTCCTGCCCGAGACGAAGAACCTACCTCTTGAGGAGATGAACTACTTGTTTACTAATGCGCCGTTCCTGGTTGCTGGTCATGATAAGAATGCTTACCGAGCTGGATATAGCGAGGATTTGGAGAGGAGAGCTCTGGAAATTAGGGACAAAGAGGGGGTACAGGCTGACTACGAAGAGCATGCGGCATAAGGCCATAGATGTTACAGAGTGAAAGTGGTGTTTCTGACCTTTTGTCATCCAGAATTACTGACAAAATTACTGACAAAATTACTGACAAAATTACTGACAAAATCACACGCGTGAGATGATGGGAAGAAAAGAATAATCAACTCTCTACGGATCTAGTCTATAAATAGACGAACATATCTTTTAAATGCTATTTTCCACTGCGGAGAGATCATCAATTGGAACTTTCCATTTCTCCCACTCTCCATCTCCCATTCCACCCTGCAACGGTAATCTTGTACCATCTACATCCCCCATCCCTAACACTCGACTTACCGCTTCCTTGATCCCAACGGTCCCAAACTTGACCACCAATTCCTCAGCCGCACTAATCTTATACTGCAGAAGCCTCCTCTCCTTTACTTCCTCATCCGTGGGTTGATTTTTGACCGACAACGTATATAGCTTTACTACAGACTTGGGAAAGAAGCCTGCACATCCATCAATCGCACCTGAGAGTCCGAGAGAAAGTATAGGTAGCAATTGCTGGCCCAAGCCAGTGAACGAGTGAAATTTCTTATGGTCGATATTCGGGTTTGCGCCTATCTGGGCATGAACGGAGACGTCGCCGTGAGAAAGCTTGCAACCGACGATATTTGGGTGTTTCGAGAGCTCAACGTAAGTGGATGGCCGCACAACCACGTTGTTGGATACACCTGGGTAATGATAACTGTCCAAGTCAGAACCTCACCATGAACAGCCACTTGAGATTGGAACAGAGAGGAGCCTCACACCATGATGGGGATCGGACTCCGATCCGCAACGGCCCTAAACCATCTTATGATGCCGTCTTGGGTACTCGCGCCTGCAAAGTAGCCGGGCACGAGACACAACCCCCATTGGACACCCGCCTCCTTTGCGCTCGTCAACTGCTCCACCACCTCATCGATGTTCTGCACCGCCGTCCCGGCAATGAGGGGATACTCCTTGAAACCGGCCTCGTCGTACGCTTTCCGCACCGAGGAGAGGACGGAGAAGCGCTCCGCGTTGGTGAGATGGACGGCCTCGCCGGTGCTGCCCAGGACCACCAGGCCGGTTATGCCGCTGCGAGCGAGGTGCAGGGAGTGGGCGGCCTGGGTTGGCAGATCGAGCGGTGCGGCCGTGGTGTTGTAGGTCTGCGAGCGCTTGGAGACGAAGAAGGTTGGCACCGGGACGTAGATGCCGTTGGGAGGGGGGGCAGCCATGGTAAAGCCAGTGCAAAATTAAGGTATTTAAGATATTAAATTTATACGTCAGCGAAGGAAGGATATATAATTGAAAGAGAGGAAGGGAAAAAAAGAAGATTGTGGTTTTGAAAGCAAGACATAAAGCCTCCGGATTTCGTGACTACCCCACCATGCATTACTCGTACCCCACCCCCATCTTTGCTTCATCCTCGCTGTATTTTGCACCGAGGATTTCAAAACAACCCCTGAGTAAGCGAGTCCTCCCAGTAGTAGCACTCGTCGTCTTCTACACAACTTTGAAATCGCTGGAGAGATATAAATAGCGATATACTAGCCAGGAGATATGTTATTTTTTGGTTATCAATATGTTAAGCCAGACTGGCTTCTTCCACGGTACTCAATCTCTTTGTTGCTGACGGAGCAGTCTCCTTGTGACCTCTTCCATGATCAGGTACGTCGAAGTCCCGCTTCCAATCCTCCATTGTCAATCCTTCTCTCGTAAAGTGAAGAGAGATGTGATCCACTCGCTCCTGCCACCTTTGTAAAGTTCCTCCACAAAATCCACAGCGCCATCTCCTCTGAGACTCGCTGCTCCAATATTTCGGGAAGCTATCGAGTCCTAATCCATGTCGTTCTCTCAAGTGCTCTAAGAGAAGCTCTGCCTTGTCCGTTTGATAACGCTCAATACTCAACGAGGCTTTTCCGAAGCATGTTAGGGAGTCGTGAAAGTAGGCGAGATGATCAAAATCCATCACCGAGACGCAGAGTTTTCCCGGGCAAGGAGAGCTCTCGAGATCCTCAGATGCATGCAAGAGACATTTGTAATTTGTTGGCAATTCGTGCTCGTGCTCATGCCGAATCCAGTGGGACTTGCGTTTGAATGCCAAGTCCTTGCAACCGTATGTGCAGAAATGTTGATTGGTGATCAAAGCAATGCGATAGTCTTCTGTGACCTGGCTTGTTGGTGACCACAGCGACGAGTGACTTGAATCTTTCGAAGATATGCTTCCTCTCTTGAATCTACTCCTCTTGGAAATTGAGCGAATGGATGTACGGCAGGAGGAGCTGGATCGAAGAGATGATCGATAACTTGAGGATGGCTTTAAAGACGCTATATGTTCAGCTGATCTTCGAGTGGAAAGCTCAAGTTTAAGATAGATTTTATGTCCATTCAATGAACGGGAATGATACCCTTCGTTGTCTGAGCTATCTGCGCATAAATTAGAACAAAGATGCTCATAAAGAAGTGGGAAATATACAGTTAGAAATAGTGTGCTGATCGGCATGTTTAGAGGATAAATCAACGTAAGAAATATCATCCAGGCTTGCTGACCGAAGCAAGGGATGGACGTCTTTGAAAACTGTCGTGCGTGGGGCTTTCGGTATCGAATGAGCCTCATTCTCGGTGCAGGTGTCAGAAATTTTGGATAGTTCAAGAGGGTTCGCCTTTTCGTGATAGTCAAGTTGCTGGTCATGAATTTCACCAGGTCCAATAATGTCCTGGGAGGTATGCTCTGGGAATCCGAGTGTTCTATCATTGAATAGGATATCAGATTTTGCATCCATGAAGACGCTTTTATCATCTACACTGAAGTTCAGAATAGGTAGATAGTTTATGGTCGGTTTGACCATTGGATTTGAAGTCGGACCATCAATTTCTCTATGAGCTGGGAGCTGAGAAGATTTTCTGCTCGAGTGCGAGGGTAACTGCCCCATTAGAATATATTTGATCCTGTTGTAGATCTGAAATGCTTTTGTCTAAAAAGTCGAAAAGTGGACTCGAGCCCCCATGTATCACTAAGTAGGGTACGAACTGAAGAAGTTCAAAAAGAGATACAAAAAGAGGCTGCTGGGCAAGGTTTCCTCGGGGAGGACGGCATCTAAGATAGATCTGAACCAAGCTTATTCAAACGGTGTGTCACATAATCTGGGGAATCCTACTTCCATAGCTGGTTGCGATGAACAGCCAGGGAAGAGGTGGACAGTGTAACATGATGATGGGGATATCATTGGATCATCGGAGCCGGCACTCAGACTTCCTAGGTTGAAAGACGGCCGGGACCATTGGCAGTGTAGGGAACTCTCCCCAGCGACCTGGAATTCTCCACCGAATAGCTGACCCAAGTCTGGGTTATGGGGGAAGTAGATCGCACTGTGCATGAGAAACAGCAGGAGAGCTTCGACAGATCTCTCACCTAGTCGATTTTCGAGACCATGACTGCCTCAACAAGTGCGGTTTTAGATCTCTAAGAAAGTGGCAGACAGCCTGGTGAGAGGTTCCGCTGAGCCGTTCGAACTCGGCGCATGAAAAACTCCATACCCGGTCGTTCTGATAGCTATACGATGCTTAAGAGACTGTAGTATATTTACGTGGCCAAGAAGTTAGCATCGGGAGGTGCAATACCCATTCGGTGAATTTTAGGCTACGAACTCGGTGTTGCACCTCTCCTGTTTTGGCTGATAATAGCCGTAACTGGTAACAGATGGGTAATGCGTTTGTGTTTGGAGGTAGAATTCTAGAAAAGTGAGAAGTCGGTGAAGAAATTGAAAAAGACCTAGTATGTCCTGAGTAATTCGCCTTCAGACTGAAGAGACTCTGGTATTGTTGATGATCGCAAATTCATTTCGGTGCTTTGGACTTGAGAAACCAACAGGTAGCTGATATATATCGAGCGAAAGGCCAGTCTGATTTAGATTGTCTACATTCTCTATTCCGGACTATCCTTTGAATCCCATTTCGTTGGAGTAGATGTCGCTGGCGAATACTGAAAAGCTAGACTACTTTTCACTATGGGTGTCGATGGGTTGGCCTTGCGGAGATGCTAGTAAATCTAAAAATAGCAGCTGGAGGAGCAGACGAACTCCCACAACCAGCGCAATTGAAGTGTCTCCTTCTCCAGAAACTCGAAATGACCTTCCTCATGTGGAAAGATGCTTCTAGAATTTGTACAAGTGAGGCTCGGCGGATGGTTGCTTTGAAATTCATGCTCGTGCAGTCAATCGGGGGATTGTTTTCCCTTTCTCTCGCTTGTGTGAGCAAAAGTCTCCGACGTCTGTTTATATGGCTGCAACGGCCCTCAAGCTCATGTTTCTGCTGAATCACACTTGCCAATTGAATTTGAGTTCTGAATCACTCTTCTCCATTCTTCCACCACTCTTTCAGATCAGAGACCCCCGAAAACACGTCGTGATACCGGCCCACCCTCATCCACAATGTTGAGTCTCCTCTACAACAACAAGTTTGGCCTCCCCTCACTCCCGCCCCCCGGCACCTTCAAGGGACAAACCATCCTCATCACTGGCGCCACCGGTGGGCTGGGCTTAGCTACCGCAGCGCATTTCGTGAATCTGGGCGCCGCCACTGTGATCATCACAGCGCGGTCACCGTCTAAAGGACTCGCCGCCAAAGCTGCTATCATAGCCCAGACATCCTGTGCAGAGGATGTAATCCAAGTGATGGAGCTAGATATGTCCACTTTTGCGTCAACGAAAGCATTTGCGGAAAAGGTTCCGAAAGAGGTGAAGAGCGTGAACTACGTACTGCTGAATGCGGGAGTATTAAACACTGGGTTTGTAATGGGCAAGGAGGGGTACGAGGAGACAGTGCAGGTCAATGCTTTGAGCACGGCGCTCTTGGGGATTTTGTTGCTGCCGTGGCTGAAGGAAGCGGGAAAGGGGAAAGCGCATTTGGGGGTTGTGACGAGTGGATTACATCGAAGTTCGTTTACTCTTTACGGGCGAAAAGAAGGTCAAGAATGCTAATGAGCTCTGCTGAAGGTGTGATCATTGACGAAGACAAATGGCCGCAAAAAGACATCTTCCAGTTCTTCAGCAAGGCAGAAAACTGGCCGGCGAAGGGAATGTATGCTACGAGTAAGTTATTGGTGCAGTATGCAGTGAACGAATTGGCGAAACTGGCAGTCGGGCCTGATGGAGTGTAAGTCCTCCGCGCGATAAACCTTGGTTGCTCATCACTAATTCTAGTAGTCCTCAAGTGATAGTCAATGGCGTTTGTCCTGGAATGGTGAAATCTGATCTTGGCCGTGCTTACAAGACCAATTTCTTCATGTCTTTCCTGGTTGATACCTTCATGAATGTTGCTGCGAAATCGACAGAAGGTGGCGCGAGATCGCTGGTTTTATCTGCATTGACCACCCCCGAGGAAAACGGGAATCATTTTACCAATTATCAGACTGACGAGGAGTACAGAGTGTGAGTATCCGAGTCAAGAGAAACATGCTTAGACTGCTGCTAACTACTTTCAAAAGGGAGGTACAGAAAAACATATTGGGAACGGAGGGCCAGAAAATGCAGGCCGAGGTGTGGAAGGAGACCCTGGAGATCCTTCAAGCACAGGTGCCTGAAGTGAAGGATATCGTAGGGTCAAAAGCATAGGAGGTCAATAACGTTACGTCTCATCTTCTGGAGGTCTTGCTCATGTCCCTTACTAATGCCAGTCCACATTGTTGTATTTGGATAGCCTTGTAAATACTAAAACTGTCTTTGTCCCAGCTGTACCGGAATTTTACGACAATTTTACAATCATATTTACAGCAATTGCTGGTCCCACGACCGCCACCAATTCACCAATGCACCTCTTCAGTGATCTAGAACCTCCCATGTCATCTTTATCCCAGCCGAGGAGATTGCCTGTTGCTGCTGAGAGATTGCCAGCTTCAATCTGGATGTTGTCAAGATCAGCTTCATGGAGCAGCTGATCTTTCGTCAGAACACCTGGCATCGACCGGTCATAGACTGCAATGCTATTGATATCAACTAGTGTTATATCCTCGTCGGAATCATCTCTGTCGTCCTCTGGCTCATCTTCCGTTTCTAGAGGTTCTGCCGATTCATCTACAGGTGTTGGCTTCGGTAAAACCCCTTCGCCTTTTCCCTCTTTGGACAAACTGACGTACTTATATTTCTTATCGTCCAACATCTTTTTGAAGCCATCATCGAAGAGGTCCCAGGAATATGACTCCGGGTCCAAGATGTACTGTGGATGGTAGTCGCCCTTGTACCTCATCTTGGGGCAACTATGGATGTAGAACCCAGCATACCAGTATTTGTATCCTAGTTCCCGTGCCAATGCAATTTCCCGCATTGCACTGAGCTTCCCAAAGCTGAACTGGTGCACAGATTCGTGGTACATGAAATAGACAGCGCTGACACAGTGTGGTAGAAGATCGATCACTCCAATGGCTACCAGTTCTCCATCAAGCCGATAACATTGGTGATATGAGCCGTACTGCATTGGACTATGGTCCGTTTCATCACTCCTTTCAATAGGAGACTTACAGAGGAACGATTTGAACCCGTGCCTTGTAATGCGGTGCGGAGGTTCGTGGTGAACAAGTCTCTGGTAATTTTCAAACAGAGCGTACTTCTCCTCTGTAAACTCATTTGGTTCGATAGTAACCACAAAAGAATGTGCCGGCTCGGGTGGGGTTTGTAGTTTACTTTTCTCGCTTTCGTGGATGCGTTGCACCAAATCGAAGTCTGCATTCCGTTTCTTGGTTTGCTCGCGCGACCTGGGATATAATCGAGCTGCCTCTTTCAAGTAAGAGTCTCCAAGAACATACTTGTTGAATCGATTCAGCGTTTGACGTTGGTCTTTACTGGCCTTGAAAGAGGAAGAGTCGAGCCGGATCGTATATTGAGGACAGCATGATGCGCGTAAGTCCGGTTTGTAGAGTGTGTTCCCAGAGCGCCTCCATCCCCGATCGATAAGATCTTGATAAAATTCAGGTGTCAATGAAATTGCAGCTGCGTAGTAAGAAAAACCTGCAAGAGCGAAAAAGTAAACATCTGCTCAGCTCACAGTGAAAAATTTCAAGGCAGTTGACGCTGAAAATGAGAGGGTGAAGAAAAGGTTTTCGGACAGACAGCCTGGTCAGTGGAAACCATGGGGGAGGGTTTACGTTTTGGAGACTGACTTGCTGATTTACTGCCGCAATACCCGCATTTGCTATTGTCATATCCTAATACGCTGTTAGTTTTATCAAATGGTCATGGAGGAAGTAGGATCCCCAAGGAGTATTGTGTTCTTAGCGCGGGGGCGTAGAGCAAACGGCCGATTTGGGGTTTAAATCACTAAATCATCCCGAATTCTTGTACGACGCTTGATATGCTGCTAGCCAAAAAAAAAAAAAAAAGACTCTTAGTTTGACCTGTTAGTCAAACAGAAGATAGAAGCTAATCCGTCATCAAAACACGGAAAGTTTTCGGGAGTCGTTCTGCAGGAGCAGCGTTCTCTCCTGCTCTCTCGCTTAGGCACGAGGTCGTAGATGAGGCAAGCCGGCTTCTTTGCATGACAAGACGAATAGGAAGTATAAGAAGCATGATTCAACAGTTCCAAAGTGATGTACTTATGCCCAACCTCAGTGAGTGACATGAAGAAGAATGCCAGAGAGTGGGATGCACCGGAAAACGTGGGCGCGGATAAAAAGGGAAAGCGCAGAGAAAACGCAGAAGCCTGTACAACTGTTCTGGAAGGTTTGAAACAACCAGGACGAGCCGATGGACCACGGGGAGGAATAATTGGAGAACGAATGACGCAGGCTGAGAGGTGAATTTAGGGTTCCCAGGCACTCACCAATAGGCATAACGCGCGAACGGGACTGCATCGCTGGTCTGCGTGGGACTTGGTGGTGCAGAGTGCAGAGTGCAGATTCTGCGGCAGGGTGAGGGGAGGGGGCTCCCAGTGGGTCGGAAGGCGAAGCGGCGACTTCTGCGGGTTGTGGGCGGTGTCAGCTTTCGGCGACACGAGATTTGGAGAGTGTGCTGAGGTGAGAGGGTGGCTCAGGTGGTAGGGAGCAAGCAGGGCCTGAATAGAGGCGTGCGCGACTCGAGCGGTCAGGCAACGCCGTGTGCCAAACGATCTGCGGCAACGCTGTATGACCGACAGCTGCTTGTTTGCGTGCGGGGAGGAGTGATGGATGAAGAATGGGCGTTGGGCTTCGGAGGTTTGGTACTGTGTTGTGCTGGCTCTGGGTGTAGCTCGCTCAATCGTTTGTCAAGGCAGAGGTAGGGCAGTGTGTAGCTCTCGCTCTGGATATGGAAGTTGCTGCTGCTGCTGCTGCTGCTGCTGCTTCTGCCTCTACCTCTTGAAGCAGGCTGGTGGGGAGCGATCTTGTTGTGTCGAGGCCCGGACGAGTAAGGAGCCAGAAGAGGGCGAGAAGAGAGGAGGACTGGAAGGGAGAGCAGCGCGCGCTGAGAAGAGAATCAAGTGCAGAGCACCCCACGCAGCAAGGGCAAGGCATCGCGGGGCTTCGGGCCACCAGGTCAACAGATGATGGCGAGGCCATGGTCATGGCCTTCAGAGGACAAAGAGAGTCATCATGGCGCTTCGTCTTCAGGCACAGGCAGGAATGCTTTCTTTCCAGCGCTCTCGTAGCCAAAAGTCCACTCTGCGGTGGAAATGATGGGTTACGGCGGTAGCTACCTTAAGGTTAGCAACGCAACGTCTATACTTGCCTACTCGCGGCTAGTGGCAAAGAGCCCAAGAGGCCTTGCTTGCATAACGCACTTTTATCCTCCCGCAAAAGCTCCTCAAGGTACTCTCCCTCATATGCCGGCGAGACCAGGGGGACGATGGAGAGGGAGGGAGGGAGGTCTGTAGGTAAGAAGCTCGACGCCCTGTTCAGTCTGCCCTGCTCCTCTCCTGCCTACTGGTCCCTTGATATCGATATCACTCGCCGGCCCGCCCATCTGGTGGTCCTGCTTCTTTGCTGCCATAAACTGACCATAACCCCCCCCCCCAGCCTGTCGTCACCTTTTGCTTCCTGTCCCACTGTTACCTCCTCGTCCTCATATTCGAGCCGGCCAGAGAAAAAAAAAAGCTTGACACTAGATCAGTTGTCTGTCCACTGTCACTGCGTTGCTACCACCGTCACCCACCCCACCAAGAATGACCGCTTCCGAGCTTTAAAGCGACTACGTCCCAGCCGAACTTCCAACAAAAGAAGTGCCCCTATTTCCCCCCATTGAGCCCGCTCATTGAGTGTTTGCACACCCCACAGGTGAAGCATCGCCTTCGCTATGGCGGCGAGTCGCTCCATGGAATCACGAACGGGTAGGAAGAACCAACGTAAGTCCCCAAGAAAAAAAATCAGGGTGAAGGGGAAGTTTGCACGTGGGGCAGACTTTTTTTTGTGAACCCAGCAATTCTTGGCTTGAGCTCACCACTTCTTGCTTCCAGGGTACGGCGAAAGCGGAGAACGATTGGTCGCAGGTGTCGTTCCTCTCAATGTCGAGAAAACACATGTTTTGCTCATCCAGTCCACCCGACGAGCTGGTTGGGTGCTGCCCAAAGGAGGGTGGGAAACTGACGAATCCTGCACTGAAGCTGCCCAGCGCGAGGCTTGGGAAGAAGCCGGCATCGTGTGCAACGTCGACTATGATCTTGGCCAGATCAAGGAGACCAGACCTCCGAAACATATGACGAAAGAAGCTCCCAAGGCTCTCTACCAATTCTACGAAGTTACCGTCACACGCGAGGAAGCAGACTGGCCCGAGAGGCAGAAGAGAAACCGGCAGTGGGCGAATTACACTGAAGCTTCGGAAGCTTTGAAGGCTCGTCCTGAGTTGCTCGAAGCTCTCAACCGGTCAACTATCAGAAGGTAGCCTTGCGGGCCCGGTGTTTTATCCATCTTATAGCGGCCACTACAACCTCAGCTATCGAACGACTCGTACACGTCTATAGATGCACAATTCGAGGTCAGACCTGCCCGCTCTATGATCGAGAGTATGAGATACCGGGGTCCACTGAAACTCAAATCGCGGTGACCAGTTTTTCCTTTTTGGATTGTATCGTCACGAGAGGCAATGGTTGGTTTCTTTACGGAAATTGTTTCTCCAGCTGCATAGAAGACAATCAAGTCGGATGGATTTCTGTCGCGTTCTTTATGACTATGGCCTTCGTACATTAATCTGGATTTTCAAGCCAGTCTAAACTGCTACACAACCCAAAAGCGCCCACAGTTCGCCGTCAGCCGTGAGGACTTACTTGTTACATGGCTTTGGTACCTTAAGCTTGAGTTCCTGATCAAGTCATGTTAGCTGCGCAAATACTTGGCTCCGAAATCTACTCTTCTTCGGAGACTGTCAATAAAGCATCAAGATACAAAGGCACGTGCCGATGGTTTGTTATTTGCTCAGGCAGACGCTCAGCCCGCCTAAAGGTAGGTTCACTTTCATCTCTAGAACTACTTGTAATTTCAATTAGCGGTGTTGTAATTCTTAAGTAAATAATGAATGTAAACAAAAATAATTTTATCCCCTGACTTTTGTTGTGTGTGATTATCAAATTTCGTCAGTCACCAATAGGTCTACATCTTCGTCTACAGTTCGAGTGAGAAATTCACCGCGTCAGACACCTCAATACCGAACCACGCGTAATGGACCAGTCAAGGTTTCTTCCTCTTCGATAGCAATACCTTGAAGTTTTCGACATCACGTCAGATGGAGAACCTCTCGCTGGAAGAAAATGCTCCGCCAGGAGGGCCTGGCGGGGCAACTACACCTTCTCTAGGACCTGGATTTCCATCACCCCAACAGAATCAGCAATTACCACCTCAAATGTTCACTACTGCAGCACAATTACTGGATCTAACTGACAGTATGTTCTTCATTGACTCTTTTGTGCGGGGTGGAACATCGTCATGATCGCTTTTGCACTTGGGCTCTTAAAATCACACTAGACAATACAGAAGCAACGAAAACTAACACTGAAAAGAAAAACTCATGGTCGCACTCCGTGACGGCAGGAAGCTAATAGGGGTACTTAGAAGTTGGGATCAATTCGGTACGCCTCTCACCGCAAACGTCTAACTGTCCCAGTCCAGCCCCTCATTATCTCTACAGCAAATCTAGTCCTCCAATCTACCATCGAACGAGTCTTCGTCCCGCCACCATCCGTCACCGCGATACCTTCCAACCCCTCTTCTTCTCCGCAACCCGGTCTCTACGCCGACATTCCGCGAGGCATCTTCCTCGTGCGTGGCGAGAACGTGCTCTTGCTCGGCGAGATCGATCTCGACAAAGACGACGACCCGCCGCCGGGCTACGAGAGGGCGGAAGTCGATGTCGTCTCGCGGCTGGCGAAGGAGCGAAAGGCGAGAGAGGCGAGGAAGGAGAAGGTCCGGCTGGCCAAGTTGAAGGAACTGGGGTTCGAAGGCGAGAATGCGGGCGAGGCTCTCATATGATCGGATACAGATGGGCATCTGCGAGATTTACGGCCATGATGAATTTTATATCCAGATGAGGATCATGGCGGATGGGCCTGCTACTATGCAGAATATTGTGAAATGCATCCAGTAGCAGTGGATAGAGAGTAGTCGGCATTTAGTGGCCATTTCCGCTAGCAGCAAATGCGAAACCTCACTTCCGTCGCCTTGTTGGGACTACTCGTGATGATACTCAGATACCAGATCCTAATGACGCTGCACCTGCAGTATAAAGCGATCGGAGGTGGACAAGTTGTTGCTGTTTCTGAGCGAAGCACAGATGAGAATGCCTTTATCAACTGTAGAGACATATGCCCAGTAGACAGATTCAGAATCTTCACGTCTCTTGTCAAACTTTCATCTTGTTCTCCCTCAATCATGTACAGCATTTCATTCTCTGGCGCGGAACATTCTCAAGATCTCGTCACTCTTATCCTGTCCCTTCACAATCAAAATGATCTATAGCGTAGAAGAACATATGGTTTCGATGCACTCCTGCCATTCTTCAATGATAATTAAATGCAAGAAGCTCTCTGCTATACGAATCGATCATTTTCACCCATATAGTGCATAGTATGCGAAGCAGTTTCCTCCACTCCGTCACTAAACTAAGAAAAATGGTAGCGCGCCTCTCTGTTTCATTTCATGTTAGCTTTCTTTATCAATCTAGAAGACGAAACGCTTATAGTTTATTTCGTTATCGAACAAGGAAATGTTGAACAGATAATGGGAAGGCAAAACTACGGAGCGAAAACAAATTTAACGGGATTTATTCTGGTTTTTGGCCATCTAGTTTCCTTTCTGAGCTTTAGTCAATACAACCGCAATGGGAACGAAGGTCCGGTCGTATAGATAGCTTCAGTGACTGCCTTGTTTCTGCTCATGAGCATAACTTTCCTCTGCAACTTTCAGTGCCTTCATGCTTGCACTGAGCTTATTGATTGTTTCGATATACTCATCATATGGATCCGAATCAAACACAATTCCACCCCCTACGCCGACTCTCATTAGTAGCTGTTTGGAATCGTCAATAAAGCAGGCAAACTTACCGGCTTGCAAATAGGCAACCCCATTCTTATAGACCATCGTTCTTAGAGCTATGCAAGTGTCCATTTCACCTTCAACTTCCTTACCGGCACTATTCACAGTACAATAACCAAAATAACCGACAGCCCCTGCATAAATACCTCTCTTTTCCTTTTCTAATTCTGCAATAAGTTCCATGGCTCTGACTTTTGGCGCTCCAGATACTGTTCCAGCTGGGAATATCGAACGAAATGCATCAAATCTTGTTTTACCTTCTCTTAAGACTCCCGAGACTTGTGAGACTAGATGCTGAACATGACTAAACTTCTCAACAACCATCAATCGATCGACTTTGGTGGTCAATGGATCACAGACTCGATTAATATCGTTTCTTGCCAGATCAACAAGCATAACATGCTCAGCCCTATCCTTCAGCGACTGACGTAATCCTTCCGCGAGTTCTTCGTCCTCTTCGGCAGTAGATCCTCTCTTCACAGTTCCGGCTATTGGGTGGGTGATGATACGACCAAATTCTTTCTTGACTAGCAGCTCAGGCGAAGCACCAATGATTTGAAATTCGGCACAGTTGATGTAGAATAAATATGGAGAGGGATTGACGCTGCGCAATTGTTGGTAAATATTGAATGGGTGGAGGGAGGTTGGACGATCTATCCGCTGACTCGGAACACATTGGATAATATCGCCTTTGATGATGTGCCCTTTTAAAGTTTTGACATGACCCTCGTAGCCGTCTTGTCCAATATTAGAGGTGTATTGTTGGTCAAGCTGTATGCTCTGTTGATCTGGTTCTGGGGTGTGCGGAGAAAATAAAACTGAGACAATATCATTAATGGTATCCTGCGCTTTCTTGTACGCCCCAGGAAGCTCTGAGATGTCGGCAGGAACATGGACATAAGAAATGACTTTGATTGTCTCATGAAATCGATCAAATGCTACTATAGTATCAAAGAGCATGAAAAGTGATTCGGGAACCTTTAGGACATCGATCATTGGCCGTGCTGTTTTTGGTTCGAAGTATCGAACGCAATCGTAACCTACGTATCCAATGGCTCCACCAGTTAAAGGTGGCAGCTTCAGACCTGGGACATGTGCAACTCTACTCTTCGAAAGCTCTGCCTCAAGGACGGGTAATGGATCCACAGATTGTCCATGACCTTCTCCTGTCTTAAGAACCTTCCTTGGACTCGCTCCGACAAAGGTATATCTTCCCACCCGCTCCGAAGCAGCGCTCTCGAATAAGAAGGAAAAGTCTGATTTTGAATGCGCTGAGATCTTGAGATATGCTGCTGTAGCCGTGATAAAGCTAGAAGATATCTCTCGGAAAACAGGAACAAGGTTCGGAGGATTTGGCTTGTGATTTGCTTCTTCCACAACAGCTTGCACGGTACCTAAGGAGGGCTGAAATTTGTCCTAGTTGATTGTCAGTTGGCATCGATTGAGTCAATAGGTGTCCATAACTAACCGCCATTGCGCCTAACACTTAGTCTAGTGCTGTATACACCTAAGTGGCTTGATCTTCCGTAGCTCTTCAAGAGAAAGAAGGAATTAGTAACAAGAACATCAAGAAAAGCACTCTGGTCTCTTGAGAAACTGTGGTGGGGTAACAATTGAAGTACGTTCAAGACGTCGATCACAAAGGTAGGGTTATTCGACTAAACCGAATGGTAGATGATTCATCTATGAGAAATGAGTTTACCCGAAAATTAAATCGGGTTTTTACTTATACAAGGAAGTTCAATGATGAATGCTTTGGAAAGTGAAAAGTAACAGTTCAGTCATAAAGCGGTGGCAGAATACAGATAATTAGGATCTAAGGTAGTTTCGGCCTTAGCGCCTTAGGCCTCAAAGACTGCAGCAGACGACCAATGATAATCGGGAAACTAACTAGGGGTCATGCGAACACTCAGGTCACCATATCACGTTGTCAATGGCTTAGAATTCAGTGAGAAGATCATAATACCGTGATTCATCTCAGTTTGAACTCAATTTGGTCACAATGAGTCTCAATTACCTTGGAATTGCGCGTTCTCCACTTCACCGTCAGTTCTCAACGCCAAGAGCCAGTCCATCTCGAGAATCGTCGTCAAGTCAGGATCTTACACAAGATAGCAAGGATGTGCTTCTGGATAGACTAAACGACCTCGTCGCTAGGCTATCCAAACCTCTTTCTCTCAATGATGCAACTATATCCACTGTCCATGCCGAAGTAGACAAAATTGAGAAGGTGGTTCGTGATGCCGAGAAGCAGGATGGATTGAGAGGCGGCTCAATCACTCCTGAGAACCAAACATCGAGAGAAAGTGATACTTTCTGGGGACCACCTTCTCCAAACTTCAGGTTGCAGCGCCCGTCCCGCCTCCAAAATTCTCAAAGCCGTCTGGGAATAAGTGCTGCAAGAGTCATTCAGCTTGCCCAAGAAGCAGAAGATCTAGCCTCTAAATTATCGACAACCGTTAAAGAGCTGCAGGCTAGAAAAGAGGAGTCAGACGTAAGTTGATCTAAACCTTTTCTAATCTTGACATGGCCTTATTCAAATTAGCATATCCATGACCTGCTAGTTACACGAGTAGAGAAATCAACAGAACGAATACTGTTTCTTGAGTATCGCATAACTGAGATGTACGTATCTTTCAGAAATCACTTTTCGTTAGCTAAGTTCTAGAAGTGAGGAAGATTTTGAGAATAATCAAGCAGAGTTAAAATTTCTTCGGATTCAGATGCAAGCAATAGAAACTCAAGCATCTCAATATATTCCCCAAGACGAAGACCCGGAGCTTACAGAAAGCATCTTGAATTGGAAGGTCGACTGGGAAAACATTGAAAAACGCGCAAAAACGAGACGGAAAAAGCATAGATTATCGCTTACTCCGACGGTGGTGAGCGGTTTGTGATATGGATGGAATTCTCAGAAAGAAGGATTAATGTATTAATTGTGTGACATGAAATTTGAGTTTTGAGCCTTTTTTTTGGCTTCATGCGGAAAACCTCATCACAGTACTGATTCAAATCAAAGATTCCAATTTTACCAGTGCAATATACTCCTTAAGTAATGTTGGCTCGAAGTACTGTTGGCAGTTTGAGAGGCCGGTGAAAACGAGATCCTGACTATGAAATAATCGAAACAGATATTTCTACAGTCCAAGAGAAAGTCCTGCAGAAGCACACATGCTTTATATCCAAGCCCAAGGAAGTCTCTCACCACTGCTACGAGGTACTTCTTCGAATTCTTATTGGAGGTTACATCACCATCTTTGCCTAAGCCTTTCAAACCACAATGAACAGTTACTTCAGAACGGGATTGGAACTTACTACTCTGCTTAAGAGTACTGTTTAACGCGTCATAGATGAGCCAATAGAGTGAGTTGAGCAGAGTATAGATCATTATTCCACAAGTTTCAATCAGCAAGAGGAGGCAAAGTGAACAGCAATAGTGAAGTCTCAACTTGTTCATAAATTCCAAAACGACCTTTGAAGAGTAATTTTATATCTTTCATTATTCATCTAGATATTCGTGGTATCAAATCGGTACGCTACACCGCCACAATCTGCACACTTCGTATGTAATATATTTAGTGCTAATTGACTACATTCTCATGAGAATCATGCCCACACTAGCTTCTTCAAACTATGTGAGAGCTGTTCTAATAGCCCGGTACTCTTTCTAGCCTCTGCTAGTGTTATGATATCACCAACCACAAGCAGCGGCTTCCTTTCTGTACCAACTTCAGCAACGCGCCCATGAAGCACCATCCGCTCAATATCATGACAAACAGACTTCACTTGCTCAACCTCACTCATCTTTGTTGCATTATTATCAACGACCGCAGACCTAGTTGAGAGAGCCTTTAATGCCAAGACCCGAGTTTCTGGCAAGATTTGAGCTGCTACTTTCCTGATAGGATTTGGCGCTACTGCTGGGGCGTGTGGAGGTGATGTTGATGATCCGTCAAGTAGATCTGCCTCATCTCTTGGTCTGATGTTTGACACTGCTCTAGAGTTTACACGTGTGATATCATCTGCTCCAGCATGATAGGTTACAACGAAACCAATATTCCGCTCTTCATCTCTTTGCGAAGAAGAGAGCGTTGATGTAATATACGTTCCATAATTTATGGAAGTGATGTGCTGCAAATCCACTCGTTCGAAAGAAGACACTTTATCTGCTGTCCAGTCAAGCCTGCAGGAGTAAAGCGCCGCGTCCGTTAGTAGCAAGACAGACTCTTCGAAAGGCGTCGATTTAATCGTGTTTGGAGTTTGAGGTGTTAACAGGCTCCAGCCCCCTATAAACTCCTCCTTATCATCTGCAACCACAATATTTTGGCACGTCTCAATAGCTTGCTGTCTTAACCTATACATTGAGACGGCTGGATCACCAGTCATTAGATTAGCCTCGAAGTCACTCCATATTTCATTGTTTGCGTTTCCTAGGAGAAAGTCTATGGCTGCTTGACTGAAGTAATCGTTTACTATTCTATTTCCTGTTAGTAAAGCTTGCGAACAAGTGAGAGGTTTTCTCTTACCCGCTGTAAAATCTTACCATGGAGATGCCCATATCTTTCAGTGCTCCTTGGAAATCTCTTTTTCTAGTCCTTGTAAAGTCACCTTTCATTGCCGCTGTTGATGCATAAGCCTTGCTACAAGCGTCTCCGTTATCAGCCCAGAGATCGTTAAACCACTGGTTGGCTTGATCAATTTGTAGACTCACGTCTATACCCTGATCGTTCAATTGCTTTTCGAGGGCTTTTTTGGCGACAGCGCTTTGTACAACATTGGTTCGATCAAGGCAATCCATACAGTTCGTTCGTAAGACGCCACTCTGTTTCCGCAGGATCTGATTATCCAATTTGACAGTGTCGCCAAATGAATCCAAATTTTTGGCCATCAGATCTAACAATAAACTAACATTTTCGAATCTCATCCCTTTACAGAGAGCGTGAAAGTCCCACCACTCTGCAGAGACGCCGGAATCAATGTCGGACTCTTTTAGACGATTGAAGTACTTCTGGTACGTGTCACCTACTATGGCCTCATTTCCATGCTTTTCAACTAAAGAAGCAATTTGAATATTGCCATATTTACTCTCGAGAGTTTTGAAGTGTTTTGTGAAGGCAAGAAAATTGGTATCCTCAGAATGCTGTAATTGAGGTATCGGTTTGAAGGAATATGGTGACTGCGAGAAGTATATAGGAATGCTCCCTCTGATTTGAACGAAGGAATATATCTCTCTCGATTGGCTCCAGGAGGAATCAGACAAAATCTGCTCGGTTTCTACGCCGTTCGCAGTGTCACCATCTTCATTGATGCCTCGACGTAAGTACCTGAGACCGGCACGTTTGACAGATCGACGAGATATCAATGTTAATAGAAAATGTTTCTGAGAATTTGCTCCGCTAGACTTTCGACGGTCCTGAAGCTGCGAGGCTCCGCTTCCATCGAAGTGAGATTGTGGTGAGAAGTCCACCAGTTCCATGGATGACTTCTCAGCACCGTCTAAGCCTAGTATCGGAGGATTTGTATCCATCACAAATGATCTCTGTCCCACGAAACCTTGCATCAAAGGAATTATGAAGCTCGACTGCCCAGCATCAATGAAGGGCTGGACCAAATGACGATTCCAAACGTACAATGGATCTGGCGATTCAACATTCGCGGAAGTCTGAGTAGCAAAGCTTTTAGTGATATCCCAATCGTACGAAAAGTAAAAGCTCTGAGATGACCCGAATAATATCGATGCTGTTCGAAGTAACTTTGGGAGCAGTTGATCGGTAACATCCTTGGTGCCCTGTTTGCCCGCACCTAGATCCTTCTTAAAATCAGATTCCTGTTGCGAAACGGGTGGTATTTTAGCTGACGATTGCACAGGGTCAACTTTGTGCGAATTATCATTTGATTCTGAGTCCGACAGTCCTAGATTTCTTCTCTGACCTATTGTCCAACCCCCCCTCGAGAACCAACTTTGAGCAAATCTTCCATAGCCCCCTTTCCGAGCTATTACATCTTCTGCAACGCTGTTTGTCCTCTGATGTTCAATCGAGTCCGTAGGATTGGCTAAGGGAACATCATCGTCATCGATACCATCACTTATCGCCTCGGGTGGATCTTCATCTTCACCATCTGTATCGCTATAATCGAGCCCATCGTTTTCAACCCGTTTCAACAGCGATAAGCGGGTCTTGGAAATTGCGGATTCTGCTTCTGCCCTTGATGCCAGTGGTGTGACTGCGACTTCGGTGATAACATAGATGGGTTTTCCTTGAATCTGTGCAACTTGTTGTCGACGAGTTATGGAGATGAGGAAGGATGATTTGGCGAATGTCAAAAGACCTGTGGAAATCTTGATTAGCACTCACTGAATGTAATGAGTCCATGCAGTAGTCAGATGGTTTTAGCTTCCTCTCCATTGCTTAGATTCAGAGCTTTGTTGATGGTGCGGTTCGCGGAGTGCCTTAATCGACAAGGGAACTCACCGACTATACCAAAAGCTTCGAAGCTTTTTGAAGGAGTATCTCCTTCGGCAGATTCTTTCAAAGTAGGGACAATGCTATTATCGCTGTATGAAATCCGGACCGGAGAAACAACACCTCGTTTTTCCTTTTGTGCCAAAGGTTGTAAGATTAGCCCCTCCACGCCTGCAAAGATTATGAGCTTCTTGACAATGCCAGACATGGCTGGCTGGCTTGCTGGAAATCAGCATAGAAATATCTGGAGAATGCAACACTTTTTTTGGCGCGAACTGCTGCTTCCGCCCTTGCTGAGGTCAGCTACGGAGGTAGTAGTTGTGATCTCGAGATATCTTGTCGGTGCATACTAATCGTGCGATGACGTTGTGATTGCATGACCTCGAGATGTGCTGCATACGACGCCGACGTCTATGCCAGGAGACCTTGAATGTTCTTTTGCCATAGATAGACATGACCAAAATAAAAAAGAGTTTTATGACACTTTACGAGGTTAGTGTGGTAGAAATGTGTCACAAGAGAAGAGTTTCATGATTTGAAGATTAAGTCACCAGACCATCAGGTACATCGTTACCTAGGTAGCTAGGTACCCTGCCAAATCATCGAGTTCTACTCTGTCGCATCCTTCTCATATCAGATTAATAGTATTTAGTTGAGCTTCATTCATGTGATATTTCCTAGCCTCAGGGTTTGATGAGCTTTTGAGAATTTCCTGCAAGCGAGAAATTCTCTTGTCTTCATCCACGACACAACAGCAGCCACCCCTCTTCAAAAATTCCAAGAAAGCTATCCAAGATGGGGAAGAATGGTAGATTTGGTAAATTGTATGGGAAAGTTGTTGGAAAAGACTCGCCAAATCGACCTGGCTGGAAAGGCCCTGGATACGTCAAAAAGACACCAAAGACTAAAACTGCTGTGACCGGGCATGATGAATCTGAGTCTGTCGACGAGCCGATTATACCAGTCGAATTACAGCAACGTCTTTTGAATGTTTTCAAAGATGCTTTTCCTACAGTGCTGCTATCTGAAAACCTGCAGTCACTCCTTCAAGAGGTCAAGACCGCTCTGTACGAAAGGGACTTCCAAAAGGCTTTTGGCAAGGAAGAGTATCTAGAAGCATACTCTGTTCGTTGGAGTCCTTCGAGAGCACTTTGTTATCAGTCGATACTGGTTGATATTGCCGAGCATCTGGATGATCTATTCCCATTTACAGGGTCAGAATCAAGCAAATCTTCCACTGAAATGTCTTCGCAAGTTGTTTGCTTTGGTGGTGGTAGTGCAGAAATAATAGCTTTTGGTGGCTTTGTCAAGTACGTCACAGAACGTGAGCTGGAATTGGCTACTCCGGAGACAGATGATACTCTTGAAGGAAAGCTTAGAAATATCACAATTTCTAAGCAAGAAGATGACACTGTCGGAACAATGGGCCTTTCCCTACTTCTCCTTGACGCCGCTGGATGGCAGAACGTTGTTTTGGAGTTACAACAGGGATTGACTGCACCACCTATCTTGTCGAAGTATGCCAGCACTGCCGCCAGAGCGGCCAACTCATCTCTCCTTAACCCTGGAGATATTATCGCCAGCTGCAGCATGCAAGACATCCTCGAGATGAGTCAAAACGAGCTGGCAATCTCTCTCGGCAAAACCCCAATACTTGTAACATGTCTCTTCACCTTGAATGAGTTGTATACAGCATCGATTTCAAAAACAACAGGCTTTCTCCTTAAGCTTACAACAGTTGTCACAACAGGGACTATTCTTCTCGTCGTAGACAGCCCTGGCAGCTATTCAGAAACAACCATCGGAGCGGAGAGTAAAAAATATCCTATGAGCTGGCTATTGGATCATTGTCTTCTGACCCAGGCACCGAAAGCCAAGGAGAGTCCATCCCCAGACTGGATCAAAATTATTTCCGAGGATTCGAAATGGTTTAGGATTCCTGAAGTTCTTCGCTACCCTATTCCGCTTGAGAACATGCGCTATCAGATTCATCTTTACCGGCGAGTATGAGACAACGCTGGAATATGGAAAAGCATGGAGTATGAGATGCTAAGATCACGGTTCTGCATACGAGTAGTTATTCTTCAATCATCATTCACTGGCTAATATCTACTGAACATCAATGGCACCAGGGCTGTACCGCTATCATGACTCATGAACATTCGGCTTCTAGAAGCACAGCTGTTACTGAACAGCCCTCTAACCTGGCCCTTTCTGTCCTGGCTCCTACAGAATTCTCTGCCAAGCTGTTTCAAGACTGCCTCCTTGGCTTTTCTCAAGGTCGACACCCTGATTTCTGGATCCTCGGCCAATTCTCGTTGCGATTCTTCCATCCTAAGATCGCGTTGCACACCCTGCACATTTGGATTGAAAATTGCCGGCATCAGAATTTCTTCAGTTGGTCCTTCAATTGGTATTGGTGCTGAAATAACAAGTTTTGGTTGGCTTTCATTCGGTTTGTCCTTGGGATGGTTCTGCTTGCGCTTTCGCCGTCTGCGATGTGCTTTTTTCTTCTGGAGAACTACAGATGCCCTCAAAGCCTCATCTGGAATTGGCGGTTCAACCAAAGGCGAGATGGTATCAACAACTTCATTTTGTTCTTCGATTCGATCTAGGTAATCACCGTAGTCGTTGCTCTCTTCATGACTTTGGAAGCTCGCTGCGCTATCGGCTTCGGAACCGCTTTGCTGCGACAGCCATTCATCACTGCCGCTGAGTCTTGAAAGCGGTGCTAATGCATCTTCCCAGACGCCACCATTGATCAAGGAGACATTTTCAAAGTCAAATTCCCGTACTGTATGGCGATGCTCCAGGACAAAACTCGAAACCTGTTCTGTTGACATTGTCGCATTCCGAACCTGCATGTATTTGAGTTTGGGGAATGACATTGCTGGCCTAAATGGAGCTGCTGGCAATGGCGACATGGGTGAGGTGACCTCCGCAAAGAGCTTAGTGGTTTGTTTAGGAGGGGCAAATAGAGGATCGGTGAAGAGCGTGAATGGGCAAGGTCCTTTCTTGCCGTTCCATCCGAACGTCACCTTCTCAAGATTGGATGAAAAACCACGAATATAATCATCGAGTATCTTGAGGTGGTCTCGACCGGAACGAAACCCCGAGAAATCCCAAGAGTCCATGTTGATATTGAGCTTCTTGATCTGCTTCCATCTCCGGCCAGCAGAAGGGGTACATCCGTACCCAGGCATATGACGGAGGTACTGGATCCCGGCGGGATGAATCTGGCTGATGGAAAGTTTCTCAAGCCTAAGCAGCGGCGCTCGCTCTATCGCGATGCGCAGACTGATGAGAGCGTAGTCAACTACATCTCGACGATACCTCTGAGCCGGATCTTGGCCTGGACATGAGATAGTGAGATGTCGAAGGTTGGGCAACAATGAGAGTGCGTTGATAAATGCAGGAACGTTGGTAGCTGCATGGAAAATAGGAGGAAATTGCTGTGTTAAGACCTCGCCTAGTTCAGGAGATCCGTATTTTGGTCGCTGAGTGACCGATGCTGCTGTTGTGTGCGGGGTGTATAAGAAGTTGACCTCCCGGCCGGTCAATGGGTGGATGAGAGGGGGTAGGAAGGTTGCTTCTGAATGAGGCATGGAGAAGGTGAGATGCTCGATGAGATGTCCTATTCTGGACAATGCCTCTAGACGGGAGGGTCGAGTGAGAGAGCTTGCGGTGAAGGTCAAGCGGGTTCGGGTGAAAAGAATTGGAGTGGTAAAATCACAGCATTCTGTTGCTGTGAGGCGTAAGGCACAGATGGAGTCGGTGTCCATATATGAGAGGAGTTGAGATCGCAGATTGCTCTCCCGCCAGAGGCTGAAGAAGACTGGGCTATCTGCCATAACTTGTGCATATCGAGGAGGACGGGGAAGGGGGAAAGCTTGGTTTTTCTCAATTGAGATGGCGAAACAGTTGCAGAATAAAGATGTAATGTTTTTATTAAAAAGGATATGAAGCTTGTGTTGATGAGAATATGGGGGTTCAAGTGATATGGGGCGACTTCAGCATCAGATGCAGGTACATTGAGATGGTCTAGCAAACATCGAATGAAGAAACGAAACGAATTCGGGTCATCCATCTGGCCATCTCCTCATATACCCAGGCATAGTCTCTCCCCCATTTCACATAATGCCTCAAGCTCCTCACGTGACGGGACCAAAACAATGAGTCACTGAAGCATGCATATCCATTAATGCAAGTAGTTTGCACAAGAACACGAAAATGTCGCGGTTGTTGGAGCGCGCAGAGCGCGTCTATTGGAATGGCTGAGATGGTAAAATCGAGTGGCGCAGCACGAGTTGCAGACAGTTGCAGGACGCTAAGGACGTTGTTTCGAGCCGGTGGCGGGAGGGCCAATGGGAAGAGATGAAACAAAAGGAGCTGGCGCTGGAAAAGGGAGAGGCTGTGGGACGAGCTAAGGAGGGACTTGGCTGGATGGAGAGTGCTGCATCGCACTGCATCGCGGGGTTTTCAAGGGCGGATTCTACCAATCATGCCGATGGCAGAAGAGCGTGGCCAGACGGAAATGGACACGAAACAAACGCGCTGCCCCTTCTGGAAGGCTTGGCAACGGTGCTGGACTGGCGAAATCGGACCTGACAGAAGTTTTGTTGTTGTCCATGGTGGCTGCGCGTGAGTTTCGAGTCAAAGGGGGTCGAAAAGCGATATCTCGCTCCAGAACCAGTCGTGGGCAAGGCTGTGTGATTCATCCAATCGCGCCGTGGGTAGACTTTCGGTGCTCGAAAGAGCGCAGCGCGTATATTTCCTCGGTAGTACGCCTTGGAGAAAGCCTCACTGTCTCTGCGAATGCGCGAAGGCGAAAGTCCTGCAAACCCCTCGTGTCAAAGGCTCTGGTCGTTCCTCTCGTCGCTCGTTGAAGCATCCCGAACGCGTCAAATTTCTTACTCCGGTCTCTCTATTGTCCAATCATATAATTTCATGTGTCCGCTCCAATATCAAGCTGATGTTCAAGCTGCAAGTATATATTCATTAAACCCAATCATCACACAGGCTTTAGTTGATTTTCATGTTTCAACACTTTGAAACAGAAGAAATGCTAATGTCCCAAACGCGACTTGGAGAATATTCGTCTGTCCAAATGCCTCAAAGTCGCACAATACACAGGCCGCCTTGAATATCACTCCTCAATCTAGCTCTCTTGATTGAGCCAGCGTGACAGGTGGACGTGCCTGTTAAGAATGGAGATCCTCATGGAGACTCTCTTTTTGCTGGACATCAAACATAATGGCCAGCCGATTCATCCTTCGGCACTCGCATGATGTATATCGCAAATGGTTTTCCGTAGCTTGACTTACTCCTGCAAATAAGTAATGAGGATCTTTTTAGCCCTGGTAGAAGTCATACATTCTGTCAATGATTGGCTTTCGAGCAATTCTCTGCGACAACAATAACGAAAGCATGGTGGGGGCACTTGAAGTATGGCTGCAGAGTATCGATTGAGTGCTTGACCAGAGTTGCGCCACTCATGTTTCAATGAAGGAGACTGTCAACCTAGGACCTTGCCACGATGCCTCGAGATGGTCAATCCACCTCTGCAAGACCGAATCTGAACAAGTATCACGCTGGCAAGCGTGACTCCTTAGCCAGCTCACACTTCTTCCTCAATCAATCACCGGAGTCACATCTCACATTCCGGAAATCCCAATGGGATTATGAAAGGCAAGACGCTCGACTAGCCTAGAAATGCTGTAATGGCAGAAGAAGCTCGACGTTCCCAGATGAGATTTCTCGCGCAACCAAGCTTAGATTTGAGAAAGGTCTGGCATGACAAGATCAAGAATGAAGGTTTGCTTGAAACTTTGATAACGTGATAGAAACGGCCAATAAAAACTCTTTCCGACCAAAAGAAGACGAGCGAACCGATAGGGAAAAGCAGCGGTCCTCGGTGAGATCCCATAAGGTCTTACAGTACTAACCAAGCCGACCGTTCGAGTACCGATCGAGATATGCCACTAGCAAAGTCCATTTGCAGCGTTGAGATGGAGCTTAAGATTCGGTGGTGGGTAAGGCAAATTCTTTGATGTAAAGTCCCACCAGGACGACCATCGAATCACACAGTGTGCGCTCGGCTCTCCGTCGCAAGAGCGAAAGTGTCAACTCATGAACCTTTGGACGAAAGTACAGGATCCGAACTTTTCGATCCCACCTCAGCATCTCGATGCTAAGAAGCCAACTGGGCGCATAATTCTCCAGAGCAGCCGCAATTCTGCAACGCCTGCAACGAACCTTCAAATGCCTCCAAGAGGCAGACTTCGAGTGTATAATGTGAACCGTAACCCCTTCGATTCCATTCTCCATTGTCTGCTGTTGGCGCGTTGATGGAGGATCTTCCCCGTACAATGCTACAGGCGCGGGCCACGAATCAATGATCCGCTGGGCTGGCGGATGGGCTGATTAGTTGGCCCCAGGAATAAACGAGCTCTCGTTCCCTGCACAGAGAACTTTGTGACCTTGACAAGCCCGAACCTTCTGTGGCCTTTCGACCTCTTCCATCAATACCCCGTCGCATCACATCCTGCGTTTCCCATTCTGCGAGAGATGGAAAAGATGGATGTGGGAACAAAGCAACAATCCCTTTGAGCCGCCTCTCCCGTGGATCAATCCGCCATCGCCGACGAGCCGTGATTGGACATGTATTCATTTCCACTTGCCACCTCCAATTCTTCTCGCCACAATCCTCAATTGGAAGGCCTTGAATCATCTCTGTCGAACCTCCAGATATGGTCAGGCTCTGTTAACTTCAACCACCCCGATACGCCCTGCCTGAAGTGGCTCGGCGAAGGAGGCAGCATAACATATCTCCCATCTACGCCTCACCTCCGCTGCATCTTTTCAATCCTTCCCGGCCGCACGATTCCTTATGGTTGGGCTCGAGAACGAAAAAGACATAAACCGGCACGATGCGAGTTGGAATAAGGGAACAATTGGCGGCTGTGGTTCTGCTGGTGGCCCTGGTGCCCATTGCTGTGCTTTCTATAGCCGTGTGGGTCAACAGCCATGCCTTCATAACAGGAGTCACCCGACAAGAGCTTTCTCTCACTGCGTCCCTCAAAGCATCTCAGATCGCGTCGGATCTCCTCCTACTCCAAGCAACATGCGCCACCATTGTCACCCGCGTCGTAATCATCAACAGTATCAAGGAATTCTATCTGAGCGGTGGAGAAAGTGCAAACTGGACCGCAGCAGTTGGCGATGTTAGCGGAGCACTTGCGTCTGGTGGCTACAGCGCTTTGATTCAGACGACGGTTTTTCCAAGAAACGACACGGGAGATCCACAAGGCTTATTCAGAGCTACAGCAAACATCGCTTCCCCTGGAATACCACTGCCTAGCTATTACCCGAATGGAACACAAGCACTTCTAGGAGACGACAGCGATCTTGGCTATCCAACTTTACTCTATCCAAATATTACTTATAGCTCGACTGGAGTGCCTGATGATATGGACCCCTCAATCAATGGGACTCTAGCAAGCGCTTACGCCGACTATCCTTTGAATACCAGTTCAGCCCTTTTGCTTGGTCCACTCCAGATCAACGCCTCGTTTGCTTTGGTTTCCTTAACTCTTCCTATTGTCAGTAATGCAAACTCGACAGTCATTCTAGCTTATATGACGGTTGTAGCCGCGGCTACATCACTCATTGATGCTATACAATCTCGTGAAGGATTGGCTAAAACTGGAACCGCCCTTTTGATTGGACCCTCAAGGCATGAAAACGTATTCAAAGGCACAATGCGTCCTGCTAGTCAAGGTTTTACGCCAGCGCTGTCGAATATATCTTCTGCCATGGTTCATTACATTTTTCCGCCAGTAAGTCCTAGCGGTATACCTGACCGGCACAAAGCGTATAAGTAAGCATAAATCCAACTAACCTTCTATTATTGGGCTGGTTCTCAAGAGTTGAGGAAGCTAACTCTCATAGTCAAAATCTTTCGCTTTACGGCTCATCTAACTTTACACTTGCACAATATCATGCAGTGGAAGTAGCTTTTGGCACCCAGATCTCGGCAATCAACAATGCTAGTAGCATGCTCACCACAACCAACGAGAACAATGTAACAGTGGCCGTGGGGTATGCGAGACCAGCAAGCACGCTTGTGGATTGGCTTCTTGTTGTCGAGCAGGGCCATTCCGAGGCTTGGGCACCGATCAACAAGTTGAGAAACATTGTTCTGGCTTGCGTTTTTGGAACCTTGGGCGCTGTTCTTATCGTAGTTCTACCAATGGCACATTACAGTGTGCGTCCAATCCGGAGATTGCGGGATGCCACTGAGAAGTCGATATCGCCCCCAGGATATACACCAAATGGAAGTATTAGATCCGATCGACTCGATCATATGGGTGATATATCTGGCGAGGAGGCTGGAGAGCTGGAACGCAGAAACAGCTCCCAACGCTCCAAGAAATGGACCTTTATTCGATTGAAGCGTCTCTCACCCAGTCGTAGGCAGAAAACCAAACTTGAGCGAAGTGAGGACCAAAGAAGGAGAGTGTTCAAGATTCCTGGCAAAGTTCAAGATCGAAAACACTTAATAACTGACGAGCTTACGGAATTAACAAGTAAGTTTTCAATTTTATCCTGGCTCACCTGCACCGCTTACCAATTTAGAAACTTTCAATGACATGTCTGACGAACTCATGCTTCAATATACGAGTCTTGAGGCAAAAGTGGCAGAGAGGACTCTAGAGCTAGAAATAAGTAAGAAGGCAGCTGAAGCTGCTAATGAGAGCAAGACCTTATTCATTGCAAATATCTCTCATGAACTTAAGACCCCCTTAAATGGAATATTAGGCATGTGTGCTGTATGCATGGGCGAAGAAGACCTGGCCAGTATCAAGCGTAGCTTGCAGGTGGTCTATAAATCTGGCGACCTGCTACTGCACCTTCTCAACGATCTCTTGACCTTTAGCAAGAACCAGATTGGACAGCAGTTGAGTTTAGAAGAAAGGGAATTTCGCCTCATTGACATAAAGACTCAAATTGTCACAATATTTACCAAACAGGTACAGGAAGGAAATATCAATTTCAGTGTCAAATTCCTTAGCACGGAAAATGATCCGGACCCCAGCAACTCATCTTCGGAGAAGGTATTACCTGCGTTGGGCCCTCACGGAGTTGGGAGGTTAAAAGATATGTCTCTTTGGGGCGACCAGCACCGAATTCTCCAGGTCATCATTAATCTTGTTAGCAACAGTCTCAAGTTCACCCCTGAGGGCGGCAGAGTTGAAGTCCGAATCAAATGCTTAGGTGAAGCCGAAACATCTTCTGATGGAGCCAGCAGGAATTCACTAGGATCAAAACAGAGCTCCCAGCGCAATTCGAGGCATCGTTTCCGCCCCGACTCGAATTCAAATGCCTCTCAAATATCTCGCAAGCCATCCAACTCAAACCCTACAGGAACTGCTTTACTTATCAATCCAATGGATCCAAAAGCTACACCCCGGGTGCAAGTTCGAGAAAGGAGCCCTACACCTCCTCCACGAGATGCGAAGACTTGGATATTCCAGTTTGAGGTCGAAGATACAGGCCCTGGAATTCCTCTTGCCCTTCAAGACAAAGTTTTTGAACCATTTGTCCAAGCTGATCTAGGTCTAAGCAAAAAATTCGGAGGGACTGGCCTTGGATTATCTATCTGTTCTCAGCTCGCAACTCTCATGGGCGGCAATATCACGCTCGAGAGCACAGAAGGTGTCGGCTCTCTTTTCACAATGAAGATTCCTCTGAAGCATACTAAATCTCGTGCTCCTTCAACCTCGAGCTCTGAAATCCAGGTGGGAAGCCTCCGCAACAGTACTGACGGAGCCCGAGCCGCTTCGCCCAAGTTAGGGGCTGACACCAATTCAAAGACTGGCTTTGATAAAGATACCCAACCTCGACTCGTCGGGCTCTCTCAGCCCTTTTTTGCCACGACCCCAACAGCCTCGGTTTCAAAAAATCCAAGTGACCCGAGAGATTCACAACTAGCTGTCTTGGATAGCGTTGCTGCAACCAAGGAACCTGGCTCCAAGCTCAGAGTACTAGTGGCCGAAGACAACCTCGTGAATCAAGAAGTCGTGCTCCGGTAAGTTGTAAACTCCTTCGTCGTTACTATATATGTTCTAGCCGTTTTCAATCTCCATCGAGTAGCAGGCTAACATATTTCATAGCATGCTTAAATTAGAGGAGATATATGATGTAGTTATCGCAAAGGACGGTCAGGAGGCCTTTGATATGGTCAAGGAGAGTATGTCTAAGAATCAGTATTTTGATTTGATATTTATGGATATTCAAGTAAGTTGACTGTACAATATGAAGAGTACCAATATCTAACATACTAGATGCCAAATCTCGACGGGCTTCAAAGCACACGGCTCATCCGTAAAATGGGCTATTCAGCTCCAATAGTAGCGCTAACAGCATTCTCTGAAGAGAGCAATGTCAAGGAATGTTATGATTCGGGAATGGACATGTTCCTAAGGTATTTATTGCATTGGTTTGACCTCTTTACGTATTGACCATGTCTAGTAAACCGATTCGAAGACCTGCACTCAAGCAAGTTTTGAGGAAGTTTGCGACCATTCCAGAAGAGATCGAAACCTCTTCATTAACCAAGTCGAACACACCGCCTCCTGAACATGAGGTACCAAGAAGCGAGGAGAAAACAACGCCACCCCTTGTTCTACAACCCATAGCCAATGGTACACCTATTCCTTAAAACCTCTCAGCTCGCCTGGCATACTTCATCTTTCTCTGCGCATAGCCACGCAGCTCATGACCTTATTTCAGTGTTACTTCGATTTCGAAATAAAATACCCTTACGATTGATTCATTATCTGTTTTTAAATCAGCTCGGCTTTTATATGGCGCAACTTGGCGAAGCTGGCAGCATGCTTGGGTAGGTAGGGTATCAAAAGCGACGCAAACGCCGCGAATTGGGCTGTCTATATGTCTCTTATACCTGGAAGAGTTCTTGGTCGATATTTGTAATGTATGTTTAGGAGTTGGTGGCAGTGGGACGTGTGGAAGAAAGAAAGCCAGTTTAAATAACTGGTCTCCATGTAGATGAATGCATCCTATGATGACTTGCGCCCTCGCTTTAAATTTTCTTTTGTGAACTACCCTGTAGTTGTCAAACGCGATATCGTGCCATTGAAAAAACAAAGAGGAATTGCTCTACCGGATGCTCAAAGGTTGGTGGGATGTTAAGTGTGGTTTCCAAGCCATTAAGAGTTTGAGCTGACATGCTTTAGACTTTGCAATTCTATATAAAGGACTTGCGCTTCGGAATCAGAATACTCTAACACACTCACAAAATTATACAACTTCCCGCATCTTTTGGACGAACGAACAAGGGAGTAATGAGAGGATACCCAAGGTCCAGAATTTAAGCCGCTTTCTTTCTGAGTTGCATTTTAACTTTCCTCGGTTTATATTGTCTCTCCCCCAACGTTGCAAGGTCAGAGCTTTGTCAACATCAAGCATACAGCAGTCCGTGGGCTCGTCCGGTTCAGATGCTTGTAGCCTGGAACTTCTGTCTTGTCTCTGCTCTTTGGCCTGTTGGCTTCCAGCCTGTAAGGGAGGACCGATTCTGGGTAATGTTCTCTTGTTAAAGCAAAGGGGAGTGACTTTATAGATAGATGGTAGGGTAGAACTGAGACAGAATATTAACTTGGGAAAGATTTCTGTAGACATAGTATGTCCTCCAAACCTGCATCTCTGTGATTAAGGAACATTCCTCCTAGCTTATTTACGACTTGATATGCATTGATTGGTTCTCTGAGACTTACTCAAATACCTACAGGCTTGAGTATCCAGGCCGCAGCCAAACGCCAGATTGCTTCCGCTGAGCCCTAATAACGATCCCAAGATCCGAATGTCTAGATCATGAGTCTTTCGACCTTGTCCTTCAAGCTTCTAATCTGGTTCATAAGATCGCTTGCCTCGTTCGTAGTAATGCTAGCTGCAATGACGGCTCTGCTGACACCGCATGCCCTGCCCAAAGCCGTCTTAGATGGCACATAGCAATACGCTACGTTCTGTATGTCGAGTATTAGTAGGCTTCAAAACGAATACGGGTATTGGCTGACCTTGTCTTCGCATAACAAGGGAAGATGCAGGAGGATCGCAAGCGGGGCAGTATCCGCAGCCAAGATGATGAGCTCCGCAATACCTCTGTTCAAGGTCTTTGTCGCCTCGTTGGCACCCTTCTTCAACTGGCGGTAATGGGAGGCTTGCTGTGAAAATATAAGTATGAAGAGCCGAAGGAGTAGTAGAGATTCGCACTTGGACGATGTCAAGAATTTCTTGGGTAAGAGCCGCATCAGCGACGGGCCAAGCTATGGATACAGTTAGTAAAGAAGGTATAAAGTTTTCCAGGTGGGCTTTACCTGCTGATCCGTTTTGTTCTTCTGCCATAGTGTTTAAGAGTGTCGTGGTAGGATATCTGCATGTCAATCAATTTACGAGTTTCAAAGCTAGAGCAATTCCAAATGCAACTTACCTGTGTCGCGAAATGAACTAATAAAGAGAAAGTTTAGCAGGGTTCCTTGCGCTTTGCTCGCCCTGGATCTTTTTAAGTGATTGTTCAGAAGCAAATTGAAATATATTTTTCCCTGGCCGAAAAGTTCAGAAGTTCGACTTGGTCATAGCGCCGCTTACATAATAAAATAGCTGAGATCGACTAGGGAGGTCTCTGCGAAAACATCACCTCTTCATCCAACCTCCATCAACGATCCCCAACCCACAATCATCAGTCAAGCTTCTGCAGCTCTCCCATCAATCGAATCTCTCAAGTAGCAGCTTCACAACTCACTTCACAATGGACGGCAGCTTGGTTTATTGGTAGGTGGTCAATGAATCATGATTCTCCTCGGTCTAGATAAGCTTCTTGCTCTGATTGAATAGAAGCTTTGACCTCTAGATCAAGTTACATTATATCAATTACTGTTGCTAACCTGAGATTTTTTAGTCCGGTGTACGCGGTTAGTATCCCAAGCCTTTAGAGCCTCCCCGCCCATTTTCGAGCTCGACCTGATTTATATCGGATCGCCACAATCAAACTCTGACATTCATATCATTAAACCTGAAAATGATGCTAATTGAAGTTTAGCCATTCTTTGGTGCGATGGGATGCACATCAGCCATCGTCTTCACCTGCTTTGGTGCAGCGTACGGAACCGCCAAGTCTGGCGTCGGAATCTGCGCTATGGGTGTTCTTCGTCCCGATCTGATCGTCAAGAGTAGGAAACAAGCGGTTTCTTTTCATTGAAATTTGTTAACATAACATGCAGACATCGTTCCCGTTATCATGGCTGGTATTATTGGTATTTACGGTCTCGTCGTATCAGTCTTGATCTCGGACGGACTTAAGCAACAACTTCCATTGTATACTGGCTTCATTCAACTCGGTGCAGGTCTCAGTGTCGGTCTGGCTGGTTTAGCTGCAGGTTTTGCCATCGGAATCGTTGGTGATGCTGGTGTTCGTGGTACCGCTCAGCAACCTCGACTCTTCGTTGGCATGATTCTCATTCTCATTTTCGCTGAAGTCTTAGGTAAGCTATTATAGTATTCTCTCGACTCCTTGTATCACAGAATGGCCTGGCCATCAAGCTCTTGCGCCTTTATCGAGATTTCAAGTGTCTAGTGGACGGCGTACGTCTATTTGACGAGCACTTTCAATTAATAAAGCTGTTGATGTGCAGAGATACTGACTGTCTTTAGGTCTTTATGGATTGATCGTTGCTCTTCTCATGAACTCAAAGGCCAGTCTGGACGTTTCCTGCTAAAGGAACGGACAAGTACGAGGAGCCATTGACAATCATTGAACGAACATTCTCCTCTGCGACCACTTTGTGAATATTTGATAATGTGGATGGGGTTCTTGGTGATTAAGGGGTTGAAGGCAGCTATGGGTTTGGAACAGACATGGCTGAAATATGTGTATTGTTCCTTGTTCCATGAGTGATGGCGTTTTGATGCATAGAAAGTAGAGACTGCCGGAGAAGGGGGTCAAGTATGGCCGTGTATGCTAGCGTATTTCTATGTAATGTCGGCATCAATGGTACTCTCTTGACATTATATACGAACACTAGGAGACTATCTCCATATGACGCTATCTTTGGATAGGGAAGAAACTTACTCCATGTCTCGGGTATACTTTCAAGGCTCTTCTTGGATAGAAGCGAATCATGAGTGAAAAAGTCAAAACAGAACCCACTACGGGAAGTCCTCAGATGAGCCTAGTCAAGTCAAAGATGCCGACGATCTGCCTGAGTCCGAGGGAGATCCGCGTTGAAGTCCCAATCTGCCTTGAACAATCCCGATGTTTCCCCTCCCCGCAAAAAAGTAGATCCGTCCTGGGCAGGTTAAGAGCTGATATCTCCTCCATGTTCACCACACACTTCTCACGGCTTGCACCCGTATCAAGAATCGCACGATCCAGCAGAAGAATCCAGACGACTAGAATCGCAGCCATGCGTTTACCATACATCAACGAACACGATCCCAAGGCCTTCCCAGGAGCCGAGGAAGCCGCCATCGTTGGCCGAGTCCGAGCTCGCCGTGCGCCTCGCCCACTGCAACCGCTGGATCTCGCGCTTCTCCATTCACCGGCAGTGGCAGATGGATGGAATCATTTCCTGGGAGCGATCAGGACCCGGACGAGCTTGGCCGCCGACGTCCGCGAGATAGCCATCTGCAGAGTCGCCGTGTGCAATGGAGCGTGGTATGAATGGGGGCACCATGCACCGCTGGCCAAGGCCGCCGGCGTCAGTGATAAGGCCTTGGAGATCTTGGGAGACGAACAGCCGGCGGATGATGGCATGGGCGACCTGGATCGGAAGCTCTGGGCTGTGGTCAGGTATACGGATGCTATGACCAAGGATGTGGCCGTTAAGGATGCGGATTTTGAAGAGCTCAAGCAACATTTCTCGGATCAAGAGGTTGTGGAGATCACGGCAACGGTAAGTAGAGTAGTCTTCACGTTGGCAAGTTTAATTGCGTGCTAAATGGGATCATTAGATTGCTGCATACAACTGTGTCAGCAGGTTCCTCGTTGCTTTGGATGGTAAGTGTCAACGCATTCCAAGCTCCTGGTAGGATATATTTTTGGGGGTTAACCCGTGACAGTTGGAGAGAGGAACAGCATCAAGGGTCCATCTAATGCTCATTGAGAAAAGTCACAACACTTCTTCGTGTCCTACGTCATCATCGGCTCACTGGGCGTTTTTCAATATGCAAGTGCTTCAGGAAACTAATTGTGGAGATGTTGTTTGGGAGATGGGATTGTCCGGAAAGGAGGGTACGACTCCGTTCTCTTTTCGAACCATTTGCCGGCCTAGAGCTGAGCTTGTTGACAAGAGGGCAAGGAGAAAAAAAAAAACTAAAGATAAAGAAAAGGGCAATGCGTCCCGGCAGTAGCTAGACCCGGGTTACAGGGAGGCAAAGTGTCTTCCAGTCGGCTAAATTGCGATGCGTGCAATTAGATGTTGAGATTCTTGATTACAGGTCGTCTAGCTGTTTAGGTAGTCAATTGACTGGTCTAACTACCGGCGGGACATGCGTAAAAGCCGAAGCCCAAACAAAACGTGTTCGGGAGGAGACAAGCCTTGGCCAGGGTGGCTCGATGTCCCGCCTTATCTGATCCAAAGATGGACTGAATAACAGAGTTTGGCCTCGACTCCGTACTGTTCTGTGCTAGTCTCTGTGTCACCAGGCCGATGAGATGGAAAAATAGAACGATGACTCAATGTAACATTGCCTGGCAGCGATGGGAGCCTCACGGGCTTCGGGTTGAGGCAGAGGTTATCGGGTAGGGTGCTGGCGGCAGGCAGGCTGGCTGGCTGGCGACCCAACAGAGTTATCCGTCCCTGACCTGCCTTTCTTCAGCTTCGCTTGGCAGACGGCCAAGTGCACCATGTGCTCAAACAGAGTACTATCACGATATCGATGCCTCGTCTCCATCTCAGGATGCTATTGCCTGCTCCAAAATACGGTGTAAAGGAAGAAGGACGACCATTGGCTTGTCTGTGCGAAGGTAATGAATGTCGTCGACCTAGTGACTCGAGAGGAGTGGGTTGCAGCCGCCCGCCTCCGCTTTAAAGAGCTCGAGGGGCAAACAACTGCGGCCCCAGACAATGGAGTCGGCTCTATCTTTGGGGTCTTCATCGCGCTCTCGGCGGCTCTCAATCGAAATCTGGCTGCATCTGGACTCGGATGCCTATCTCGCATGGAACTGGCGGATGCTGGACTGTTCAGTATACGACATACCTAATCGCCAAGCTATCTACAATCTCAAAGGGCCACGAGTTTGTCGGCCAGCGGGAATCTTTCTGGGGGCTGTGGCCGTGGTGAAGCGCACCAGTTGGCAGCAGTATCACGGTGTGAGCATTGAGATCCTCCTGCAGGTAGGGTCCCTGACGAGCCGTTACCTCGTACAAGAGGGGAGAGAGATCGTCATTCTCGTACCACTTTTCAGCGTCCAGAAAGAAAATGTACCTCGCTGGAAATTCCCGAATCCAGACTAGCGTGCAGCCATATTTCCAAACGAGGAGTATGAACAATCTCTGGTGCGGAGTGGCGACAGCAGAAGGCTAAGTTCGCCGCAAGAATTCCTCATTGGCGCATCGAGGGAGATGCTGCCGTGAGAGCTGGTCGAGGTTTCAAAAAAGAACAATGGCAGAATGGGCCTTGTTCCCCTTCAGATGTCCTCTAGATTCTGTGCGTTTGTGGCTGCAGAACTCGGCGTTTATAAGGAGGATGCATGTCGCGGCCGTTGGAAGCATCTTCTTGGCCGATGCCCCTCTCCCGCCGCGGCGACAGCAAGAAAGGCCGATCGTAAATGGAGCAGCTTCCCGGATTGTCAGGCAGGTACTGGACTTCAGGTCAGGTTTTTGACTGGTAGCGCCTCTAGTTGCTGGAGAAGACAAGATTCCATCTCTCCAGAGACGGGGTCCAATGGAGACACGACTGACAGCTGAAGGGTGGGATAGAAGACGGCGACGTCTGGCCGCTTTCCTGTCTGTCTCCTCACCGGCTGCGAGATGCTTGGCAAAGGGCGAGAGAGGTTTGTGGTGGTGGTGCAAAGGGTAGAGAAGACGATTGTAGGTTCCAAGATAGGTTGCGAGGGAACGGGCTCTTTCTATTCAGACTGTCCTCCTGGGCTCAACCCATCACTAATCCCACGAGCCAAAATGCCTCTTTTTTCCATGTGTCTTCCTGAGAGCGCGATCCGGCACATGTTGGCTCGCTACCGGCTCCTGTTCAGCACCTGCTGTTGGTGGTGGTGGTGGTGGCTGAACCAGCAGCACCGCACCGCACCGCACAGCACAGACGGGGGCGAGAGGAGAGGCTGGAGAGCGCGCACTGCCATATCATGTACAGCGTCCGTAAATCCGAGCCCTTGGCTTGCCGTGACGAGGACCCCGGCGACGACATTGGTTCGAGCAGTGACGACCCCGGGCACGAGTCCCAGTTGGCGGTTGAGGAAATGCTTGGCGGGGAGATGACATGGCCATGTCAGCAGCAGGAGCGGGCAAGGCCCCAAATTCCAGCATGAAGTAAGCACTGCGAGAGTTGCGTGGGCCAACTTAGGTAAGGGAGTTTGTGTGTATGTAATGCTCCCTGACTGGCTGCTCGCCATCCCCCCTGGGCGCGCTGCTCCTGCTGTCCCCCGATGCTCGACGGCCTTATTTTACGAACCAGGGATCTGCCGCTGGCACCTGCTGCTGCTGCTGCTGCTGCTGCCGCTGCTACTGCTGCTCCTGCTACTGCTACTGCTACTGCTACTGCTGCTGCTCCTGCCGCTGTTACCAGACCCCATCGCCGCCCCAGAGATTCTTCCCCATGCTGATCTCCCTGGCCAGCCTTCCCCCTTCCCGCGAACCCACGTCCATTGGCCCCGTCCTCGAAACCTATACCCTCTTTCGGGAAACGAACCAGAATTCTGACGGAACACCATTCGGCCCTCCTAATTGGCGAGAACACTATCCCAAACGGGCAAGGTCCCCTCGTAGGGCGGGATGCGGCGTAAAGCAGCTCCAAAGCCCTTGAAAGCTAACTTCCGCCATGATCCTGGTGTCTGTGAACATCGGATTGCTGTCTAAATACCGGTCCCACCCAGCACGACTGAAGGGTCCTCTTGACCCCAAGCTCCCGCTCGCCATTAGCATCTCCTCATTCATATAAGGGTCTGACGTGTGCGCCTACCCTCCCTCGAGATCGACCATCCTGACTTCCAATCTGTCGCCGGCACGCTACTCATTTTATATCCATCCCACCTCGAACCCCACTGACTTTCCGCACCCGCAAATTCCCACCATGGCTGCTGGGCGATACAACGACAGCCCGACGACGGACCACCATCCATATATGATGACCACCGAGATCAACTCCACCATGTATGATGGCACCTCCAGCGAGTCCTCGGCAAGTTCGCCATTGAACTCCAATGTGAGCGTCTAATCATCCCGAGATAACTCAGACTGCGCTGACGATGATCCCAAGGGATTTGAGAACATGTACGGGCCCAACGGGTACATGCCCTACCCAACCTATCCCATGCAATACCCCATGGGCTCAGATGGAGTAACACCACTTGGACTGATCCCGGTGGAATTGGACATTGAGAGTCTCTACGAAGATCATGATCGGAGGAGAAAGAAGAGCTCGGATGGCAAGACCGTCTCCTCTCACGTGCACTCGGTATGTATCCCATTGGCCCCCACTCGCTTCCTCGTTAGAGCTAACCGTCAACAGAGAAGAAGAGCGCAAAACCGTGCCTCGCAACGTGCATTCCGAGACAGAAAAGAAAAGCATATGCGAGACCTTGAGCAGCGACTGGGTGAACTTGAGGGACGTCACAGCGAGCTATCAAGATCATACGATTCCTTACAAGCCGAATACACAAATGTCAAAGCGGAGTTGGACGGTCTGCGCAAAGAGAGTTCAAAACTCGAAGGCTCGTCACATCATTCTCGGAATTATTCATCTAAGAGTTGGGAGGAATCGAAAGGCGAAATTCTAGACCCACTTCTCTTCGATGTCTCAGCGTTCTGCTTTGATCAGGATGATGATCAGGGTGAGAAGTAGCTGGTCAATCGGGTTTGATATTCTTGGCGCTGGAGGTAGCTGTGCAGCGTTTTATTGGGTCGCTCCCTCTTGCATTATCGGAATGGAGGTTGCTGTCGATATCCCACGAGGATTTTTTGCGTTGCCAGGATGGCATTTTCATGTATGGAATTATGATGCACCGAAATATAATATGACACGTCAAGATACTCTACTGCAGGCACTACTTGCAACTCGAATGACCGTTCTTGTGTAAGGTGACATGAATGCATAGATTATATAATACTAAAAGGCTTAATAAGTTAACCTACACGTGGTTGGGCGATGCTCATGTTCCCTCTATTTATGATCGCTTACCTAACCCCTATTTTGGTGCCGACTCTGCCCCATCCACTTTCGTCCTAAAATACGAGTCTCAACCCCACACTCAAGCTTTACCTATTATGAACCACAGTCTTCGTTTCTCAGAATAGCTCTCCTCGTCAAGCAATTGTGTCAGAGCTTCTGCCAGGAGCCCAATCATTTTTCGGCCAACACCCGCAAGCTCCGAGGCCACCAGTTTCCCCAAAAGTGGTCTTATTCACTACTCTGGGATAACGTATTATTGGCGGCAAAGAGTCTCTGGGATGGAGTCGAGAAAGAATCAAGACTCTGCGCACCAAGCATGTTCAGCGTGCAGGAAAAGAAAGGGCAAATGTGACAAGAGCATTCCCGGATGTTCTTTTTGCATCAGGTGAGCCAACACTTCATCATGATGCTATTCGCAGCCACTAAAAGACATTGAAATCGACAGTAAAGGCTTGCCATGTTTCTATACACCACCTGGTGGAAATTTGCAGGGCCTGGCCATGCCCCAGATCGATTTCCCGGTTGTCTTCTTTTTGGACCATGAGATCTTTGAGAAATCTTCGCTGGCCTTTCCTCCAGCCAAGGCTCAAGTGCCTGTGTATATTATGCAGGAGCTGGGAAACAACTCGCAGATAAGGCTTATGGCAGCTGAATTCTTTGCTACAATACACCAATGGATGCCCATTGTCTCTATACGGCTCTTCTACGACCATCACCTGAATCCTCTCAACCCTTTCCGAGCTGATGTCGCCCTTCTTTGCCTAAGTATGAAGCTGATGACCTGGATTCCGCTCCCAGAGAACTCAGATGCTGTTACTCAGACGTATGTACTAGCGAAACAGTTCCTAGGGAGTATGGATATGTCCTCTACTCTGACTCTTGCCACCCTCCAGGGCAGCATCTTCATAGCTCTCTATGAAACCAGCCATGCGATATACCCTGCTGCATACCTATCTACTGGTGCATGTGCGGAGCATGCTACTGCTTTAGGTCTTAGCTGGAAGACAACATCTTGGAATAATGACAGTCTGCCCTGGATTGAGATAGAGGAACGGAGAAGAGTTTGGTGGGCAATTGTTATACTCGAACGGTGCGTAAAAGTCCAAACACTTCCCAGTGATTTGACCTTCTCGCGGAAAGAGACGCCTCGCGGAGAAGATCAAAGCATTGTTTATTACTGACATTTGGCACTTGTTGACTCGCGTAAAGATATATGTCTCTTGGATGGCCGCAGCGCCATATCATATCTGAAGCGCCAAGCGACAATGATCTCCTGCCAGTAGATGATTTCCTCTGGGATGAAGGAGTATGTTATATAAACATTGTCTATGGACGTACTTTAACTCTATATCTTCACTAGATTGTCGCTCAGAATCATCCCATGACAACGTCTGCCGCTGGCGATATTAACATGGGCAGGTTCGCACGGTTGGCTCAAGCAGCACACTTATTAGACCGTGTGCTTAAACATATCAAAGATTTAACAATGTCAACCGCATCTCGCGATGAAGAGGCTGCTATCTTGGACCAGGCCCTGAATACTTTGGTATCATCCACGTTGGAAGAAGCTGCTAGGAGGCGGCTTTTGATCTGTTGTCAAACATTCCTTTGTCATAGGTGAGCAACATAACCTAACCAGGTAATATTTTTAACTAATATTGAGCAGTGCACTGTATCTCCTTCACATCTCATATCTTCATGACTCGTCGGGCCCCCGACACGAGCTCGCAAAGCGATCAGTAGATCGATCAGCCTTTCATACCATAGTTTCAGCTGAAAATTTTCTTATCAGAAGTAATGCTTTACCTCTCGGTCTACTCTCTCCTCTTTCTCTTCATTACCACTATCAAATACTAGCATACTTTGTGCGGCTGAAGCGCCAGAATCCCAGATCAGATACTGCTGTGGCTCTTGAGAAGGTGCAAATGAGTATGCGAATACTCGGATCAAGATGGAGACTGGCTGGTAAGAATCTGCTCTTCTTACCTATAGCAAGCCCAATCGCGCCTAATGCGGCATTATAGCAGTATACTTGGATATAGTAGAAGCACGTCAAACAATGAGTCAAATATGAGGTTTACGATCCTCCCCGTGGCTCATTCTTGGCGAGAACCACATTTAGAAAAAGTGTAGTTGCTAGAACGTAAGGAATCCTGTCTTTGATAGGGTATGAAGAATTCCAAAAGTGGTTTCTGTTACAAACTATCTACAGCGGCTGCATGCACTCTGGTCAGAAAGAGACTTGGAATTGTTTTCAGCTTTCAAGACTCCCTTGCCGTTACATGAACATTCACCTATCCGGGATAATTTCTCGTCTTGATAAAACTCCAATTACCTCTACTTTCTGGACCCAGAAACTTCCTCATGGGGACTCGCAGACATGGATGACATCAACCGGAGTGGCTTTTAGCCCCACCAGTTGAACCAAACAGAGTGATGCAGACTCGGCCAAAGGAACTAGCCGTCGAGGAGGGCATTGTCACGGGCGAAGGCCAAGCCAAGCCAATGTGGCCTTGGCATCTGATAAGAGAGCATGCATCCGTAGCTCCAGCCTCGCGTCCGCCGCTACGGCGTGGCGCAGGTGCAGTGATGTGCGTTGTTTCCACAGAATGACATCGCCCCCTCTGGGGTGATCTGCACGATTTCCCATGGATCCCTTCTGCCGCCATGCGTCCGCATGGTGGTCACAGAGCCCGGCGCTACGGATGCAGGTGGGATTATAAATCCTCCTGCTTGCATTTCACTCAGCCCATGGTCTTCTCCAGACGCCTCGCCAGCCTCAGCTGAACGTTGAAATGCAGAAGAGGAAATCTTCATCTCCATCTCCAATGAGCGCGATGACGATGGTTTGAAAGGGAAAATTAAGGGGGAGGTCATCTTCTTGGTGCTTTTGTGTAGACAGTGTCACCCGGGAGTCCTCTCGTTTCGTACATAGGCATCACTCAGCTGTGATGAGCCCATGTACTGATGTTTATTGTGACAAACATTTCGTAAATAAAGCCCTGGCTTATGCTCAACAACTCAATAGCTGAATCATCTAGAGCTCCATCTTACAAAGGAACAGTCTCATATCCGCATCAAGAGGTAAACTTGGCATAGTAACTTTACCATGAGGTTACAGCTGGCTTGGCGATGATTACTCTCCTCTGAGATTGAAAATAGCATCAAGTAGAGCATGACAAAGCCCCAGACAGAAGCTCCCTTTAAAAATAGCGGACGATCAAAACACTTTTCAATCCTCAAAAGATGACAGACTTCCCAGCAATTTAGCAGTTCGATCAGCGAAGCTGTTGCCCGCCATGAGCGAAGTATTGACTTTGAAATTGGCTTAAACAAAATTCTTATGCGCTTGCACAACGAAGAGGTAAGCTTAGCAAAGGCTATTCCTTATAGACCAGGACCCGAATCGCTGCTCTATTCCGGCAGCGGTCTTGGAGTAGACAATGACTTTGTGAGTTGAAAAGCCATGGCTCTGTTGATTTCCAGCTCTACCCAGCCTGCTCTTATCAACAAACAGAGACTCTGGATGCTATCGATTATTGGTCCGGGCTGGGAAGGTTATTCGCTCTCGTGAGATCGGCATGAAACACCTCTCTTCCATGCTAAGAGGAATCGTAAGGTGGGGATCCGATGGATGAAGCAGCGGAAACGACTTCGGAAGCGGTGAGGGGTCCATATATCGCGGTATCAGTAATCACAATTTTAGTAGAGAGTGGAGCTATCAACTCTTCGACACCTTTGTGGCTTTGCTGAGCCGCATATCCTTCCAGGGTACTCCAATCTGACAAGGAACGTTAGCCAAGGCTGCGTTTCGATGGTTTCAGAGGAAGTTGCCAATCTCGATGATGAACTAGTCCAAGTTCTCAACGCGCTGTGTCCATTGCAGTCCAAAGCAGCTCGATTGAGATGCCAACTTGTCCACGGCTTGTTGCCAGATCAGGTTATCGGGAGAGGTAACGTTCTCGTCATGTACTGGCAGATTGAGTTCGACATTGATGAACTCGGTAAAAGGTGCTATCTCTTCCCGTGGTGAAGGAAACAAAAATGGATCGATTCGTAATCTGGGCTGCGCAGCAAGTTGCTGCAGAACGGAATAGCAGCAAGTGCGTTGCGGTGGAGTTAACTGAGTTTACTCGAGTATGGCTCGGATGTTTTATAACACAACTGGTGTAGTCAACGAGTCTGGGGGCCATTAATCTGTGTCTAAAGTAGCAAGCATCGCGGACCGTTTTGGAGCAGCTCTCCTGGAAGCAGAGCAGGGTCCACGTCTTATTTATTTTGAAAGCATGCTCTAGTCGCAGTGACTAAACCCAGCCATGCCAACTCAACTATCAAGGGTAAGATATGCTCGAGGGACTTGACTGGCTGGAAAGAGTGGCTTGACCGATGTGAGTAACTAGTCTCTATGTCAGATAGGTACAGTGCTCTAGTCTCAGATCTAATAAGGGATCCAAATCGTATTTGCAAGGTTAGTCTCCGGTGCTACGGGTGCAAGCCACTCTCGACAAGCTGCTCTTGTATACCTTGGGCATGTCCTCTAGGACTGTGACAATCGCGGAAGCTCGTCTCGTATGGAAACATTTTCCACGTCGGAAAGCAATACAGCGGTGTACTGCAAACAATCATGATGTTATCGGCCCTTTGGTTCAAATGGATCAGATCTATAAAGTGGTTGAGTTGCTGGCTGTAATCGAAATTCACGATGAAGTTGGTCCAAGATGGTTCGACTCAGTTACCTTTTACGTCAAGCCAAACTCCAACACTCCTCGTACTTAGTTCGGGATCTTCATGCCCCAATCAATCCCTTGCCTGGCCGACGCCATGCGTCCGTAGTTTTGGCCTGCGTCCCTAGCTTCGGGGTGGCTGCGCTGACAAATGCTCGATCTTTCACGCTGATACTAGGTAGGCACTGTCCCGCAGAGGAGAAGATGGCGTATTCGATGGTGACGGGGCTAGCATCTAGGATAGAATTCCGGCGTCGGAATGAGTGGTTATCTCATATGTGACGGAAAATTTGATTTTCGTGCCTCTGAGATATCTCCTTCGCGGCTTGATATGTCGTCCACTTCGTCATGGCTGAGATGCTGGCTTTTGCCAAGGTAGCTCTAGGGTAAAAATGTCTAAAAATTCTCCCAAACCCCAATGCTTTTCAGATCTGCGGTATTGGATTATATGAGCAGACATGCTCACCCTATGATTGTAACTACAAAATAGGAGCCTTTCTTGCTGCGCCCTGATTCAAATCCAATTTGTCAAACCCTCATTGCATTTGGACTCCCTTCGGATATTCATAGACATCAATATTGACTAATTTTACTCCTTTGCAATACCAAGATGACTATTTCCAGAGAACATCTGAATTCTTCCTCACTTATTCAGGTCTCCTCTCCAGTTTCAAAGCTATTCTATGGTACTTCCATATCAAGATCGATTGGAATTCGTTATTGTGCCTGATATAACGATTGACGGGGCTTATGATGAAGCTGTCGAAGGGGTGACAACTGTTGTGCAGAGTATGACTTATTCTGTACTAAATTTTTCGTCTCTCCTACCAGAGCTCCAGAGCTTGACAATTTTTTCAGAAGTCCCATGCCTTTGGTGTCTTTGCTATTTAAAAGCTTCTGAGTTCCAGAGTCCTTAACAAATTTGATCTATTTACAATGCTGACTCGGTAATAGCTGCATCGCCTCTGCCAAAGCCAAGAATAACGGATTTGAAAGCCAGATCATCCAGCCTGCTATTAGAGGCACCATCGGAATGCTGTAATCTGCAATGAAATCAGAACTATCAGGCGAATCGTCGTCACTGCGTCAATTGGCTCGATTGTGCCAGCAGAGAAACTTTTGGCTGGATATTTGGTTGTCTAGAATGGTATTTTTTATCATATGCTGTCGCAAAATAAACTCAATTTTACGGAAAAAAGTGTGTGTCCTTCTATCCGAGGTTCCTTTAGCAATGCTTTAGACGCGTATCTAGGATCCAAAGTCATCGCATGCAAAGCCACAGAAGAATATCTCACGGAAAAAAACCTGCTTATGATATTATCAACATTTTTCCTGCTCATAACTGTTGGCAGGAATGACTCGATATCCGACGCCGACCACTTTCTCCAGGGTACAAATCGCATGGCATTTGGCCAGCTTCTCGGCCAGCCATCTCCTCACGCCCTTCCATCTACGACTGCCCACCTCTTTGATGTGGCTAAGGCTTATGTTTTATCTCTAGATCCCTCAATCCAAGGGAATCAGAACTTTGTCATCTCCTCCTCCGGGTTGCATGGCACAACGTGGGAAGATGAAATTAATATTGTCCGGAAACACTATTCTGAAGACGTTATAAAAGCGGTCAGGTTTAAATTAGATGTTGGGGAGGTTCCAACTGCTCGTGTTTCAATAGACTTCACTGTCTCGGAGAGTGCTATGGGCTTCGGGTTCAGCCCATATAAAGAACAAGTCCTCAACATTGTCGATTATTACCTCGAACTCTTAAAATCGAAGGAAAGTCATAAATAGTTTAGTGACAGATGTTTAGAGTGCGGAATACACAGAAAATTATTGTATAATCAATGTGAATTTATTGGTAAAAGTTCAATCAAGAAGAGAAGTGTACCTGAATCTTGATTAGCAGGCAATTTCATGATATTTCCAGGGTTACACGTGGTGCAAAACGAACTCTGTAGCACGAAGACATATCCGCGACTCTTTCATTCCAAGTCTCTGAGTAAACTAAGGGGAGGCTTTTCTCTTACGTGCTAAGTCGAAATGCTTTTCCAAACTTCCAAAGCCGAGTTGCTATGAAGCCGCCCCTTTTCCGCAAGCAAGGTATTGACTTGGTCAAGTTGCCAGATGTGAGTTACTATGTTCAAGGTCAATTAAAGAGTCAGGTCGAGACTGGCCGAATCTCTGATTATTTACTCTGATCTCCTGCATCTTGCAATTCCTTTTATGATATTATCAGTATTCACGTGACTACGACTTTTATGCTTTTGTCTCTACCGAAGGTAGATTATTGGTTCCTTCAATGCAAGATTGTCCGGTTTTCAGAAACTTTTTTGGAATAAATTCTCCTGAGAAATCGCCGTCGGGCTACAAGATCGCCCACTCTTGAAGACTACGTGTTTGCTATTTCCATAATGGAGGAGTGGAACGGACCGAACTTCATTAGAATTACTGATCCTAAAGAACAGACTAGTTTCAGCCCAATCCTTGAGATCTAATAGTGTTAAGAAGCTCTTGTTGAGGACTTGTCGAGAATTTCAGGCTAAATGCGCCGTCAAGGATTCCACCAATCGAAGGCAATATTTCTTTTGTCGCATTCCACGTTCGAGCCTGTCTGCTGTGTACTGTACATTTCGTCACGGAACCGTACCTGTGTAAAGATAGATTGGCTGAGGTCTTGTAAAGGGAGTGCTGCTGCTCTCTTTTCCATGAGCAAGAGATCAAAGTTGTAGCAGACGGAAAAGTCACCAACGATGGCTTTTTTGAAGATGCCTTGGGACAACAGGCTCCTTCCAGCATAAAACGCCGCTGTTCGTTGATTTCATTGCCCCACCTGGCCCAAGCCCCAACGCAGTGTCAACCCCTCCACCTCCAACTTGTAACAAAAGTCTCTTCTTTCGTCCTCACTCTCAACCCACTTCTCACATCAAGAAATACAATCGGAGCAACTCACTACTCGTCGCAATCATGGGTTATACCGACGTTGATAAGCTGGCTATCAACACCATTCGACTCCTTGCCGTACGTGAGCTTGCTATCTTTCCTTCTGCTGAATTCTACCCCGCCATGGGCACAGAAGCTTTAAATTAATCATAATTCCACGTCAATACCTTGGATCAAGGCCTAATTGACTCTCTACAGGTCGATGCCACATTTCACGCCCAATCTGGCCACCCAGGTGCGCCGATGTAAGTTACAATGACCACGCAGTGCTACAACAGCTAATTTGTGCTTGAAGGGGCATGGCTCCTGTTGCCCACGTCCTGTTCAACAAGATTATGAACTATAACCCAAAGAACTCGAAATGGATCAACCGTGACAGATTTGTTCTCTCGTGAGTCTTAGCTCTTCCTGAATGGTAGACACTCGTGTATGGGTTTCATTTGAGATGGCCGCATCTCGGAGATAACACTACGGGATGCATGACTTCATACCCAGCGGCTTTTCACCGCGGTAACGAAAGTCTATTGATCTGCAAGCGTAGATTTTTTTGGATTTTAGAATTACTTCCCCAGACGTCACTACTATTTCTCCCATCGCAGCTTACTAATTATTTCGCAGTAATGGTCATGGCTGCATGCTCCAATATGCTCTGCTCCATCTTGCCGGATATAAAATCTCTCTGGATGATATCAAGGCTTTCCGAGTAAGGGAAATCTGACACTGAAATAAATACTTCTCGACTAATCTGTAATTAGCATATTGATAGCATCACTCCTGGCCATCCTGAGGCTCATGATACTGATGGTGTTGAGGTCACCACTGGTCCTTTGGGCCAAGGTTTCTCTAATGCGGTCGGTCTGGCTATTGCTCAACATCATGCCTCTGCAGAATTCAACAAGCCCGGATTCGACTTAATCAACAACTACACATATACATTCTTGGGGGATGGATGTATGATGGAAGGCGTTGCCAGTGAGGCTGCATCACTCGCTGGTCATTTGCAATTGGGAAATCTCATTGCTATCTATGATGATAACCATATTTCCATTGATGGTAACACCAACTGCGCGTTTACCGAAGACGTCAAGCTTCGTTTTGAGGCATACGGATGGCATACTGAGGTCGTTGCTGATGGAGACCATGATTTAGAAAGTATTGAGGCTGCTATCAAGAAGTGCCAAGCCGTTAAGGATAAGCCATCGTTGATCAAGCTCCGTACTACCATTGGTTTCGGTTCAAAAGGACAAGGAACCGGTGCTGTTCACGGCTCTGCTCTGAAGCCTGACGATATATTGCAGATTAAGCAAAAATTCGGCTTCGACCCTGAGAAGACCTTTGTAGTTCCCCAAGAAGTTTACGATCTGTACCATAAGAAAGCTGCGGAAGGCGCTGCTTTAGAACAAGAGTGGACTCAGCTCTTTGGCAAATACGTCGAAAGTCACAAGGCAGAAGGAGCAGACCTCAAGCGCCGCTTGGCTGGAGATCTCCCAGAAGGCTGGGAGAAGGCTTTACCTACATATTCGACTTCCGATCCTGCAGTTGCAAGCCGTAAACTGTCTGAGATTGTGCTTCAAAAAATCCACGACCAAGTCCCAGAATTGGTTGGCGGATCAGCAGATCTGACTAGCTCTAATTTGACCAGATGGAAGGAGGCAGTTGACTTCCAGCCCCCTTCTCTTGGTATTGGTGACTGGAGTGGACGTTATATCAGATACGGTGTCCGCGAGCACGCCATGGGTGCAATCATGAATGGTCTTGCTGCATACGGCACTGTTATTCCTTATGCTGGTACATTCCTGAACTTTGTCTCCTATGCCGCTGGGGCAGTTCGTCTCTCAGCTCTGTCTCAAGTTCGTGTCATTTGGGTTGCTACCCACGACTCAATTGGATTGGGTGAAGATGGACCAACTCACCAGCCTATCGAAACTCTGGCACACTTCCGTGCCCTTCCCAACTGTATGGTCTGGCGTCCAGCCGATGGAAACGAGACCAGCGCAGCATACTATGTTGCACTAACCTCCAAACACACTCCTAGTATTATTGCTCTTTCACGTCAAAATCTTCCTCAACTTGAAAATTCCACCATTGGACATGCTATCAAGGGTGGTTATGTCGTTCACGAGATTGAGAAGGCAGATATCACCCTTGTTTCCACTGGCTCCGAGGTCGGAATCTGTGTTGATGCTGTTAAGTATCTGAAGGAACACCACAACCTATCTGCACGAGTGGTTTCCATTCCTTGCTTCGAGGTTTTCGATGCCCAGACAAAGGAATACAGACTTAGCGTTCTCCCAGACGGCGTCCCGTCCCTCTCTGTTGAAGTTTTGTCAACAATGGGCTGGGAGCGATACACTCATGAGCAATTCGGTCTGAATAGATTTGGCGCTAGCGGTGCTTACAAGGATGTTTACAAAGTATGTGAGCTACTCTTGAATCGAGGATAAAACTAACCCAATTACAGAAATTCGAGTTCACGCCCGAAGGAATTAGCAAGCGTGCCGTTGCTACTGTCGATTTCTATAAAGGTGTCCAAAACCTTCGTTCACCTATTAACCGCGCGTTCCAACAACTCATCTAAATTGTGGAATTGGAATATGGGGTTCTCTTGGTATGATAACAAATAGACGAAGGCTTGTCTAACGAATGGAATAGAGAGGGATGAATGCATCTGATACTCTGAATTATATTGACTTAGCAAAAGTAGCAAATTGAACAGAACAATGAAATAACTAACTACTTGAGAAGGAATTATCAGTGGTCCTTGAACATCTCGAACAAAATTGTTGCCATTGGAATAACTGTCTTTTCTTCCTTAGTCGCCGACTTTAGGCCTTAAAAGGTTCCTTATCCACTTGAAACGGGGTCTAGTCTTAGGCAAGACAATCACTCGATTGAAATTAAGCGTCTTTTTGAGCAAAGCGAGTTTTAGATTAATATGACATGGTAACACAATCAATCGTACATATCTATCTCATCTCATATGCTCTAATGCTTGCTTTAAACCTCAAATATTGGCCCAACTCCCTCCCCACCACCACTCCTATTCTCAACCAGATCCAGGCGCCAACCTTCCCAGTTCTTTAAACTTCTCTTTACCTCTTTAATTCTCTCAATTCTCTTCCTAGCTTCTTCTTCTTGTGCGAGTCTAAACGCGTCCTCATCAAAATCGAGGAGTTCATCATCATCTTCTAACAAGGAATCATCACCTCCATGTGCTTGATGAACATGAGAATTAGCTCCCGTAATAGCATTGAACCCACTCGTGATGAAATCGCCTAAGCCACCACCTGCTTTAGTTCCATGGGCGAGACTCCTCCGGCGGCTGGGAGACACACCGCCTCCTAAGTCGACATCTGAGAATCTTCCTCCGGGGCTGATGAGACCGGAGGAATCTTCTCCTTCCAGCTCCTTTCTACGCTCCCGCCAGACGCCCCTACGAAGCTCGTGGACCTCGCCTTCGAGTTCTCGTACTTTCTTCTCTAAACGCAAACGCTCTTCGTTCTCTAACTCGTCGACGCCATCATCATCTGTGCCTTGAGCATCTCGTTTACGAGCTCGCTCTCGCTCTTCCTTTAATCTCAGGTTTTCATTTTCAGTGCCAGCGAGGCGGGCGCGGAGGTCTGAGGCCTCTTTTTCTGCCTTTTCACGCTCTTTCTTCTCTCTTTGAAACCTGGCATCTTGTTCCTTATGAAGTGTGCCCAGGGTTGCGACTTTTTTCTCGAGAGCGTCAACCTTCTTCTGGAGCTCTAAGCTCTGTGATTTCGCTTCTTCAGATTCTCGCTCAAGGGTTCTGAGCTTAGTTTCTGCAGAGATGCGCTCACTACCTTCTTTGACAGCTTTTTCGGTCGTTCGATCCAGATTCTTCTTGAGATCGCCAAGCTCCCTCTGTGCAATGGCTGCGGATTTCTCGCTTCGCTGAAGCTTTCCCTCAAGAGCAGCGATCTGCTCCTTCTCGGACGCACCAGACGTAATTCGTTCAATGTGCGCTCGGAGGCTGGATATCTCAATCTCCATGGATTCTATGGTTGATGATTTGGAGGCTAGGATTGCTTCGTAATCTCCGGATGGGTGTACCGACACTGATGGCGAGGAGCCATGTCGAGTTGTCCGAGAAGCTTGGGCTTGAAACTGAGTTATTTGTCGCTTGAGTGACGCGATTTCATGTTGTAGCTTTTCTACATCTCCTGTTGAGTCTGCATTTGAAGGCGTTTTGTTCCTGGGAAGATCGTCCTCCGCTTCCCGAATGTCTTCCAATTCCTCCTCTGCTTTCCTCCAACGCTTCTCTCCATCGCTGACGTCTTTTGACAGCTTCTTATTCTCTTTCTCTAACTCCTCGATTCGTAATGCTTGCTTTCGATAGATGTCTGGTGCCGTATCACCCTCGGGTGAAAATGGGTTTGGAGATAATGGACCACCAGATGAGTGTCGAAAAGATGAGGATCGCATCTTTGATTGTACAGACAGTGAAGGCTGACGCTCGCGACTCATAGTATTGAGCTCCGAAACCGATTCTTCAGCAATTTCGGCCGAGCCCTCCACCTCTGCCTTTGATTCAGCTCCATTTGAAGGATCTTGAACCTCCGCAGGGCTTTCGAGAGTTTCCTCCACCTTACTCGACTCTGCGGAAGCCTCTGCCTTCTCTTCTTTCTTCGCAGGGGCTTTCTTTTTCTTTTTCAACTGCTCAACCTACCACGGTGTCAACATCTGCGAAATGGTCTCTTGGGTTTGAATGAACGTACTCTTTTTTTGGCGGCAGCCAGCTTTTCAGCCTTCGCTTTCTCTTCTGTATCAGCCATAGTTTACAAAAAGGGTTTAAGGGCGTTCTCAATGAATTTCAGAAGCGTGTTCAAAAGGTCGAGCTTGGACTTCTCCACAGGTCAAGGCTTCGTCTTACAGTAGCTTCGGCTACTTCGGTAATGACAGGGGTCTGATCAAAGTTGCAGGAGGCTTTCTTCTTCAGCATGCTTATTCGACAGCGCCCTACTACTGAGTTCAAAGCAGCTCTTCAAAGCAAGCAGTCCCGGCTTGAGGATTAGAACAATCTTGAAGAATGGTACCGCCATCCAATGTCAGTGACCTGACCCTTCATCTTGCGGATCGTGGTTTGTCACCGCTGTACTCGTTTCCCAACCCATCTTCGACATCAACTTCTCGATCGGAAACACAGAGACGAGCCCAAGCTCTTTCGTCTCTCACTGCGAACGCCATTACAGCTTATGAGTCTGCCTCTCAATTGGGCTTGGGATTACCTTGTAGAATCATGGTTGAGACTCATTCTGGGGGTCCAATTGTGCTTCATTCCTTCCTGAATCCGCAGTTACCACAAAGACCTCAGCCCCAGCGAATAATCAACCAAGAAGGTGTACAAGAAGACATTATTGAGCAAGCACGGAACGGGTTAAGGCACTTGAGCGGAGACGGCGACTACGAAGGTGGAGGCGGAACTCTAGTTAATGGAGATGTGTCTGGCAGCCACCAGGAGGAATATTTTGGCGGGAACACAAATTCAAGCGGTGCACCGCCACTACTGATAGCTTCCGTTGTTGCATCAAGTTCTATAGAAATGACAGAAGCTCGGAGAGCAGCGGCAAGGTTAGAGAGACTCGGATTGGTGTTTCAGAGGGAATGGAGCAATAGAGAACAAGAGGAAGCACGGCCTTCGGTCAACTCGATAGAGGCCGAGGAGGGTTGACCAACTTTGGTATCAGATATTCCACTTTGAAAACTCCAAGTTACTATCAAAATGGCTGTGCTTACAGTACTTTTCAGGGACCCAAGTTTACCTTCGTATTTCCCTCCCTTCGCCAGGGCTGGGCCAATGTCAGATGTCAATGCTATGCCCTTGACCGCCCCTGCTTATATGCTGCAGACGTAGAGTGTCTTACAACTTCTGCTACATCTCGGGAACAAATCTTGGGCGAGAACTTTGGAGCACTCCATCGCTTAACGGGGGGGCCGACAGCAACACGATATATAGACAAGGAATCTACAGCTAAGGTCTGTCTGGGAGCTCTTTCTTGACTGTATCTAGACTGGGTGTTTCTTCGGTGGAATGAGAACCGAGTATACTGTAGACGAGAGCTCATTTCACGGTGGATTTACTCCGATTTACCTCTGAAATGGGCAGATTGTAACCAGAGGCCTTGGTTCATCCTTGTCAAGCTGAATGATTGGAAAGAAGAATTCCAGTCCTTTTGAGCCAATGAAAATGGAAACCTCCATCCCGCGTTGTAGTGATATTGTTGTCGGGCGGTCAACTGAGCTGAGGACTCCCCGTTATAAACTCGCTCCGCCTTTTCAGAAGCAAGAAGCACTCGAAACTCTAGATAACAAAGTTGCTCGATTTCTTTTCCCGGAATGTCCTTCCGATCATAGGGCTGCAAGGGCTGAGGAATGGGCCTGAGGACTCGCGACAACCTGGTTTCGATTTCGACGGTGCCGAGGGTCTCGATATTTCCCCAGGAAATAATGATGCGACCTTTTCCTCTGCTTTCGCTCTTCCTCGTTCTTCCCTCGATACAATGTCACCATGAAATCATTGTCGCTGTAACGTGGCAGTGCAAGCTCGACTCTTGAAGGCCAGAGTCTCCTCCAGGGCCCTGTCACTGTCGCTCCCGCTCCATCGCCTACCTCCGGGAGAGGCTGTGCTCATGCAGCCCTAATGGCGAAAGGCTCACACCGATTACCCTGCACACCGACCTTTTTCTTCCGCGCCGGGTTGGAGGTTGGTGTGTCTGTCCTGTCATAACGCTTCCTCCACAATCTGGGATCCATTCTGGCCCCCAAGATGTCGGTGAGTTTGGGTGGCGCCAAGACTGATGGCTGACAGCAGGCGTCATTGCCTACGAACTTGAAGTTTTCAAGCCATGTACAGTCGCAGTAGATATTTTCTTTTATTAATGTATAGTGACTCGATCCAAAATGTGTGCTGTCGGATTTATATCTCGAGTGTGAATAAATTTTCTGTCGAGTGATTTCGTCTTTTGCGGACACTAGAGATATTAATCCCACCATGAACTCGATGCACAAAATACTTCTCAATATATTCTTGAAATCTGCCTTAAGAGAAATTTGATTTGTGTGCTGCCTAAGTCTTCAAATTTCATCTAGCCAAAGAATTACTGCCTATTACAAGCTATGAGGACTACAGTTAGCAGGAAGCGTCTTCGTGATTCTGTACGTTGATTTCCTTGCTATCAATGTCCCCTATCTATCCAGCTCAGTTCTTGTTCTTCAAAGTTGATTGAATTATGAAGGGAGTTTTCTTTTGGCTACAAATGTAGTTGGTGCTCTTCTCATTTCGCTCACTGACACAAGAGGCTAATAGCTTAAAGGAACAAAACATTGATCATTTGCAGACAATGTCGAATCGCTACGGAAATATACAAGCGCCAAACACCCAATGGGGAATGCAGAACAAAAATAGTTACAGTGAGCAGCTGGCCGAAAATCAGGTGCCGAATCCTTTAAGCTTTCGTATCGATATCATTCCTCCCTCGGTCCGACGACCTTCTTCCGAACCTTTGACTCCACACTATCAGACTGAACGAATGCAAAGATCAGGTATGGATTATTTCCTTAACTCACATCACATTCCTTTTGTTTTATCACAGTGTATTTGTCAGGTGCGTTCAACTTTATCAAGTGAAAACCTCTATGGCAGCCCAGAGACAGGTTGCCAAGGCAGCAGGCATGTCTTTCAAAGAGGCTTCAATCCAAGACCCCCAGACCAAGAAGATCCAGCAACAGTCAATCTACAAGATGGCTTCATGGCTAGAGGATAACACTTCATACTCCTTTCCTAAAAACCAGACTGTCACAACCCTGTCTCTATGGTAAAACTCTCCAAGTGGTTGACCTGGAAGGATATCTTACAAGGAGAATATGTCTGCGACGTGGACTATGGAGGTACAGAAAGCTAAGCGACTATTCCTCCACAATGCTGGCTCTTGAAGTGGTATCGAACTTGGCCGGCCTGTGTTATGAGGACGAAAGAGAATGACAACGAATTCCGAGACAGCCCATATTGACGGATCGATGGAATGATATACGCTTCTTCTCTTCTTCTGGAAGATATTGACCTGCGGAAAAGAAACCACCTTCACCTTTGCCTCGTCAAGATTATCCACCCCATAGCCCCGTCAACTTCCCCTCCCGCTTCAAAATCTCGTTGGGACTTGAATGTCTCCTTTGGCAGGATCTGACTTTATTACCACTCTCTGGGAGACATGCTGCTATACTTAATTTCCGTTGGAACTTACCACCTCACTGTCGATGGACACTGTTGATGTCCTTGAATTGCTTTCGTTGAAACTACCTACCTATTCCGCCTGGGGCGGCATATCTACATCACGTTGTTCCCGCCTTAACTGCCTGATTCACTTTTACAAGACCTGTGAACTCGATAACAAGTCAGAATATCGGTTTCTTTACGTTGACTTTGTTGAACTTGTGCGGAAATTTGCTGCCTCACTTTTCATTCAGCAATGTGCTTCTTTGATTTCTCTGTTTCAAACTACCGACTCAACCAAGTCGTGTGGACTTACCTCTGCTAATACTCCTCTAGGAACCGAGGAGTCTCCGTTCATCAAAAAAGAGTCTGCCATGATGTCTCATTCACCGGCATTCCTACAACAGCTTCGAGGCGCACACTCTGTCCCGCACCTATCAGGACTCAACGCCCAGGCTTCGACTCCTGGCCGGCCATTCCAAGAACAGGCAGACACTGTGCAGCCGCTGCGTACCTCGAGAGGCTCAGGTGAGTCACTTACTATTTTTAGGCAGCTTTGGTCACTCTGAGGTAGCCTTGCAGGGAGCATGTGACTGATACTTTAAAGCGTCGACAGCCTTGGAAGCTGAAATCTATCACCTAGAAAGCCCCAACTATGCTCATCGTACAAATGCAAGAAACAACCCATCTATTTATCAACCATCACCCTACCCTCAGTATTCGTATGGGCCGAGTGACTTTAGCGACCGGACCAACCCCAGTGCTGAGCAATCGCGTGTAAGCGCGCCCGACCCACTAATTTATCAGTCGCCTCATCCTCGCCATCAAGACAAATCGCTTCTACAGCCATCTTACGACGCACCTCGCCACGATTCTCGCGTACGACAATATCCAGAGCCTGTTGCGCCTTCGTTTCCTTTACAGTTCAGCAACCTACAAACTGACATGATGTCGCTCTCGTACGAGCACCGTCAGTTTCCCGAATACCCGACAACCATAATGCACGAATCTCATCATCCTCAAGACCAAGACGATATGCAACCCCGATATCCAACTCCACCACCACCTCTCAGCGAGAATCCGTACAATCCTCAGCCCAGCCTCGATCCTCCGATAACAATCGATGATTTGCCCGAGCTTCGACAGAAATCAGAGTCTGACGCGCCTAGCCCGGGAAGATCAAAGCCAATTCCCAAGCCAGATAGAGAAGTCACGAAGGATGCGGATGGACGCTTTGTATGCACTTGGCCAGGTTGTACCGAGGAAATCCGGAATTTTGGTAGAAAATGCGAGTGGTCAAAGGTACTTTCTATCTTTGCTCGTCTGTCGACGAGCGTCAACTGACTTTGATACAGCATATGGATAAGCACGATCGCCCCTACAAGTGCCCATCCGAAGGTTGTGAAAAGCTACCTGGATTCACCTATTCCGGAGGACTCTTGCGCCATCAAAGAGAAGTACACAACTTGCATGGAGGTCCACGAAAGCAACTCAACTGCCCACATCCAACTTGTAAGCGGTATTCTGGCAAGGGGTTCTCCCGTCAGGAGAATCTTAATGAACATCTTCGGCGTGTTCACACAGATGGGAGCGAAATGCCAGTTCCTGAGGATTTGACTGAGGATGATGGCGCCGAGCGCTCGGGGATGAAGAGAAAACGCGGTTCAGCCCGCGAGGATGATTTCGATTGGCGTCAAGAGGTGGCTAGGCTACGACAAGAGAATGAAGAAATGAAGAGAACAACGGAAAATTTGATGCGCCAGCTCCAATCTCTCCAGGGCATCGTCGGGTCCAGTATTCAGCGGGCACAACAAAGCCATCAAGCTCCAGCAGCAAATATGCTGTAAGGCATTCTACGCTTCTCCTCTCACATTATACCAACTGGCGTTATTGCATTTGCTGGAGTTATTGGTAGGGCTAGTAGGGCGTTTTATGGAAGGGATGAAGATATCAAATGAATTGGGTGGGAGGATGGATCTGATGGTTTCGAAGCATTCGTCTCCGCGCCACTCAATAGCAGAATTTTGCTGCTTCAGTGTATGTGTATAATTGCAATAGCGCATTACTTTTACTAAAGAGATAAACAACAATAAAACCACTTCACTGCCTTCGGCTGTTTCTAAAGCCTCAGGCCAAATAAGTTGGGTGGCTACAGGCAAGCTTCGGGATCTCTTTCAAGCTTCAACCACCATATCACGCCATCAGAGTTTGTCTTCACAACCGACCCGCCACCTGGTAACACATCGCAGCTGCTTCCCACAAACGGCAATGCGGCACGGAAACATTCCTGCCGCACCAGTAGATTAAAATGGTTGAGGTCGAAAGTGGTCTCGCTCGGCACGCAATGCCGATGTCAGTTTCAGAGCGGGATGTGTTCGCATATCACTTTCTTCTTGACGACTAGAAGCCTCCAGCATCAGAGAACCTTATCTCCTTAAGAAGGCTCATCCTCTCCGGCTATATTGAAACCTGCTGAAGAAAGGAACCTAATATCTAAGCCATGGCGACCGCAAGCCTACCCTCTGAGCCTCAAACCGATACTCAGCCTCTGCCACAAGCCCTAAGAATTGGCACCCGCGACAAGAGCGTTAGCTGGTATGTCGCGGACATCGAAGCCTCAGAATTCAGCCCTTCAGCGCGGGCCCTCCTTGAGAAATACAGCCAAATTCCTCCCAACGAAATTCTAAAGCACGTGTCTGAGATTGTATGACTCCTCTCCTGTTTTGAGAACACACAAGTGACAACATACAGCGTGACCAGGCATGGGAGATCTTTCCCTATCCTTGCATCGGCGGCTTTCGTTTCCTTTCGCTCTATCAGGGTGCCACTTATGCTCTTGCACTGCAGCGTCTGCTCAGTGATCCAGATACCCGGTTTCTAGACATTGGATGTTGCTTTGGCCAGGAGATTCGCCGTCTGGTTCATGATGGAGTGAACCCGGAGCAGCTGACTGGAGCTGATCTCAGAAAGGAGTTTTTCGAGTTGGGCTATAAGCTCTTCCGGGATGAAGGAAAATTGAAGACACCATTTATAGCAGCTGATGTCTTTGATGAATCAGAGGCGAGTGGACTGAAAGGTTTAGAGGGGAGACTGGATATCATCTATGCTGGGTCGTTTCTGCATCTTTTCAGCTGGGATCAGCAACTTGCTGTCTCCAGGCGCTTCATTCGACTCTGGGAGAAGAAGGAGGGTTGTCTGGTGTACGGGAGGCAGACGGCAAGTGTGTATCCAGGTGAGAGGAATAAGCGTTATCAAGATGAATTTGGGTTACAGAAGATGTGGATTCATGATGGAGAGAGTTTCCAGCGAATGTGGAATCTTGCGGCTGACAAGGAAGGAGTGAAAGTGAGGGTCGAAGTGCAGTTACTGCCATTTACAAAGGCGCCGGAAGAGTTGCAGGAGTGGCGGTATCCAGGAAGTAGGAGGCTGGACTTTGCGATCTTCTGGGAGGAGTAGGCTGGGAGACGACCAGATGAGTTTAGCATCAGTGAATGATAACACCGGTAGACACTTTTCTATGTTTGAGCTGTTTAATTGGCTGTGCATCAGCGAAGTACACCGCACTAGTAAGGAATCAGTGCATTTACGGAGGAGTCGACTCTTAATCCGGTTGATTGCTTTCTGGCCAAGAGATTAGCATCATACAGCCTCCTTGCTATGTCTAGTATGGTATACTCCAACCCAGTTAGCAAAAATGTTCAGAGTAAGGGGACAGACAGTTGTCTACTGCTGCTTAGCCTCACCCCTCTGTCAACGTTAATAGGTAAGCGGTATCCGTTAATCGAAGCAAACCCTTCTCTGTTGTCGATAGTCGCTTGTAGTGGATGGGCTAGGACCCTGTTCTCTCATGTTCCTGCAGGTAATTCTCTTGATTTTGTTTTGATGAACCGTATCGTGCAATATTGGAAGAAAAGTAGAATAAAAATTCTGTAGATTTGAATGATTGCGGAGTACGGTATATGGAGTCTACTGTAGCATCTCCTTCAAGAGGGGATAGCTGATTGGCGGTCTCGTTGACCAATCGAGCAAGGGGAAGGAGTGCTCCAACCTTATCGCGGGGCCCCCCAAATCACAGAACGAAAATAGCTAGCCATTCCCAAACTTCTGTGCCAGTGGTGATCCTACTCCTAAATCAAAGATCAAAAATCAAAAATCATGGCAGAGGAATCATCCACAACGATCAATTACCCCGTCATCGATTCGCACATCCATCTCTACCCCTCAACTGAGCTCTCCACGCTGGCGTGGTGCGACCCCTCCCACCCCCTCCACAAGCAATTCTCCCTTGACGAATATACATCTGCAACTGGTTCACCTCCAGTTCTCGAAGGCTTCATATTCCTTGAGACGGACCGCAAGCATGATCTCAAGCTGGGTGCTGAAGATGGACGCGGTTGGGAGATGCCACTGAAGGAGGTGGAATGGTTGAAGAGGATTATAGAGGGTAAGCCAAGGGAGGGTGAAGGCCATGGAGTTCAGCACAAGGAGATGTGTTTGGCAGTCGTCCCTTGGGCACCTGTACCGAGTGGAGAGGAGGCGTTAGGAAGATATTTGAAGGAGGTGGAGGCAAGAGCGGGGCAGCAGACTTGGGGACGAGTTAGGGGTTTTAGGTATTTGGTACAGGACAAACCTAGAGGAACGATGTTACAAAATGGTTTTATTGAAGGCTTGAAGTTTCTAGGGAAGAAGAGATTTGTTTTTGATTTGGGCGTGGATCAGCATAGCGGTGGGAGGTGGCAGTTGGGGGAGGCAGTGGAGATGATTGAGAAGGTGCATGAAGGTGTGCAGAACCAAGGCGAGAAGTTGACATTCATAATCAGTAAGGCTTGTCTCTGTCTTTATCATGACGACGAATGAGGTGCTGACACTCCCCGAACAGATCATCTCTGCAAACCTGATCTTGCCGTTTACAACCAAACAGATCCAAGTTTCGTAGCCTGGAGAACCGCGATGTTCAAGCTGAGTAAATGTGATAATACCTTCATCAAACTAAGTGGCTGTTTCTCCGAAATGCCAGATGCCCTCAAAGTCGCTCCCGTGGATGAGATTTTCTTGGCGCTCCAACCATATCTCGTGGTTATACTTGCAACCTTCGGACCGTTCAGAATCATGTTTGGATCGGACTGGCCGGTGTGTACAGTTGGAGTTGGAGACGGTGCGTGGAAGAAATGGAGACAAGTTGTCGAGAGGTTTTGTGATTTAGCAAGTCTGAGCCGAGAGGAGCAGATTATGATTTGGAGCGGCACAGCAATCAAGGCGTATGGGATCAAGGAGTTGATGTGAAATGGATGGATATTATGATACCAAAAGCCGGAGTTCATCAATAGCACGATCGGGGTCCTAAAATGGTCTAAGGTTTGCAAGCGTCTCATTAAGATGTACATTTGACACATTAGCTTTTCACGAAGAAGAGTTATTCTCCTCCCCCCAAAAAATCACTTAAAAGTAGCTTGAATTGAGAGAACAAAACGGCAAAACTCGAGTCCCCCGAAAGGGGACTGTGGAAAACGACCCGAGGCCTTTTTTGAAGTAGGTTTGTTGGTAACCACACCGTATAGCCCATTAGGACTGAACATTCTAGCTGTTGTAGGCACTCTTACCCGTCGCACCACGGTGGTGGATGAAGGAGTAATGCAAAAGAAAGGCTTGTATAATGTTATAGTCCCGCGTAAGTGAATTAGACCAGCGATTTTTTCTCATAGCAAGAGACAAAAGGTGGTCTTCGGGATATCACCAAAACTATCCCATTCCCACACAAAGTATGAAGAGCGAGAAGTAATCTGGATAAACATTTCCCTTGATGAGATTCTTGGCTACCTAGAAATCTCTTGTTGTACAAGGAGGTTCCTTAAACACGCTAATAGTGGGGTTCGAGGGGTACTATAGGTAGGAAACCCTTCCAACATCTCTAGTGTGAGCATCATCTTCGCCATGTTATGCTCGGCTTGTGATGGATGCAATGGCTAATCTCACGACGAGATGGTGCCAATTCTGGGGTATGCAGAGTGCATTATCTATCTTATCTCTTGACCAAAACAGGAAGTCTTGCGCCCTGGGTACGTCTACAATTTCGTCATCCTGCGTTCTTCTCTCCCTCGGTGCATCAAGTATGGGAACCATTGATTGCGCCGCATACTAACTGGCTAGGTAGTCCCACCCGAAGAAGATTCTTGATTGCTTGGTACCGCGGCTACCGAACCTGCTTCGCCGGGGAGAGTGATCAAAGTTGGGAGGGAAACCCGAACACGGTGCGAATGAGTTTAAATAACGTCAACTCGATCTCCAGTCCTGTTGGAACGCGTCCAGGGAATATGAATTTCAGCAGGAAATGGGATCTGATCAGTCAATGACAACGTCAGATGCAGCTCATACCCCGGGGTCTCCGGTGATAGGTACGGTGTACCGGTTGTCAGCGAGTCCGATTGTCCTCCAGCTCGCGATGCTCTCGACGACCTGACCGCTGTTCATTACTGCTAGCTGACGTAGTTTGCGATTACATTAGTTTGATACCCGTGTATCATGGTGGACCTTGAGTGCGGCCAGCGAAGAGCGAGGTGTCGATTACTCTTCGTATTTTGACCATCGAGATTTGTCGCTGTACTGCAAAGAAGAGGATGATTTAAGGAGAGGCGAAATGACAACCTTTGGATACGCACTTGCCTCGTACGCTGCGGTGTAATGGTCAACCGCTGGTACTCCCCTAAGAGCCCCGGATTCTGAGGAAGAAGCGAGCGCTTCTTGGTAGGTACTTGAGGATCTACATTTCGATGCTGCTGTGCCATGTTGGACAGCATGTTAAGTGCTTTCAATTACCGACCCGAAATATCTGACCTGCAAAGAACCTTACCCTCTGCTGTGCGACTCTTGCCGCGGCCGACCTTCACAAGCCAGACGGGACAAATCCAAAGCAGATGGGATTTAGATATTAGCGTGTCGAATCTGACCCGCACCTCGAGCTTGGATTTCCATTTGGTGGCCTGATTCGTGCTGGATAAGCTCGCTCCGAGTTCAGGCTGTCAATGCTTATGATTAGCAATTAGTGGTGGAGTGAGATTTTCGAAAGACGGTCTGTGGAGTTGATCAACTCGGTTTGCACTGAAGAAGTCGAAAACCAGCCCTACAGTACCCGCTATAAAGTGCCGAAAGAAAGGTACGAAATGACTAGAAAAACTATGCCTTCTAGCTTATGGGACCGGGAGGAAGTTCTCGTTCAGCGTCCTTGGAGTGTGTTTGCACTCGAGCTGTGCTTGTCGATCATCTCCCCTCCTAGGTCCTCTGCCCTTACGATATATGCTGTAAAGTACCTGTACTTGCATGTGGAAGACGTCTCCACCAAGGCCAATGAGGCTCCGTTGCTGGCCCAACGTCCTGCACGCAATCGTCATTACCCGCGATAGACGGAACCCAGACAGATGGTCCGGGGGCTGCTTTCGACGCCTATCTATCGCAGGAACCGTCGATAGCGTATCAACCAGCCCATCGGCCTAAGAAAATTTCTGACTCTCATGGCAAACCCGTATTTGGCAAGACGGGCTTAGGCAGCCTCCCTTTCTCCGTCTGCAACTTTACTCACGCAGCCACCCACGAAATGAACGGCAATGCGGCAAGGACCCATTTTAGCAAATTCTTCGCTCTTCTGTAATGCTAGACCGGACCGATGTCTCTTTTGAAGGGCCCTGAGCCGCCGATCCTCTCGGGCAAAGATGGCGGTGGAGGCGTGGTGGGGTCTCAACAGCACCATTTCAAGAAAATATCACCAAATGGCCCGTTGTCCTGAATTCCTAGAAGCCCCGAACCATGCCTGGCGATCCACTTTCAATTTTTACCCACGCACATAATCGTCGTTTCATCATGTTGCTGAGGTAATTAGGGGTTCATGGACCTGGTGCTGAGTCCAAGTGCGCAAGAGGCTACTAGGTTCCTCTGACTTTATATATCAGCGTCACCATAATCTTTTCTATTCCTACATGTCCTATCCACCTGCAACAATTCTTTCTCGTCTCTGACATCACTTTGGCTTGCCCGAATAAGCTTGTGAAATTCTAGTTTAGCCAAGTGTTAAATCTGCAATTAGATTTTGGTTAACTCATACTACTTTACGCCTTCCATTCATAATTTTGTAGTCCACTCCAATTAACACAATGTCTCCGTCAAGAACCTTAGCCCCGCCTCCAGGCCGACCCGGCATTCGACGGCTTTCCTCGATTACAGCAACAGAAAGGGATATCAAGGAAAGAAAAGGCCCTGTTGTTGTTACACCACAGAGAATGATGCTTCAGCGGTCACAATCGAGTCATGCGGGATTTGCTGCCTCTATGGAAACAGCACGAAGCGAACTTGATGCCTTGAATCTTGAGGAGGAGGTTCTTTCATCGTCAGCATCTAGCTCAGATGAGAGTTCTTCGTTATCGAGTCCTCCTTCCCCAATCACACCAGCAGAGCTTCCTACGGCTGATACCTTTGCCTTTGCCTTTGATATCGACGGAGTCCTGGTCCGTGGTGGACGCCCACTTCCAGAAGCAATTGAAGCTATGAAGGTGTTGAATGGAGAGAATGAATATGGGATGAGAGTGTGAGCGTGTCTCAACGTAGCTTGTGAGTTAACTAACATTACGAACAGTCCATATATCTTCTTAACCAATGGTAAGATGCCTTGACTTTTCTGTGGAGTGAAAACATTATACTTGACCGAAACTAACTTTTCTAGGCGGTGGTAAGTCTGAGGCAGAGCGCTGTATCGACCTTTCCCGAATGCTCGACATAGAGGTCTCCCCCTCACAATTCATATGCGGTAAGTTCCTTAAGCGAAGGACAACATGGAGGTCCGGCCTAACTTCCATTTAGGTCACACCCCAATGCGAGAGATGGTTGAGAAATATGAAACTGTCTTAGTCATCGGCGGAGAAGGAGAGAAATGTAGACAGGTAGCGGAGGGTTACGGCTTCAAAAATGTGATCACTTCCGGTGATATTATCAAAGACAATCCGCACACAACACCTTTCCGAAAGTTGACCCCTGATGAAGTTCGCGCGGCGAAACAACATGATTTTCAAAAAACGAAGATCGAAGCCATCTTGTATGTCAATTCTATCAGTATACGTTTGAGCGCTGCTGACCTAAAATAAGTGTATTCGCCGACAGTCGTGACTGGGCTGGGGATGCGCAGATCATGCTTGACCTCGCCATGTCGAAAGGTGGATATGTTGGCACGCTCTCCGAGACTTTCGATGAAGGTCCTCCCATCTACTTCTCCCACAATGATATCGTGTGGTCCGCTGGTCATGATAACGTCCGTCTTGGAAGTGAGTATCCCGAGCCTTTAAATTCCTGCATTCTTTTGGCTCTAAGATAGAACATCAAATGAAGCGCTATTAAGAAAAGCGCATCGAGTGGTCTTCATCATCTGTCACCCAAACCACGCTGCAATAGTAGATGCTAACTCTCGGTTCTAGTGGGTGCTCTCCGGAAAATTGTCCATGAGCTCTTCAAAGATGTAACCAAAGGCAAGGAGCTTGAGACTATCGCATTTGGAAAACCTCAAATTGGAACTTTTCAGTTCGCGACACGTCTCTTGCAACAATGGCGCAAAGACGAACACAGCATTAACAGACCGCCCGAGACAGTTTACTTCGTTGGAGATACTCCGGAAAGTGATATCAGAGGTACTAATCAGTTCAATGAGGCGACTAAGAATGACTGGTACTCGATCCTCGTTCGCACAGGAGTCTTCCAGGAAGGAACTGAGCCAGCTTATAAGCCTCGTATCACCGTGGACAATGTGCTTGATGCAGTACACCACGGGATGAAGCGTGAGTTCGCTCGAAAGATGAAGCAGGTCGATACAGCTCTCCCTATTAACAGCCTTCTAAACCAAAACTTGAGCTTAAATGGGGATGATATTGATTTTGGTCGGAAGTCACCGATAGTCGAAGTGAAAACACCAGAGGCAGCAACTGTTGCTGCTTAAACAGACATCGAGAGGCAAGAACACAGTGATTGGAGGTTGAGATTTTCCTTTGCTCAAGGCGCTTGGTTTGATTTTAAATAAGGATACCCAGGATACAGCCGCAGGCTATTGTCGAAATTGACATTTAGCTGTATCTCGTGGGAAAGGCAGAAATTGTTCCCCCGGTTTCAAAGGTGTTACAGGTAACGGAAGGAAAATAATTGGACTGAACTTTGGAGATTTCATTACATACTCTTATGCCAGATATGAGAAAGACTAGTTAGAATGCATATCATCTGTCAACATATCTTTAAATCAAGATACAATCAGCGGCTAGAATACCCTACTCGAGTTCATTTGATTAGAAAGACATGAAGTAAGAGTACCATCTGTTGAAGAGGGAGAGATTGAGAGAGTACGGTAGAAAGATTCTTTGAAGAAAGACAAGGTGGATAATCTTGAGCTTCGATATCCAAAACGACATAACTTTTAGCACCGAGATCGACTCCCCGATCGATCATAGGCAGTGAGATAGTTGCCGTGATGTCCTTGCGTGGAAAGTAGTCGGCGTCCGTAGACCGGCAGGAAGAGATGCACCACGAGCATTTAGTAAGCAGAAGAAGGTTGTGATACACGTGAAATGTAAAGGCTTGGCTCGTAGGATACGCCTCTAAGCGAGAAGCCCCTCTGCACGCATAACTTTCCACCGTATGTGGTATTGAGAGACGAATCAGGTAATTTCTCACATAGATTTCGGGATAGATGGCGATTTTCTCCTGAGATATCTATGAGTAACTAGAATATCTACCTGGGGTCTAAGAAACTAGAAAGGAGCTTGGAATGTGAAGCACCATGAGGATCGACTTTGAAGAGTAACGTACGGAGAGACAGAGTCAATGGCGCTCACATGCAATCCACTCAAATAATGCAAGAGGTAATGATAGCCTCCCGGCGAGTCATTCTCTTGCTTTAGAGAACTTGAATACTGTGGACCCTATCTTGCACCAGTACTAATGCAACCTTTCCTAGGTTGAAGATCCTTTTTACTCCTGGCTGCCGTATCTGACCATGGAGTATGACACGCATGGGCGGCAAAGACAAGATGGATGATCGAGCGGGAGGCTACGAGACACCATGACCCACAAACAGTAATCTATCTGTGAGGATACGTAGAAAGTAATGGTATCAAGTATGACAAACAGGAGATGTGCGCTGGTAATCAACACGACGGCAATGCCTGCATCTCTAAGCGCTGCTATGCGTGGGTAGGCATATCTCAGCGTGCTGCGATCAAGGAATGGAGAGTTGACTCTCTTCCATGGACATAAAGTCGATATGTTTCTCCGAACGGTATAGACGCTTTGCCAAGATACCCCAAGAGTCTAGGGAGAAGACGTGCAGCGTAGGCTGCGGACCGATCCTCAGTTGGAAAGCAATCCCGAAGCTTTACTTTTCGACGCTTAAAGATGAAGCCCACGATTTCGTAATAGTATATGCAGGACTCAGCTTTACGAGAGCCTTCATGAACCAGCATGAACTCCATCAGGTACACCCGCCGGGTCCGACCAATCGCTGCGCCAGCGACAGTGGTCGAGGAGGAGCAGGACTAGTCATGCACGAAATCACAAAATGTGCACAAAGCTGCATTTATGCATTTTTGTGCACACCGAACCCATTCCGCCCCACCACGACCAGGTCCACCCCCCATCACAGAGTGATAGCGGCGGCAGCCATCTTGAAGGTCTGAAAAAGGATTCAATATCACACCCACTCAACGCCATCACATGGGATGTCGCAACCGCTGATGGCACGGAAGAAGGGGTTCTGTTCAGCTCAAGATGCAGCGTTTCCTTGCAGTGGACACACACCATGGAGAGGACGCTGGACTAGAGATGCAGGCTAAGTAGGTTACGCCGATGCTTGGGATGAGGCCACGACGACGTCGAGATCTTGACACAGGGGAGGTTTTTGAGATGGTCTCGCCGGCGACCAGCGACCTCAACCAGCACAGCGCTGGTGCAATGAGAAGGCGGATGTTCCCATGGCGTGAAGCGATGAGGCCGCTCGTCTGCAGTGCTCCCCTGAGGTTCCACCGTAATCCAATATATTGTACGAGCGACGAGGCATCACGTTCCACTGAGCGCTTTCGAGGGCAGCAGTACTGTAGTCGTCGCATCACTGTTTATTTTTAGCCAGCCTCTTGAAGATCCATCCGCCAAGCTGCACACATGCCATCATCATGGTGCGATGCTAGCATTACCGTCGGCTGCACCCGCCGTTGGACCATTCTGGCATGAATCCACGATTCCCAGTTCCCAGAAAGGCTTCTTCTTCGTGACGGCCCTCTATCACAGTCAATATTCAAATCCATTCAGCCAGGTGGTCGTGATTGGGTGGGTGTGCGATTGCTGGTGGTGGTGCATGTCTTCATCAACGAGGCGTGGAAGCGAGCAATGGGAGGCAGGGTGGGCGGCGGCGCTGAGTGGTGGTCACCGGCTGGGATCTAGTCGCCAGCATCCCAAAGCTGTCTAGCTGCCGTCATTCACCATGCCTACGCGCCGGGACTCGTAGACTTGCAGACTCGCAGACTCGCAGACTCAGCAGCAGCTTCGCCCAATGACGGCGGCCAGGCCCGCCTCCCAGCGCTGCCTTCCCCTCACTCATCCACTGGCAGCCCATTCGGTCTCTCCCAGCTGGCCCAGCCATAAAGCCAACGAGGGACCCCAATCTGGCGTCCCTTTCTCTTCTCTCTTCAGCAAGCAGTCAATCTTCAAGAGCTAGTTTCTACCCTCCGTTGTCGTTTTTTTGTGCCCTTTGTTTACTCCGTCCCTGAGCTGTGCTCATAATATCAATCACTTTTAGCATTCTAATCCCTATTGCAAAGTTGCTGGCCAACTTCTTCATAATTTGCACTCCTCTAATCGTCCGAACTTCACCTTGCCCAACTAGCTCTTCTTGCTCGAATCAAGCAGCCTATACCACAAATTCATCTCCTCAATCTGCATTAATAAGAACCGAAAATGTCTGCTATTCAACTCTCTTTTTCTTTGCGCACTTCATCCGGTGTCAAGACCGTCCATCTCCTCGGCTCTTGGGACAACTACGCCGGCCAGCTTCCTCTTTCCAAGGATAAGGCCTCCTCCAAGTCAGGTAGCTGGAAAGGTACCTTCAGATTCCAGGGGACCACACTTCAACCGGGACAACGATACTGGTATTACTATATCATCGATGGATACCATGTCTCCCACGACCCTGGACAAGCTTCCACCACTGAACCAACCACTGGCCGCGTTCTAAACATCCTCGATGTTCCAGAATCCGGCTCTTCCAAGACCTCCTCGTCAAAGTCGAGCTCCAAGCACTCGTCATCCGATAAGCACAAGAGCTCATCCAAGCACTCATCATCTGAGAAGCGATCCTCGCGCCGCGAGTCCCGTCGTGACAGTCTAAGCCTCAGCCTAGACATCCCAAAAGGCCGACCTCTATCTATTTCACAGATACAATCACCCAAGCCAGTCACACCACACGCAACCAAGTACATCCTGGATGGCAATTACAGCGGTGCTACGGTCGAAGACCTCACGTCGCGCTTCAGCGCTGCAACCATCGACGAGGACTACGACTACGATCTCAGTGCGTCACCACCATCGTCTGTGGGCTCCAGTCTCTCGAGCCGCTCCGACAGTTCATCTCCCAGCTCCGCATCCTCACTATCCGACTACAGCACCTCCCGGTCGGAGGCATGTACATGTGAGCGTTACGGTATCACGCGCAAGGGCGACCGTGTCAAGTTGGACTGTGGTGGAAGCAGGTGTGGGTACAGTGATGATTCGAGCTCTTGTTGTTCATCCGACTCTGAGGGTGAGGTTCGCTCTTCACGACGACAGGGAATCGTTGTGAGACGATGATCCCGCATCATGAAGGAAGAAAGAGGAGGAAGCGTAAAAGAGAGAAAATGGCCGAATCACTCATTCAAGTCGGCTTCTTACCTTGTTTGCATCATCCACTCCTGTCACGCGTCGAACTGGCTTCTCCGCGTGACGGGGACACATATGAAGCCGAAAGGGCTATATGTGGGCTAAGTTTCCATGTACATCGCTCTGAACGAGGAGCGATGTCGAGCATGGAACGGGGTTGGGGTTGAGTACTGCAGAAGGCAGTAGGGAGAGACAAGAGAGTATACGTTGCACGGGGGCGCGCCAAACTCTACCTTGCAAGAAATGGCCCTGGTATAAACCAGGCTTGCCATATAACTATGAGCGCAGATGAACTGCTTGCGCTGAGAGTAGTTAGAGTGGATAGATGACTTTCTGAATCATATCCATGAACAAATATTGTTTGGTTTCACCGTGACCTAATGCCATGTGAATCTTGTGTGTAAAGAAATGATTTTGAACTGCCGAGTGCTTAGAGAGGATGACTTGGTATCTAGGAGATCCTCTCAACCTCAAAGACCAAACGTCTTGTAAATTCATCATCCCACGGCCGCTTTCCTAATGCCTCATCCATCACCGCCTTCTTCACTTTCCATTGACTTCCGGTACTCTTCCCAACCTCGTCCCACAGCCGCTCAAAACTTCCCACGTTGTGTCTAAACACCATCTTCTCTGTTCCCCAAGGCACTTCTTCTGGGGTAGTTCTTCCCATCTGATGTCCCAGCACTAAAACTCCCTCTTCCTTCCTCAACAACCGCACTATCCTCTCGCAGATCCGCTTCTGTTCTTCCCAGTTAAACATATGCAGAAACTGCTTGATATGTACTACGCTTAACTTCCCCTCTAGTTCTGTCCACGGCCCTGGATCATCGAAGATATCTCCGATGATAAATTTGGCGCCTAAGGTGTCCCGGTCAAGGAATAAATCATATCCCATGTCTACGAACTCAGGCCGTAGATCACCACCATAGAGGGAGGAGGCTGGGACGCCATTATGTACGAGCGCGCGTATCTCCTGTCCAAAACAGCAGCCCAGGTCGAGGAGTTTGCCTCCCGATTTTAGGACGGATAAGATCTGTGGGTAGGATGGGGAGGTAGAGAGATGTGTATCAAGGAAGCGGAACATGCCAATACATGGGAGCGGATTGTAATGCCAGGCATGATCTCGCTGCCGGAGTTAACTATGGATCATTGGTGGGGCATGTTTGGAAGACATACGACTTTCAGGATGTGTGGGATGACATCTTGTTGAGCTATATGGCTGTAGTTCTCAAAAATGTCTCGCTGGTTGTAGGTGAGAGTTGAGAGGGTGGGCTTGTACCAAGTGAGCGTCTTTTTGGTGCTGCCAATGGCAAGACGGGAATTGTTGTTGTCTAGGTCTTTGGGTATACTAGCCATTGCAGAGACGGACATTGTAGAATTAGAAGCGAGGGAGAGGCTTGATGATATGAGGTTTCGAATCCCGTAACTCACATCGGTAGTAGAAAGAACTCTTTCGGTGTACGAAATCTGCTAACTCGAGACACTTGCCGGGAGTTACGACGATCCTCAACCTTAGACGAGAGTGTTTTAACGACGAGGTCAGCACGCCTAGCGGAGTAGGTGTTTTTTTGGAAGCACAGATTGGAAGAAATAGGAGACGAAAAGTAGAAAGGAATCAGAAATACATTGGCTAATGACGACAATGTAGATGTTGATCTTGGTGCACATTTCTGATTTTGAAGCGTTGAGATGGGTGTGCGTGGAGCTGCAGAGGCTTGAAGTGGGGCAGCTGGTTCTAGGCCTAGCACCCCTGAAGAGCGTTTCTCCGAAGCTTGCAGCGAGAATTGAGAGAGATAAATAAAACCACAACAAGAGAGAAGAAGAGTGTCTTACGGTTGGTCGATGGATTGGAAAATCCTTCTCGTGCTTTTGCCGCCTCGATACGAAGCTTTTGACTAGCTTAGAGCCTTCATCAGGTACACATGAACTTGATAAAAAAAATCAGCTCGAGAAAACCCCACCAGCGAATGACGTCGACGGCGTGTACCTTGCGGTGAGAAGAAAACAGCTGCTGCAGTGGCACAGATGATTTCCAGCAGCAGGGGCCAAATCAGGGAGAGGCTCCTGTAGATGCATCAGAAGAGGGCTTGCTCCTGAAATCTTGGCCACTCCTGTAGGGTGTAGAAGGATCTTTCCTCCCGCTCTCGGGTCAAGCTTTTAAGCTTCTCTGGCGCGCCCACTACCTTCATTCATCAACATCAACATACACATCAACACTAGATCACATAACCTGTGGCGGTCTGTCCCTTCATCCAAAATCTCCTCCCTATCCTTGGCCACCCAATGCGGTTTTAACGAGTTATATCTCTTCCCTCCCCTCACTCAGCTTCCGGTCCCAACAGAACCTATTACACGCGATTGGGTTGCGAACCCCTTCACTATGGTCAGAATTGATCAGCATGAGTACTTGACCGAGGAAGAGAAGCGCCTGAAAGAGGATAGAGAGAAAGAAAAGTACTGGAAAAAATGGGGACCGTATGTTGCAGAGAGACAGTGGGCAACAGGTAATTCTCCCTTTGCTGCCATGCCCACGCATTTCTGACCACTTCAAAAGTAAGAGAAGACTACAGTCCAGATGGAGATGCTTGGAGTCGTAAGTTTAGCCAAGCCCTTCTCAGTTCCATTTCCCTGACCTATGCAGATTTTCCGCATGCTCATGCTCGTTCCAGAGCATTTCGATGGGGTGAGGATGGTATTGCTGGCGTTTCGGATACACACGGCTTTCAGAATATTGCGTTTGCATTTTGGAACGAGGAAGAGTCAGTCATTGCCCATTGTTGACTGGCTTCTGTCTGATTGTAATAGTGAATTTCTAAAAGAACGCTTATTCGGTCTTTCGAATCCACAAGGAAACCATGGCGAAAGTATCAAGGAAGCACATTTTCATGTTGACAACACCCCTTCAGTATGTTCCTTTCTCAAGTTCGGAAGAAGTTCTAACAAGTTTCTCAGCACTCCTACATGAAATTACTCTACAAATACCCACAGAAGAAGTTCCCATATGAAGATCTTGTTACGGAAAATGCAACGCGAGGCAAAGCGGATCGAGAATACCAAATCCTTGACACCGGGATTTTCGACGAAGACCGCTATTGGGATATTTATATTGAAATTGCAAAAGAGGCTGATGACCCGGATGAATTGCTCTTTAGAGTTACTGCTTGGAACCGTGGCCCAGAGCCTTCTCCGCTACACATAATACCCCATATGTGGTTCAGGAATACCTGGGCTTGGGGACATGAATCTGCGGACAAGAAGCCTAGCGTTCGCCAAATCAGCGAAACAGTAGCTCATACAAAGCACTACAAGCTTGGCGAACGCTACTTTCAGCTTTCACCTTCGCCTGGTGTAGGTCCAAGCGGCCAAGATGTCATGCCAGAAATGATCTTTACGGAAAACGATACCAACTACGAGGCCCTTTATGACGGGAAGAATGACCAACCTTATGTAAAGGATGCCTTCCACAGGTACATTGTAGATAGAGAGAAGAAAGCCATCAATCCCAAGCACGAAGGTACTAAATCTGCTGCATGGTTTGCTTTTAATGAGGGAGGAGGTGTAGCTCCTGGCGAGTGTGCAGTTGTCAGATTCAGACTATCCAAGAAGTATGAAGACTATATGGACGAAGAATTGTTTGACGATGTTATTGAAAAGAGAAAGGATGAAGCCGATGAATTCTTCTATCGAATCAGCCCACTTCCAATGTCCGAGGATCTTCGCAACATTCAGCGACAAGCATTTGCAGGCATGATGTGGTGCAAGCAATATTATCACTTCATCTGGGATCAGTGGGCCAACGGGGATCCGAACCAGCCTGCTCCACCTCCAGACCGAAAAGCTGTGCGGAATATCCATTGGAAGCATATGCATTTAGATGATATTCTGTCAATGCCGGATTCATGGGAATATCCCTTCTTCGCAGCTTGGGATTCAGCATTTCACTGCATTCCTTTGTCCATGATAGATCCGGATTTCGCTAAGAAACAATTGGATTTGTTTACGAGAGAATGGTATATGCATCCAAACGGGCAGCTTCCGGCATATGAATGGAATTTTGGAGATGTAAATCCACCAGTTCATGCCTGGGCAACCTTCCGAACTTTCAAAATTGAGAGGAAGATGTATGGACGCCAAGATCTCGACTTTCTTGAGAGGGTCTTTCAAAAGCTATTGCTTAATTTCACTTGGTGGGTAAATCGGAAGGACTTTGACGGCAAGAACGTCTTTGAAGGAGGATTCCTTGGCTTGGATAACATTGGGTTATTCAATCGATCAGAGCCACTACCGACAGGTGGCGTTCTTGAGCAAGCCGACAGCACTGGCTGGATGGCATTCTACTGTCTCTGCATGTTGAATATTGCTTTAGAACTTGCTAAGCATAGACGGATTTACGAGGACATTGCTTCAAAATTCTTCGAACATTTCATGCTAATTAGCGATGCCATGAGCTACAAATCTGGCTCGAAGGAAAAGTCCCTTTGGAATGAAGAGGATGGCTTCTACTACGATGCTATCTCTTGGGGAGGACCTTGGTCACAGCAGCTTCCTGTTAGATCACTCGTTGGTCTTATTCCCCTTTATGCAACGTTGACTTTAGAACCGGAACTTATCAACAAACTTCCCTCTTTCAAGAAGCGTGTTGACTGGTTTATTGCGAATCGACATGATGTTGCGGAACGTAATATGGCTAGTATTCGAAAGAGGGGTAAAGATAATCGAATTTTACTTTCTCTTGTCAGCAAAGATCGTCTCGAAAAGATCTTGAAACGAATGCTTGACGAGGATGAATTTTTCAGTGAGCACGGAATTCGATCTTTATCCAAATACCATGATAAACATCCTTATGCAATGGATGTAAATGGTCAAGAATTCAAAGTCAGCTATGTCTCTGGGGATTCTGACAGTGGGCTATTTGGTGGTAACAGTAACTGGAGAGGACCGATTTGGCTTTGCGTCAATTTCCTTTTAGTGGAGTCGCTCCAGAGATTCTATATGTTCTACGGCCCTTCATTTGAAGTCGAGTGTCCAACAGGCTCTGGAGACATGATGCACTTGGGTCGCGTTTCAGAAGAAATTCAACATCGGCTGCAGCATTTGATGGCGCGTGGAGATGATGGACGACGTGCCATCAATGATGGAAATGACATGTTGGACTTTGATCCAAACTGGAGAGATAATTTATGGTTCTATGAATTCTTCGATGGTGATTCGGGTCGAGGCTTGGGTGCAACACATCAATGTGGATGGACAGGATTGATTGCAAGAATGATCCATGACACTGGGTAAGTCCAATATCTCCTAACTTTACATACCCTAACGAGATCATAGTTTGAGTTGTCGACTACCGCAAACGCCCCGAACGCCATCTACTGGAATGGCCCATTACTTTGATGATATCTTCACTCGCCACGTTGGTGAGAAAGCAAACGGCAAGTCTCCTCGTCAAATGATGCGCCGTTCGTCGACCGCCCGGTCTATAGGTGCACGAAGCGACTATGAAAATGGGGATGAAGTCCGTTCAATGCGCTCGATGCATAACAGTCACACACTGGAAGATGATAAGGCGAGAAGAGAAGCAGATGAGCATACTGCCAATTATGTGTCTGAGCAACTCCAGAGGGTTAGGAGCAATGTGTCTGCTGACTTTGAAGATGGAGATGAGTTTGAGGCACAATTGGACGAGCAGTGAAGTTATAGAGTGTGAAATAGCTGAGCGAAAACATGATCATGAGACGAATGACTGCACATTTCAAGGCGTTATGTTGGAGCTCAGCCTGGCTCTTGTAGCTTAAAGATAAAAATAGACCAAGTGCAATAAACAGCGCAATTGGAAATCCTATTCTCCTTGGCCACACTTTTAGATTAAAAAGATTTTGAGAAATAATGAAAAAGAGCACCGAATTACGGCAAATATGTTAGATAGCCTTCAAAATCACAGCTTTCGAGTTCAAAACTTCATAGTCTTATGTCACGACTCACAACGCTAGAAAATGGTTTTAACTTCTTCAATAACGAATCATGCTTCTTATTCTACAAAACCCAAGGCAAGTCATCTACCGCCACCCTGCTAACCCAGTCTTAAAACCGGACCTGCATATCTTTATTGTATTACAAAGTGTCAGTAAGGAGCTTGTTCATCTTCGCAATGCGGCTGGAAACAGAGAGGTCAATTGTTCGATCACCGATCTCGACAATGAGTCCACCGAGAATATCAGAGTTGACCTATAGTTCGTTGTTAATTCTCCATCAAGAACAAGAATTGAAATCAGTGTTGGAAGAAATAAAAGCATACCTTATTGGTGACCTTGAGCTTCTTTCCTTGGCCGACGTATTGGGATTTCGAAACTGCAGACTCCAATCGAGAAAGGGTCTTGCCATCCAATTGCTGAATGAAAACATCAGCATCCTTCCAAACCTCAAAGGTTATTACAGTGGCTTACAGAAGCGCTTGTAACAGTCAACTCAATCTCTCCCTTCGCCGCACTCATCAACTCCCCAAATTTCTCAGTCACGCCCTTTAAAAGACCCAGACGGTTGTAATCCGCGAGAGTCTTGAGGAAGTTCTTCACTGTATCCCCCTTGTCGGCACCCCCAGTGTGCTTTTGTAACTCGGCAATAATGGCGGATTTGTCTTCTACGGTGAGGGTAGGCGCTTGCATAATGGAGGCGAGCTTGGCATCCTTATGATAGACATCATTGAGAGCACTCATGGCTTTGGCGGTACTGTCGAGGGAAGAGGACTTGACTGCTGCTGTGTACTGTGGAGTGTTCCGTTAGTTCTTTCTCTAGTGCACCAGCAAGTCTTTCTTTCATCTGGCCACACAAGGCATGGATTCCAGCTTGGAGGAGGTCGGAATTAACGATTTTCACATACCAGAGCAGTGGCATATGTGCCGTCGAGACCATATAGTGCAATCGGGGGTTTCGAGTCGGCCGTTGAAGGAGTTGCGTAGGTACGGATTTGTGAGCTGGCGATGGCTCGTGGCATAACTGCCTGTTGGGAAGCTGTTGCCCGAGTGGCGCGAAGGAGTGCTCGACCGGACATCATTGTGGTGGTGTTCAATTGATGTTGAAGTTGAAATTGAGAGCTCCGTGTCGTCGCCGAAAGCATCGAAAAATGAGCCGGCTCCTCCCGTCCAGCTTCTCACCAGTCACGTGCTCTAGCTATCCACGCCGCAGGGTCTTGATATTTGCATATTTAAGCTGTTATTTTTTATTTCTACCTAGTGATAAGACTCAATATTTCAATCTGAGTCTGAATATTTGACTAAAGGAATGGCAAAAAATTGGTGCAATCATAGTAAAATGCATTCCATAATAGGCTTGGATAAGAACGCTTGATCGATCATGTTCTCAGGTTTTCCTATGACTTAAAGGTACAACTAAACGCCCAAAATCCGTAGCTCATACTGAGTAAGTTACGCCCAGAAACTCCACCGTGTTAACAACGCCATATCATGCCAATTAATTAGCATTTCGTCTTGGAAAGCTACGCTCAATCGCTTCTGAGCATACTATCTACCAAGTCACCCAAAGGACCCCAGAAATCTTTTCCGCTAGCTAAGTTATGCTCATCAATGAAGAGGACATAATGCTTGAAGCTCGTATTAAGGTGGGCCTCGAGGCCAAGCTCACGAATAACAGGATAGTGATGGCAATAGATGTGGGCATAGACTCGGTACATTCGTTTGAAGACTTGTCGAATCATACTTGGAAAGGACTTAGGGAATGGGACGCCTGAAAGACCTAGTCAAAGAATATTCCATTAACTTGGAGTGGGACTAACCAATTCTGCTGGGGAAGACAGCTTCATTATCAATGTTACTCTGGACCCACGCCATTAAGTGTTCAATATAGGTAGGAGCAGGCATTTTGGTGGGACGCTTGAAATTCTCGGAGTCTTGCCATAGATACTCAAATCTGAATATTAAATTAGCTTGTGAATGTTGTGTATGAAGTAGGTCAACTTGCTCATCCGTTGCTTTCATCTCGGGGCATGATTGCGGTGAGCAGAACTCCGTAATCGAGCCGTACAATAAGTTGATGTGGTTGTAGAAATCCACCACTTAGGTTTATGTCAGTCTTGGGCCGTATATTGGTTTCTTTCTTACTGTTGACAGCCAACCATTCATTCTCGTCCTCGCCTTCCGGTAGCTTTACGATCTTCCGCAAACTTCCCCCACCAAGTGTGGCCTCCGCATACTGTCGTAGTTGGTATCCCGTTGTACCTTTCGTAGCATTTCGTGGTCTGAACTGGTTCCTCGTTCGCTGGTTGCTAGAAGAAGCATTTTGTGAGTTTAAAGTTGCATCTATTGCGTGAGGGATTTGCTTGAGAGAGGCCTCGTCTTGCTTCACCGCGATCGTCATGGACGAGTCGGAGAGTGGAAGAATACAGACAGGAGGTAGCACTTTGGGAGCGCGTGGGCTCAGAAAACTAGGGAGCATAACCATTGATAAGGAAATGAATGGGAAGAACTAACACTGTCGTCATAAAGGAAGTCATCGCAGCTGAAATTGGAGAGCTTCCAGATTGCTGCATTCCAATTGTTAGCGGGGCAATTTAGTATTTAGAGAGTGCGGGTTACCTGTGAACAGTATTTCCTTGAGCAGTGATTGTTTATTTGGTAAAAAGGAGATTAGCAGCAGGCACAGATTGCGCGACTCTCTAAGTACAGATTGGCTTCTAGTTGTGGTTAAAGATTGTTTACAATGACGGTGGTTCCTGACCCTGGTTGCCAGGGCGAACTTTACGGAGTACAGTATTACATAATACGCACGTCAAGAAGGCATCATAATCAGCCAAGGTCTTATTCGATACAGTAACGCCAATTATGCCGGCAGCATTCTGCGCTCCAAACTCTCTTCTACTGTTGCTGCATCCATGACTGGCAATAACAGGCTCCTGCGAGCAGGAGGATCTTCTGCTTCCCCGAAATGTCGACTCCTCCCAACAATATCAGAGTCTTTGTACAATGGACAGAGCCGACAGTATTCGCAGGGGAGGATATCGAATGTCAAATCACCTTTAAAAACGTTGCAACAAACCCAGCACCCTCAAGGGCTACACTTCAACCCAATGCCGCAGGCGGCTTCTACGACAGACAGAGGAAACCTGCACCTAGCCCACTCAAAATCAATTCAAGCCAAAGTGCCCGTTCAGCTCTTTCAAATAAAAGCCATCGAACTACACTCTCACTGAATGTACCTGTAGGCTCTACGATCCAACAACCTACTCGAGGTCCTGGAAGTGAAGGACCTCCAAGAGGCGCTACAGAACGACCTCCACATAAACGATCAGTCTCTATAATATCCATTGCCGCAACTGAGAATGGGACTGATGGAAGTGGAGGCTTGGGTAATGGCGAACGACCTCGTCGGGCATCGAAAGGTCACGGGAGATCCGCCAGTCTTCAAATAGTCCCACGAAAGCAAGTAATTAGTTCATCCAGTAAGTAATTTGCTTCCCCATTCAATTACATTGCTGACTTGGCCAGCTGCCACAAACCAGCGCTCATCGACACAACCTTCTCCTTTGATATCTTCATTCTCCCCAACTGGAATCGTCTCTCCACAATCCGAACGGCCTTCAAAACGTCAACCAGGAGTAACAACAGCACCGAATACTCCCAACATTCACAGTGGGCCCTTTACAAGAAAAAAGGGTTCTTCGCCATTACCACATCCTTTCAAATTTCCTGCTATTTCAACTGCTTCATCAGACACACGGTCCCAAGCTGACTCCATACCTGATGGCCGACTTTCACCACGCTTAAAAGCTCATGCTTCTCCCAATGGTGATCAAACTGCGCCTGCCGCCCGAATCCTTTCACCGGCAAGCATTGCAGGCACACCGCGAAGCAGCGGAGAGTTCTACTCGGTCAGCAATAACTCAACCGAAACACTTGCCTCTGAATACCAGTCGCAACAGAATGCTCGTGGGCCTGTCTATACAGGGCATACGCGGAGGCCTTCAAATCTGCCTCCCTTGAACTATCACAAACCGCCGGAGACATTGATGATGGGTTATGCGCAAATACATGGCTCTTTTATCATCGATCCTTCCCTTGTTGATCAGCGTCCGTTCGAGGAGATAAAGAGGAAAGGTGCAATAGGAGGGCAAGGCGGAGGTGTAATTGGGGTCGAAACAAACAAACGCGACAGCGGATTACTTCGTAGTTTTGGATGGGGTAATATTGGAGACTCTCTCGGTGGCCTTCTTGGTGGTGGCGAGCTTTCTAGTATGAAGGACATGCGCGGGATTGCGAGTTCTCGGTCAATACCGCTCTTATCAACGCCTCAGTCTATCCTCTTCGTTGACCTTCGACTTGGTCCTGGTGAGAGCAGAAGTTACAAATATGGTTTTAAATTACCCCGCGGGCTACCACCAAGCCATCGTGGCAAGGCAATCAAGATATCATACAAATTAGTCATTAGCATTCAGCGACCAGGAGGCGCCAAAGAACAGCAAATAAAATCGGTCGAGGTGCCATTCCGCATCTTAGGCAGTGTCAATAGTTATGGAGAGCTCTTAGGACACGACTTAATGTCTCCATATATAATTCTTCAAGACCAGGCTCGAGTACGAGCTGCTCCTGAAAGTCTTTCGCCTTCGTTGGTGGCACTTCGTTCACAAAACTCGCCAAAGCCAAGTCACTCGACCCAGAATCACTTCTTAGAGTATGTAGATGAACTACTTATTAAGGCACGTCAAGATTCTAGTATTGGCCTTCTCTCTCCAACTGAAATGCCCCGATCTCGACGACAATCACATATTGAAGAGCCTGCGACCGCTAAAGAAGCTATAGATATGGCTATCCTTCGAAGTAACGGTGCTACTGAATCACATCAAAGCGCAAATCGATTCGAAATTGCTCGGAATGGCAAGCGTGTGGCTGTCGTTATGTTGGCCAGACCTTCATATCGGTTGGGCGAGACTATCAATGCTACCATTGATTTTACAGATGCAGAAATACCGTGCTATGCCATACATGCATCTCTCGAATCATCAGAGAGGGTACAGCCATCATTCTCTTTAAGATCAGAAGCGAGCATACTTCGTGTTACACGAAAAAGCCATGCTTCTCATTCAGAATCGACAATATTCGCCAGAAGAATCGTCTTCTCACCAACCATACCAGTCTCTGCCACTCCTGAATTCATTACCAGCGGAGTTAGTCTGGATTGGCGAGTGCGGGTCGAGTTTGTCACTCCTCGGCTGAGAGCAGATAACGAAGAAGATTATATCTGCCCAGAACTCCTAGAGGAAATAGCGAGCGACGAGCGAGGAGTAGTACTCGCAGCTGCCGAAGTGCTCAGCTGTGAAAGTTTTGAAATAGCCGTTCCTCTTAGAGTTTACGGGGCTCTGGCACCAAATGCCGAGCAGAACGATGCTTCTATAGATGGTCTAGTTGTATAAGTAGAATTCGTCAATCACATTCATGGCTAAGACCCTTTTTGGACTACCTAGGTTATGTATAATGATTTATAGGTATGGATATAGTATATATCTCGATAATATAAACCGTTTCACAGCCCATTCCACCAAATTGTTTTTCCAACCTCGAATGAAGCCTTCAGCAACTCTTTCTCGTCACTGCTGCCACCAACAGAAATTTCGTATAAATCCTTCTCCACAACCCACGCCTCTCTAATCTCATCCCAAAAGCCAAGATACTTTGTGTTCAAATCAATCTCTATGATCTTGCTCTCACCCTTCTCGATCACCGCTTTTTGGAAGCTTTTTAGCTCCTTCTGTGGTCTCTTGATAGAAGGATTTTTCTGGGAGCTGTATAGCTGGACAACTTCCGCGCCTGCGATATTTCCCGTGTTGGAAACCTTGACAGTCATTCTCAACTTCTCGCCATCGTTCTTCACCGAGAGATCAGAGTATTTAAAGCTGGTATATGAAAGACCGTGGCCGAAGGGAAAGAGAACCGGTAAATCGACGGTTTCATACCATCTGTATCCTACGTACACATCTTCGCTATAGAGTGTTCTTCCACGCTCCGTTCTATAGGAAAGATATGCAGGATTATCCCGCAACCTGACTGGGAAAGAGAGCGGCAACTTGGCACTTGGGTTAACATTGCCAAATAAAATATCCGCAATGGCGTTACCGGTTTCATTGCCACCATACCAGGCTTGTATCAGTCCATTGACTTTCGGTATCCAAGGCATGGAAACTGGGGTACCCGATTGCATGACAACAACAGTCGCTAGGTTAGCTGCTGCAACAGTGGAGATGAGCTCGTCCATATATCCAGGAAGGTCCATGCTTTCACGGTCACTGCCTTCGCCCTCCCAATCAGCCTGTTGATGTCAGTGTTGAGCTTTTGATGTCTTGAGAAGTCTTACGTTCAATCCTGCGCAGATAATGACCTGGTCAGCGTCCTTCGCCAACTTCGCCGCGTGATTGATTTCTTCCTTGGCATCAATGACTTTGGCACCACCCAACCTGACAGCTCCGCCCCCGAACGCTACATTACTTCCTTGATCTAGCTTACAAGCTGGTGCACTCGCGAACTCGAGCTTGATGTGATACTTCTGCCCCTTTTTGACTGGCAAGATTCCTTTCTCCTCAATCGTCCCACAGTTGAAGAATGAGGAACCTTTGGTTTGTTTGGTGTCGTTGTCGATGAGAATGTTCCCGTCCACAAAGAGCTTAGCGACGCCGTAAACACAGAGGCCCATTTCAAAGTCGCAATCTTCATCAGGGGTAAAGTAGCCTTCGATATCCGCATACCACAGTTCATTCTTCAAGGTTTCAGGCGTATAATCCATCAGCAAGAATTCGGTTTTTGTAAGAAACAGCTCATCTGCAAGTTTACGGTCCTTGACCGTCGGGGGATCATTGTATGAGCGGAATTCGATACCTGGTCTGCCATCGGCAGTTTTGAGAAGATTTCCAAGTAGTGGGAGTTCCTTATGGGCATAGCAGCCAACAGTATATTCTGGTGCAGATGTAAGCTGAGCTTTGATGCCATCAAAAGGTGTTACAGCGTAGTATGCTGCTAATGACGCTGAGCCACCTCCGTGGTATGCTGCTATTTTAGCGTTTGGGCCAAGAATAAGGGTTTTCTTGTCCTTCTTCAGAGGCAATATATTGTTTTCGTTCTTCATCAACACGATGGAATCACGGCCGATCCTCCTAAGCAAAGCTGCTGTTTCGGGTGTGTTCGCTGTTTTTTCTTTGGCTCTTTCAGGGATCTTGGCTGCAGCACATTTGTTGATGAGGTTCAAAACATTTCGTACCCGTTCATCAAGAACATGTTCTGGGACTTTGTTTACTCCAACAGCCTGAACAAGCAAGTCTCCACGCCATCTGGTAGCTCCCGGCATTTCTAGATCCAGACCGGCATTCACAGCACCTGTTGTGGAGTACGTTCCCCACCTAGATTTTGTCAGTTGACCCCAATTTACAAAGGTATAATGTACTAACCAGTCACTCATGATGCATCCCTTCCATCCCCACTCTCCCCTCAACATGTCTTTCAAAATCTTTGGATTCTCGCTGACATGAGTGCCATTAACTCTATTATATGATGACATAAAGCATCCCGGCTGGCTGTCCCTTACCACCAATTGGAAGGGCAATGCATAAATCTCCCTCAATGCTCTCTCCGTAACAATTGCATTGGTTCCATTCCTTTGATGTTCTTGGTCTAGTAGTACGTTAGTGTAAGTTTTGACAAATGTCTTCAGGAGCAGAGAACTGAACCCTCAAGATATGCCAAGAGAAGTCGATTTCAGAACAAAGGTAGATTCAGGGGTAATTTTTCCGTACCATTACATATAAAATGCTTGATAGTTGCGACTACTCCCGTTTCCTGAATTCCGTTGACCAATGCAGCAGCTCCGAGACCGGCCAGCACTGGGTCTTCTGACAATGATTCGAAACCCCGGCCGCCTAATGGAGATCGTTGAATGTTGATAGTCGGACCAAGAATTATGTGTGAGCCTTTGGCTATGCTTTCTTGTCCCATGACTACTCCTGCTTTGTGGAGCAGCTCCGTATCCCAGGTAGCGCCAAGAGCCGTTCCGCATGGAAAACAAGCTGCTGGCGTGCCATTGAAGAATCGAGTTCCTCGAACGCCGTTGGGACCATCCGAGACTCGAACTGCTGGAATTCCATGTTTGGGAAGGGCGACAGTGTGCCACCAGTCCGCCCCTAGCCCGGTAAGTAAAGTATATATACTAGTGGGAGACTATATCTACCTGCTAACAAGGAAACCTTCTCAACAACATTGAGCTTGGAGATCAGCTCTTCGACGTCAACAGTAGCTGTCATAGTATCGATCTTTTAAGAATTATAAAGGAGGAAAGATACTGGAAAAATCGAAATACTTATGCTTCAGGGCCAAGCCAGTCCCAACACCATCTTTCCGTCTCCGAACCGAAGATCACCCATATATCATTCTCTGGCGGAGAGCAGAAGACCCCACATATCGAGAGCGATGAGTGGGATGTTTGGATGTCTAAGCCAGTCTCGAGACCATCTCCCTTTCCTGACCGAAAATCAACCGCAAGTTCTCTGGGGATGAGTGGAGTGTACAAGCCTACGTAGCCGAAGATTAGCCAGGACGTAACGCCGGGCCATCTTCGGGAGAGTGATTTTATGGAAGCTAAAGGACGATTTGTGGGGTGTAGGAAGATGGTCCACTTTGATGAGGGGGCCAACAAAGAATGCGTGAATTCTCATCTCTAGGCGTAGTTCAAGGAAACCAAGCAGCCAAAGACAGTCCAAAGACCCACAGTACAGTGGCTAGCGAAAGTCTGTTTAAGATAGCTTACTCATGACAGGATATTCTCATAAAATGCTCTTTGAATCCCATTGCATGGACCCAAGAGTAGGAGGATACATACTACCCAAGCAAGTTGGTGTATTCTATCTAACACATCATCGAAAAGGCCTGTTAATCTACACTTATTTTCCCCTCACATATTCCTGTGGGAACGCAGTTGATGGATATCAGACGCCTCTTCTCATTTGACATGGTTTATGCTTTAGACTTGAATCACGGTAGACACGATAGTCAGGAGATGTTCAAATCATTTAGAGTCTATTGCTAGCGGGTGTTATATAAAGTTTGTTTAGTGTGACTTCCATTCGATGTTCATTAGATTCTGATTTTCTTTCATTACTTACAAGATCTTGATGAGAGTTTCAGTACGTTAAAGTTAGCCTCAGAAGTCGACGAGAGAAATTATAAAGACTAGTTAAAAACGCGTCAGCGTAGGGGTATAATCTGGTCATCTTTCATTTGGCCCTCAGTTCAAAATCTCTTCATTTTCCTTTTCATGCTCAAGATACGGCTGATTCGGCAGCACGCTTCGTGAGTTTGCATTTTATCCGTTAATCCAATGTCTATCCTCTTCTCACAGAGAGGGCAAGAGACGCTGGTCTTTCCAAGGGTCGCCAACCCATAGGCTTTGTTTTCTCTCGCTTGCCAAGATGTCTCCCCTTCTCGTTGGTCTTTCCTCGAACAGCTTATCAGACACAGCAGGAGGACTCATTGCCTTGGTTTGGCTACCGAAACCGCACCAGACCGCCCTTTCTTATCTCGTAAGAGTGGAGGGCTGGCCGGTATGAATTCCGGCCAATTCACCAATGAAATGGAAGCGGCTGTTCTCGTCCTTTATTCTTACGCGAATAGTGAAACTAGCAGGTACATCAATTTATAACACATCACCAAAACGATGTCAGCCGTTCGACATGAGCAATGATTTAAAAACGGTTCAAAATGACTAAATTTCATGGCTTGACATGGGAAATGGCCTTAGTCATTTGATATTACGACCTATCTAATGTGGGCATGTTGTTGGAGGATAGAGAATACTAGTATATGTTGAAGCTTACTTGTACACTCGTAAACTCCCTTCAAATCATCAAACTTCCTCTCCTCCAATGCGGCGAATATTTGCTGAAGAGATAGTCTCTTGTCCAAATTAAATATTTCCTGGTAATGCTCTAGCCAGTGTTTGATTCTTTTGCATCAAGAAATGCTCTTCTTCAAAATTCTGACCCCATGTCGGTATCAACCTCACATTGTCTTCTTTGTCTCCTTTGATATTCAATAAATTTGGTGTGAGAAAAGATAAAAGTAGGATCACAAGCTCATATTTATTCAGATGATTCACTTATCACTGCACATAGAGTGGACCCAGTGATGATTCAATTCGACAAGGCGTGATAAGTCTAGGGGTCAGAGGCCGGAATTGAAACCGGCCTCGAAGATATAAGTGTGAATTTCGCACAAATCTTGGAAATCCTTTGCTCTCCTTTCATCAAAAGAACTCTAACTCTACGCTCATTTTTTCAATACATTTTAATCCAATATTTGATCTTCAAGATGGGATCCATCACCCCTTCCCTCTCCTTCAACGTCCTCCGAGACACCCAACCCAACAACAACTCCCTTCCAGCCTTCATGGTCTCAACAACTCGAGGCTTCCTTCCCAGACAAGAGCCAGTGGTCAAGCTGCCGGCAGAGTTTGACGTCCTTGAATCCATATTGACTCGTATGCCTATCAAGACTATCGATGGAGCCCCTGGCCTTCTCGCTTCAAGCACACTTGGCGAGACTGTCCTTACAGAGCTACCTGATCTCACCAATGCTGTCGATAAGTATAAGGATAACCTGCCTCTACAAAATGCTTTATACCGTGACTACTCCTTCCTCGCCTCGGCTTACCTATTGGAGCCATGTCACGAGCGATTCATGAAGGGTGAGGCCTACGGCCTCGGCCGCCAGACTCTTCCATCAGTCATTGCTCTACCAATATCTAGATGTGCTAAGCTGTACGTTATTCTTATCTTGCAGTCGATAACTTTCTAACTATATCTCAGTGCTGGCTTCATGCCATTTATGGAATATGCTGGTTCCTATGCGCTCTTCAACTACCGCCTAGCGGACCCCAAACTCGGTCTAGATTATGATAACCTTCGTCTTATTCGAGCTTTCGAACATGGTCTCGATCCAAAGTCCTCAGAAGCCGGATTTGTTCTAGTTCACGTCGACATGGTCCAAAACTCCGGTCCACTTGTTGATGGTGTGGTCTCTGCTCTTGATGCTTGCGAGTCCAACGACCGGGCATCTCTTAACATCGGCTTAGAAAAAATCGTGAGTAGCATGATAAAAGTGAACAAAGTTATGGATGGTGAGTCTCCTCATCACATTCCTGTCATTTAAGAGACGCCTGAAATTGACGCGTTCAAGGTATGTGGGGAAAGAGTAAGCCAGGCGATTACACATCGTTCAGAACATTCATCTTTGGTATTACCTCGCAGTCCATGTTTCCTCACGGCGTGGTCTACGAAGGTGTCTCTGAAGAGCCGTTGTCATTTCGCGGCGAATCTGGGGCAAATGATAGCATGGTAAGCAATACTCCCATCCACCTTGCAAACATAGACCCTAACATGCTAGATTCCCCTCTGTGACAACCTCCTCCAAATTTCTATGCCAGACACACCACTCACAAAGATTCTCCAAGATTTCCGCTCTTACCGCCCTGGCAACCACCGTGAATTCCTCGAGTTTGTAAAAGCCAAATCCAACCAGTTATCTCTCAAATCATATGCACTTCAAGAACCTTCATCTGCAGCACAGTACCTGCTAATTTTGAATCAAGTTCGTGATTTCAGGTGGCGGCATTGGTGTTTCACACGAGAGTATATCTTGAAGAAAACGAGCCACCCCACGGCTACTGGTGGCAGTCCAATCGTGACGTGGTTGCCCAATCAGTTACAAGCCGTGATGCAAGCAATGGTTGATGTGTGGGAAGGAAGTGAGAAGAAACTCGGGAAGCAGTGCGAAGAGGTTATGGAGCTCCTTTATGTCCAGAGAGAAACTCTGAGAAAGGAGGTTGAGAAGTACTGCCAGGAGAGAGGAGTTCATACAAAGGGCACTTAAACCTCGGAGAGGATTTTGGAACGGTTTTTTGAATTCCAATTTGGACATGCAACTGAACAATTTCCTCTTTTGCCGCGGAAAGATAGTCGAGTCAAAAAATATCAGAATGATTTCAGCGGTATTGAGAGTCTACTTGAACTAGAGCACTACAATAACAAGCAATCCATCGCCCAAAAATAAAAGCCAGCAAAAAAGCCAACTACTCGACCAGTAGAAAGCGTCAAGAAGGCGAAATTGTGAGACACAAATTCAGCCAGCCGAAGATGTTTCGGCTTTCCCAGAAAGTAGAAAATTTTAAGAACAGCTTGGTACAGTGTACAGTGTAGTAGGTACCTTGCACCAAAAGCAGAAGCGCGGCCATTTTGACGTGTTTTCATTGGGGATCCATTTGCCTAAAGAGGGTCGATAGGACCCCTTTACCTGAAGAAGAGTGACCTGTTTTTAGCGTGGACACTTTTGTCGTATTGAGTAATTGGTAGGTGCTAGATGGGTTGAAGGGCACCTACCTAGATAGCTTCGCCTCCTCCTTTACTTTTGTTATGAAGCGAGGTCTAAGCGAGGGAGCGATCCCCCGACAGTTTATTGACCACCTCAAACTCCCTTTGAAATTCCATACTGGACAGTGATGCATACGACGAAGGGATTCCATAAACTCGCCATTTACATGGAGGGAAGTATGAGTAAACATAACTTTATCAACATTCACAGTCCAGAGAGCTTGCTTCTCTGCATCAGAATTGAAGTTGTACACCCATTTATATTACTCATTATGAATCGTATTTGCACTACTGTGTAATTCCTTTCGATCCTCAGACCTTGATTTCGCCTGATACGCCAATCTCCAAAATATCCACTCCGTTCTTCAACTCGCTCTTACTTGGCATCTTCTCTCGTAACATCAATTCACTAGCCTGTACCATCACAGGATCGATGCCCATAGTACCAACTGCTACAACGGTCTCTCCCTTACAATAGTAAGCGATAAACTTTGCATCTTCCGGTTGGCCTTTCAAGACCAGCTCGTCCCAACCGTTAGGAGAATTGCCACAATATCTCAGTTGTGAGCCCAATGCAGACCAGAAGATTGGAATGAAGGCTTTGGGTGCCGCAGATGGATTCACAATGTTCGATGCAACCTCTCTACCAGAATTTTGAGCTACGTTCCAGTGCTCAATTCGAGTTGGAGCACCATCTCCTCCAGGTCCGTGGTATGGATATGTAGCAATATCTCCGATTGCATAAACGTCCTTCAGACCAGAAACGGCGAAATGCTCATTTGTCTTCAAAGAACCATCCTTTTCAAGTTGGACAGCGCTGTTCTCCTTGAGGAAGGTCGTGGCAGGACCGACGCCGGTGCCGAGAATGACAAAGTCAGCGGGTAGACTGGTCCCATCTTTCAATTCAATGGCTCCGACCTTTGAAGAGTCGGAACTGGATGGTGTGGCTTTTTCAACTCCAGCATTCATACGGAATTTAACGCCATTCTTCTCAAGGGACTTTTGAAAGATGCGACCAACTTCTTCTCCCATAACTCGCTCTAGAGGCGCCTTCTCCATACCCACCACAGTTACGTCATTGCCTTTAGCAACAGCGTTAGCTACTTCCATTCCGATGAAAGAGCTTCCGATGATGACTATTTTCTTATTCTTGTTGCCAATAGCAGCATTGATTGCTTTAACATGGGGAATCGTGCGAAGGAGGAATATGTTTCCAAGTTCCTTGAAGCCTGGCAATGGGAGGCTCTTTGGCGTTCCACCTGTAGCAAGGACTAATTTTGTATAGTCAAACGAATTTCCTCCCTTGGTGGTCACCTTTTTACTAGAAAAATCAACCCCCGTGACTTCATCTTCGACAATATCGACTGAGCCATCCTTGAACCAGGCAGCGTCTCTCAAAGCAACTTTGGAGGGATCTTCAATCAGCGCTTTTGACAATTTGGTTCTGTCAATTGGTAAATAGCCTTCACTGCTAATCACTGTGATTGCGCCTTTGAAACCATATTCACGAAGAGCTTCAAGTGTGCCGATAGCTCCACTTCCACCACCAACAATGACAACCTTTTCAGAAGTAGCAGTGCCAGAGATCTTGATGTTTGGTTTCCTTCTGCTCCCTTGGATGCTCTGTTCTTCGCCTGTGATATAGACAGAGCCATTCTTCTCAGATATTCCAAAGGAGGGGAGAGCATCGAGTGCTGGGGCATTTTCGATATCACCATTCGTGGCCTTGAAGCAAGCTGCAAAAAGGTCAATACTTTTCTAAAAGTAGAGGACAGAGAAATATACCTCCATGCCATGGGCAAGTAATTCGGCCTTCCGGAGTCAGGACTCCTTTGATTAATGGAGCTCCAAAATGTGTACATTTCGACCCAATGGCGGATATTTTCCCTCCAACGTTACAGAGCAGTACTTTACCCTTTTCGATACCCTCAACCTCAACCTCTCTCTTCTCTCCCACTTTCAAGTCAAGGCTGGTGAGGCCTTTGAGTTTATATTCTTGAGCCATTCTAATTGACACTAAAGTAAATGCACGTATTGTCGAATGATGACAAGGTGAAGCCTGACGTATGGGGTGTCGAAGTCCGGTGTTGACTGTGTTGAAAAGGGATCTCGACGAAAGCATGGAGTTGTCGGAGGGGTAGAGAAAGGTGAGGCAGTTGCCGATGCAGGGAGTTGATTTGCTGTGATATCGTTCGATGAGCTCTCTCAATATGATGATGGCTTACACATAAGACGCGGTTTATTGGCCAGACCCCATGAAATCAAGATGTCGTCACCTTCAGCCTTTATCGATAAAAAGCGCGAGTGGGGCCACCGAATACGAAAACGACTTTACAGAGCCTATGAAACATCTTTCTCACTGAAGACATGTCTACGCGAAGTGTGTAAATAATTAAGGTGAAGCAAAAGTAGGCTATACGATAAAGAATACGCAGTAGCCGTTTCAGCACAGCGGCATGATAGAACGTGTATCGCTGTTGAGGCTGACATTTGCACCACTTGTCAATGCACCTGATTTGATAAGGTTGTACTGTAGATTGATATGCCTTAACCAAAAGCAACGCACTAGTTATTTCTTTACCAATTCGATTCAACCAGGTCTCACAAACTCTGTACTCTCAGAGCTCCCGAGTACATATTCTCTCATCTGTACCAATCGCTTTGATCATTGACGACAATCAAACAGCGAGTAGATTTATTTGGTAACTTTAGGATCTGAGTGTATTATACGTCACCCTACAACAATAAACTGAAGGGTGCATTTGATTACGCCTTACCAAGGAAATCACTCACAAATCCGACCTCCAGGGCGATGCTAGAGAGAAGATGACTGACCATGATATCTGCTAACATTATTCTATTTAGGGGCCAGAAATGTAGTGTGTCCGGAGGGTCCCGCCAAAAGTCACTGAACCTACAGGGTGTCAGGCCCTGCCCACCCCCTGAAAACGCTAAAGACGCCCTGAGGCGGCCCTACGTCAGGCCGTCAAATTCTGACTCGCTGTAACTTCAGGGCATTCTACAAAAACAAAGCCTATGATCACCCCTTTCTAGGCTTTAAATATATTGATCGGGTCCCGTTTTAGTATGCCCAAGGCGCTGAAGATAAGCGAGTGAGGTAGATACCTATAGTACCTACCTAGGTAGGTAGGCTACCGTAGCGTCTTCAGTGGTCAAAGCCCTGTAGTTTGATGACTTTTGGCGGAACCTCTGTAGATGTGCTCAAGTATAAAGTGAGGAGGGAAATGACTGAAGCCCAACAGTTTCGAAAGATGAGCTGAAGACCTGTATGGTACGTCCTTCCAGCCTTCAACTTCCGGCTTGTGACACGGCAAGCGTGGCCTGCAGTTCCAACGGTGAGACCGTGATAAATATGGCTGGCCAACAGAGACAACTCACACAGCGGTGTGGTATGGGAGGTTAGTTTGCAGGCACAGTCTGCAGTTCTCGTTTGCATGAAGTTAATTCGTGGAATAATGGGCAAACGGACGATCCTCGTGTAAACAGACGAAGTTGAAATATGACTGGAAACATAAAACAGTTCCACAACATCTGCTTATTCTTTTGCAGAATTGCACGATGGCGACACGACCTGGCTAGGGTAGTGTTTGCAAGGCCGCTGGAAAGAGACCTACAGTATATGACAAGATAAACCTAGGGCTAGGTAGATTCCCAGCGCGTCAAGTTCGCGTTCTGATTTGATTGTTCAGGAAGAATGCTGCACTATGACGAGACCCGGCCAATAATAAATCTCGGTGCCCTGGAGAATGAAATGGTGAAAGGAGCTCCACTCAGCGGACGTACCTGATGCATCACCGGGGCCAGGGTGTGGCCCACCGAACTGAGGCCCTCGTGATGGTTCATCAACATTCCCAGCCACCGTCCCCTTCTTGCCGAAACCTGAACAGCGCAAAAGACTCTTAAAGAATCGTGGATCCTGACCTCTCTTTGCTTTTCCGCCGTGCAGACATGCTGCAAGTACACCGCTGAAGATGGAGAGCGAGGACGAACGTGGTCCACTAATAGGCCGCATCCCTGCGTGTTGTACAACCAGTCCAGAACTTCGGTGCTGTTGTGGCAAAGATGATTGCGCATATTTGAAGCACAACTGTGTTGCGCTGGAGCAACTTGAGGGCGAAATTAGAACCGCTGGGCAGCTGGGTCAGGTATGCATGCATTCCTTTTTCTTTGATTTTCTTATTCCCTGTATCTCGGAGATTATGCAGCCAACTTGTGCAAGATATCGAGACATGGTGTGTTACTGCAGGTAGTGTGTCTTATCAAGTGGAGATTGGCAGACATTAGGGGTTCCAAATGAACGTGGGAGACCATGAATAAAGGTCTAACTTTCGCCCTACAGGCTTTACTCGCCAGGCATGAACAGTACATGCACGATGCCGAGCAGGAAAGGTTGGAGATGAGTGTGCGGATCGAAAAGTTGGAGGGGGATAAGAGGACTCTGGAGGAGCTGAACGCGAAGGCTATCGAAGAGAATCGCGGGTTATTGGACCAGCTCGAGGAGCTTAATGGAGGGGCGGTGGAATCAGAAACGCATATCAAGAGTCTCGAGGCTACATTACAGTCAACACGGATGGAGCTGACGCGACTCGAAATCTTGGCTTCTAGGACTCTAGACTTGGAAATACAACTCGCTACCTTGGAGCAGGAACAGGAAGTATTACAGCACTCCGTTATAACCACAGAGGAGCAAGAACGCTCTGCGATACTGCGATGGAGAAAGGCAGAGCGACGACTATCAAATCTTCAAGACCAGCTTGAAAGAATCGAGCGCGAAGCAAGGGAAGAAAAGGAACGCCATGTTGAAGTTGTTGGTCGGATGGAAAGACAACGAGCTGTAGAAAGAGAACTGGATACTGCCGCCGGGCGATTGAAGGGAGCAGCGGCTGCTACCACTGGAAATGGAAAGAATGGAAGCAATGTTGTGTCACATTTTGTCAAGGATATCCTACAAGACAATGCCAACCTCCAGCTCGGCATCGTGGAACTTCGGGAGATGCTTATGAACTCAAACGACGAAGTTCAAATGCTCAGAGAACAACTTCTATTGCACCAACCAGTTGAGGAGACAAATGCAGGAAGTGGTCATCCTACGCTTCAAGCAGAACTAGCTCCAAAGGAGCCACCAGTCGTATCCCAAGCTTTACATATTCATCATCATTATCATGCGCCAAAAAGAGAAGAGATCCGTCGGCCGAAGAAGAAGCGCACTTCCATCAACACTGCGATGTTTACCCCACCCAAAGGCCTGCAGCCTCCTCGGACTCCTCGAGGATCGGATATTGCCAATACAATTCTGTCGCAGACTTCAGTCAGTATACCTGGGCCAAGCACTCCGGATCATCGATGGTCAATGCAGTCTGCTCAGATGTCAGAGTTTGCTCCATCTTCTGTTCCAAGCTCGCCTCAATCAATATATCGACAAAGTGCTCTGTTCGATAGAGGATTCGATATAGACTCATCCAGGCCAACGTCTCCAGGTTCAAGCGTCGACCCAATGTCGCCTGGATTCAATCCTCATCACCGGAAGCGCGGGTCAGAGGTTTCAACTCGAAGCATTATACCTACCGGAAGTCTTCAGCCTCAAATCATCCACGAAGAAGAAGATGTCGATGTTGAAGAAATACCTGACTTGCTAATTTCACCTGCTAACGAAGATCTTACTTCTTCTGATGAGTCTCGTGACCGCAAACTTTTTAACCCAGAAGAATGGACGTCAGCCTTTGAACCTACTCTTCGACGCTCTACGTCTCATGAATCTATCCTTTCTATTTCAGGCATTGATATTCATACTCTAAAATCTCGACCCTCACAACTGACAATCACGCGCGGAAACGCTCACCTCCGCCCACGACCTAGTCTCACCACAGTATCAATGGATACAATCACCTCCTCCTCCATAATTACCGCACGGCCTACTCTGTCCCGACAAGGATACGATAGCAGTTCCTACTTGAGATCAAGCATGCTGGCGAACGGTATTCCAATCAACACTGATAACCGGTCCATATCTTCTGGCAACTCTGCACACTCAAACTCAACTGTAGCCGACAATTCTAGGCTTGGTTCTAAACTTGGTGGCTGGGTTTTTGGTCGATGGGGTGTTAGCCCAGCGAAATCAACAAATGATTTAAGAGCTCCATCAGCAACACCCTATACTCAAAAGAGGATTGTAAGCACACCTACAGCAACAATAGATCCGATGAAATCTATGTTCGGCCGTTCACCAGGCATCAACCAAAAAGGTCCAATACCTGGCTTTATAAAGAAGGTTGAAAAGGCGCCTAGTCAAGTGCACCCTCACATTGTGGATCAAGATGCACTAAAGGAGATACTTGCGGATGGCATGGGGACTTAATTGGAGGCTTTGACGATTTACGGCGCCATGACTGGCTTATTTCTTTACATCAATAGAGGGGCATAAGGATGAGACACGGCAGCCATGCAGCATATTTCCTTGGTTTTCGGTGTTGTGTAAATAGTAGCATGATACCCAGGGGTTGCATAGCCACCAGTTGGATAATAGTCAGTCCAGTGGAAAATAAATAATTCTGTATAAACTTACTTGTTATGGAATGGTAGATTTTTCTAAGCCACTCTTCTTAGGTCAACTCAAAAGCCAGGTATTTGACACATAAATCCTCTTCCAAAACTTCACCACCCGCTCTCACTCTATTTCTGTTCCTGATGAAACAAATGTCTCATCTTCGGGGTCTATTTCTCTGCATATCAACCCGCTCTCCTCGTCCAAAAGGTTGAGGATTCCAGCCCCCCATTCCCGTTCCCTGCCTCCATCCGCCTCCTCGCCCAAGCTGATTCTGTTCCCCAGGACGTGGCCGCATGCCCGGTTGCTGCTGCTGGCGTGGTGTGAATCCTGACATATTGACACCAGAGGGGTTGAAGTTGGGATTCATGCCCTGTTGCCAGTTGCCCATCTGTCGTCCTCCTCCGCCTTGCCCCTGTCCTTGATGTCGGTCTTCGAGGTTTGCTAAACGACCGAAATCCCTTAGTCTGAACCCACCTACGCCGAGGCGTGCCCTTAGATCTCGGCGTCCCATCCGGTCGCCTTGCATGTATGGATTTTTTCCAGCTCCTAGGCCTTGTCGGTCTCCAAGAGCCGTGGATGGGGACTCTGCGTTTCCACTGCCCTGTTGATTCTCCATGCCTTGCTGGCTTCCTGGGCCTTGCTGACTCTCTGTGCTTTGTTGACTTCCAATGCCCTGCCCACTTCCCATACCTTGTAACATCCTGAAGCGTTGCTGAAATGGATCGCCACTGTTGTGCAAACTATTTCCTCCTAAACTGACAATACCAGCCCTTGGTTGCTTCAGACCGGGCAAGTCATCATCTCCTTCTCCACCGAAGTCATTTCCTCCTGAAAAGTTGCCTCCTCGGTTACCTTTAGAGTTGGGCTTTCCTCGAAACCTGCGAAACCTGTAAGGTACTGCGTTCATTTTGAAAATGGTTTTTTGTGCTTTGGTTATTTCACTTTGAAGTTTGAGGTTTGACGGTTGAAGTTTATGGAAAAGTTAAAAATGTCTACATGAGATTCTTGAAGGATTGAATCACATTTTTCGATGAATGAAGCTTGAGGAGCATGAATCACTTGGACAGTACATTTCGTTATTTTTGTTGCTGTAAATTTGAGACTGTTTGCAACACGGAAAATTCTATGCTGCACTTCGCAGTATCTCTGATCTCCGATTCCCTCGCTGGCCCGTTTTGGTCCTCGTTGGTCTCCTATTGTCCCCAACTAGTCTGGGATATGATTTTTTAAAGTCAAATCTTATATCCTGAAACTTGGAAGAAGTTGAACTAGATTAGGTTTCCTACTGCTCAGCAATCCGTCATAGGAACTGCCCTATGCCCTCGTAACTTAGTAAATCGCTTTCCAAGGCAGCATAGATTTTTGGCCAGGTGATGTAATGGTATCTACCACTCTACTCTGCGAATTGCACGTCAATTGAAAGTTTAGGCACAGTGTACAAGAGATTTAATCAAGATATCAAGAGAATGTATCTATTTTACAGCCAATAGATTCACAGGGCCATAAATTTCAGCGACATATTTACAGATCATGAATTGTAAAACATGAAATATCTGCTCATTAACAAATTTATGAAATTTGATTCATAAGGATTGTGAAAGCAGTGATGTTGAACCTAGAAAATGTGGGGGACCTAAGCTAACATTTAGAACATTCAGTATGCTTTTACAGTTCAAGAAAGTACTACAGAGATCCAATTCTTGGGTAATGTTGTAGGCAAATCTATAGAAGTGTTTCTCTATCTGGCAATCTTACCAATTGGGACAGAAAGCATTGGAGAGAAATTGTTTGAAATCCAGCGGAACCAGACTTAAGTTTGAATGATAGAATTCTCTCAATTTGCAGATGTTCAATGCAAGAAACTCGTGTCTCTTGCCAATAGGTTAGCTAATCTTCTCATTCGCTCTTTTTCTCCTAGTCATGTTTCGTCAATTGACCCCGATCGGTTCAATCAGGGGTGCACGAGGAAAAGGCAAAGTAGAGAAGCCAACTCGTCCCTCCTACTGCAAGCCAGACACTTTATCCCGAAAAAGATGACGAGATGTACTTGGCCTCCGCGTGAAGAATCCAAATTCCCGCGTCCTACTCCGGAAGGTGAGACGCCACGGTCCAGCGGAGTCGCAACGGCCACCTCACCTCAGCCAGCACCTGACCGCTTTCTTCCATTCTCACAGAGGAATTGTCTGCGGCACTCCCCACCAATCCCTCTGAGATAAATCCGGGCATCGACTGGCTCAAAAGCGTCTGAAATACGTGTTTAACCCTCAAAATTCGAGGGTTTCCACGAGTGGCGGTGACGTGTATGAGAATCCTCCAAAACGAGGCGGTTGGATTGGCGAACACAGCGCCAATCACGAATTTTCAGAAAATTCTGCGATGTGCAACAAAATGCAACGCCCAAACTGTCGGAACCCTAAGTGGTGGAGGGTGGTGGAGCGAAGTGCAACAGTGCTTGCGTGGTGGCTTCGACATGCAACAAAAACGGTACAGATTCAGTCATGTGATTTAGGCTGAAGACGTTGGGCGTGATTCGTCGCTAGCGAGATGCAAAGAATTGAGTGTGAGTTTGGGCTTTTACAAACCTTTCCACGACAGTAAGTTACTTGTTGGGTAAAGATCTCATCATTGAGCGTTCTTCCGGTCTTGGCTCACAGGCGTCATGCGGACTCAGGTGAGCTACCTCCTTCCAAGCTTCCAAGTTGGAGCTGGCAATCCAGGTAAAGCGCACTTAAAATCCGATCTCGTAGAGCAATTCAAGGGAACAGGAGTCGTAGTCATGATCATAATCATCATCATCGTCTTCCGGAGATATTTATTTCCTGACCTCCAAGCCATCCAAAGTCCGCGTATATAATGTTTGACCGACAGCGGCGGAGATGGATTTATAAGCCCGACTCTTGATGCCTTATCCGAGGCCTTAGCCCTTAGGCCAAGACGGCACCAGTGGCCTCCTTGTCTCAACATTTCGACTCATAATGATTTCTGCTCATATTTTGAACCGCCGGAATGGGCGAAGCTTAGCCGCACGCAAAGGAGCCACTGTTTTTGAGCTTCATCTCCTAGATGATGCATGCGCAATCAATCGTGACAGGCTGGAGTCCCAGCGGCCGAACCACTTGGCATGATGTTGTGCACGTCTGTGTGACATTTCGTTGTGAAAGGAGACACTATATAATATGGACTCCCATCGTCTTCTTGTTAAGCATTATCAACAATACTCGTATCAATTCAATTTGAATTGAATTGAATTCATCTCAATCATAAAGTCCTTGAAATAATCCACAATATGGAATCGGATTCTAGAGCAGCAACACTCGCCGAAGGGAGAAGTACTGGTCCTTCCCCTCGGCCATCATTTACGAAAGAAGAGAGATCATTTGACGATGAACCAACGCAAAATGAAGAATCCCCAATCAAAAAGGAAACTGAAAATGAGACGGCAGAACAATCAGAGGATGGTGCGGAATATCCAGAAGGTTTTCGCTTAGCCTTTGTTGTCGTTGCCCTCCTGCTTAGTATCTTTCTGGTCAGTCTCCCTTGGAAGAAAATATTCCCACCCATCTAATGCCATTTCAGGTCTCCTTGGATATGACGATCGTAGCAACAGCTATCCCTAAGATTACCGATGAGTTCCACGGTCTCGATTTGGTTGGCTGGTATGGATCCGCCTTCTTTCTAACTGTAGGTGCGTTTCAAAGTACGTGGGGAAAAGCATACAAGTAGGTCAACTTTCTTTGAGTATATGCACTCCTATGAATATCTTGCGAGTTGATTAGACATTTCGTATCTCGAGGTTTAAATAACCTACAATACACTATCTGAACTCCAATCCTCCTTGGGCAAGCAATACTAACCGAAATACAGGTACTTCCCTCTGAAGATCACATTCTTGGCATCAATCTTTGTCTTTGAGCTGGGGAGTCTCATCTGCGCTGTTGCCCCAAACTCAACAGCTCTTATCGTTGGTCGCGCCATCGCGGGATTGGGAGGAGCTGGTATTGCCTCGGGGGCTTACACTATCATCGCTTTCACAGCGAAGCCATCCTCACGAGCAGCCTTTACTGGTCTGATGGGTGCAGCATACGGAATAGCCTCCGTGATCGGTCCTCTCCTTGGTGGCGTGTTTGCTGAGAAGGTGTCCTGGAGGGTAAGAACCCTAGGCTCTACTCCTACTCTGCTCCTTTGTACTCTCGAATAGGAAAATGCTAACTCCTCGGTGTTTCAGTGGTGTTTCTATATAAATTTACCGATTGGAGGCGTATCTGCAGCTATTATTGTTTTCTTCTTCACCACCCCTCCACAAGCGGTACCAACGGAAGCTCCACTGAAGGAGAAAGTCCTGCAGATGGATCTTCCTGGCGCTTTCGTCGTCATGGCGGCTATTGTCTGCTATATCCTTGCTCTTCAATGGGGAGGACAATCCAAGTCGTGGGGATCTTCAGAAGTTATTGGATTGTTGGTCGGATTTGTTCTCATCCTCGCTCTTTTCGCCGTCATTGAGTGGTATCAAGGAGAACGTGCCATGATTGTTGGTCGTATCCTGAAAGACCGTACGATCTGGGTGGGCATGGTTTTCATCTTTTTCCTGGCCGGCTGCTTCTTCCTGCTTCTCTACTACCTCCCCATCTATTTCCAGGTAGTTTCCGGAGTCACTGCCTCGCAATCCGGTATTCGCAATCTACCTCTCATTCTTGCCACTACCATTGCGACTATTGTCAGTGGCGGTCTGATTTCTGCTTTCGGCCATTTTGTTCCTTTTATGATCGCTGGCTCGATGCTGACTACCATTGGTTCTGGCCTCCTTTACACTCTGAACACCACTTCGAATTCTGGACATTGGATCGGATTCCAGATTCTGGCAGGCCTGGGGATTGGTCTCGCGTTGCAAGTACCCATCATTGCTGCACAAGCAACGGTGGAGGCCATCGATCTCTCATCCGTCACAGCCATGATCCTCTTCGCTCAGACTATTGGCGGTGCTTTCTTCGTTTCCGCTGGTGAAGTCGCCTTTGCGAACATCCTGACTGGAAGTCTACCAACCACCGCTCCGAGCGTAGATCCCGCGGCTGTGGTCGCGGCTGGCGTTACCCAGATCCGAGCCACTTTTGCTGCGGATATCGTACCAGGCATCGTTCAAGCATATATGGATGGATTGAAGGCTGATTACGCCATCGCGATTGCGAGCGCCGGGATCGCTGTCCTGATTTCGGGAGCAAGCAAGTGGAAAAACTTGAAAGGGAAGGTTGTAGCTGGTGGCGCCGCATAGATTTCTCGGTGAATGTTGTACGACAGTTTGAGTCATTGCTTAGGCGTTGTGGTAGTGTCCAATTAGCGAGGTATGAATAGACTGGTTGGTGGTAATGGCATTTTAGACAGAACATGATCTTTAGCGGCGTTACATAATAACTAATTATATCTATCCAATCAAAATTTCGTAGGGAGAATCTTACCTACAACTTGATCAGTGATTACTTTCGTCAGATGTAAAGATATACACCTCTCCGAAGCCCGGCATCAAACTTTTGGTTGACATGAGGACTGAGCGTTCTATAAAACCCATCTTGACATCAGTAGTTTTTTTCCCCTTGTGAGGAGAAATACACGGGCTGGGATCTAAGTGACATTTTACAGCCTATCCATGAGCACAAAAGTATGAGCCATTAGGCTATAACTAGGTAAATCATCTAACAATCTCCCGTTTATCCAGTTTTCGAACGGAGTACTCTACTAACTTAATTGATGTGCTAGCCTTGAAATATTAAGTCTGTTACGATGATGGCTTACAATTATGCCCAAAAATGGTGGGTAATATCAAATTGTGTTTTATTACAGTAAATGTTGTCTCATCTCTGGACACATTACAGCGCTTGATAGACAAAAAAGATCATTGGCGTGACTGATTGAAGTTTGGCATAGGGAAGAAGAAAGAAAAGTCGTGTAGGGGCGTGAGAAGTTACCAAGTATCAGGCTGCTTCTAGCTTGACGTCTGAGAATAAAATAGCTCTTCACAATTTACACAATGCACAGCAACAAACAATAAAACAAGTACGCATAAAGGGGTATTCGATTTAGGTAATTCCGGATCTCAACCGAGATCGCAAGCAGTTCATCCCACCAAGAGCACCGCATCCATGCATTATACACCCACTATCATACACCCATGATTCATCCACCGATCCGAGTCACTAACATTTAAGCATTCTGCTTCTGGATATCATGCTCTGCGCCCCGCTGCTGTGTCTTGCCAACATCGTGTTGCTCTTGGGCCTTCAACTGGGATTCTCTATCACCAGTGATGCCAGCAACAGCGCCACCGAGAGTACCTGCAGCACGGTTTACAATACCGGAGCCGAAGTCGTTCAGTTGGCCTTGAGCTTCTTGACCTTTGCCTTCAGCGTTCTGTTGGGCACCAGTGCGCTTCAGATCTTCGGAACCAATGAGACCGCCAACAGCTTCTTTGGCACTGCCTACAGTCTGAGATTAAAGAGTCAGTAAAGCTAGCTGTGAGTGAATGGGAGAGAGTGTAAAGGATGTACCTGGTTCCAGGAACCCTGAGTGCGGTTGGGATCATCCTTTGTAATGGCTCCTGAAGAAGAAGCAGAGAAGTTGCCAATCTTTGCAGTTGCGTGGGAGGCGTCGTTCTCTAATTCAGCCTTTGATTTCTTGGCTTCGCCAGCATTCTGAGCAAACGTATTAGTCTTGAAGGGAAAGATATTGGGGGCGCAGAAAGTAATTTACCTGGTCTGAAGCATTACCTGTCAAGCTGCCTAGAGTAGATTGAACAGTGCCAACGGCAGAATCGACATAGGATTGGAGAGAGGAAGTGTTGTTGTCAGACATGTTGACTTGGAGTTTTGATTGATGAGTTGTGTTGGTGTTGGTGTTGGTGTTGGTGTTGGTTTTGGTTTGTGCGAGTTGTTCTTGAAGTTGGACGTTGTTGGTTGTTGATAAAGGGGAGGAATTAAGGTCCAAGAGGAGGTTTATATAGCTGAAGATATGAGATGCCTCATTCAGTCGCCATTGCCATTGAAGGTGAATCTTGGCCAAAATGACCAAATGATGTCATGGTTCCACCCCTCCTGTCAGCCTCGTGGATCCTCCACAAAGGAAGGTTCAGCCTAACTGCTCGATCCGTGCTGCTTCTGCGACCAGCGAAGTGTTTGGGATTTTCATCGTGCGTCATATGGCTGGTTCGAGACGTTTCGTGCTTTTTCGGGAAGGAGCCATGTATGATGTGATGTGGCTGGAACGAACTCCTTTGCCTTGGAGAACCAACAGATTCGCGATCTGGATCACCTGTTTACGGGACCACCCGCTCAGACAAAATCTCTTGGGAATATTCTATTCGCATGTTCTCTCCTCTAAGAAACCCATTTCCAGGCTATGCATCCAACTCCAGAAAATGCTCAAGTCGCTACCCAAAACTCCTAGTGCCAGAGACCTGCTCAGTATTATAGTTCAAAGCCATTAGACTTGGATATGCCACCAACACCAGAATCTTGACTAGTCCTCCGCTCCATGCGCGCATAGCACTCTGGATTCCATTCCCACACTCCACCGTTGCCTTCCATCATGCTTCTCAGCTCATTCATTCCTTTAATACCGCTTGCCAGCTTCTCAGCCACTTGATCTTCCTTGACACTTCTAAAGTACCTTCTCTGAAATTCTCGCCCCTCGGCTTTCTCCTGCTTCCTCAATTCTCTTTGCTCATTCTCGATCTTTGATTTCTCGGTCCCGACCGCGAAGATATCGCCTTGATGGATAGCGCCAGCTACGTGTTGCCACGCGCGGCGAGATTCCATAGGGTGTTGCTCATCTAGAGGAGCGACTTGGAGAGCGACACGGGGAGCTTCTGCGGCATTGAATCTTTCAACTACCTTCCCTGTCGCAGAGCTCTTTATGCTAAACTCGCCACTCCACTGCCCTTCTGCTGTATATAATGGTTGCTTTTCATGTTGATCGTGATATAAGGATGCCGTAAATGAGTTGCGCTTTCCTGATATCCAGCCTTTGTTGAGATAATCAATCTTTGCGGTATAGCCGGACGATGATCGAATATATGTTGTGCCGGAGAGTTCGGGGCAGAGTGAACCAGTCATAATACCTTCAATGTGGATTTTCGGCATGGTGATTAAGTAATCTTCATTATACTTGTCAATATGAAGGACAGAGTAACCTTTGCGTTCGATGTGTACAGTGGTAGAAAAGAATGCTTTCGGAGCTACATGGCCTTGCAACTACATCAATTGTCAGCGGCAGGCCCTTTGAAGTTGTTTTGCAGATACTCACTCGAACACCGTGTTCCCCATTCCAGATGTTAAACGCGGTAGCAGGTGGGTGATGGCTAACTTGCTCTGCAACTAATCTCGTGGTACCAGTCTCCTCACACCTCCATTCTCCCTTAAATGTCTCTCCGAGAAATGGATTGAGAGGCTTCATCCGCTTCTTTCGTCCTTCCTCATCCTTATTACTGTGCTGCTCCCGTAGCGTACTTAGGAACCATCTCAAGACAAGCAGGGCGCGCTTCTCTGGATCTGATTCAGATGCTGGGGCCACGAAGAGTGAAGGGTGTTCAGCCCAGTAAGCTGAGAATTCGACGATTGACTGCGGAGACAGCAGAAATGGTGGTGCTGTGAGGCTAGCGAGATCGCCCTTGAATGTTGCCAGCGACTGTGATTTTATTAGCTGTCTGTGTGATTGTTTTTGGTTAAATCGGTAGGAAAGGCGGTTGAGCACATGCATCCCAAAGATGGGGTGAAGGGACATACCTTGATAAATGAAAAGAAGGCATTCTTGTTCTGTGGCGCAACCTTTTCTAATTCACAAGTAGTCATATTGATAAGCTAAATGAATATTTGTGCCTAGGTGTACTTTGAATGGCAATAGGAGAGTGGAGAGGATGGTAATGAATGTGGAAAAGGTGACGAGAAAGAGAAGATATATACTTATAACTGTTCAACCAAGTCTGCGGTGAAGGGGGCTGCAAATGCAGGGCCATCCGATCTATTGTCCTATAGTAATGTTCGCAAGGACCGCGGATAGGTGATAGCCGTCTCAAAATTCGAGACTGAAGATGCTTCATCATAGCGCTTGCATGGAAAAGCATGTGCGCTTATCTTGATGTGGCGCATGGCAAGCCGGACACGTCGAAACATTCTCGATCTGGATGCTATTTTCGTCGGGAACTGGGGAAGACAATGATTCTGGGAGGTGAAGACAAAGAAGAGGAAGCATGTGGTGGGAATTGCGACAATCTGGTTGGAGGGTGAAAGGCGAAAACGGCTGTCGCCGCATCGCAATCCGAACACGAACACAGCCTCCGATGACGAAAGAATACTGTAGCACGGGCAAATGCTGTGAACTTCACCAAGAAGACGATCCGAACTCGAATGCGAGTGTGGAAACATTTGATTGATCATCAAGACACAATCTGGGTATCATACAGTAAAAGAAATCTAGAAACTCCCATAACCCATCACTTCCTCATTGCCGCTCCTTCTGCGTTCGCAACATCTCATCCTCTCTCCCTTTAACTCTCTTTCGCATCCCATCAAGCGGCTCTGCACCCAACTTCTATATCTCCGATCTCCTCTCACGCTCTCGCAGTTCAGCAGCTCTGTCAGGGTGCTCTTGATCTGTAGATTGACATCCTTCAGTCTATTCTCGTCATCCTCAATCTCATGGAGTATGCTCTCATCGATCACAGTTGGTAAACTGGATCTTCGTCGTCGGACGTCGGGTCGAGCACGGTGAGGTTGGATTGAGCCACTTCGGCGATGAGGATGATGAGGGGATGATGAGAAGAAACTCTCGTCAGGAGAGGATGAGAGAGACGAAGAAAGAGAAGAGTGACGGGACGGGTTGGGTGAGATGGAGTGTGAGGTAGTGATCTGGTCGAGGTGCTTCTGCAGGGAATCGTGTTGGGAGTGTAAGAGGAGATACTTCTGTAATGCAAAAGCTCTCTCGGGTGACTTGGGTGATGCCATTATATGTGAAGGTAGTTTCTTTGTCGTGCCAGCCGATTGTTTGAATTATGTATTGAATAGTGATTGATGTATTGTGTTCTTGAACGGCCTTACTATCAAACCCATATATTGGGGAAAGACACGTAGTAGATCTCCTAGGAAGAAACTAAGGAAGGATATATGATAGAATGAAAATGGGATTTTGGCAATATATGTATCAAGGCTCTCATCTATTGTGACGTCGGCGCCGTTGCACAACGCACTGTCTTAAGACACCAACCACACCACTCCTCAATCAGGGAAGCTCTATTCTGCCACAAAAGAACCCAAGCTCCAAGCTCTTGGAAGACCACTTCGGAGTTCTGGCCCTCCAATCCTAGGGCTTCTCGTTAATTATTACCTTAAACACCATCAGAAGTTGGAAACCTGGCTGGCCCAGATCCAACAAACGCAGGGTTTACCTGTGGCGGTGCGTCGCTGTGGCGTCATACACGTAAGACAACGAAACCTGGAATGATGATCTCTCAACACTCTACCAATAAAAGGAGGCAAAGTAGTCGCGCAGAGTTTCAAGCTCGACTCTAGAAGATGATCATGAGCCATAGCTTTCTTCTTCTGGCTGATTTTGTTCCTCGTGCGCAGGGGATCCCTCCCTTCAGCGTCTTAGACAATCGAGGGATCGATCGATCGAAAATAGGGATGAAGAGCCTCACATGTGAAATGTTACCTGCATTAGGCAGCAGGCTGGCTGAAGGACTAATTGCCATAATTTCCATGGATTTTCCTTTCATCTTCCATGACCTGTGTTATGAAAGAGCAGCGTGAAATACCCTTATGACTCTGATCAAGGAATTAGACAGCCTTTGGAATCTGAATAGTACTGTCGGCTCTCCTTAGATGTGAAGCTGGTGAAATTGGTAGATGCGCTAATGTCATACGGATAATTCGACATCATTTGCAAAACTCCGCAAAGACAGAACATCGGCCCACAGCCTGTCGCTTGGCGCCGCGAATACGTTCCGAAGGCCAAGTAGCCTATTCAACCGTACAGCTTCGCATTCAGGCGATGAGATTCCGAATTCTTCGGCAATGAATGCTAAATATACAGTAAACCAATCTCTCATTTCTCCATATGATAAAATGCCTCCAACAACAGATACCCAAAAATGAAGTGGTAGAACAGACTTCGTAATTGGAACTGCATTCAAGGCACCTTGAACTTCTGAAAATAGAATAGAACTTCCATTTTTAGAATGAGGAAATTCTTGCATGATCCCTTTCATCAACAATAGACCACCTAGTCTGCAGACTTTGTCGATCGAGCTTTCTTCTTCTCCCTCGTCTAGAGTTTTCGGGAAAGAAAGCAATTCATACTCAATCCAGTATAAATCATCAGCGAATGTATTCGGATCCAAGTGGATTGTTGGACTCAATTGTGCCAGATTGATTGTTTGGGTGAAATATGCAAAGTCGATCATAGTTTCAAGGAGGTTATCCTTGATCCCAATTTCCTGTAGTAGAAAGGTCGTTTCGATTCTGATATCCACTAATTGCTCGATTGGGAGGATACTCCAGATGTGATGAGTAGGAGGGTTCTCAATATCTAGAATAGGTGTCGCTACATAATCGATAGCACCAGAGACGTCAGACCTGTCATTGTCAGCTATCATTTGGAATATACAGATGGTATATTTACCTGCAAAGTTTCCTTTGCATAATTCGACTCAACGACGGGAGCTGCCCCTTCGCTTGAACCATATGTTTAATGGCGTACATATGTACTTGCCATTTATCGATATTGCCTGATACTGCCTTGACTACACATCAGTGATGAAGACTAGCGTGAGGAAGATACTCACTTCGCCTAGTGCCAAACATGAAATTGCTCCAATTATGAACTCATCAACCTCTGCATTTGGCTTCGACATTCGTTTTTGAAGGACAGAGATGGTTTGATTTTGGTGGTAGATAACGTCTCTACTATCTGCACCTCCCAAGGCCAAATATACAGCAGCAGCGTAGAGCATTGAGTGAAGAATTGCCTCATCCGTTACTGCATAATGAAACCACGCCGATCCCTTTAAAGGGCTTGACGCCAATGATTTTAACGGAAACATTTGGTTGTTAGCATATTTCATGTAATGACCAAGTAATGCATGCATGTGCGGACTCATCTCGATCGGATACTGATACAATACCAGCGCAGTTGGGTGATCAAAGAGTAAAGTAGGACCGAAAGCCATTGGTGGGGGGGAAGGGCTTTGAGAAGTGCTGGACCAATCTTTTTCAATCTTTTCCACTTTTTTCAGTGAGCTTGATTTGTCTTTCTTGTCTTGTTGCTGTTTAGAGGCAACTTTTGCAGCTCGGAGTGCTTCCTTTCGCACGTGGCTTCTAACCTGTTTCGCAATGACAGGATCCCTATATCGAGTGGGTTTGGACTCTTGAATGAATTCAAATTGCGTCTCAGGAGGAGGGTTTGCTGGCTTCTCCGAGGATGCGGCTATCTTCTTGGGAGGCGTGGAGGCCGGCTCTCCTGACTCGAGTCCCTGGGCATCCTTCCTCCACCCTTTATGGACCATTATAACCGGACCTGCCGGTGCGATGATACTAAAACAATCCATTGATAAATAGTCTCGATGTTTCTGACTTGTTTGCTACTGTACTGTTGACAACAAGGAAGGGAATAAGAAGGTGTAGCTCCCTTAACTTAAGGGCTCTCTGGGATTTTGCTGACGTAATCTTACGAAGCAGACTTGAAGAATTGAATGTTGATATAGCGACACAGCTACAACGCTGGTACGCGTAAAAAGTAGATTAAATAACAGAGATGAATGACAGTATTACTTTGGTTTATTCGGATTTTTTATATCCCATTCCATTGAGAAGCTGTGACTAGACTAAGATCTTCAGGTGTCCGTCACCCACTGGTGGACAGCCGCGTGCCATTGCCGAGGTCACTCATCCTAAAAGCCACTGGGACGTTCCCCCGCAAACCTTCGAAAGCTCCGTTGAGGCGCAACGCCACCAACTTTTGTTCCTGAGAGGGAGGAAGGGAGGGAGCGAGAGAGAGCGAGAGAGAGCGAGAGAGAGAGGTTTGTAGGTGCTCCAGGACCGGATCCTGGGGCGAAGAATGGCGCTCCCAACCAAGAAGACGGTCCCAGAGCGTGGGCTCGGTTCGATCGGGTGATGGAAAGTCGTCGCAACCCCGAAGACATTGGTTGACGTTGACGACCAGCCACTGCGCGTTTCCGAACTTCTGGAGAAGTCTGGGGATGGAGAGAGACCACACAATCCCCCACCATCTTGAATTTCCCCGCTGGGAATCCCCCATGTCGGAGCATCTAGCGACCCTCTTGGCCTGTCAGCCTACCTGTCATGTCCGATCGAGCCTGCAAATGAACTGGCAGCGCCCCTCCCTGCTCCGGGCCCCGATCTCAAGCTGGACGATTCAGACCTGTCTGGGCGCAATTCCCACTCTGGGGCCGCTCTTAGTGAACTTATTATCTACTGGGATTCCGGAGCCTTTGGGACGAAGGCATTGGCACACGCAAGGAGCGCGAAATCAGAGCCAATTGTGCATTTGCCGCACGAGGAGCCGAACTGCATCATGCTGCTATCCATTGAGATCCGAATGTGGTGAGCCGGATATTGCTTGGGCTGCGCATGGCAGGCGGACTACCCTTACGGTGGATCTGGCTCCAAACAATAGATAAGTGGTAGGATCTGCACGGCCGTCATACTTTTCACATACGCGTTTGTTTTTTCCTCAATCACCTGCAGTTTGGTTACCTTCGAGTTCCTGCGTCTTGTTTCCTATTCAACACGGACTCTGTGCGTGGAGATTGTCCAGTCCACTCTTCTTCGTCAAGATGGACCAGAATCTAGATGAAAGGGTACGAATCTCTGCATAAGCGGAACCTGCATACTGACTCGCGGCATTGTAGGCGGTGCGAGAGTTGGAGGCGGAGCTCCATACAGAGATATACCCTGGGACAGAGATTATGACTGATGTTGGAGCACATCACTTTGTCAAGTCTGCTGCATCGCATTCCGTTCTAGTACCTCAACCAAGTGACAATGAGCATGACCCATTGGTTAGCGCAGCTTTCCTTGCGCGCGGAATTGGTTATCTGACACGAGACAGAATTGGAGTACGAAATGGAAGTTCTTCGCCATGTTCTGTACCACCCTAGTGTCGTTTGCACAAGGCTTTGGTCCGCTCGCGCTAGCACCTCAGTAAGGACTACTCTCGTGTTAAATTCCCTTGTTCCTTGTGAGAACCAAGAGTCCATGGGCTGGCATGAGGGAACTGTTCCAATATTCCTGGGACATGTCTCAAGAGCTGAACTCCTCAGATCCCTGATGATATCAACAATATCGCATACTAATCTACTCATAGATTTCCAGACTATATCGAGGAATTCCATCATGATTTGACAGATGTTGTTCAATTCACTGGAGTGGCTATCTTGGTTCTCGGGTTCAGTAATTTTATTTGGTAAGCGATGACCTACCAAACCGAAGAAAGCTATTGACTCTATAGGGTCCCAATTCAGCGCTGCTTTGGGCGAAGGCCAGTGCTAATATTCTCTACCTTGATCTGCTTTGGTAGCAGTATTTGGAGAGCAAAGGCTAAAACATATGGAAGTTTCATGGGCGCTTGTGTGTAGGTTTTCTTGTTTGAACACCGCCAGGCATTTAACTCACATACTCAGGCTCAACGGAATTGGAGCAGGACCTGCAGAGACCGCCCAACCTGAGATCATTGCAGATATAATTTTCCTTCACGAGCGTGGCAGATACCAAACGCTCTACTTTGCGTTCTATTTTGGATCACTTATGGTATACATTCATAAACTTCCCTCCTACAGCTTTCTGACGTTTGAAGGTTGGACCAATCATCTCGGGGCCGATGAGCCAGAAAGTGGGCTGGTAAGTAATTGCTACTCCTGAGTAAATCAGTCATTTTCTATCCTGTAGATTAGAGCTTGACCCTTTTGCTCCATTTCCCCTTGAGAGTTGAAGGCTAATTTTCTGAAAGGAGAAACTTTTGGTGGCTCAACACAGCACTACTTGGATTTACCATCATTTGCTGTATCTTCCTCTTCCCAGAAACCCGCTATCAGCGCGCTTTCGTTCCCGCCAACAGTACTTTGGCTCCCTCTCCTGCGAAGGCAGGATCTACTGAATTTGTAGAGGATAATTCCAGTCATGATATTGGACATACTGGCACAGCTGCAACAGACTATACCGACCCCGAGAAGACGGCGCCAGTTGCTGCCCAGACGAATACCGACCAGGGTCTTTCACATGTCCATACGCACGACGACCCTTGGCTTGGCCGTGGCAAGCCCTCAAAGTCGCAATGGAAACTCTTTCAGCCTTACGAAGGCAATTTGCTTCTGGAACTTATTCTTCCTTGGCAGCTTCTTCTATTCCCCATTGTTGAATTTGCCGCTTTTGTCGTATCCTGGTCGGCCTCGTCGTTCTTAACACTCAACCTGACCCAATCCCAAGTTTTTGCCGCTCCGCCATATAACTTCAGTCCTACCAAGATTGGGTTTTTCAACTTCGCTATCTTGGTTGGTGGAATTATCGGATTGTTCACTGCAGGTCCACTAAGCGATTTTGTTGCAGCATGCTTGACTAGACGCAATAGAGGGTAAGCTTTATCCACTTTCTACTCCGAATTATATTGAGAACTTAGGCCTTCAATTTAAGACTCCCTTTTCAAAACCATTGCTAACTATATCCTTAGGATTCGAGAACCTGAAATGAGGTTACTCGCTATGGTACCTTATGTTATTGTTATGATGATCGGGAATTTCGTCGTTGCTTTTGGATATGAACATCAATGGGACTGGAAGGCAAGCTCCGAACCTGAATACTGTACAACGATATACAATACTTACACTCTTATAGGTTATCGTTATAATCGGCTATACTTGTGCCGGACTTCAAGTCGCCGCCCTCCCCGCCATCTCATCTACCTACGCCATTGACAGCTACAAACCAGTCGCCGGGTCCATCTTCGTCGCGATCACTGTCAACAAGAACGTGTGGGGATACGGATTCAGCAAGTTTATCACACCGTGGACTATCAAGGATGGATACATCCCGCCTATTATGACGAATATGAGTCTGATTACGCTCTGGTGTTTGTTTGGTGTTGTATTCTGGTTCTGGGGGAAGACTTTCAGAAGATGGACAAAGAATAGCAAGGTTCATCGCATGTGAATATGAAGGGACGATAAACATGTGGTACATCAGGAATATATGGGTGCAATACAGGTTGTCTATCAAAGTATTGATAAGTGTTGTGTGACATGCTCTCCGGATATCATATAAATGTGTAAGATGAGACATCTTCTGAGTTATAATTAATTGCAGATTTTAGGCTATACCCTTTTTGATATGAGAGTGTTAGGCAACCTGTAGTACGTGATCAAAAATGCGCAAGTTGTGACCTAGTGAACCAGACCAGAGTAGAATTTCTGATAGCCCATAAAATAAAGCTTCCTTTGCTTTCGGTCATAATCATACAAATATGTCAAGGGTATAATCATCACCATCATCCGTCACTCCCAGCTTTTCCTAAACGCAGCCAACCATATTCCCTCAAAAGATCCAATTCCCTTCAATATCAGTATTGAGCAAACTATCAAAGAAAAGCGTGTCAGCCTCGGTCAAACCCCAATTCTCAATGGGTGGTTGCTCTGGCGCAATATATGGGCATTGGCTGCTCGTAAACTGCACCATGGGGTAATTCGCTACGTCTGCCTCCATCGGAGGTGCAGAGTAAGCTGAGATACCTTCCCAGTTCTGCGAAGGTAATTGCTGGCCAATTTGAAAGGGTGGGTTCTGTGGCGGGTATGGGAGGCTGGTAGCTGGGTTCAGTTTCGGGGTCTGGTGAGGTCGAACTATGCTGATGGTGCCAAAGTAGGGGATGGCAAGTTTGAGACTACTGTTGCTTTGGCCGGGGGAGTCGACCGCGAGGAGTGACTTGATGACGTTTACGCTCTGTGTGGCTACGATATCTTTCCCTCCTCGTGATAGCCCCTCCATCGACTCAAGAACCTCTTCAATTATTTTGCGATCTGTTTCTCTCTGTGTCTTTTGTTCCTGTGTTTCGCCGCTCGTAGAAGAACCGATCAGGCCTAGGAAAAGAGTGACAGTGGAAGTCAGGGCGCCGAAATCAACAATCTTACAACAGAAAGACTGGTTACTTGCTCGTCGAAGAGCGAGGTATCTGTGTGTCATTTCTCGGGACGCTTTGAGGCAACTGAACTTGCTATAATCGTACCTCCGCTCAGTCGCCGCTTTTAACATGAATGGTAGGTGGAGAAGCGCTTCGAGCTGATAAAACCATATCTGCGTCATTATTCGATCGAATTGTTCTGCAGCGATTGCAGAACGATCGTTAACCAGAACTTCTGGTATCTTCCACCATGATGCTGGCATTTCTTTGCCCAGTTTCTCAAGCTGCTCGTCAATATCCTGGGTGGCTGCGTATGCGTGCGAATAATCAGTTTGATTACGCTCCACAAGGCGACCCGAAATGTCGCAAAGATGCCTGACGAAAATGTCATCTTTATCAACATTTGGATTTTTGAAGTTCTCGTCAGGACTAAACCCGACGTCTTCGGATCCACATGGCAGACCGAGTAGCAATGCCTTCAAACAATGTTAGTGGGCTATCTACTGATGGCCGATTAAGCTTACGAGATATCTATCCCCCTGAACAATCTGACTCCACATTTCTCTCCCACCTGGGATATTGCAAGCTTCTTTTTTGTGAAGTCCCATTAACTGACAGATATTCAACGCTCTACGGAAGGTGAGCCACGCTCGTCGAGGGTTTCCGGCATTTATTTGATAGAGCCCAAGCAACATTAAGCACTCAAGCCCCTCCATTGTGCTTACCAGCTCATCATCAGAAGTAATGAGAGCTTGAACTGTGGTGATATATCTCTCCATGCGCGCTTCTGGAGAGGGGAAGAGATGAAGCTGTGTAACTTCAAACGTGGGGTCGAGTTGCTGCAGGCACACAGCGAGGTGCAGAAGGGTACGGGCAATACGTAATGGGTGTTGTTTACGCACTTCTGTAACATTGAACGGGCTTTCAAGGGTAGAACTTGGCGAATTATTGACCAGTGCATGAATGAGCAGCCATGAACTGCTGTTATCATTAATCAAGTCGGCATCCTTCTGGGATGGTAATAGTTCTACAAGTGCTTGACGGATTCGCTCAATCTTAGGGACACGACAAGATGATGTCTTCGAGCCAGACTGTGAAGCAGGTGTCGGCATTTGAGATCCAATATCTCGACGGCCAATCTAAATCTATTAGACGAGGAACCGAGCTTCTCATCGACCACACTTACGAGTGAATTGTCGAAAAGAGACAAAAATGGGCTGTCAGTGGCACCACTGGAGGAGATGTTCGCAGAGAAGGGTGTAAGGACATCATTTCCGATGGACTCTGGTGTCAACATTGTTTTTTGAGTATTCTCTTCCTCTTCATACGCCGAGACTTTGGCAAGAAGAGTCTCCAGTAGGCGTTCCATGCGCCCAAGTCTCTCGCTGACTTGATTGCTGCCAGTTGTAGATTCACGCTCCTCGGGATATTCCTGACTGAGGCATGTCGTTCCTCTGGCAAGACAGCCAGAGCAGACGGGGACATCTTCCGAGCTTAATTGACACTTGATCTTTCTCCGTTTGCACTCCCAGCAGCTTTTGGTGCCTTTGCGCACTCTTTTGCGCGACGGCTCGCCATCGTTATCCACGGAAACGCTTGACATTGGAGAAAAGTGAGCGGGTGGAACAGCTTGAGTTCACGACATCAATTCCTATCGCGTATCTTATCTAGAGACGAAGAAGAGAAATGATTCGGGAGAATGAAAAAGACACTCGAAGGTGAGGTAAGGGTAAGGTGAGGTGAGGTACAGTATGGAGTACGTATGTAAGCCCTACGGATCGGACATAGGCGGCTTAATAATGACCCCGTCCAATATGCAGCCTTCTTCGTCCATCGGCAAGGGTTTAGCGCCACTGTGCGAGGGCCTCCGCCGTCACGGTGGATCAGATAAGAAAAAGTCGCATCACTATCACCAGCAAATCTCGAACTGGCTCTCCCTTTCTCTTCTGTTTCGAATCGCCATTTCATATGTTGTGAGCCCGCTATCCGAAGATGAAAATAAATCTTGTATGCTACTGGATGAAGTAACTTGTTGGCACGGTAGCTGTTGTATTCACGGCCCTCCCTTTACCTTCTTTACATAGATCTTGCATCGGCGCATCACGTGTTCGTGACTTCAGAGTTATGTCGAGCCCTGTGTCATTTTTGTCAGCAACTCCCGCGTTAACTTACAGCACTTCCCAATATTGACATCATTACCCTTAAAACATTTGATACCAACGCGCCTTAGTTCTTCAGAATGCCTCTCCCGGGTGATGGCTCCGCAGCTCTTGCGCAACGGCCCAAATTGACTCGAAAGCGTATACCAGTCTCCTGTATCGCTTGTAGGGCCAGAAAGTAATACGCTTCTTTCTTAGCAAGCTTGTTGATTCCATTGAGCAAAACCCACCATCCCAATATACTTTTTCTATTGTTTTGGGCCTAATTCTCCCCAGGTTAAAATGCAACCGCGAGAGACCATGCCAGAATTGTATTGCCAGAGGAGAAGGAAATTCCGATTCAGTAAAGATCCCTGGGTGCCATCATTTCTTTATCCTTTCGCTTCTCAAGTTGGGAGTCTCAATCGAAGCACTTGTCAGGACAACCGTATCTAGTAGTGTCAATATCTTCACATCTAAAATCAAACTATAAGAGGAAGATGCTGACTTGTGCGGTTCCAGTGCGTCTATACAGAGAAATCAGAAAAGAAACAAAATGGAAGATCTCGGTCAAATCCTGATGATTTGCGAAAAAGACTTTCCAAGCTAGAGGAATCCATTCTTTCCATGATCTCTAGTGAAGGCGAGAAACCCTCAAGTCCAGACAAAGCCAGAGAAGCTCCATCTTCCAATGGAATCCAACGGAATGAAGCCATTGAATATGTTGATGGCCAAAGTGTGTCCTTGGACACGCGATCAACTCATGTGAGGGCCCAAAAACCCCCCGTTATCCCTTGATTTCATCGCTTCTTGGCTTTGTACTGTTAAAAAACAGAGTGTTCCAAGTGTTACATCCTGAAGGAAACTGATTTAGTCAAGCTCATATATGTACTCCTGAAACTTTGCAGTAAGAAATGCTAATTTGACGGGATTACAGTGGAACGCCATACTGAATGAGGTAAGTGACCAGCTTTTACTTTTGTTTAATTTTTCTTCGAAGACCCTCGCTGACTAAGAATACTTGTAGATTGGGGCTATGAAAGATGATTTTAACGATGGAATTGATACATTGGAAATTTCAAGTAGCATCCAACCAACATCGGCAGCAAGACCACACCGACCAGGTCTTTTATCTAGCTTATCACCTCCTCCCGATCGGGCAACGATCATGGCATCTCTTCCTTCTAAGGAAGCTGCTGATAAGCTGGTTCATCGTTTATTTGAATCGTACAATCCGCAGAACCCAGCAAAGTGTAAGCAACTAACTCGCAGGAAAAGATGAGTGTTAATATCTATATCTAGACGTTCTTCACAAAGCAACTTTTCTTAAGCAGGTATGCGCAATTTTCTTACCTATGTTGAAAAGAAGCTCACTTCATAAAGTACAATCGACATTGGGTAGATCCTACAAGCAGTAAAATAGTATGGATAGGGCTCATGTTTGGAGTCCTATCCATTGCGATGCTTTCATATACACGAGACAATGAAGTTCCGCTCGAATATCAAGGCACCTGTCCTGCGTTGGCAGAACTGTACCGCATCAGAAGCGCGCAATGTCTTACCATTGCTGATCTAACGAAGCCAGTTCCATTCATGCTTGAAGCCCTAATGTTATACGCCATGATAGACTACACGCACGAGCAAGATGGCGATATGGGATCCTGGATGTTGTCGGCATTGATGATGCGAATGGCTTTGAAGCAGGGATACCACCGTGACCCGTCACAACATCCAAATCTTTCTGTATTCCAAGGGGAGATGCGTAGGCGTGTTTGGTCAGCAGTCAACCAACACGAACTGCTGTTTTCTGTTCAAACAGGCCTTCCAAAATCCATTCGATATGCAGAATGCGACACAGAGTCACCACGAAATCTCCATGAAGAGGAGCTCTACGAGGAGATGACTTCATTACCAACCGATCGACCTCTCAATGAGGATACAGATATTTCTTACCAAGTCGTGAAGTATCAAGTCATGCGTGCTCTTGGACGTGTGGTCGAGTTCCTTCATGTTCTGGAACCTCAGCCATATGAGGCTGTCCTTCGCCTTGACATCGTCCTTCTGAAAGCTCGCGATTTGATTCCTCGCCATCTGCTATTAGGCTCTCTTGAAGAGATGAAAACAGATCAGCCATCCAGAGTAATGGAAAAGTATCTTCTTCAGCTATTCTGGCACAAAGCGGTCATGCTTTTACACAGGAAATATTGGGATGCTCATCCGGTAGATACCCCAAAGAGTCAATGGTTCTATTCTCATAAAACGAGTGTCATATCAGCTCTCACGGTGCTTGAGTATCAGAATTCGATGCACTGCGCTGCAGGGCCAGGAGGATGTTTAGAAAAGATGAAATGGTACCGATTTGCGCTTACGAACCATGATTTTCTTCTCGCTGCAATGCTCGTGGCTCTCGATATCATGATTATTCAGCGGTCAGATGCACCGGAATTCCCTGAATGTATGATGCCACTGATAAACAAGCTCGAGGTTATCAAAAAGTCTCGTGACATTTGGGCTGAGATAGTCGATGACTGCCAAGATGCCAAAAGAGCTCTCCGAATTTTAACATCGATCATAGATGGATTGTCAAAAAGCATAGGAGACAAAAACCTGTCCACTTTTAATGAAACGAAAGCGTTTGAGCCCAAACCTGATGCAAATCCAAACTTGGACAACTTAACCAATTATCCTTACTTCACAAACCAACCTAGTGCTAGCATTCCATTGACGGCGGAACAATCAGTGCAGATCAACTCTCAAATACAACAAAATATAACGGATACTCTTTGGTCTTGCGGCTCGAGTTCGGATACAGCAATGATTGAATTTGATTGGGCAAAATGGGATCAAATTGTCACAAGACAAGCCCAGACTTCACAGTTGCGAGACATTCGTGTCTCGCACTGGGACTTTGCTGAAAGTTCCGATATTCAACTTCCTGCAATCGAAAAATCTTTCCCGTTTTCGAGCTATATCAGAAGAAGCTCACAAAACTGAGCTCAGAGGACATGGCGACTTGTTGAATCCTACTTTGGTAAAATCTCAACCTTTTAGACTCACACCTCCAGAAGTAGTCCACAGGGGCTCTCCAGACTTCATCAACCCTCTCCAAGGATTTGATTAACAACGTCTTCGTCATCCCGACTTTCACACTCTTGAGCGTCGTCTCTATATACTTCCCTAGCGTCATCGCGGGCATCCTTTGCCGCCATCAAGCTTAGCTACCTTATCCTTCCATTCTTTATCCAGATTCGTCGCTATATATTGTGGCGCCAACCCAAGTATGTTCATATTTGTGTCTGCAAGTTGACGGCTCGATGATATAGCCAGTGTATGAGAGCCAGTCTTCGTAACCTAGTAAACCGACCATTTTTTATGAAGGCACTCTGCGATCCCGGAGGAAACTGTGATGAACATCGTTGGTCGCTCGATTGAGAGGAGATGAAGGGGAGTAACTCGGGTGGTCAAAAAGGGTGCGCTTAAGTCTATCATGATCTTAGGGTGACTTCGTTCGATGTTAAATTCGGGTCGTTGATTAATCCTAGCGTTGATTTACCCAGGAGGACGAAGATATTGTCAACCTCAGGAAAGGACTTGATGACCGACTTCAAATTGGATTTGATGTTTGCAATCTCTTTGAAACTAGATTAGAGCGCCTTGAATTCAGGAAGCTTGGCTTTCAAGTCTTTGAAACACACCATGTGATGACCAACGGTGATCATACGTAGTCTTGCCCTTCGTACTTTGAAAGCTTCTCCTAGACCCGATACCCCCTCAAGAGTAACGACTCTTGATATTGTGTCTGTCGAAATTATTGAGATAATATTGGCAGTGGAGTAACAGGGGATGTTATTGTCCTACGAGAGGTTGATAGAGTGTTATCACTGTGTGTGGAAATGATGCTTCTATAAGTGAGAGGATTAAGAAAATATAACCAACCAAGATGTTTATTTCTGCAACTGTGCCTTATCTACACCATAAGTTTGAGACTTTAAAGAGCCATATCTCGTGTATTCCTTTCCACAGCTTTTTCATGGACCACTCTCAAAACCATGGAGTTTAGAGTAGGTTTGCTAATCCCATGGAAATAAGAACATATGGACAACAGTATCACGCCTAAAAATAACCTAATCGGTGCTAAGTCAGCAACGACAATCAAGAATAAATATAATGAAGTAGACTTGAGAAATCCAATGCAAGGAACGGAAATGTATAACCAGAGACAGAGAACTTATGAATTGGTGTACCCAATGAGGATCTTACAACTGTTCTTCAACCATCGAAGCTACAGTAGGAACTAAGCTTGTACCTCCACCTGCTTACTTTTTATAATTGTATCTGTTTGTCTAAGTGAGGTTTGATGTGACATCGCCTGGACGCTCCGAGAAAACCGAGTCGATGATCGATATTCTTCTCTCGGTCCGCTGCCGAAGTATCAGATCATACACTACATCATTGAACGCAATCCTGAAGTGTCTACTAATCAGTGAATGGTATGAAGATAACCTGGACTGAACAGACCAATTATCAAAGTTGTCAAGTACATTAACACCGCTAGGGATCCAACTGGTTCATAGCTCATGTTCAGAGCCCAATATAGTTTTCAAGACAATTATCAAGGGCAGACTTCAAGGGTCTAAGAGAGACACGACTACGTTCCTTTAAATTATCCTTTGAAGCTTTATAAACATTTACACGAGAACATAGAGTACGGAAGTGTGTCACAAATTAGCGTATTCTTCGGTGTAATGCTATGAATGTGATTTATCCACTTATGGGCTTTTGGAAAGTTAGTTGTGCATGTATTACAAGCGTACGGGAAGGTCCAAGAACTGGCCCCGAGCGAAACTCCTGCAAGTGAGATTATAGTCCCGCTTGGAAGTTGTGAGGTATGAGTTTTCGTGAAATTGTGACATCAAATTAAGAAATGTTTAGGTTGGTGAGTCCAGCAAATGCTACAGGCTGGAAATCTTTATATTCGACACTCTCTTCGACCTTGATTAGATTTTGGATGTCAAGCTTACTTAACCAAACTTCGATCCCCCATGATCTCAAATTTCGGAGGCCAGATAGTTGACAAGAATATGCAAAAGAATAAACTATTTAGCACGATGTTACTAGATAAAGATATGACCCTCTGAGAACGACATTTATCTAACCCGTCATAGGTTTAAGATTAGATTTCTTTGCTTTCTCATATTCGATTATCATCGCAGTGCTTGGAATAAAGTAAACAGTATCCCCCCAAAAATTGTCTATGGCATACATTATAAAATATGATACACCAGGGATTGCACTAATTCCAAAACCACCCTTTAGGCCATCGAACATCAACACTGATATCAGAAACAATTCTAAAGAACAGACTACAATAATCCAATGTAGAAAATGACTTTGAGTGAAACCGTTCTTCTTTGCATTGCAGATATTTGTTTGTGAATATACCATACGGGAGTGTATGTTCAAGTTATTGTACCCTGGGTGTTTGAGGTTGAAGATAACGTTGTATTCGAGAAGCACGTGAAAGTTGCCTCGAACAGGCAACATGTAGGGGTCTCGTCATTGTGGCTGTAGAAGACACAGAACCTCTCGCACAACACCGCCCACCCAATGTCGAATACATAACACATATGCCCACCAAATGAGCTATCTCGTGAACGATTTCCTTATAAACCCAGTCCTACGCCAAGCTCGACGATTCTCTCGTTCCAATACGCGACCCATTCAGGTTGATAGTTCGAATCACCCCTCCTCCACCGAGAGCAGCCATGAGAATGCGGTCGAAGATATAGCAGAGCGGCTGGGGAGTCTGGGGAGGGATCAGGACGCTGTAGGAAACAACGAACCAAGTACAACAATATCTGGTGCTCCATTCACATCCTCACCTATTGAAGAAGATGGAGGACTCGAGGCACAATTGCAAGCTATGGAAGATGCCAGACCTCTTAGCGCACCGACAGGACACGCCAGCGCCGTACCTTTACGAGTGGGATCTTTGCGATCTGAATTTGGACAAGCTGATGATACCATGTCTGACAACCCAACCTTTGGTATTCCGAGTCGTTTTCGAACCAATTCATCTGTCAGTGCAACATTCAGCAATGGGGAATATAATATTACGAATGGCGGTATGAGTCCTTTGGAAGGACTATCCCGGCATTCAACATTAGATGTGGCGCCTCCCGAGGCTCCCATTCATTTTAGAAATGGATCATTACCAGAAGACGACGGAATGGGGCAGCTTCGCCGTCAGATTAAGTACATACAGTCCATGGACACAACACAAGATCACAAGGCTCGGCAAATGCATGAACTCTTGACTCGGGAGTACGCTCAAGCACACGAGCTATCGCACGCTCAGCACCAGTCTGTTGAGCCAAACCCATCAACCATGATCAGTCAAGAGCGGCCTGTTACCCCAAGTTCATTAACCTCGTTTCTTTGGCAAATGAATGGGTCACCAGAAACAAGCGGAGGAGATCGGCAGCATGTATACCAACTCTCACCAAATGATCTGAAACGGACATATGCTCCCCCTGACCCCCTAGAGACGGACGGAGATGGAGATGCCAGTGTTAAAGACGAGTTGCCTGCTTTGGGATGCCAACATTATAAGAGAAATGTGAAGCTGCAGTGCTCGGCATGTGACAAGTGGTACACCTGTCGACTTTGTCATGACGCAGTCGAGGATCATATTCTGAACCGCAAGGAGACAAAAAATATGCTCTGTATGATTTGTGGATGCGCTCAACGAGCTGGCGAATTCTGCGTTGAATGTGGAGAGAGAACGGCATGGTATTATTGTGCCGTATGCAAGTTGTGGGACAACGACTCTAACAAGAGTATCTATCACTGCAATGATTGCGGCATTTGTAGGAAGGGTCGAGGACTAGGCAAGGACTTTTTCCACTGCAAGGTATGTATCACCAGGTGCATGTGGGGAGACATCTTCTAATAAATCCTTTTCTAGACTTGTGGAATATGCATGTCGATGGCCGTGGAGCATTCTCACAAATGTATTGAGCGAGTTTCTGATTGTGATTGCCCGATTTGCGGAGAATATATGTTTACCTCTCCCTCTCCTGTCGTCTTCATGCCCTGTGGACATGGAATTCACAAAGCCTGCTACGATGAGCACATGAAATCCTCGTATAAATGCCCAATATGCAATAAGAGCACTATCAATATGGAGACGCAGTTTCGAAATCTGGACCGAGCTATTGACAGCCAGCCTATGCCGCCCGAATTTCAGGACACAACAGCAATGGTTTCGTGCAATGATTGTTATGCTAAGAGTGCTGTCAAATATCACTGGCTTGGGTTGAAGTGTGCAATCTGTGATTCATATAACACGGCTCAGCTTTCCATCCTGAGCGATCCAGCGATCCAGGTCCCGGTCATTGACAACCGAGAGACGGAGAGTGCCTCTCCTCCGATAAATGTCGAACTGCCATCTTTGTCTCTGCTCAGGCCAGGCTCAGCTCGCCCACGACGCCACTCCACACACATTCATGCTCCTGCTGGGACTGTTACATTCTCACAAAGGTTTTCTCCATACCATAGGCCACAAAGAATGGGGAGATCCGTCTCTCCTGTGGCAGGCTCAAGAACTTTTGATAGTCCAGTCATACGGGAACATATGGAAACTGATGACTCGGCTGAGGAAGATGAGATGGATTTTTGGGGTCGTGATGAGCCACGCAGTGTTACTTCAGCTGAAAATATTGACGAGATGGAAGATGACGAGTCAGATGACGATGATAACTCCCTAATAGACGAGTGCGATGAAGAAGAAGGTGAAGATGAGGATCAATTCGAGTTGTTTGGACATCGATAATCGGTTTGGGAGGAGAGATAGGCGGGCATTGGGATGTGATATTGCATTGGTGTTGGCGTTTGGGATATTGCGCAAGATGTAATATAGGAATACTTGAGAAACACACGAAGGAATGACTTTGACGGAAACTAGTTGAATGTCCATAGCACTATAAAATCACATGAATAACTAAGGAAAGGTACTCTTGCGAATCAAATCAGTGTCGAAGGCCGTATCAAAACCTTGGTCAGGATGCCCAAGAATATATTATTAGGGTAAAGATATTCTTTTTTGCGCCTTCATATGCTACCGTACTTAAATTCCAAAATATGCCTGCACGCCGCGTTCTCGTTTTATGGAAACTTCTTCCCCAACTTATTGACTTCCATTACGAAACGCCTTCTTGGTCTCCTCAGCATCTCTGCGCAGTTCCTTCACCACAGTCTATTACAGATTAGTCACTGACAAGATACGTGTTCCATTAGGGGAAGTACTAACGGCCAATGCCTCCGGATTTACTCCATTCTCGATCAAGCTGATACAGATCGATAGAGTCTGACGGTCAAGATTCGCGTTCTGCACATATCTACTTAGCGATTTGGATGTAGCAAGATGTTAGGGTTGAACCGACGAGTAGAGTAGAAATCTCTTCAAAGACATTGATCACTTCACGGGCTTGCGCAGCGCTGGTCTGTTTTAACTCCGAGTCGGTGGGCATTTTGCTGTGATGTTGTGGTTCAAGAGTCGAGGACTGAGGGAGACGCGATTTGTGGGGTTTTGGCAACCATGCCCCGCTTCACGCCTTATCGGTGACTTGGAGAGATTTTGTATTTCAAGGAATACTTGGATTTTTTTTTGGGAATCAGAAGGGTTATGGTGTGGGATAATATATCTAGATACTCCTCCGATATCTAGCTTTGAATATGTCTACAATTCAGCCAGTTCTTTCTGGCAGTTGTTGTTGCGGCGAGGTGCAATACACCAGCACCGAACTTCCAGCCCATTTCACCAATTGCCACTGCAAGACATGCCAACAGCTCTCAGGAGCACCCTTTCTCACATTCGGCGATTTTCGCAAAGCAGCCATTACCTGGACATCCGGAGAATCATCGTTAGCTAAGACTTCCTACTCTGAGTGGGCTGAGAGAGGACATTGTTCGAAATGCGCGAGCCACATCTACATGACGTATCCATGTGAGCAAGATTATATTGGCATTACGGCTGGTACTATCAATGGGGACAGTGTGAGAGGCACTTTGCCTGGCGTCAAGCATCACATTTTTGTTGCGGAGGGTAAGAGGGCGGCTTGGGAGCAATTGCCAGATGATAACCTACCGAGATACCCCAAGTTCTCGACTGAATTTCAACAGAAGTTGGATGACTGGCTAAAGGCTTCGAAAACAACTACTATAAGCTAAGGACTAGAACCATACTTTAGACATTGGGAAAGAAAGTTTTAACCTAACACTCGTGAACCTGATTAAATTCATTCATGGACTGTTCCTCTGCGAATGCAAAAACACAAACATGACGTTTGACCCTCTATACTATAATATCCGTGGTTGCCTCATCCCTTCATAGCTTCAACGAAAAGCTCTCTCATACCCTTCAACAACACACGCAAGTCTCTAGTCTCATTAAATTTATCCAAGACACGTTCCATATGCTCCTTCTCCAACTTCGGCTTGCAGTACGGAATCTCATAGTCCCGGTTTGAAGAGTCGAGCTCAAAGAACGCTTCTCTAGTCCAGTCCCTATCATCAATGTGAGTGAAGATAAACTTCAACCGGTCCACCTTTCCTGAGCCATCAACATCCATACATAGACTCGTCATCCAAAAATCTAGCTCAGGAACGTTAAAACGTGACTGTGAATCGATGTGTTGGGCATGGGCCCGCTGGGCTGCTAACTTGGAATCGATTTGTTTCTGTGTCTCAGCGATTTGTTGTTTAAGAGAGTCTTTCGTCGCGAGATGGGCATCTCGTTGGGCGGTCAGAGAGGCTACAGCTGTTTTCATCTCATTCGTCTCCGCAGCCTCTTTTGCAAGTGTTTGTTGATGTGTATTGGATTTCTGAGAGAGAATCTCAATGTCTCTCTTTTTCATGCGCTGGTCCTCTATGGACTTATTAGAATGAATCCAAAGAACTCAAGTCAAAGCCGTACCTTTCAATTCGGCGACATTCATGCGAAATTGATTTCTTTCTTCTAAAACACGTTTACGTCCCTGCTCTATGAAATTGTCAAACTTGACTGTAAACTTGGCCATTCGATCGCGCAGCTCATCGAAGCCGAAATTGATATTTGGAAGGGAGTCCGCCATAGATGGTGCGTCTGCGGAAGAGAGAGGAGGGCGCATTGCGCTTGTAGAAAGCGACGGTTCAAAAGCCATGGCCATGGTTTTCAGAAACTTTAGATAGAAATATCGTGGAAACAGTCACCATGCAATCTTGAAGGTTGATAGTCTAGGCGGAGCATGTTTTGATCGCGTGCGTGGTTGACCGGGAAACAGTTTTTAGCGCAGAGCGATAAGATTGCCAGGAAATTTCATGCCTACGAAAGTGACGTTTTTTGAAGTCTATAAAGAAAGATATCCAACAGTCTACACGTCTCTATCTTTTCGAACGTGCTTCGCACCTGGCACATACGCCATGATTCTTGGGAACTCTTCCGCTGCTCGAAGACCTTTGAAGCCAAATGACTGACCATAGAGTTACCGACCTCTCCTATGGTCATTTGGGAAAAGCATCTTATGATGCTGAAGAAAGTAAATGGAGTTTCTCTAAAAATCATGGACAGCGTAAGTTCTATGACTTTCAATGAATATCTCTCTTATAATATTCTAGAAATATCTATTCAGCAACTCCACCCTCTCAAGGAATGTATCCCACCTTCCGCTCAAGACGCGCCGAAGGAACTAGAAAATCCTTCTGTTGTTATGCAACGACAACTTCAGTATACCCTTAGAGTTCAACCCGAAATATATCCAGCCGATCCTTTGATTGCAACTCTTTCAAAGATCTCTTCGGCAGAGAAACATGATTTACACAGTCATACTGGTACCCTCTTGGCAGTCGGCCGTGCAATCGATGCCAACCGCGTGGCAGGTTCTGCGAGGATATCGTCAAGGAGACCACGAATCCTCGCTTTACCATTTGGAGCAGCTGGCCATATACTGCAGTTAACCCTTCCGCGGCGCGAAACTCGAGCATGGGGAAAGAATAGCGGGGCACGACTTTCGGGGTTAGATGCGTTTTCATTGGAGAAAGGGTTTTGGGTCAGCACAGGAGGCCCTCTTTATCAAATTACGTTCTCCGATGATGAGATTGGCTCAGGTACTTGGCTTGCTGTGCGTCAGGCGGCAGCTTTAACCATATTTCGGCCAATATATGGTAAACTTCACAGTCCACCATCTGCAAGCTATCTGTCAGAAGGTTTCCCGCCATCTCTTCTGAATCCGAATCCGGTGGCTACGTTAACTCCAAAAACAAGCGACGCTATAACTTATGCTGATATCTCGTTCAATCCATGGTACCCCCGTCAATTTGCCGTAGTGGATTCACATGGTCGATGGGAGATATATGCTCTAGAGAGGATTCACGGTAGAGGTAGAGTGGAAAAGCTGATTTTAAGCAACGAAGGAGAAATGTATGATGGTGAAGATGGGCAAAAATCACTAAAACGGCCAGCGACTGGTCACTCAGATGGCTGGTATCGAATCTTATGGGCATGTAATCTCAATACTGTTATCATCTTCAGCCGTCGCCATCTTGTGCTTTTTGACATCGGTGTCAAAACAACGAAAATTGACAGCTTTGAATTACTGCCAACGAGCAATTCTGACTGGATCCTGGATATAAAACTAAGTATGGCGAACAAAAACCATTTGTTTGTGTTGACAACATCTCGAATTTATTGGGTCCAAATTGTCCCTCTGGCAGAGAGCAACCAAGATGAAACTGTCAGAATAAAAATATTACTATCGTATTTGCATTTCAGAGATCCGAGTGATCAAACAATGAAGCTCACGCCCGCTGAGGCTAATTCCTGTAAGATTCGTTATCAGATTTTGTATCCGATGAAGCTTATTCGATCTAGTTCTGATCTTTATTACCTCCTTGAGGTCACCGCTTGTAAATGTATACAACTTTTTGAGTAATACAGAAGGATCAAGCACCCCATCCTGCCAACAGAGTTCTCTTGCTATTTACTTTGACCGCAATGATCGCAACTCTATCCAAACCGCTTGTTTTACTCATTGCCATTTAAGCTCTATCCCACTTAATTCAAACTTGGGGCCTGAAGCTCTGTACTTGGAGCAAGGTATAAACTTCTATCAACTATGGGCGCTAAATCCTGATCTGAGCTTGAGTATCACACTCTGTGCTGTGACGTCAACAGACCGCGGAAGAGTTGGAGGTTCGCAATTACGTATAGAAGTACCTGATACTAAAGTCTTAAAGACTTCACGCCACTTGAAGCGCCAGATTGTAGATGCGTCATTCATTGTTCCAGATGGCGTTGATGACGAAGAGTCGCCACTTCATTATCAAAGTTTAGTCCAGCTACAAGATATTCGACATAGTACACATCGAGATTCCTCGCACCAAGGGTTGAATTGGAAGAAAATTTTCAAAGTTATTTGGCAGACGCCCCGCCATATTTATGCTCTAGGGTATAAAGATCCGCTAGATATCTCTGAGGTTCTCATGTACATCTCTGAACAACTCCGCCGTGGTATTGATGAAAATTTTATGGCTTTTCGTACTATGTATGTCGTTGAATCACGATGTCTATTTTGTAAGAAAACGCTAACTAGTAAAGTGGTGAGATATATGGTTCGAGTGAAATGAAAGGCGACCTTGACAGAGCATCTCCAGTCCTTCAAGATTTCTTGGGCTCACTGATACGTAACCAAGATGCTGACATAGCGTCAACTTTGATATTGTCGGACCTGACTGCTTGCCCCTCGATAGGGATACCCCTCGATGAGACTTCGCGGTATCCTGATCTGCTGAGGATATACGACCAGCTGGTTGAGCAATGGATGGGCAGCTTACCGCAAGAGGTCTCAAATCATTCGCGTGGCGCTAAGTTTAAGCTTGTACGCCAACTTGCTCTTGACCTCTGCTTCCATTCTATTGGACTATCTCTACAAAATAAGGCGGCTCTTGCTTCTTTAGAAACAACCAGCAAGCAGGACTTAGTTGCTGAGACAGGTGATCCTACTACACGAGAGAGCTCTCCTTCACTATTATCCTCTCAACTTGCTACCATTTCGGAGCAGGAACCCGACTTTCGTCTACCCACACCAGCACGAACACCTTCACTCTACTCACAAACTACGTCGGGTTCAGAATTGAGGGAAGACCCTGCAATAGTTCGCTTGCGGCAGTATGCACCATCAATCACGGTTAAGGCGGGTTTTGAAAAGCCTGCTTTGTTGTCGCATTGGCCATCTCTCCCAGGGACTGACCCATTCCTCTATTCGTATGAGTCCGCTCAAAAGTTGAGAAGTAACCTTGAAAGTGGAGATGAAGGCAATGAGCGCAGTCGTCGTGAGGAAGCTAGACGGAGACGCAGAACTGAGAAGTTTTTGCGACAGGAGAGATCTAGGGGGGTTGAAGCTGCTTCTCAAGCTGCAGCCATGCCTTCAGGAAGCCAGCCAGAAGCATCTCGAGAACAAATCAGCTCGCAAGCGGTGGATGATGTACCCATGACTCAGCCAGAAAAGGGAGCGTTTGGTAGCAGATCGGTACATAATGCGAAGAAAACGAAGAAGAAACGGGCCGCTGGTTTTAGATAGTGTCGTATGAGACGAAATAAATATCGCTTCAATCTTCTCACTCCTCGGGTTAATACAAAGAGGTAAGCTTTTTTCGAGAGCCGAAGTCGACTTTAAAGAAGATGTTGGAGAGTGCCTAATTTTGAATGTCCAGAGTTAATGCTGTTGAATTTTTTCGTAAACAATGAGCACCTACCTTACAGTATCAATTTGTGCCATTTGAGACCCAAAATTTGCCCCACAGCAGCCCCCGCCATCAACATCTTTGTAGCCCACTATACTCTTGTTGTTTATTTCCGCACAAGGATTGAAATCAAAAAAATAATTTAAGATGTCTGGACACTGTCACGATGAACATGACCATGATCATTCTGGTCATGATCATGCTGGCCATGACCATTCTGATGATATTACACCCGCACTCCAATATTCTCTCTACCAACACATTAACTTCGACGACATCAATACACTCAACGAATCGGAAGCTCAGTCCGGTAAACAAGTTGTCAAGAAGACTTGGGTAGAACGACTCGAAGAGAAACCAGAACTCGAGAGTGATGCTGATGAGCAGCTGCTGATTCACATACCGTTTGTTGGCTACATTTACAATTATTAATACGGAATTAACAAATTTCCCAGATTCACAGGCCAAGTTAAGCTGCACTCGATTTTGATCCGGACTTCAAACTCAGACTCTGCACCTCAAACGCTCAAGGTTTTTATTAATCGGGACGATCTTGACTTTTCAGCAGCTAGCGATCTCCCCCCAACGCAAGAATTCAAACTATCTCAGACCTCCGAAATTCAGGACATCCAGGTCAAGAGAGCGCTTTTTGGCAAGGTTCAGAATCTCACTCTGTTTGTGGAGGATAATTACGGTGATGACGTGACCCAGATCAGTTACTTGGGATTCAAGGGAGATTGGATGCAGCTAGGGAGAGCGCCGTCAAATATTTTGTATGAGGCTGCTGCGAATCCAGCGGATCATACAATTAAAGGTACGAATGTGAATCAGATAGGAAGCAGTTTGGGTGGAGGTGGGCGTGGCCATTGATTTAGAGAAGTGAATGGGATGAGAGGACAGAATTGTTATTCTGTCGGTTTTCGGACATCTCAAATTACATGAAGTCATCTTCCAAATCCTCCCCACGGTCCTGGTTGTTAGCTTCTGTCTCCTCCGTCTCATGAAATAGCTCATCATAAGCATGATCTTTCTGCCACTTTTTATCCTTTCGGTCTTGAGCAACCCTAGCTTCTTCTTTTTTCTATAAAGGAATGAGCGACAAGTCAGTTTAAAGGTTATATAATAACATACACGATCGAGTCTAGCTGCCTGGTCTTTCTTTCTTGCAGCTTTTAGGATGCCTTCCTTCTCCATCTGGAGATCGGGATATTTCTCAACCTTAGTCTTATTGAGACGGTTTACAATGGGATTTTCCCGTTGAGGCACTAGAACTCTCTTGACCTGAGTTGAACTTTTAGCCATGATTTAATCGTCATCTCCAAAAAGCCTTACCTTTTTTGCATCCTTGAATCCAACTTGACCAACGGCCATGGAGCCATCCTTTTTCAAATTTGACCACGGAGTATAAATAACAGTGATGTTATCTTTTTTATTCCCTGAAATGCTGTTAGAATAACAATAAACATCTTGGTAAAATTTTCAACCTTCAATCGAGTTCGCCTTGGTCAACTGCGCACAGTCGATCACAACATCTTGAGGAATAGACTCCCAACTCTCTCCTTCATTCATACGAAGATAGATATGAGCACTTGACAATTTGTCTACGTGGAACCACACATCTTCCTCAAGTCCATACTTTATAAGATCCTCATCTGAAAAGTTAAAATTACTTGCCTCCCGATGAGAACATGTTTGACTTACTTTCTACTTTGTCTTTGCCTGCATAAAGTTGAGCAGTAGGAGTCACCACATTAGAAGTGAAGTAATAAACCATTGTGACTGCTTAAATCGCCATTCCATGCTTAATTTCATCTCATTCAGTTCGCGAAGGGAGTTTTGATATTGAATGCCGAACGGGTATTTCTCGGCTACCGTACCGAACGAGAATAATTGTCGAGACCTTTGTCCAGATGTTACAATCACAAGCCCACACAAGATGGCACCCAAGCTGCCGACTAGCTGGGTGCAACCTCCTCCAGCTTTTCTCCTACCAGAATCTTTTCTTCCCTTAACAGCAAAGCGCGGCATTAAGTATGGATGGTATACAGGGCCAACACGGGGAGCGAAACCACTTGACTACAATATGGGTAACGACCTCCCTATACTCGAACATTCACCACGAGCAGCGCTCAAACGGAAAGAAGCTACCCTACCTTTACGGACAGGAGCATTGGCGATCAAGAAGGGCATGACAGCAATGTACGATCCTGATACAGGAGTGCGAACACCTTGCACAGTTTTGCAGATCGACAGACTACAAGTTGTCTCCCATAAGACGGTACCCAAACACGGATATTATGCAGTGCAGATGGGAGCAGGCTGGAAGCACCAAAGTAATGTTACGAGGCCGCTATTAGGTCACTTTGCTGGAGCAGGAGTTAGTCCCAAGAGATTCGTTGCCGAATTCAGGGTGAAAAACGAAGAAGGACTGCTAAAGGTTGGGGAATCAATTGGGCCCGAATGGTTTCTCGAAGGCCAATTTGTTGATACGAGATCGAATTGTCGAGGAATGGGCTTCGCGGGTGGTATGAAGAGGCATGGATTTAAGGGTCAGCCAGCTTCTCATGGTAATTCAAAAAATCACCGTACTATGGGTTCTTCTGGTGGTTCGCAAGGAAGCGGTTCTAGAGTTCTGCCAGGAAAGAGAATGCCAGGGAGGATGGGTGGAAATCAAGTCACAATACAGAATTTGAAGGTTCTAAAAGTGGATTCGGAGAAGAGCATTTTGGTGGTTAGTGGTTGTGTGGCAGGGCCTAAGAATTGCGTGGTCAAAGTTCAAGATGCTATTCTGAAGCCATGGCCTGTTATTCCGCAGGCTGTAGAGGGAGGAGAGGAAGCTCTACAAGCAACAGCCTAGAGATGTACAATTATTGTCCTGTACAAATACATATTCCATGACTGGCGTTGTATGGAGGAAAATCCCTGTACGCCATACCAATGCTACCTATTCCAATATTTCTCACCTCTAGCTTATGCACGACTCATTTAAGAGTATGTCATCCAGATAAACTAGGAGCATAACTCCCTCTTCCCACCACCTTAGGTTCATCGTCGACTTCAATGCCTTGAAAAGGATCGTTTCCATCCAACAAATCTATCTTTTCCCCCTCTTTAGTTGTCAAACTCCACTCCGTAGTCTCAAACATTCCCATCCTCGTCGCCCTAAAGCTCTTAAACCTCATAGTAGCTTCATTCTTCTTGCCCTTAACCTCAAAATGAATGTCAATCTTGCCATGCAATTGATTCATCTCACCCCAGATCCAGGGCATCTTGTGCGCGAAGTAGACTTCGTCTCCAAGATACTCTCGCGCTTTGGGGGATGTGCGTAATGCGTACATAGTAGAGGATACGACTGAGGAGGATGACTTTTGGTAGTTGAAAATGGCGAGGGTGGAGGAGATGAGCAATGCCAGGAAGATAGGTACGGTTCGCATCCAGCGCATACCACCTACTTCGATGTCTACAGAAAAGATAAGCCTTATGATTCTCTTGAAGTGGGCTCAAAATGATACACACCAGGGAGTTCTCGATCAGGTCTTCTCTCTAATAACGGTGGTCCTCCGGGCTTTGGTGCCGCAATTAGAGTCCTTCTTATGATTACATTGCTTTGGATTATAGTTCTCGGTCTGAGGATGAGCCTCGACCGTAACATTCGTGGGAGCATTTTCTTTCCGGAATTGTATAAGTTCGAAGTTGTTGATTGATAGCTCTTCCAGAAATCATCTGAGGAATGTTTGCACTGTTTGCAGCCGACGAGGCGTCACAAGGCTACCTTTCAACATTGAACACAAGATCTTTAACAATAGAACTTGACAATATGGCGCAAGCTACGGCGAGATTACGGAAGACATTCCATTATCCGGCGGACAATGACGACGATGATTCCCTCCCCGAAGCTTTAGATGAGCAGGGTATGCTCACTCATGTCTCTCTCGCCTTCCTATCATTGACTAACGAACACTTTGAAAGAGCAAGAAAGTCTCATTCGCACACTCGATGAGCAGAATACTAAAATCGACCTAATATACACACGAGCACTTCTTGCTCTCCCTATCCTCAGCTTGATACCTTATTTCACGACCCTCTTCACTCTACACGCAACATTATTATCAGTACTAAGCATCACTTCACTACTGTCAACAACTTATTTGCTCTTGTCCCTACCGCCTGGTCACACGGGCATTCTGTTATTAGATGCGATTAATCAGTCTTCTACTCCTCTATCCAGAAAAGAGCGTCTCCTGAAAAGAGAAGATGGGCCTATACAGCTCTATCTTCCATATTTGAATCTCGGGCTATGTTCAGTCCTGGTTTTACTTGGTGCTTTGATAAGAAGAAAAATAGAATTATGGTGGGGCTTTAGCTGGCTGCCGGCTGGCGTGTATGCGGTTGTGTTGCTGGCGAAATGGGTTATGGGCAATGTTGATCCGGAGGAGGAGTTGGGTAGGCTGAAGTATGAATTTAAGGGTGCATGAGAGAAAATTAGTTGGTAGACTTCTGAGAGCCAACAAAGAATTGATATTCGATAGATGGAAATGGCTACAGCAATGTTCTTACGTCTTGTTCATGACGGGAATAAGAGTGAAAATCGCTATCTTCTTAGACGGGTTCGGTATGGGCATTTTGACGGACGAACTGGTCAAGTTCTCATTTTTAATGCTTGCAATGATTCCAGACTTCGCCAGTGCGGATGGACCTATAAGCTTTTCGGATTCTTTTTCAGGTCCTCTGCAGTAACTTGAGTCCTCCCTCTAGATTTTGCCATATAGTACCGGGGTTAGTCTTCTTTGGAAGCTTGCTAATCTTTCTACCAAAGACCTCACCGGAATTCGGTACCACTCTCGTCTCTACTCTCTGTATTCATGTGTAAAAGTGACCTGTGATAACGGAACTGACAACAACTGTTCCAGCTATGGTGACCAGTAGGTAGTTTCAACCAAGGATTTTGGCTAAAGTCAGCAGTAGTTGATGGTAAATGTTGACATTTGATGCTGAAAGGAAAAAATGTACAGCAGAAAGCATTTGAAGAGATGGTGGCTGTTGTAATAACGTCGGGAATGCAATGGAATTGCCATGAGGAGAAAGTCACATGATCAAGCTGTTGCGAGCGGACGGGTCGCGACGTCGACAACATCTCATGACTAGCGAAACTGCCCTGGGATCCTGATGATGTCTAGGGTTCTGGTGACATGCCAGAAATATTGCGATGGCTTCCGGATATCCCAGTAGTCTGCTGAGGAAGACGTCTCGGAGATACAGACCGCACTGCACAACATGACGTGAGATAGGAACCATCACCCAAACCGAAAGCAGCGTGGATTTCATTTCAGGGTTACGGTCAAGAGCCGTGCTGAAGGCGCAAGGCACATTACCACGATGCGAAACGCACACGCGGATGGACTCGTTTGCGGACGCTGCACCAGACGGTAAGAGGACATACACATTGCCATCTGCAGAAGAAGATGATGATGGAAAAAAGAACAATGAGAAATAAATTGATGTTCTCAGTCCGTCGTCTGAAATGCCTCAGTAGGGGGCGCGTTCTGATTGGTAGCTTCAACGTTCAACTCGACTGAGGGATGGATGGCCCGCCGCTGGGCTCAGTGAATAACAAACCCGAATTATCCTTTTAAAGAAATGGCTTCTTCTCCTTTCACTTCGGATCACGATCCGCACAACCCTCCATCACAACACCACCTCTTCTCTTTTGCACCCCCATATGGTAATTGTCATCCATCATCTGGGACTTCTGATAAGCACCACTACCAGAGCGCCCAATCTCACATTGTACGAGAGGCGCGATTTCTAAGGGTAAAACCTTTCTGCCTCTAGTCTACGAAACCTTCCGTCTGCGACCGGACTCACCAATCTCCTCAACCTTCCATCCATCTCTACCATCATCATCACGATGGCTCCTCCAACCAAACTATCGACTGCCTCTGCCGCTCGCAGAAAATCTTCGAAAGGCAGTATGATTATCACGTTGAAGCTATCGCCGAAGCTGCTTCAACGCTTCGAAGCCGCCCCTGTCCAGGTCAAAGAAGAACCTTCATCAAAGGAGACACCCGCCATCACTCCTAAAGTTGAGCCCGCCCCTTCCAGCTCGAATGATGATGTTCTCACCGAATCCACTTCGAACACACCTGCCGCGGTTGGCACTCCCATCTCCTCGTCAATGCCACCCCCAACCGAAGGAGTAAAGAAGAAGGGAGTGAAGAGAAGTGCTGCAGTCGCTTTGGGTCCGGATGGAGTGCCGATTCCAAAAGTCAGAGGCAAGCCGGGGCCAAAAAAGAAGGCAAGACTGTAAGTTCTCGGCCACGCTTTTACCTATGGATTATCTTTCAGCATTCCTCAACAATATCTCTCCTATCCTATTATATAGCCTTGCGCACATCCTCACTTTCTTGTGCAAGTTATCAACACGATTACTAACTATGCTGCTACAGAGAGGATGGCACTATCGATCACTCGGCCACAGCTCCCCGAGCTGCAAATGGAACAGCAGCTCACAAACTCGGACCCAAGGCAAATCAAGGCGCTATCAATGCAGGTCTACGTGCCTTGGATCGATCAGGCAAGCCGTGTCGTAAATGGGCAAAGGGTAGCTTCAAACTTAAAAGCTTTACTGGCGTGACTTGGGAGATACCACGATGGAAAGCACCTCCAAAGACAACCGTTGCAGGAATCTCCGAAGACTCCACATCTGGTGAAAGCAGCAAGGAGAATAAAGACAACAGTCAGCTTGCGAGTGAAAAGAGCAACAGTGGTATTGACATCGAGATGGGAAGCACGGCTAGTCAACCCGTTTCCTCACCAGCCCCTTCCGCTCTTCCTCCGTCAGCAGATATTGTTGAACCGGTCATCAAATCCGAAACTGCTCCAGTTGTTGCTGCCTCTGCCTAAGCAGGAGTGTGATTGCAGCTATTCACATTGTACAAGAGAATTGAATCATCATCGGCGTTGTGGAATTGGGTGGTTGGAATTAACAACTGGTAGACCTTCGAGTTTATTGCTCGAATTGTGTTATCTTCATGCATTTCTCGGATGCGAAATAAAAATGGAGTTGGGCTTAGCCGCATCGAGGGACTTCTGGATGGGAATCGGCATGCATGGCGTTATTATCGAGGACATTGTATCATAGAGAACAGTGACATCCACAATGGATCATTAGACCGATTATTTCTCTCTTCCCGTATATCCTTCCCTCATGCCGCATGATAATATTCTTCTGCATTTATATCAAGCCTTCGATACTCAAAGAGCCTTATTATTCGAGGTTGTATTCTATTTTTTTTGGGCAATGAGAAGCTTCATATAGCAATGGGGAGTGTGGCGGGATCACTGTCTAGAATTTTGTGCTGCTGACTTTCGACATTTTACATGGAGGGTCAAAGGGAAATCCCACGACAGATCAAAGTTTTCAAATAAGCAGAACCATTAGAGACATGATAAATTCTATCTAAATTTCAAGTTTCGGATTGTCTCGTCACCTCTCAGACAAGGGACGGAAAGCCCCTGAGGCACCCGTGGACCTACCAGCCACGAGGTACAGTGCTGTAAGTTGATCTTCGACACCGCAACATATTGACGGGAACGTTCTTTACACGCTTTACAAACCGTGTATGAACGAGGGAGCTTTCGAATTATGATGCTTCTGGCCGGAATAAAGTGAAAGATCAGGGAAACCCCAACTGTCTCGTGACAAAGTTCCCCGCCAACTGATAATACTTTAGTCTGCGTCGCTTGGACACCTGAACCGGCATCAGTAGCTGACCTCCATTGTTCCTTCAAGTGATAACGATTCATAGTCCAAACCCACTTTCCAGAAATTTGGTGCGAGAATGGACTATCAAACACAAATTAAGCTCTGGTAGAGCTTCGAAGCAGATCTCTCTCCCGCCTTGTACTTTCTGGCCATGACTACATCCACGACATCATACCTGTCTCCACTACTCACCCTTCGATTTTCTACGTGTGGATTATAACTCTGGAAGGCTTTGTTGATTTCCATAAACGTGGCAGCTTATCTTCTGGTAGCCTTGAACCGTTTCCGCAGGCTTGCCGACCCCAAATATACATCCAACCCCGATTCTTGATTGCGGGCCACCGCACTTTCGACATGACCAACTCATACCCTTCGGGCTCACCGGGGGTTCCAGACTCGATGGCAACTGGAGCTCCCGGATTTATGCCACGGAGGTCATCGTATGCCTCAGTCGTCTCGGGCACAGCTTCAGGAATCTCCCAGCCATATCAACAACCCACGAGATCTGGCGCCTTCTCGCATCTGCTCAATCAAGGCCACGACCTAAACTACGAGATCAACTATCAGCAGAGTTTTAATGGAAGCTCGAGGTTCGACAATCGAGGTTACGATATGGAATACAATACGAATGGAGGGAGTCATGGGAGGTCAGCGTCTTGGAGCCGCGGTGCACAGCTACCAAGCTTCTCAAGTGCCTTTGGCTCAGTCATGAACGGCTATGCATACGGGACTCTAGGCGGGATGGCGCCTGCAGATACTTTCTTCGTGCCTTCGTATTTAAAGGGCTCAAAATATGTCCAGAAGCTTGAAGAGGTACATAAGGCCAAAGCAGCAGCGCTGAAAGAGGGACAATCTGCCCCTGCGTCCCAAACAGGCTCGCTTTCGACAAGCGCAAGCAGTGTAAACCTACATACGAAGATGGCACCGTCACATAGAGGCATGACCTATGATTTAATAGAGAAAGCACCACCACTGGACGATGAAACTCTACCCCCTTTACCGACAAAATTGAACATTCAGGATAAGCAGCCTGGATTAGAAGTTCTAGCGGATGGGCAAGAAGTCAAGTTTGCTGGGCCAAAGCCCGACCGAGAACGAGATCATGAAGCATGCGCAATCAGAGCAGACCATCCAATGCCACCTCAGTGTGGCATCTACTATTTTGAAGTGACAATAATATCGCGCAAGCGAGAAGAGTATGGGCTCCCTCTTGTATTCGTTCTTGTACCCTGCACATGATTCTAATATGGCCCATAGGAGTTCTATAGGAATCGGATTCTCTGGGCCAAAAGTACCTCTTGCTAGACTTCCTGGGTGGGAGCCAGATTCATGGGCGTATCACGGAGATGACGGCCACTCATTCTGCTGCCAAACCTCAGGTAAACATTATGGCCCCCCTTTCAGCGCCGGTGACACCATCGGATGTGGTGTGGACTTTAGAACAGGCTCTGCTTTCTTCACAAAGAATGGAGATCATTTAGGTCAGTGTTGATTGCTCCTGCCTTTGACAGCTGCTGATTCTGGCCAGGGACTGCCTTCCGTGATATCAAGGGGAAACTTTATCCTTCCGTGGGTATGAAAAGGGCAGGAGAACATGTTCGAATGAACTTTGGGCAAAGTCCATTCATCTTTGACATAGATGGCATGATGTCGGCAAGTAATATTTCTTCTTCTCAATCCTTTCTTTACAATAGCCTTTTCCCTGGTGAAGGATCTCCGACGCCAGAATCTGCGGACGACATCCCGGACCTTCTTCCTACTTCACCTCGATTGGCTGTCCTGGTTGGATCTTCTTTCGACTCTCCGGACTTCCTGGCTCCTTCTCCGCCCCTTTTCTTTGGCTCTCCTGAAGCTTCACAGCCAGACTCTTATGCGTCGATGAATCAAGACCCGTCCCAGTACATAACGCCTATGCTTAATGACCCTGATTCATCGAATGGGTCTCCTCGTCCATCGCGGGCGTTGAACTATCAGACCGCCGCTACTCTACCTGGATCAGTTTGGCCCGATGAAACCGTCTTCCAAGGTCTGGGAATTTATCCTCCTCGTGATCAAGATAGTCGTGGCGGCTTCATCTCATCAATTGACCCATCTCACCCACCTCCAGGGTTAAATCACCAAGCTACTTCATTTCGTCTCAATCCAATCATCCCAACGCAAGAACAGCTGAATGGAAGTGCCCCTCTTATGATGATTCCAAGTATCGTACGTCAGGCTGAGCCACAGAATCGCAACTCTGCAACGGCTGGTCACGGCCCTTTGGGATCTGCTTCGGGTACAAATCGCTCCGCCTCCGAGCAACAACAGTCTTATGATCTCTTCATGACTGCTTTTCGGACAGCTGCCCAACAAGAACTTGAAGAGCCTGTCCATCTGAGACGATCCCCTCCTCGAACGAGCCGTACTATTGCACCACGCCGATCGCTGGTTCCATTGGAGCTGGCAAGAAGGCAAAGATCCCTACAAAGGCCACCTTCCGGTATATCGACCAGAGAAGTTGGTTCAACGCCTGGCTTGAATACATTTCCTGGAAACCCTTGGTCTGGTTCAAGCGACGTGCCTGAGCCGGACGAGCCTACCACCATCAGAGTGCAAGGTCGCTTAAGACCAGCAGCGACTCAGACCAGTGCAGCATTGGAGCACTCAACAACCGGAGAAACACCATCTGCACGACCTTCACCAGAGATCCTCGCTAACTGGCTAATCTATCGACAAATTTGTAGACCTCGAAGCTTAGTTGCATGGACTGACTTTGAAATACAGCGCGAAAAGAAGCAAATACGGGCAGAAATTGAAATAACGAGGTATGTGTTCAATGTGACGTGCGTCCTAGACAGGCTGACAATTTGTAGCACAGACAAGCTTGCCCCTCCCCTGAGCGAAACGGAATTGATTCAATCATTAGTAGGTTTTAGAACTCAGTTGAAATTATCTTTAACACGTTTAGGTGCTACAATTCCTCACACATGATGGTTATGTTGAGACTGCCCGTGCATTTGCTGAAGAAATTCACACAGAAAAGAAAGCTCTTAGTTTGAATTCTGATGCAGTGATACCTGGGTATGATTTAAAGGAAGATGAAGATGCTGGCCATCGACAGAGTAAGTGTCCCGTATCAATATAATCTTCATCCAAGCTAAAGTTGGCTAGAAATTAGAGCATCAATACTGGAGGGTGATATTGAAAAAGCTTTAAAATATACCAATGCTTATTACCCCCATGTTCTTAAAGACAACGAACACGTCAATTTTCGGTTAAAATGTCGACGATTTGTGGAGATGATTCGCCAGGGAGCTGAACTACACAATTCTAACTCTACCAATGGGGTCAAGAAAAGTAATGGTCACAGCGGAGATTGGTACGACGATATTATCAATCACGATATGGAAATCGACGACCATCAACCCCAGAGCAACAATTGGGACAGAATGGACACGGAGGAAGGTCCAGGAAATCAAATGGAGTACCAGCGATTACTTCAAGAGACTCTGACTTATGGACAAGATCTCCAAGCTGAATTCAAGGACGACCCAAGGAGAGAAGTCAGCAAAGCGCTTGAAGATGCTTTTGCCTTGATGGCATATGAGGACCCGATCAATGCCAAGGAAGTAGCCCATTTGCTTGACCCAAGTGGACGAGTAGCGGTTGCAGAAGAATTAAACTCTGCTATTCTACGTGAGTCCGGAATCTATATCCATACCCCATATAGCTGTAGGCTCACAAGGACACAGAATCTCTTGGCAAATCGTCTTCAGCTGCATTAGAACAACTTTATCAACAGACTACGGTACTCCTTGAAGACCTTCGAGAAGGTGGTGGCCCTGGCGCTTTCGTAAATATCGATGATTTTGCAAGACCCTAGAGTGGTCAGTGAGCAATGGCGCAACACAGGGTATTCATTTCTCATCAGCAAGACATTTTTAAAGGCGTTAGGCTTTTCTCTACTCAACGACTTTGCATGCATTGTGGATAGGTGTCTGGGTGGGTAGCGTAGCTTTACTTTCATTCTTTCCAGCGATTGCTCATGATAAGGTTGATGGCTGCAATGGGTGGTGTTTCGAGCTGACCTCGAATTGAATTTCACTCGGGAGCTTTGACTTGGAGTGTGGTTTAGACCGCAATGACTGGTTGTTCGGCGGGAAGGCGAATATGGGCGCATTGCTTGAAAGAATTGTGAATACATTGCATCTCAAACCCTACACTGTCCTCTTGTTGCCGCGATGTGTAAAATTGTCAAACTTGTACAACGTCGGCTGCTAATAACGTACTTTGTGACGCATAGCCGCCGGGACAGTCAAATCCTGTGCCGCATTTGGTTTCACAATATGCACTTTGGCTATAGCGTGTCACAACGTGGAGGTCAAGACTTGATACTACATTCTGGCTAGCTTTTGTATACCAACAAATATAAGCAGTTGGTATCGTGAGGATTAGCGAAATTGACCATTTTAGAATGAGCTGAACTTCTCTTCTTAATCTAATTCCTGCAAGTCAATACTCCACAAACTAAACGTAGTTTAAAGTAAGAGAAATTAACGTGACAAAGATTGTAGCACAAAATCAACATCTGTTCTAGATTTTGAGATCTCGAGCTTGCCCAGAGATATATCCCGTTATAGCAATTCAGCACGTGTTCTCGAAAGTAGAAAAGTAGAAGATAGATACGGCTTCAAGATTAACCTTCTCACAGGCAATGTGGCAATTTGTCTGCTCTCCCTCTCCCTCTCCCTCTCCCTCATCTCTGTTCCTGTCCTGCTTTCCTCTCATCTGAACTTCCTCCTACTTAAATAAAAGAGCTTCAAGTGACGCTAACGTAGACCGACCGACGTCTTCCCGATCAAACTCCGAAGCAAATAGGTGAAATAAATAGGGCCGAAACACCAACCCACTAACGCCAGAAATGCTCCTTGTTCGCGCTGTCTTCCGTGATCTCCTGATCCCCTGCCAAAGCACTTTGTAGTGTACCGGATACCAATCTTCTACCTTTATTGAATTTGAAGTTGAAATTAGAACCTGCAATATTCGAACATGATTTGAAGGTTAAACCGAGTGGAGACTGGAAATCGATTCCGTAAACTGAATGAGAGAGGCCATTACGATCCAATCCCCACGGCTTCAAGATCTCGCATCAAGACTGCCATCTGCGCTCGTTTTGCGGCTTCGGCTACGAGGTTGAAATCACGTAGAAACGGTGAGGCAGTGTCTTGTGGTGGGGGTTGCTGCTGGGTGGGTTGTTGCAGTTGGGATTGGGATAAGGGAGCAGACGTCGGGCCCACTTGGGTTGTAGTTGTGGTTGTGGAGGTGAAGTAGGTAGGTTGGGTTTGAGTTCTTGAGGAGCCGTTAAGGGATGGTGAGGCGAGTGGTGCTTCCATTGTGTGAAGAGTGAAGTGATGTGTGGAGGTGAGATGGTGGTGTCGTGCAATAGGGTTCGAGATGGGTGGGTAGGTGTGAGGTGAATTAACGGAGAGAGATGGAGGTGAGTCGAGGTGCGGCGAGGCCTGAAACGCTGTTGGATGATGTGGGAGAGGTAGGATATTTAATCCAGTGCCAAAACACTCGGCTCCGTTGACTCGATGAAGATGCTAACCCGAAGCTGAACCACAGAGAATAGGCGCCTCTCGATAGGCTAAAGTAGATCTCGGCAGCAGATCGGAATCTGCAGTAATGACGCTGGGGGAGAGGAGAGGAGAGAAGAGGAACAGGTAGTGGTGCAGCGCAGTTCAGATGCAGGTAGATGGATGGGTTCGAGAGAGTTGGGAGAGGCGAGAGAGGACTGAACAAACGAGGGCCAGGACAAGATGTTGTGGCTGAATGCGTAGCTGTGCATGTAGGCAGGTCCCTCAATCATCCATCACCTTTCCTCTTTGACGGACCGAGGGTAATGAATGGCTATGACCTGAGCGGCGCCTAACGCTGACCTGGGAACTTTGCTTTGTTCTCCACCAGCTCGGAAATGTCATGGGCGTCTCCGCGAGTGTTGACATGTGTCCACTGCTCTGCACAAGTGAAAAAGCCTTGCATGGCACGATATTAATGATAGATTGCCTCCGGTTCAAGCTCGCCGTCAAAAGACCTTGCCAACCTATCCACTACTAACTTATATACAGTATTTATTAGGGATTGTACCTGCCAACTTCCGTCTCGCCGTGCGGATCTACAGCGGTGAAACGCGGCAGAATGGCCGCGGTGGGACAGCTCAACTCAACTCAACTCACCCAGCCAGCCAGACCTTTCGACGTCGACGGAGAGCTCGTCGGTCATTCGGATTCCTCCTGATTCACGGCCCTTTCCAATGTCGCATCGAGGCACTGCCAAAACACCCGAGACTGAAGATGCGCCCACATCCAGAAGATCCAAGACGATCGGCGATTGGTTCTCTATTCCTGCACCTGTGAGAAAATTGTTTGATCAAGTTCCGGTCATCGTCTACCCTCCGAATCAACTCCCATCTCGCGCGCCAAAACCTGCAAGGCTACCAAGTCTGTATATTTTTAGCAGGAGGAATGATGTGTCTTCCGGGCGCCCGTCGTTTAATCCAAGTTGTCTGAAATGGCAGGTTAGTCGCGCTCTCTGAGAGAAGAGGTCCTGACACTGACGCCCGCAGACTTTCTTAAATATTGCCGGGATTGATCATAAGCTCATCTCATCAAATAATCATGCCTCTCCTTCAGGATCACTACCCTTCTTATTACCAGCTGTGTACGGATCCAGTGTGAGAAAAGAGGACCTTGCTCCGGTCGTCTCGACTAAGCTTGTGAAATATGCCAAGGAGCATGGTGGCCAAGTAGAGGAGTCCTCGAATTTGCGCTATGAAGCATACCAGTCGCTCCTCGATCATCGGATACGGAATGCTTGGGTAAGGAATTAGAACCATTACTTTGCGCGGGTGCTAACGACCAAGCAGCTCTATTCGCTTTACCTAGAACCTCTCAATTTTTCTGCTGTCGCATATCCCCTCTACGTTTCTCCGACCTCCTCAAATCCTCTCGTACGAGCCTCAACAGCGTATCAATTGAAAGCAGCAGCAGAGACAGAACTGCTGAAACATACATCTATAATAGATGTGGATGATCTATATAGCGAAGGTGACAAAGCATTCGAGGCTTTATCGATCTTGCTGGGAGACCATACCTGGTTCTTCGCCACAAGCACGCCTACCTTGTTTGATGCAAGCGTGTTTGCATATACCCAGTTATTGCTGGCTGATGATTTGGATTGGAAGGAAAAGAAGCTTTGTCGGGCGTTGAGGGCGAGAAACAATCTTGTACAACATAGAGAGAGGCTGCTTGTTAGATATTATGGCGGCTCAGAATAAGGAGATGCTTAAAATACTAGATTCCATAAATAGGTCACGTATTGCCCTTCCAAGCCTCAGCAACACCATCTAAATTGCAGTCACAACACCACGACAAGTTAGCAGAATCCTCTAAGGACCATAGTCGATACCTAAAGTAATTTTCTAGCTATGAAAGAAAGTGAGCATCGCCATTAACCTCCAACCTCTCTTACTTACACTGCTCCTGGAGATATAATTTCTATATCTTCTATCCTTTAACTATTAATATAAATAACACTGTCTAGCTCCGTGCTTTAATCGCGGCCCGGGCTTGGCTCTATGGCTGCTCTGATCCATACTGTGATGCTGCCGCCGGCCCATTCAGTTTTGCCATGGCACGCTTATGTTGTGATGGCTCGTAGGAAAACCAGTGTCTAAATTTCGAAAACGGTAGAACAAAAAGCAAGTGGAAAAATTAAAAATTAAAACCCCTTCAAAGGGTTTCTGCCTAATCTGTTTGATACAAGAGAATTCCGCATCCGAACTGTGAGGCTTATACAAGTTGAATTTACGGGAGGTCTGAGTTGACGAGCAAGAGCCTACATGACCATTTGTCGGGCTAGATTGCAAAATACGAAAGTAATCTTATGTCATGTGGGCACAAGAATACATTGACTGCCATCAGGTTCCAGTTTCGAATTTTACACTGAATGCTGGAAGACTGAAGAATAGAGCTTTCTGCGAAGAGTCAGTATCAAAGCTGCGATGAAGCCATTGTTTATATGCAAAGCCAAATGTGCATGAGAAAAGGGGTAATAAGCGAAGTATTGTCAACAGAACATATCTTTTCCAACTACAATCTAAGAACTGGAAGAATTATAACTCGTCTTGCTTCGATCTCCTCTAGGCACTGATCTCATCTCATATTACATTCCGTCTCTCGCTGGGGAGAAGATATGTGATTGAAGATCACGTGTGTGGCACAGCGACTCCAGCCACAGCATCATCCGACCTTGCATGCGTCGTCAACCCCTCCATTTCAAGCTTTCGCATTCTAGGCATCGGAATCCCCCAAAGAGGCGTTACGTACGCATATTCACTTTTTAATTCCCGGCACGATTCTAGGAAAGTATCTCTCCATTTTCCAGAGAGAACACCATGTCCACAAAGCCAGAGAGTCCAGTAAGTACCTGATACACCTTCGATACTGCAGTTTCATGCGCCATTTGATTTATACACGCATGCATTCCTAACGCGATATTTCCTTGGCAGATCAAGAGCGCAGGAGCGGAATCACCAACTACAGCGAGACCTCTAGAGATGGACGACGACGATGTTCAAGAGACTGGTGTGATGGGCGATGCGCCTGGAGCGAAGAATATCACTTTAGAACCCGAAGCTCCTGCGAAACCACCACGGCCACTTAGTCCCCAGCAGCAAGCAGAAAATACGCTGAAAGAGGCTTTCCCGAGCATAGATGCTGCCGTAGTGAAGGCGGTTCTACGAGCCAGTGGAGGTCGTGTTGAGCCTGCCTTCAATGCTCTACTTGGTATGGAAACCCACGGCAGTCTGAAGATTTGCGTTGACATTGATTCGTGAAGGAATGTCTGATCCAGATGCTGTTCGAGAACCAACTCCTCCCCCACAACCTCCTCGACCGGCCGTAGCCCCTCGAGTCGGCTCTACTCCGCAATCCCAACTTGAAGCCGATGAACAGTACGCTCGACAACTAGCTGAACACTATGGTGGCGGATGGGGAGATGGATCTCGGAATGCTCCTAGAGATAGTCAACCAAGGAATCAACCAAGGAGACAACAGACAGCACCAAGTCGTCAGCCCAATGAGACGTACGGAGAGGAGAACCGCAGCTTCATTGATGACGACCTTCCAATTATCAGAGATAACTTGAAGAAGGGTTTTTTGGAGACGCAGAGCAAAGTGAACGGATGGATTACAAATCTCAAGAAGAGAATTGATGGCGATGAAGATGACGAACATCATGCTCAAGGTTATCAATCACAGTATGGCTATGGTCAACGGAGAAGCGGAGATACAAGACGAAGTGGGGACTACAATCGTTACGATGCAGACCCAGAGGTACTGAGCGATGATTTTGCGGGGATTCAAATGACCAGCGATGGCAGTAAGTGATGCTAACAGACTCTCGAGATCTTTTCTGACAGACCTAGCAGCTCCTGCTCGTCGATCAACGCGTCCCCTCGCCAATCCAGATCTATTTAAGCCGACACCTGCTCCTCCTAGATCTTCAGATGGCCGGAAAGTTTCATTCCAGGGCGGTCCCCCAGAGGAAATTGACATCTACCAATCTTCACCTCGAATGGGCGCGAAGGAGAGTGCACCTCCGTCGGGCAAACAGAGCAAATGGCAACCTTTATCAACAGTTGACCCCAACCCTATCGGTGAGACGGACAATGACCCTTTCAGCCTTGGGGACAGCGAGGACGAGAAGGAATCTAAAGATCGGGTTGGTGGAAAAGAGGTGAAGCAGGATGATGCAGAGAGGCTCAAGAAGGCGGCTGCGGAGGCCATGGCAGATGATATTGCCGAGCCTGTGCGCAAACCGGAGGCTACAGAGACGATTGGAGCGAAGGATAAGATTGCAAGTGAGACGCTGGCAGGAAAGTCCTGAGAAGTGTTTGGGGTGGCATTGTCGGTTAGCCAATCATGGATTTTTTCTTTTCGTAGTTGAATGATATCCTGGCGCCTTGTGATGGCCATATTTTGCCGACATGTACCATGGCCTCCGTAGATAGTCGTCGGTAGGAAAGATGGCGATGGGCAGGTATGCCATACGTGCATCAAGGTGTGTATCGGCAACATAATGAACATCGACATGCAACGCAGGGATCATCAGCCTTGTGGGCGGATGGACCTTCAGCCTTCTGCACCTTTTGCGTCACCCACGTGGGGGGCTCTATTGGCTGCGGCACGTTGCAAAAGGAATTTTTCCAGGTGGCGTCGAACCACAAGCTTGTCCGTGAACAGCGAATGGAGAGATTTCCGGATTATTTACTTGTCGAGCGTGCGCTCTGCGTCGTTGCACCAGTGTGCAGAAGGGGCGTCTCGGTTTCCCCGTGATGGATACCTCTTCTTCACGTCGATTCAGCCCCAGAGCGGAACGCTACTAGCTAGCCAGCGCCGCGTCTTTCTTTGCTACAAGCAAGCAAGCAACGACGAGAGAAGAAGAAGAAGAAGAAGAAGAAGAAGAAGAAGAAGAAGGAGAAGAAGAAGAAGACGAAGAAGAAGACGAAGAAGACGAAGACGAAGAAGAAGAAGCTTCTCTCATCTCCCTTGAACGGGTGCGGTCCCTCCCTGCCCCTCACTCGTCTTGCTCGGGTTCCCCAAAATAGCCCTGGCATCCATCCATCCCTCTTCTGCTTTTCTTCGAGACCATCCAGACGTACGGTACCTACACCCCAGTGGCGGCCTAGCTGGATTCTTGGGCTCCTATAGATTTCCCACAGCGTTGTGTGAGCTGCCAGCTCCAAGCTCCTAGCTCCCAGCTCCCAGCTCCCAGCTCCCAGCTCCCAGCTCCCAGCTCCCAGCTCCCAGCTCCCAGCTCCCAGAGCCATTCTTCTTCTGGCCGCTTCTCACTCCCTACCTCGAGCTCCTCCTCCTTCTCCTCCTCCGCCAGCCATCCGCCTTACACAACGTCCCCACGTGCACTCCCTGTGTGCCTTGTGCCTTATCCATCTGCAGTTGGCTTGCCTTCAACATCCCCCATCTCGACTCAGGACTCGCGCCTTGGAGCTGTGGAAGCTCGACGTCATCTAAGGAAGAGAAAAGTCAAGTCAGAGAGACTACTCCTCCTCCCTGCACCGCACGAGAAAGCTCTTCTTCGCTTCCCCACTCCCGATCCCTCCCCCCCCCCGACTTGAAGCTCCAACCATCCGCCATGAACTTCATCTGCATCTGCATGTGACCGTTCGTTCCGTCAGCCTTGAAATACTTCCTGTTCCTCTCAGCTCTGCCCTACTCGCCCATTGCCCTCAAGGGCTTTGCGGGTGCCACCACCGCATCATGTATGTTCTGCCCGCTCGCTCGTTGCCTTAGTGCTGCTGCTCTTCACTCCAGATTATGCCAGTCCTCTCCTTCAAACCCCGCTGATCAATGTGGGACCCTCTAGGAAGTTTGGCAAGCAGATTCAGAAACGGCAACTCGAGGTTCCTGAGTATGCGGCGAGCTTTGTCAACTACAAGGCCTTGAAAAAGGTGCGTTGGTCGTACAGCTGTCCTCGCCTCTCTCCCTTCCTCACGGGAAAAAAGCAATAAGCTTGGACTTGTCTTCATGCCCTCTGAGCCAACAGTCTTTGCATGAGCGCTAATACTGTGTTGGCAGCTCATCAAGAAGCTCTCTGCGACGCCCACGCTCCTCGCCCAAAACGATCTTCACCGCCAGACAGGCATTGTAGACTCCCAAGCTGCCTTGCAAGCAAACAAGGCCACTTTCTTCTTCCAACTGGTAGGCTAATTATGTGACAAGTCACGCTCGATGCTATGCTAACAAGTGAACAGGAACGAGAGCTCGAGAAGGTTAATGCTTTCTATTTGCAAAAAGAAGCCGAGGTATCATCATTGCTTACCCCCTTTCTACGGCTCGATTCTGTTGACACAGAGTAGCTCAAGATTCGACTCAAAACCCTCCTGGACAAGAAAAAAGTCTTGCAGTCTCGAAGTCAAAACACTTCTAGGCGCTCCGCCAAGTTCACGACTTTAGAAGAAGGCTTTCAACAGTTTGGCAACGATCTTAACAAGCTCCAGCAGTTCGTTGAGATCAATGGCACTGCCTTCTCCAAAATATTGAAGAAATGGGACAAGTCGTCAAAATCAAAAACCAAGGAGCTCTACCTTTCTCGTGCCGTCGAAGTCCAGCCATTCTTCAATGCTACCGTCATCAGCGAGTTGTCGGATCAAGCAACCACCAGTCTGCAGGAACTCGGCGCTTGGTCCGAAGGAGATAATGTCAGCTTTGAGAGAAACCCAGAGCACATTGTCAGTAGTCAGCATCTCCTAGGAACAGATGAAGGGGATGCGGACACATTACTACTTGAAGCCGTCATCTCGGGCAATCTCGATTCTCTCAAGGATCTCTTACTCCGCCTCAAGACTGCAGCAGAACTCAGCGACATCAACAATGTGGCTCTCCTGGAAAGGATAACTCGAACGTTCCTTGCAGCAATCAATGAGGGCCCCGAGCAATCACTGCAGCTGCTTCTTGACACTGGCCTCGTGGATATTCAGTCGGAGGATGATATCAATGAACGAAATTGTCTTCACCAAGCAACTATCTATGGCAATACTTTTGTGTTGAGTGTTGGGCTCTCCAAAGGAGTTGCAGTTAATCGCACAGATGTGTACGGCCGAGTCCCGCTTCACTATGCATGTATGCATGGTCGCCTTGACATGGTAGAATCATTATTGAATGGTAGATACCCGTACATTTATGATGGGCTCTGATGAAGTGCTAATATTAGGATATAGCGAGCCAAGGTACTATCGACCTAATCGATCACGATAACTTTACACCTCTGATTCATGCAATCATTCACGGACACCTCCAGTGCGCGCAACGGCTACTTGCACGGTCTGCTCGAATAGATCCCATCTCCGATGCTGACCACGTTCCTCTCAACTTAGCTTGTGAGCACGGATCTGTGGACATAGTCGAGCTGCTCCTCCAACATGGAGCGAACATACTACCAGATGCCGAAGGCTTATTTCCACAACATCTCGTTGCTCGCTCTGGACAAACGCCTCAACTACTACTGCTATTGAAGGATTACGGCGCAGATCTGGATCGGATCGATAAATTATACTCGTGGACTCCGCTCTTCCATGCAGCAAGTGAAGGCAATGTTCCTTGTATGAAGATTCTATTGGAGGTTGGTGTCAAAACCAACATTCTGGACGAGAAAGATCTTTCAGCAATGTATTATGCAGCATGGGAGGGCCACCTTGAGTGTATGCGCCTTCTATCATCTATCCACACAAGTACTCCTCGGGACCAAACAACTCCACAGATCCTGAAATCTGCGCAACTCGGACCGGTGATCGGAACCAGTGCTTCGACTCCTATGAATCTTGATGCCGATGCCATCCCAGAACTCGAACTACCACCACCGATAATTCCTCTACGGAGATATGGCCATAACTTTCTCGACACAAAGACTTTCGTGCAGATCAGTTTTGAGGAAAATGGCGAGCAGCCTATGACTTTCTTCCATGATAGCAAGTACCCAGCGGCTCGACTCACCATCTCCTCAAAGCTGTCAGATTTGATACCTAAAAACATACTCCTTCCTTTCCAAGAAGACACCCGACTAGTCTCTTTCCAAATCGACAATCTGGACTCTTTTGCTATCGATTTCGATATCTTTCCCACCTATGGTGCTAAAGTTATTGCAAAAACGGTCGCACTGCCGAGCACCTTCCGAGCATTGATGAGCAGTTCAGGCCGCTGCTGTTTACCACTTTTCGATCCAAGACTAAGAGCTATCGGACAGATTACATTCAATTTTCAAGTGATCAAACCATTCCAAGGGAAACCCCTGGAAATCACGGACTTTGAGACGTATTGGAAGGCCACAAGCCAGTTCGACCACAGACCGAGTGCCTTTATCACAGGGTCTAGTTTATCAGGAGATTATGTGCAGCTGTTTGTCCAACACACGTGTGATGGCGTTCCAGTTCTTTGGCCGAGATGGACAATGAATTATATGGATATTGACTTCCCTGTTAGTCGCTTGACATTTGCTCAATTTATCAGCGCCGGGTCTCGGAGTGCGAACAAGGCCGAAGATTTGAAAGCACTCCAAAATAAGCCGCTGAGCAGCATTGCAGAAGTCCACCGCATCCTCTCTGAATCAGCAGTGTCCTTAGAACAAGCTTTGGATCTTCTACCGAAGGGCATGCACGTCAATCTACAAATCCTATATCCCTCAGCGGAAGAAGAGAAAACATTACGCTTGGGGCCAACAGCCAATGTTAATGTATTTGGAGATGCTATTCTCAACGTAGTTTTTGACCATGCGAGAGCCCTGCGAGAACGCTCACCGGATGCCATGAGATCCATCGTGTTCAGTTCCTTCAACCCCACGGTTTGTACCGCCTTGAACTGGAAGCAACCGAATTTCCCTGTCTTTTTGTGCAACGACCTAGGTCGCGAGGGAGAGATGGCAAGTACTACCTTGATTCAGAGCAGCGGAAGGAGAACCACATCTATCAAAGAGGCCGTGAGAATAGCCCAGAATAACAATTTTATGGGCCTGATATGTTGTTCTCGTCTCTTGGTAAGTTCTCCTCATCCTATTGCCTATCAAACTCTAACTCTAATCCTACAGGACATGGTACCAGCCCTCGTCGAAGCAATCAAAGCCCAAGGGCTCGTTCTTGTCACGGACAAATCAGCAGAGCCACAGCTTGACACAGGAATCTTGAGTGATCCTTTCCCGAGACTGCCTGAAGGTATCGATGGTGTCTTGAAGGAGAATGGTGTTTTGAGGTTCAATGAGAGTATTGATATGTGAGGTGGAAGGGATTTATGGCTGGAGTATAAAAAAGCGCATGCTGAATACCATCCTGCGAATAGAGAATGGCGCCTGCTGCGTCAATGATTAATGAAAATGTTACTCAGTGATTGAGTTTCAAATTTTGGCTCGACAGGGAAGGAACGGAATTGCAGGCTTGTGAGCTAGAATCCCATGATGGAATATCTAAAATCGAAATTGTGATGAGGGATAGCATATAAGGGCAGGCGACATTGGAGACTATGGATTTAAGAAATTACGAAATGAGGAGGGAGATGCTCGCTTAATAAATGGAGGTCAATACTTGTGGTTAGCTTGATCATAACTTTCAAAAAAATCCGAGCTAAGCTATTCACGAATTGACAAAACCGATGGTATAAAGTCTACTAACGTCTTGTTTTGGTTTACGCATGCAGCTAACGTTCTAAGCTCAAATGTCCCTCCTACATTTTACCTATCCTCATCTAAGGAGTAACCTTACTCATGCTGATCAATCGTTTGACACCAACCTAAAATATCATATTAGCAATCGTTACTTCATTTATTACACAGAGGGGTCAATGAATGAGACCGACCATCCAGTTGCCACACTCATCAAGCTTCTCCCTCTGAATATCGACCTGTAACCTCGCAGCAGCATCATAATTTTTCGCGGCCAAAGCCTGCGCAAGCTCGTCCAGTCGTTGGATTGTATCTGGCTTGATGAGCTCTTCGTTATTTAGATGATCAAAGAGGATGCTGAGTCGCTTTTGGGTATCTTTAACTTGAGGGGAGAAGGAAGGTGGGGCTTTGGAGGCTACACGTTGCATATCGCTGCTGAATATTTCGACTAAGCTTTGTGCGCTGGCTGGGATATGAGAACGGTCTCCGGTGGGATGTTTGGCTCGAGCAGGAAGTGGAGCAGCAACGGTTTGTGGGACTGCACGAGGAGGTCCTGTTGGTGGTCGGGAGCTTGGCGGTGGACCTTGAGAGGCTGGAGGTGGACCTTGGTTCTGAAATTGAACGGGTGGCTGTGCATGCTCATACGGAGATTGGGACGGCGCATATGGATTAGCAGGTGGTGGTGGTCTGTTCCCAACTTGAGGGGGAGGAGCGATTTGACCTTGAGGAGTAGGTGGCTGGGAGTACTGCTGCGCTGATGGAGCAGGAGCGTATCTATTTGATGGAGGTGGTCCTGCTGGTGGCGCATTGTATGGAGATTGGCCACGAGGTATTGTTGGAATCGTTGGGTGTCCAAATTGTTGCACTGGGGAAGCTTGTGGTGGAGCATATTGATTTGCAGCGGAAGATGGTCGTTGTTGGAAAGATTGAGGTCCACTCGTCAGTGGTGAAGATATGCGAGGTGGAGCAGGGCCTTTGGGTGGTGGCGGCGGTGGTGTAGGTGTTGCTCTTGCGCCATACGGTCCTGTTGGTGGTGGCATAGAAAGGTTTGGTTGATTTTGGAATGGTAAAGTGATGGGAGCGACTGGAGTGCCGCTCCTCGGAGCTGGCCGAGGCTTCGTTACCATTGGAGTGTCGTTCCACTGACCAACATCCTTAGCTCTAGGAGGGGGTGCAGAAGGCGTGGTATTTCTTGGTGGTGGTGCAGTAAAAGTAGATGGTGGTCCGTAGCCCGAGTTTAAGGAGTTATATCCCGCTTGCTGTGGCGGTTGGTATCCCTGAGGAGTGTAAGAAGCGTTGACAGGAGCATAAGGACTTGATACTGGAGCATTGGGAGGAGCATAGGTGTTTGGGGCAGGGATTGCCGGAGTGGTGCTTAGGGGTTGGTAGCCCACTGGTCGAGATGGCGCCCGTATAGATGAAGGTTGTTGTTGGGCAGGCTTCGCTGCAGGTGCAACCTTTCTAGAGGCAAGTCTCACCCGGTTACGGGCCACTTCAGCTGCAGGGTAATTTGTTGGAAGAAGATCGAGGTATTTCTCAGCAATTTCCAAATGGCCATGAGCAGCAACAATGTCAGCATACTCAGTATACTTGTCATATAGAGGGGCAAGCTTCCAGCCTGAAGACAAGTTTTTCTCTGTGTCATCAAATTTAGTGACATCGCGGAACACGGTAACCTTCTCGATGAAATTCTGTAGTGATCGAGCATGCACGGAGAACGAAGAGTCTCCACTAAAGTCTTGGATTCTAGCATTTTCGGACTGCTGAAGTTCGGAAATCCAGATTGCGATAACTCTTTCAAGTTTTGATCCTACAAGGTAACAGAAGGACGCATCTTTGAGCGATCCCGACTCTGCAATTCGATCTCCCAAAGCCACGCACAAGTCCGGAAAATCGTTTGGATCAGCAAAGGTGCACAGAGTTGCCATCGCCTCCTTCCAGTTTGATAAGTCGGCATTATAGACAACGTCCCACAAATTTTTGCCAATTACTGACGTTAGTAATCTCAGATAATTTGGCCCGTCGCTCTCGCGTGATAAGTATGTCGACTGGGCTTTCTCAAGTAAGTCTTTCCCGCCACAATTCGCAATGATAAGAGCATCTGCAATACGATCTTCCTTGAGACAAATATTCATTGCCTTTTCGAATTGACCAAGCATCAGTGCCGTTGTGATCTGTTTCTCCGAGGTAGAATCCGAGTCCGAAAATAGACTAAAGGGGCTATCAGTTTTGGCGTCCTTTGTAGCTGCTAGATTTGACAAGAAGTCGTCTCCATCAGCGCCATCAGCAAATAGAGTCGAGAGTCGACTGTTCTTGGTTGTCGTTTCATCTCCTTTCGTTTCATCTCGGTCGATGCTTGCCACACCATTGGTGACCTCTTCAGTCTCCGAGAATCCCAAGTATTCAGTGACTTGTCTTCGAGGATTCTCAGCAATCAAAGTCTCGATCACCCTCCAATCAGCTTTCTCGTCATCGGTCTTCGCTTGTGAAATATGAGTTTCGCAGATGCTGTGGATATCACCCGCTTGAAGAGCCTTCTCAAAAGCCTCGGTCGCAGAGCCCACATCACTGTCAACAGAATATTGGAAAATCTGGACCTTTGACGACCGATGCTGACCCGCAGCAGCTGGTAATAAGCCAAAGCTTACGACTTTCCCACCAAATCCAAAAGAAACACCTGCTGGTCGCTCAAGCCACTTGGGGGCTTTCTTCAAGGAAAATGATGCTCCTTGGGGTTGAGTTTGTGCTTTAGTGAAGAAATCTTCACCATCGACGGGCCCTTGTACCTGGGTTTGTGTGGCGGTGGGGTTTGTGTTCTGGAGGGTCTGGATAGATATTTTACCATCGAAGGAGGCAGTAGCAGACAGGGAAGGATTGTGAGGATTAAATCTAGTCTGGAATGTCCAATTCGTGACCTCGGGGAATTCGCCCAGATGCTCTCCAGTTTGGGGATTCCAAAGCAGAGTTCTATTGTCCTTTCCGCAGGACAATAACAGATCACTGTCTTGTTGACACCATGAGAGTGAAAGTATTCCCTGATCATGCCCCTGGAGGATCCTCTCTGGCGCATTCGAGTTTCGCAGATCCCAGAGGAGAATTACAGGACTTGAATCGTCAGGGGTAGCTGTCAGGAGCTTGGTAGCATTATTTGGGTCCCATGCGATAGCTCCCACAGCCTTTCGATTATTGTTCAGAGTAAGGGACGCTTTTTTGGTTTTTAAATCCCACACTGTCACGAAGCCACCACTTCCTCCAGTCGCAAGAATATGAGGAACTTTCCGATTCCACGCTACGCATTCTAAATCATCCGATCGTGCTGCAGCCGTACCTAACCTGAATGGGTTTGAAATATCGTTAATATCATAAATGAAAAGCTCTCCTTTTGCGCCAGCCGTTGCCAGAATCTGTGGTCTTAAGGGATTAAACTGAAGTGATTTTATAGCTCCGGTATGTTTTGTTGTCCGTGACATAAATGCATCGTCGGCCCCGTTTATAAGCTTCTCAGCATCCCATAAGTCCAGGGACCCATTTTCGAGAGCGCCAGCAATGATGCCCCTCGGATGGTCCTCGTTTGCAGGTGCCCATGCAATATCATGGAATCTAGAAGATATCAATTCATAGAACGGTTTAGAAATTCAGGCTTGATGGGTTTACCTTGAATCCGTACTAATGCTCGCAATGGACTGAAGCTCAATACCTTGTTCCGCATCATCCAAACTCAAGTCCCAGAGCTCCAACTTGGTCTCATCTGAGAAGTCTGCGTCTACAGCGCCCGCTCTTGTCCCAGTTACCACCAGAGGTATTTCTGATCCGGGTGACCAGGCAAAAGCTGCCGTTCGAGGTATTTCGCGTAAGCGTACCATCTCGTTGACGTTGTAGGTAGGGTTTCGATGGCAGTTGTATTCGAACGATTGAGGATTACCCCTTGCGAATAGACGGGAAAGTAATGGCAGATTTATGAAGAACAGAAACGCAAGCGCAAAATAAAATGCGCCGTCATCGACGTTGAACAATGGCAAAGGGATTTCAGTGAGCTATGCCTCGGCGTGGACACATTTCAAGGTCTTCCCCGGAAAACTAGTGTCACGTGAATGGAGGATTTAAAGAAACTGGTAAATGTTTAGGGAATGTTCTAGAGAGCCTTCAATATCACGAAAATCGTCACAGAACATTCACGATGACAGATCAAGCTCGTTGGAAAGCTACTGTATATGTTGGGGGACTATCACATATGGTTACTGCTGCAGATCTTCATGCTGCCTTCTTGCCTTTTGGTGAAATTGCCGATATTTCTCTCCCGTATGTCGAAGCAGTCATAAGCGTTCAGGAATGGAATACTGAAACATTTTAGGAAAACGGAAGGACCAAACTCAACAGAGCCTCATCGAGGATTTGGTTACGTGGAATTTGAAGATCCAGAAGATACCAAAGATGCAATTGACAACATGGACCAGGCTGAAATCTTTGGTAAAGTGATCAAAGTCAATGCTGCAAAGCCTCCTAAGAATGTTAACGAAGGATTGGGAAGCAAGACTGCATTATGGGAGCAGGTAAGTCGAAAAGCCCCTTCGGATTCTCTCATACAAACTCAATACTAATGGGGACTCAGGAGGGCTGGCTTGCAGAAAATGCTGTAAGTGAGGAAGACAAGCTAGCTGCAGAGAGAGCAATATCAGGCCCAGATGACAGGCCCGATGATCCCATGCAAGGTTTGGAAGGCTTGGATGTTGCTGGACCGAAACCCGCGTGAATGGATCTGAGAAACTGGGTTATGATGTATCAAAGATGCTTGTATTGGTTGCATTCTATTGGCGTTAGAGGGATAGTAGTCTGAATGGAGTTCGTTGGAGTTTTTGAAAACTGTAAGGTCACATTTAAGATGATCGCCGTAGCTTCCAATACGTCGAAACGGGCTATTTGATATCAACCACCGAAGCTCTACTTTGTACAGGTCCTCCATGTCAATGCTTCTGTCGCTACAATCTCGATACCGTATCCCTCAACTCTGATTCACCCTACCCGAAAAGTCTGTATCAAATCTAGTCTTGCCTATTTTGACGACTAAGGCGCATTTGTTTATCCACTATGAGTTTTCGGACCAACGAGTATCCAGCGAAGCCGACAGCAACGCCAACAACGATACCTAATTGCATCAGTATAACAGTACATTCCCTTATTAGAAGCTCCTCACCCAAAGGTATCAACTCAGGTGGAATCTTTCGGAATTGGCGTAGCCGTTGTGAGATGGTATGAGCTGTAACGCATTCAAGTTAGTTACTGCTGCCTGTGATGGCATCATACTGTGCCAATTACAGCATAGGTTGACAAGCCATGCTATTTTGATATCATAGACCATTGTCGTACGTACCGGATTGTTCCTCCTTCTGTAGATGAAGCTTGTCAGTACACCCAATCAAAGGTCTCTCGTAGGACAAAACATACCGGAACAGCCATCATCCGCTTTGTAGGTTGGAACATCTTGAGAGAGGTGGTTGCGTACATTGTGGACCTAATTTACCTGCCAATTGCAAGAAACTTGGTTCGTTGTTGTTTAAAGCTCGAGAGGTACTAATCGTATGAGGTTTTGAATCGCGCTTAGTCATCCTAAAAGCTAGCTCCCCAGAGCCGAACCTCCAACCTCAATCAGATCCGTCTTTCTCCAATTGTTCCCTCCACAGTAGGCATAACACACTCCACTCCTCAAGATTACAATTGCCAAGATGTCTGACAGCGACGAACGTGAAACCAAACCCTTCAAGTTTGTGACCGGTAAGCTCCAAGATGCTGAGTACAAGAAAGTGGTCTGATGCTAATCCGACACAGCTGGTACTTACCCTCCAAACTCCCGATTTCAATCAATTGACACTTGAACTCCCAGGCTTTGATGCCCGCTTCCCGAACCAAAACCAAACCAAGCATTGCTGGCAAAACTATGTCGACTATCACAAGTGCATCTTAGCCAAAGGAGAGGACTTTGCACCTTGCCGTCAAGTACAAGATCCAAAAATACTTTTATCGAACCCATTTAACGAGATACATAGTTCTTCCTTGCATACCGATCGTTGTGCCCAAGCGCTTGGTGCGAGAGATGGGATGAGCAACGCGGTCAGTACCTGTATATGAACTGTGTTGAAGGTTTTGGCTCACAATCTGCTTCTAGAGAAAGGAACATTCCCCACGCGTCTCGACCAGTAAACTGTTTAAGCATATTCTGAGCATAGAATGGGCAGTAGGAAGGGGACCTGAGTCAATAGGCTATGTATCATACGAAGTCTTCAGCTCAATTGATTCAAGAACTTCAATACGGTCTCGTGCATTATATGAAATTCTACTGCCATATTCTTGATCAAGAATCATTTCTTGCTCGCAACTGGTCATATCTCAAAATAGCTCCTAGAAGTACTTGGCCCCCATTTCCGCAATCAGTCGGGCTACAGAACTCACTTGGGTTGTGCGAAACTCCGTCTCTGCACGGGACGAATATCCTAGATATCGTCAGTATCCCATATCTTATAATTTAATACCGCACGAACATTGAAGTTGGAGCACGTCTCGAAGTATAAACACTGCCTTGAAGTTAGAGATCTTTCGAATCCCAAAATACCAAACCATACCTGTCATGTCCTGCCCCAGAAGTCATTCTCTGGACTTTTATCCCAGCGTTTGGCCCTATCATATCATGTGCGCTCGCCTCAACGCATTTGATGCAATCCGGGTTGAATTTTGTAGCTGGCGAGTCAGTGTCCAATCGAAACTCGACTTTGCACCCTCTCCCTTTTGTTCCATAGGTATTCATTCCACCCACATCCTCCCCCGCAGCAATCTGCACAAACTCCTTCTTCAAAGTGTCTTCGAGTTCGGAAACCTTACTATCTTCTCTCGCTCTGATATCTAACGAGAACTGGACAAATCCTGGAACGGTATTGGTAGATCCTGGCTTCAGACTCAAAATTCCAGTTGAAGCAAGGCAGCCAAGTTCCGAGGCCTTATTATGGCTGTGCTGTATCAACTTAGCAGCTGTGAGCATAGCATCCGATCTATTTGCGAAATCCGTAGTGCCAGTGTGACAGTCACTTCCTATAACCGTGACTGTGAACCACTTGTAAGCCTGGACACCTTCGACGGTTCCAATAAGTCCTCCTGAACTCTCCAAGATGGGTCCTTGTTCGATATGAAGTTCAAAATGGGCTCCAATTGGATTACTCAAATGGCTTGCCTCCAATGATCCAAGATATCCTATTCTCTCGAGCTCATCTTTTTGGGTTTTACCCCCTCCTCCAACCTCAGTGATGTTGTATGCTTTCTCAAGGGAATATTCACCCGCCCAAACACCCGATGATACCATTGACACTGGAAAACGGGCCCCTTCTTCGTTTGTCCACTCCAACGAGTTAGCAGTGTCTTCCATTAAACTTTGGTAGTAAAATACCGTCGCTTGCAAGCCTCCTACCTAGGCACAAGAGGAAGAGAATATTAAAGGAGCTCGGAGATTCTCACGTTTATAACTCCAGTTGGGTATGTTGTTTCTATATCATTCTCGTTCATAGTCCGTAAGGCTTCAATACCTGCCAGAACTCCAAGTATGCCATCATATCTTCCACCTGTTGGCTACAAGAATATCGGTCATTTCTGCTGATAGCACGAAAGAATTACACTGACCTGTGTGTCTAGATGAGATCCGGCATAAATAGGCGGCCCTTCCTTCATTCCTTGTCGAATAGCAAAAATATTTCCTTACATGATCAATATTCAAATATAAACTATGATGCCAATCGAACGTACCCATTGCATCTACAGAAACGTTGCAGCCCAAAGACTCGGTTGTTTTTATAAACCAATCTCGCACGTTCTTGTCATCGTCTGATAACGCTAGTCGTGACATTCCAATATCTGTTTCGCCTCTAGAACTTCTTAGCTTCGACTATGAATTTCGAAATATATCTAAGTAGAACATGCAAAATATCTAGAAATGAGGAGTAAAGCCAGTAAGGTAAAAAAGTATTTTTAGCATTGACTAGTTTCAAGAAACTACCTGATCTATGACGCAAAAATAAAAATCGAATATAAGTGCTGCTTCTTAACTACCAACATCACTATGGGCGTAGAGAGACAATAGCAATATAATTGGCGAGGCAGGCTTTAATATTCACACGAGCTATCTAAAGAAATTCAAGAGACAAAAAGGCCATTTGCAAAATGAAAATACTGTTCACAATCATGTTAAAAATAAAGTCAAACTCACTCTCCCCATCTTCCCTTAGTTCCCCACTTACATGTCTCATGCAGTTCGCTCCATAGTCGCTCTCTATCAATTCGAATACTCGCAAACTGACTGTCTGACATGTCTATTGTCTTTAAGCTTTTTGGTTGAGTAGTCGAGAATGGTCTAAATTTAGTCGCTAAACGTAAAATTACTGTTCTTTGTGCTGGCCAGCGAAGGCATATGGCCTTGACGGTAGGACTAAGCATAGTTTTGAATATTGAGATTGAATTAGAGAGAAAGGGAGCAGGAAGAGAAGCGAGATACATCGAGGTTGTGTTGGGGGTAGGGTACTAATTCGAATACTGATTCGGTAAAAGTGGGGTCGATTTAAAGGGTCTCAAGCGGCTTCAGAGTCAACTAGGAAATCATGTAGACAGATTAATCGATAGAATGCGCGCTTTTAAGATTTCGGCACAATGCGAATCCATGCGGAAGTTAATTCAAGTATCGTCCCGCTATGGTTCTTGTTGAAGAGGATCAAGATTACAGTTTACCGACACCATGAACGCCTCGCTATGAATTTCAGAAGGGGTTCCAGAGCGTCTCAAGCTTTTGCCTTTCCCTTTCCCTTCCCCTTCGTAGAAGCCTTAGCTTTGCCTTTTCCTTTGGCTACTACTGGCGGGGGTGTCGGCTCTTTTTCAACCTCCATTTCGACCTCGACCAAATCTTGATGCCCATCTTCCGAGGCCTGCTCCTCCTCTTCTTCATCTTCATCGCCACTCATGAATTCGTCATCATCATCAAATCCGAAGAATTTCTTTGCTTTAGGTTTCGCCTCTGGCTCAGAAGGAGGCGTAGTGTCCTTCGAATTCGTTCCTTCCATAACCTCATCATCGCTATCCGAGGCTCCGGATCCAGAGGCATGTGAAGTAGAGAGCAGGTTATCTTTGTAGTTGCCAGACTTCATCGCAGCTAGCACTGCCTCCCTAGTCCGCTCGCCTGCTTCTTCCTTATCCTCCACCCACTTCCCGTCAACCTTGCCTTTATTTCCAGACTTAAACTCTTCCTCTCTACGTTCCGCGAGCTCGACAACTTGCTCCCACCTCTTTCGCCTCTCCTCCTTCTCCTTCTTCGCCATCTCAGGTTTGATAGCAAGATATTCAGCGAGAGCCTTTGCCTCGTTTACTGTTCGGAGCCGGCGTCCATCGAGATTTCGACTGGATCCGTTCTGATCTCCTTGACCACGCTTCCGCTTTGATGACATGCGACCACCAGCTGCACGTAGTTGAGAACCAAATCCTCCCTTCCCACCACACAACGGGACGGCCAGTCGAAGAGAAAGGAATTCATCTTGTGGGCTCGAAAGTAGTGTAGAGATTGGTGACGATGAGTAAACCGGGAGTTGCTTGTTGGAAATGGTAGTGAGAATCAAACGGTCATTATGCGTGGGGAGGCGTTCTTGAATGCGCTTTTGGAGTTGCGCGATCGTGGTATCAGAAGGAAGAGGCAGGGAGAGAGTAGACGGAAGGTTAAGTCCCGAGAACGATGTCAGAAGGATGTTGACAGTTGACGAAGCCATATTTGTGTATTGAGCATGGGAATCGTTTTGGTGAGAAGGAGAGTTGAGGAGTCGGAGGTTTTGCAAGGCCTCCGACCCAGCCTCACTCGCTTGTTTAAAGCGCCACATTTCCAAGCGCCCACACTCAGAATATTGCACGTAAATGCGAACTTTTTGAAAACAACTTCTTTCGCAAGGACCAGCAACAACAGTCAATACGTACGTCTCACATATCCAATATTTCCGATTTATATTGCAAGCTTTCTCAATTTCTTAGAGCCTTCTAAAATTTTAACTTAGAGGTGATACTAATATTCAAATAGCGACACCATGCTCATCCCAAAGTCTGAGAGAAAGAAGATCCACGAGTACCTCTTCCGTGAGGGTGTACTCGTTGCCAAAAAGGACTACGACCTTCCTGGTTAGTTTAATGATCATATCCATCTTATGGTATATCGAACGGATAAGGACTGACTCAACCATAGCTCACCCCGATATCGACACCAAGAACCTATTCGTTGTGAAAGCCTGCCAGTCCCTTACCTCCCGTGGTTATGTCAAGACCCAATTCTCTTGGCAATACTATTACTACACTCTCACTCCCGAGGGCCTCGACTATCTCCGCGAATGGCTTCACCTCCCCGCCGAGATCGTCCCTGCTACTCACATCAAGCAACAACGATCCCACGCTCCTCCTCGTGGAATGATGGGTGGTGAGGGCGAACGCGAGCGCAAGCCTTTTGGTGGACGTGGAGGTCGTGGTGGTGACCGTGATCGTGAACGTGAAGGTGGCTACCGTAGACGTGATGCTGGTGGTGAGGCTAAGGAGGGTGCACCATCTGGAGAGTTTGCTCCTCAATTGTAAGTTTATACTCCTTTGCCTGTCTAAGGATAGAATACTAATGTTATCTCAGCCGTGGTGGATTCGGCCGTGGTCGTGGAGCACCTCCTCCCTCTTAAACATGGCACTTCATTCTGCTTGCTTATGCATCCGACAGAAATATTCCATATAATCCCGAATGGTTGGGCCGGTCAGTAGCGCGGCTGGTCGAGTGATAGAAATCGCCGGGGGAGCATAGGTCGGAGTAGGAAGTTGACACTTCACAACTGTCAGATAGCATAACGAGCTTCTTCCAATAATCTACGGTCTTTCGTGAAACAGAATTTCCCTTGACTTATTTGAACAAATAGTAGTAGGCGTAGATTAGAAAAGACAAGGAATGGCGGAATACTTCCAATGCTTTTCTTAAATCTAAGACGCTCGCTTCTCTTTTATTGTGGAGAGCATTAGAAGACGACCGCGCTTTCAATTACATATATGGTTAGTCTTATTTTGCTATAGCAAGTCTTGAATTTTCTTTCAGTTCCTGCACAGCCCTATTTTTCTATTTGTCATGCCTTTTCTCTTCTCTTAGCTAAATATCGAAATTTTAGACCAGGAGGTTCCAAGAGCACTCTTGATCATGATTTCTGGAGTGATCATAGTTGAGCACACAATGATCCACTGTCCAATATAGAAGACATCTTGGTTTATTGATGCCGCAGCTTATTGAAGCTCCTATCATTTCGTTGTCCGTTCTTACGCCTGCTATTGATATGGCTTATACCTAAATTTTGACATGGAGCAATATAACTGGTCTTGTTATAGGGCTTATTTTAGTTCAGAGCTCCACGTATTGTCTGATGCTCGAGTTCAGTTTCAACTAGTAGCCCTTTTGATCGGTTATAGTAGTCAGAAGTCTCTATACTAAACGACTCATTAAAAATCATTTGACACAACACATAATATTACTTGTCACTTGAAGCCTAGAATTCTACAGAGTGGGGTATCTACATCACAAAAGCATTCTCTTCCTCATTTTCTCCAGCTTCTTTGCCCCCTTCATCGACTTTCTCGGTCTTCCCTCGCGTTTGTTATTCTCAGGCTTACTTGCAACATACAACCAGGCATTCATTGGTCTCCTGGTCGCAATGAACTTCCCTTCCGGCGAGAAAACCTCAATTTCAGGCCATCCAGGATTGACCTCATCTCCTTCTTTCTCTGCGAAATCCCGGCCCTCATCTGCCTTCTCAAACTGCGGATTTGGTTCAGGAAGTCTAAGTTTTGACTTGCTGACTTGTGCTACAAGCTCAACCCATCCACAGCCTTCGATAAGGAGATCCGTTGCAAAAACGCGGTAAGGGATTTTTTCTGGGTTTAAATTTACAGAGTCCTTACGAGTGATAGGACCAGTCCTTTGGCGCGTAACATCCCACTTGAGTTGAAAAGTTCCCGCGGATGCAATTTTTTCTTCTGTACCTGGTACAGAGATATTCAGCAGACTAGATTCTCTCGTCTTGTTTTGGGTACCGATTGCCTTTTCTGTACTCGTCAGGTGAGACTCGATGGGAGTAAAAGCATAACTGAGCATAATAAGATCTGGTGTCGTCGGCGTGATGCGGATAAAACCGCCGAGGAGGAGTGATTGCCCTGGTTTAATGACTTGCTGTTCTGGCTTGATTCGTGATCGCATGACGAGTGAGGGACGATGTTGAGGTAAGACATGTTGTTCTAAATCACCGCGAGAAAGACCTGGAAGGTCAATCAGCTCGCCCTTTCCGTTGCCGAATGAGAGGCGGATCGGTGATACGGTTGTGCCAGGAAGAGAAGAGATAAGTGGCATGGCCGGGTAGTCAACTTCAGGTTGAGCTGGAGGTAGGAACAATGTAGAATCTAGCATCCCAAGAGCGGTTTCTAGATCTTCATCCTCTTGGTCAATTTCCTTCTCTAGGGCAATCATCTCCTCGCTTGTTTGCTCAACATCCATTCTTCTCTCCGAAATTGTTGAAGAAATATCCTTAGAGGGAGCTGAATTGTCTCTTCCTTCAGTGTCCTTATTGGTATTGAAGACACTAATCGCCGAACTCCCTATGGTATTGACCTGCACTTTATCTTTTGCTCTTCTACCCTTAGGGAAAATGTTATGAAGAAGCTGGCTTTTTCCAACGTTAACTTTTCCAACCATCCAACCGCCTCCTCCACGCTGCCAAATTTCTTCTTTCAATTCTTTCGTCCACCAGGCTTTTTTAGCACTAACACATCGGATATTGCCCAATCGAACGTTCTTGCTAGATCTCCCTAACGCATCTCGAAGAGTATCTCGTAAATAAGGCATTAATGAATCTACTTGGGCTTTGGTTGGAGCCAGTAGATCAGAACGAGTGATGATAAAGCTCACATCCGTTTTCCGCCCACCATAAAACTTTCCGGTCCTTGACCTTCGATTTTTGGCTCTCTGTGGTGTCAAATGTAATAATTTGTGTAGCCCCGGAATCAAAGACATAGGAAAATCTGCGGCGTCGATGATATGGTACACATGATTATACTTGTGAGGAGATTCGAACACAGTATTTTGAATTGATCTAGCAGATGGATGTTGTATCGAGGCACCAACATCATGGTGTTTCAATTGGTGACATCTATCGCATAGCGGAGGTTCTAGAGTCTCAGCTATACTATGGTTAGCTAGATTTCTTTCAGACCAAGGAACTCCGATTACCTTTAGAAATAGCGGCGCTGAAGTTGATACTTGAATCCTCAAGTCCCGCATTAGCAAGAGCAACTGAGACAATTGTATCCTCTTCAGAAATAGTTGCACCATGTTTTCCTGATATCCCATCAATGTAACTCCGAATCGATGTCCGAGTGAGGTTATAGTGGCCGGGGCCGTCTTTGTCAACTGTCTGTGAAAACGCGCCACATCCTGCACACTGTTGAGGAAGTGCTTCTAGGCCGAGCGCTGGAGCATTCTTGTATACTATTGTTGGTTTTTGGACGGCTGTTGTAATCAACCGCCAATGTTGGTACTTTGGTGCTACTTTCTGGAGATGTTTGGTAGGTTGCTGGGAACACGCTCTCACGAGTCCAGGGCATAAGAAGGCCGGTAGGTCTGCGACTGGCATGCCAACATGGCTTACTACTCTTTGAGCGAGCCTCGCTTTATTCGACATAATGTTGCTCAGTTGGTCTCGCCGAAGAGTTCATCTCGAAAATCAGACAGGAGCTTGCAACTTTTTGACAGGGGTTTACTTAGCGCGAAAGCTTAAATATTTTATACATCTCCCTGAACAACATCTTGAAGGAGTTATTTTTACGACATCCTAGCATACGCAGTCAGGATGGCGCCAGGAATTGTAACACGAGGCCGGAAGTTGAAAGGGGTAAGTTTTACTTATCCAAACATATCTTGTAGGCCAGATACTGACGTATTGCAATGCAGAAGGTATAATAACACCACAAGACCAATGAGATGAACCCCAATTGATAGATCCTCATAGCTGTTTTCGATAAGATTTGGCGCTGGAGCGGTAATATTACCCCCAGAAATAACGAGGCTACACCTAAATTTTGCAAAAGAGCTACAAGATGGGCATTACGGCCCAAGGTAGACCTCTTCCCAATACCATTGCTCAACTCGAGCCCTAATATATGTCACAGGAAGTTCTGGCGCAACTACCTCCCCCGCTTAAAGTATCACAATCCGGCCGTCAGTATGACAGTAAACCGAACTACGAACCAGCTAGGTCCAGCGATTATGACCATCCACTACACAAGCACCCAAGCAGCAGACACAGATCCAGCTGTCGCTACCACGACAAATTTCAAGACCTCAAGTGCTCCAATTTCAGAGTCAGAAGCAGGACCATCTACAGAGAGGACGCAGACGATAAATATGAAGCATAGACAGGACTCGGAGATTCTAGAGCAGTTACTTCAATTGACGAACGCAACATCTATACTACCAACCCCTGAGGAGCAGGAGGAAATGCGGAAACTTGAGGAAGCGAATGAGGAGAGTGAGAGAAAAGCCGCAATAGGGCGAGAAGTCAACCGTAAGAAGAAGAGGGAACAGGCTTTGCTCGAATCGGCCAAGAAAATGTTGACATAAATTTTAAAGCCAGAAAGGTACATTTGGCATGCATGAGATTGGCGTTCATCTAGAATTGGGTAAGGATTGTATTTCTAGGGTGCTTCAAAGAGTAGCCGTCTCAAAATCTGTACACAATGTAACGACACCAAGACTCGTTCTTTGTATCAAATTTATTCTACTCAAACATGGGGAATCTACCATCACTCCCATACATATACAGAAACGCCGAGCATCTCCAATACTCCCGCTCATTGACTCGTCCATCCCCGCAATGCTGCAAGTAAAGACCTCCGCCTATGAAACGCCATTCATAATATGCTTTATTTCAATCCAAACCCCTCGCTTTCATTTACCGCGCGCCATAAAATGCGATCCAGTTTTTGCCTCGAAGAATAACGCCATAGAGACAACGTGTTAAAGCACGTTCGTGCAACTGGGTATCTAGGACTATCATCACCTAAACATGAAAGCTTGATTACCAAATTAGTCGCACCCATTGCCGGAATCCTGTCACTGCCAGTAATAAAAGTCAAAAGCTTTCGCTGTGCCTTTGGATCTGCAGCCTGAAAGGATTCCCAAAACCAATGCACAACTAACTCGGTCTCTGCTGCATTAGGTACACCCCAGTTTTCATAGATAGCCACCGCCTTCAGAGATGTAATATCGAGGGCTTCGTCAGATCCCCTAATAAGTAATTCGACTTCTTCAGGACGAAAGAGGACGAAGGCATTCCCACCACACACTGTATAGAAACCTCTTTTGAATGGTTCGAACTGACGTGTGACAGCAGTCTCTAGAAGATATCGAACATACAAGTCCACAAATTCCCGACGATTTGAATTTGTCACCGGCCGCTTCTCTCCACCAGGGCATAAAGGAGCTTGAGTTAACTGTCCATAACGCTCAACATCTGCAACAAAATCTCTGCAGAATGTGGTTTCGACATCGCCATCGAATTCCAACAACTGTCGCAATCCCTTTGCTAGAGCGGGTCTATATTCTGCAAGATCTTCGAGGGTGTATGTCATAGATGGTCTGACGTGAGATACTGCTCCAGGAGCAGGCGAAGGGGCTGCGGCGAGAAGTTTTCGAAACACAAACGGAGGAAAGGCTACGTCAAGAATCGTGGAGTTATAGATAGCTAAACCAAGAACTGCCCCCACAAGGAAAAATTGATCGGTAGTCTCAAAGCTGTTTGGATTAAAGTAACAGAACTGAGAGTCGTCATCGTATGTAAACATGCCTAAATACATTAGTATAATTTGGAAGAAAGACAAATAGCGGTAAGACTTACCATGGTCGGGATTAAAGATGTCTCGAACGAGAAGTAGAAACCATTCCTTTCTTAACCCTCCAGCGTCGACTCCTTCTTCTCCCCTAAACTCGATACGTAATCCCTTCTTAATCTCTTCACTGCCACTACCGACGACTTCACTGACACTCTTGAAGCTATCCTCAACAAGACATTCTCTTCGTACACGCATTACAAGGTACTGGTTGACATGTTGCCGATTCATGATATTCTGGAAAAATGTCTCTTTTGCTTTGGCTTCCATTTGACGTCTGGCATCATACTCCATAATTTGAATCTTCGCCCAGATACTGAGGAAGAACGGATATTGGCAAAACGTAAATCTGCTCTTTTTTGACTCCCAGGCCAGAAAATCGGCTATCAAGTCTGAATAGTCAAGAAGAGTGTTGTAAAAATCGGAAGTAGGAATGATCTGTCCGTGAATATGTGCCCTTTCCCGGGCAACTAAGCCTGCACTATGTCCGGTAGATAAAGCTGCTAAAGGTTTTGTTTCCCCACGTCGTACCAGGCCATTGTTGTTCGCGGAGACGAGAAGTGCCATAACTCTGGCGGCAGCCTTGATCTGCCAGTCGTCGTCATACACAACGGGTTTTGGCTTTCCATCCTTTTTCTTAGACGATTGTCCCGTAGCTCCGAGCGCAGCATGGAGAGCGGCAGAGCTGTTTCGTCCTGGTCCAGGCATACTAGGCACAAGACCAGCTGTAGGATCTAGGTCAACTTCCCGCTTTTTTCCGTGTTGTCTCATAAGTCTATAGGTAACAAAGCTACCGATTAAATCAACCAGTCTCTGGAATTGATGATCCGAATATCTTGTGAACCAGCAGACCAGATAATGGTGACACTCATTGGAGACGTTCGACATGAGCCCCAAAAGCCTCTTGATAATACCAGAATGATGGCCCGAGTTACTCTTACCAGCATTCGACTTACTTTGTGAGCGGCGATGGGTATATTGCTTTCTAGCTTCAGAACTTTCTTGCCGAATAACGATCCGAGTCTCTTTTGACCGAGACCTTGACCTAGATCTAGATCTAGACCTATCCTTTTCCATTTGTTTCGATACCTCACTAGCAGAGTATAGAAATGGATTCATGAGAATAATCAATAGAAATCTGAGATGGTCTGGTGCAGTCAATAATCGACCTGGCCGTTTTAGTAAGTTTTCTGTCGCATTTAATAAGACTATTCGCACATGAGATTGTGCTTCCTGAATCTGATGCTCAATCTCTTCTAACTCTGATTGAGAGGGATATCGAAGTCGAGATGCATGATCAGATTCATTCAGATGTTCCAATCTTCTTCGCCAAGATCTTCCTGCATGAGTAACCAAGCTGTACCACTCGTTCACTGCCACGAAGTCAATCTTAGGAGATTTGGTATTAACAATGTCGGCGCCATCATGATCAACGGCACCACGGTGTGTTCTTGATCTTTCGGGGCTCTTCAGATCTGAGCGACCTCCTGTCCACCAAGATCCATTCTCGGCAAAATTTCCAAGAAGAAGTGTTTTAGCATCCATTTCAGACATGTGAGTCTCAACACGAGGTTGGCGTTCGAGAAGAGGCACCGGTAATGAGCTTCTTGCACCCTCACTTGCTGCTCTAGGAGCCAAATTTGGTCTTACGGTACTGAATGAAGCGTTGACACACTCAAAAGAGCCGAAAGACGAAAGAATATAATCTTCTAATGATCTAAAAAGACTCGGAGCAAAAGTCGGCCTCTTGTGCTCATTTGTCATGTCACTCTCGGCCTCGAACGTGGGAGGAGTTAGAGAGTCGTTCTTTGACCGGTCGACAGCAAGATCTCCGTCTCTCCTTTCCATATGCGCACGGAGAAAGCTCCCAGGAGTCGACGTCGAGTAAGGTACTGAGTGTGATTGGCTTTCAAATGAGAACTTTTTGCGTAGTTCCATACTCTCATTCCTAGGACTAGATAGGCGAATTGGAAGTGCAGTCGCTGCAGTCTCGAAAGTGCCTTCCTCAGACATGTTGCCATGAGACTCGCCTCTGGTAGCGTGGCCATGATTCTGAACGTTCCAGCTTGGTGATTGGGGTGGAGACGTGACAGGACTTGAAGTTAAACCGTCATTCTCGGTCAATCGCTTCAAGAGAAATGCGGTAATGGATTGATCAATGATCTTCTTTGTGAGTGCAATGGATAGAGGTGGAACTATAAACACGTCTGTAAATATCAGAATGAGCTTGGACAACCATTGAACATACCATGGTGTATGAATCGAGATCCAGAAGGTGTTCCGGTTCTCTCCGTGACTGGCGTCCGATGCCTATCTCCACGTTTTACCTCTAGTACGACAGGTTTCAGATCGTTAATAGTATGGCAAACTGTACATCTAAAGGCATCCAACTCTTTTGGCCATAGCATCGTTGAGTTGCATGTCATACACTTCCCATGGATGACTTCCTTCTCCCCAACCTTCTGTTTGCCTAATGCGCTGTGTGCTGAGCCTCGCTTCGAGACAGATGAGGTTGTTTCTTCGTCTGTTGACTCAAACCCAGTCGCAGGAGAAGGGTCGTCATGGCGCTTCTTCTTCCCATAGAAGACTGGAGGGAATGGTTGACTCATTGAGCGGCCGTGACTAGGCGTGCGACTGGGTCTGGAGGAGCTCAACGCACCATGACTTGCGTGTTGTGGTGGGGGAGGCAGGCTGGGAATCTCCATGGCGTTATTCATGATATCCGACTCTGTGACTCGCGGATCTAGTCTGCCAGGACTAGCAGAATTCTCCTCAGCGACCGAATTTGGATCCAGCTCAGCGCGAGAGCTGGGCGAGAGGAGACGAGACCCCCAAGGAGCCATGACAACTCTCTCGTGTTATCCTGTGAGTAGCAAATGCGGCAGCTGGTAATGGCGGAGCATTGAATCGACTTGGGCGTTTACGAGGTCATCCGTTTGTGTCAAAAAGAAGTTGCTCGCCCGTTGCAGGACGGGTTGCAAGCTGACTTTACAGTCTAAGTTTGTACATTTGTCCTGTCAACTGCTCCTTCCTTAATAGCAGCCACATTAGCTTGGCACTTCAGCATTGAGCTTTACCTAGGCAAGAAAGGAGAGGTGACGTGTGAACTAACCATGACGGCTCTCAGAGCTTTGTCGGAATATTGTTCAGGAGCGAGTGTTTGCCATAGAGCCGTTTCTCGTATTCGACCAAATATTTAGCTGCCGTATGCCGCTTGCTGAGAAAGTCCCCGGGTTTCAACAAGCGGCGGCCGAGAGGGGTGGTTTGCGCAACTTACAGTAATACGAGGTGGGGATATCTTATCTGATCATTATTATAGATGCTTAAAACGGCGCTGAGGGTGTTGAAAAGGGGTAATTAAAATTTCACTTGGCACATTATAGGCAGGATTTATGGTTTCCATTCATCATGCTTTGATACCTGCAAAGTGCTTTATGCAAGGTCGGTAAACCATAGCAGCAACACAATCCATCCCCGCCCCCCGAGACAACCCAAACTGCAAAGTAAATCCCGTTAAGATATCTATCTGTATCTTTGAAGGTTGAGGGTGTTGTGTCTCTTCCAGGTCTTTCTGCGACCAGCAGTTGTCTTGTTGTATCCATGACCCTTGCCCAATCCACGGGACTTCTTGCCAGTTGCCGTGAGACCTCTGGATTCACGGTGCTTGTGAACAGGATTGACAATCCAGTTGATGCGAGGATCACGACGGATTGCCTTGTGTTGAGGGTCAACGAGAATGACTTCGAAGTACTTGTAAGTCGAATCTTGGTTAATCCAATACGAGTTCAGAACCCGCAAATTGGCGCAACGACGGCCAACACGCTCTTCAGCAGTTGACTTGAGAGATCTTTGGTACTTGAGTTGGTTTACACCCTGGTTGGTTGGCTTGCCTACATAACAGTCGGTTAGTGCACAATAAGACGCTCGTGTGAGAGGAAAGTCTATACCATAGGTAGCACCCTTTGGAACTGGGCGCTTGCGACCTCCACGACGAACGCGAATTCGGTAGATAACGTAGCCTTGCTTGGCCTTGTAACCCAAACGACGAGCCTTATCCGGTCGAGAAGGACGGGAAGCACGGTGGACGACGTTCAATTGTCGAAGCTATATTATGCACTCTCAGCTAATGTTCAACGAGTGTATAGCAAGGAGCATCAAAAGATGTCCACAGTCCACATCAATAAGCTTCCAATGTGTTCCACAAGAGCATATTTGAAGTATTGATTCGGTTTCGAGTTCGAATTTCGGATCGATTTTATCTTACCTCCCAGCAACGAACACGGAGAAGAAAGCGCATCACATCGGATTGCTTCTTCTTGTTGATTTCCTCCAAGTATTTGAGGGCACCCATCTGCAAGAAGAGTATAGTTAGTGAAAATGTTCCGCGAGATAAGATTACCAAACAGTTACGAAAGAAATTTAGCAGGTTCCATGAGCGAAATTAGGATTGACGGAAGTTTTCGCTTAGGATTCGAATTGAGTCCGAGAATTGATCGAAGTTGACTTACCTTGACGGCGGAATGGGTTGTCGTTGGGTGTTGTCGTCGCGGATTGACTTTGTCAAAGTTTGAAGACGAATTCTCGAAATAGTGTGGTGGGATTAGCGCGAAATCCAAGCGAGAAAATGTCACGTGCAACCAAGGCCTTCCTCCAAGTTTATAGTTCACACCATTGGAAAGGCTCTAAAAATGGTAAGACATTTGCGGGTAGATTTGCTCTCCAAATTCCTTTTAATTATTATAATCTTGGAGACGAGATCGGCCACCAAACATAATGGAGAAGTATTTCTATAAGCTGCTTCAAAACAATCTGTTGAAATGCTGTATAACCGTGACAGTGATATTTTGAGCTCATGAGATAGCAATAACTGCAACAACTTAACCATGCTCCAGGTTCTTAACCATAATACCAGCGAATTTGTGTCTCTGAACTCATACAGTACTCTCCAGCAGAGTTGCCTTAATCATCTTCTTTGCTGCCTTCACCTGCTTCTTTGCAATCCTTCCCCATCCAACAGCCAAGTCCTCTCCCTCCGAAAGGTTTGAATAGACATGTTCTAAGATTTTCTTCTCACCCTCGTCGAATTCTGGCTCCTTGTGGTTTAACAGTAATGCCTCGTATTTTTCCCAACCCGCTTGTTGGCCAAGCTCAAGGATCTTACGAATGTTTTCACTGTCTCCCGCCCACTCCTTGGTCATAAAATGGATGCTATTGGCTGTAACTGTCTGCTCATTCACCTTCTCAAATTCTTCAACAATTCGAAATGCATTGGAGGTCATGCTGCGAGAACGCTCATGGAGAGATGCGAAGGACTTGGAACCGTTCTGGGGCCGTGAAGCAGCATAGGCAGACTTGAAGGCGGCAAGGAATTCATGATTTTGTTTGGCCCTGATCTGATCAGTCTGGTAAGAATAGTTAGGATCTAGTCCTTGACCTACGAAACACTATTCAAATTTTGGATCCGCTCTTTCAATGCCTTATTCTCTTCATAAACATTCCCAGTAATTCTCTCGATGTACTCATTGTTTTGCTTGGTGGTCTTCTTTCTTTTCTTGGCCTCTTGAGCGACTAAGTCGATGAACTTTCTGCAGAAGAACTCGGGATTAATCATCAATCTTCGCAACTGATATAACTTCTTGATAGAGATCGGAAGGAATGTCTTACTGGCTTTCCATCCTTCCAGGGTCCTCTTCATACTCATCCACTTTTCTTGCCGGTTCGCTCTTCCTAGATTTCTTACTCTTCTTCACATACTTGGGTTTCGAAGGCTCGCTGATCGAAAGGCCATCATCAGAGACCCCTTCTTGACGCGCAGCATCAGGACTATTGTTAATATTGACTGCTTTGCTCTTGCTCTTGACACGATCATTCGGCAAGTCACCTAAGGTATGTTAGAGTAGCTCCTGAAATGCAAACCAAGTGACGAGTAAAGAAAAGAGGTAAGTAGGAACATCAGGTTTACTTTACCTTCGGACTTGCGTTTAGTTGTCTTGGCCATGCTACTTTTGTTTTGTTTTTTTGTTGTTCCTTCGGGAATGTTGCAGCAAGATCTAGCTCCCAGAAAATTATTTTGTTCAACCACGATAAACACCAGCAAAACGACAAATGTGGAAGGAACAACGAGTAGTGCGACTTTGCAATTTATACCTATTTTCTGTGAAAGAAATATTTCCCATGGTTTTACTTATTATTGGTGTCTTGCACCACTATATGGCCTTGGATTGCATAGACATTTGATATTGCTTGTTCATAGATCTGTTATAGGCAAGACAAGTTAATTGTAGCATTAACAGCGCATCTCATTGACTCAAATTTCTCTTTACAGATACGCCAGCAGAAAATACCTTTATATGGACCTGGAATAAGAAATCCATCATCATTTCAAATGCTCAACTTGTCTTTTTAGAATTCCCAAATGACCCAGCACGCCTGCCTCCAAACCCTTTTGCAAAATGGTAAATCTGTCTAATATTTGTCATACTGTGCCATTTTCGTATCACGTCGTCAACGAACGTATAGAAACGCCAATGAATTGATGCATCGCAACCTTGCTTCCCGATGTATTGTACGAAAGGAAAACGCCGTCAAATAGCGCCGACTCGCCATAATCGCTATTACACTCCAATCACTCTATCTCTCTCACACATACTTTTCTTTCTGAGGGTATGTAAATCGTGCATGGAGGCTATCCTTGATTAACCAAAGACGTATGGCCCTAGGAAGAAAATAGAGGGAAGCGAACAGCCGACATGTGAGGTGATATGTGGAGAATAGCAAGTAAACCCAGAGACTAGTGGATCGCACAGAAAGGAGTCGACCAATAGAGCGGTAAAATCTAGTTAGAGTAGAATATTACCTGCTCTACGGCAAGTAAATCTGCACAGAACAAGTAGCCCGAAAATTGGGCAGGAAATAAAGTTGATACAAGTGAGTTCGAACTTTTTAAAGAGAGTTCTTCTATCATTCTCATGAGTTCATGTAGGTAAGGGGCCTAATACGTCTAGAACTAACGAGAGTTCATAGACAGTCCTTGGAATGTACTGATCCAGCCATCGTTAGATGCACTGATTGGGCTTCTGCCAAACTCGGTCCCATCGTGCGTTGTATTAACACCGTGGGGAGATGGGAATCTAGCTGGAAGTCCTTGATAGTCGGTTGCAGCAGGAAACCCTCCAAAAGGGTCGACAAAGCTATTTGGAGATACAGTAACATTGCGGGGAGCAGCTCCAAACGGTGAGAAGCCATAGGTGTAAGCAGACCCCTGGAAAGCATTGGGTGGCATAGCGCTTCTGTCCAGGCCGGATGTAAATGGTTGAGCGAAGACATTTTGATATCCACGCCCAGCTTGCGGCATGCCATACGAAGGTTGTTGTTGTTGTTCACTTGCTTGAGGTCGCCTCTCGCTTTGGGTGGTACGAGTTCCACCTACGGCGCCTGGGCCAATGCCGCTGGGTGCTTGCAAGCCAAGAGAGGGGCTTGCAAATGACGCCGGGTTTATTGCGGACATCCAGATTCTCGTCTTATAAACTTTGAATAAGTCCGTAACAAGAGCATTAAAGTTGATATATGCATCAGCAAAGTAGTAAAAAGTAAGTTTCTTCCAATCCCTGATACTTAATTAGAAGGCTGCTGTGATGGACCAGGATATGACTTACATTTGGAACTCAGCATCAAGTATCTCCATGTGTAAACCGTGTTCTTTAACTTTTTGCATGCATACACGTTTGGCTTTCGCCTCATTGCCCTCTTTTTCACGGAGAGCCTGAATTTCGTGGTTCTGCGCCAGTCGCTTGATAATTTTGGGCTTTATTTCACCTGGATTAGGCTCCTGCATTCCATGCTGACTTGGTGGCCCCATGCCACCAACCGCGCTTCCTTGAAGTCCGTTCGACGCTGCCATGAGGCCTGCTCCAGTTCCATCGGAATTACCTGCAGCGCCCTGAGAATACATCATAAGCCACTTGTAGTGCTCTTCCGCATAGTACTCCTTCAGTTCCTTTGCAGTTGCCCAATCGACGTTGTACTTGGCGACAGTTCCCAAATCAGTACCTCGATCAGCCTCCACAATTACCAGGTCACCCGGTTTGACGGACAAACCAGTTCCTTCTTGAACATAGAACACATCGGCTCTAGAGCATTTGAAAAGGACGATGTAAAGTAGTTGATTATGTCGCGGCTGCGGGACACCGTACATATTTCGATGTGGCGAAGTGGCTCGGGGTCCGCCATATTGTGTTTGAGTATTGTATGGATATGCAGATTGCTGATAACCGGTATTTCCGTAGGAGTCTACGTTACGGGGATTGGCGGATATGCCACCAAAATAAGATGCTGCTATAAGTTGTTTAGCAAAGGTACGGAAAGTTAGTCTGCCGACTCGAGCTTGAATCGAGGAGTTTAAACAGTAAGAAAGATAGTTCAGGACAAGGCGGTAAACATCGATATAGAGATGTGCAGAATAAAATGATTTGGACACGCATGCTTACCATGTTCATTGAGAGAGTAGCCTGTAGGTTCTTGATATCTGTTCTGACCAGGTAACAACCCATCTTGTACATTGTCGTGACCTGGCAGTTGCTCGCCGGCGGAGCTCACTGAGCCTTGTCGAGTCGGGACGTCGGCGAAAGAATGCCGTCTGCTTTGTGGAATATCTGCAAGTCCGCCAAAGCCAAGCGAGCTCTGCCAGTACGCCTTTTTAACATTTTCAATTTTCCTATTTTCAAGAGAGACGTAGGGGGACACTCGCGGCTGACCTGCTGCACCATACTCACTCAATCTACGTCCAAGCAGACCTTTGGACGTGATTTCCTGGAGCTCATTAATTTCGTCCAGTTCGTCAATTGCATATTCTGATTCTTCAGGAAGCGGCTCTTGCATGTACGGGCCACCCAGGCCGTAAGCATTGCTGGTAGACGAGCGTGGTCGAACGCGAGATGTGTTATATTGTTGTTGCCTCAAAAGAGCGTTTTCACGAGCCAAAGACTCGATGATTTTCGAATCATTGTTCTGTAACGCAACACCATGGTTTGAGCCATTTGTACTCTCATCATCATCGTCATCTACTTCCTTCAGCTTGCTTAGACCGCCCTCATTTGACATCTCGCTTAGCATGCTAGGCCGTGATGGTCGGTGCTGAAGGCCAGAGTGTTGCAGAGGTCTACCACGGCCCGTAAAAGCTGACCCAACTGTCGAGGAATTTGTAGAAGCAGGCGAATCGGGGTCAAGTTGACCAACTGAATAAGACTGAGATCGATACGTTTTCGGAGTAGGATGAAGGGGAATGGCAAATGGAATCGTGGGATTTGAAGATGGATCTCTCTGAACATTATTCAAGTCTCCAAAGTATCCATTTCCCGTAGCACCGGGGGGGTTTATCGATGTAGGTGATGGCAAGACTTCAGTGAGTCTTGATGGAGGCTCTTTGCGAGAATCGGTATTCCAGATGCCGCTACCCCATGGAAATGCGTTTGGCCCATTGTGTCCACGACCAATACCGCCGCCGCTTTGAGCATGCTGGTTCCAAGTACTTGACTCTGCGGATGGCGTACTTGGATGGGAGGTCGTAGGCGACATTGAACTTGATGCGAAGGAGCCTTTTCGAGGCTGCGTTATGGACTGGGTGGTATCATTCAACCAAGACGCTCTACGAGCCGGCTTTTGCGGCTGTACTGTTGGTTGAGCGTGGTCTTGTCGATCCACTTCATCATCAGAACTTGCCAAGGCTTCGGAATCAGGGGTTGAGCGTCTGCCATTGAATTTGTCAAGTAGTATTGAGGGGTTGCCAGAGGATAAAGCAGCGTTGGGCACTTTGCTACCAACTCCAAGCTTTGTGTTAGAATTCATCTCGTGTTGAATTTGATTTATTGGCGTGGGAGGCTGTAAATGGAGCAGCAAAAAGGGGTTCGCGTAAATTCGTTTAAGCCCCTAAAATATTCTGATAGATACTAAATGAACTGGTCAGCATCAAATGAAAGTGAACACTCTACTTTAGGTTTATAAGACCTGAAGTTACAAATAGGCCAGTAGCAGACGATCCAATGGTGGTGCAGTAGAAATGAAAGAAACCGAACAGCCACGTCATCATCGACAACGGACAAGGAGCATGACGAAGAGTATCATATGATTGGCGCAAGGAAAAGGATGTAAGAAGCCTTCTAAATGACCCAATAGCAGGGCAATAGACAGCTGTGGAAGACAGAAAAAGGTACAGTTCTTAACAAATGGCTGTATTAAAAAAATCAAGTGACAATCCGCATATAACTCACCAAGAAGGTCCAAGATTTCCAAAAACGATGTGAGGTTATTGAATACGGATAATAATTGATGGTTATCAAATAATAGTCTCTGACTTTGTTGAGACAAGATTCGATCGGAGGTGATGTTAAGCCAGTCGTCTGTCTCGCCTTTTCCGTTAGGAATAAGGAATCGGAGCGCAATCGAGACTGAATGTTATAATTCAGAATGTGGGATAGTCAGATTTCTAGAAGGTGAGGCGGCGTAGAATGAAGTCGGTAGACAAAGGCGAAGAATGATCTAGGAACGCGTGATTGGAGATTCACGGCAATGAATTGCTCACCTACGCTTGACAAGTCGTATTGGCGTAGAGCGTAGGCCAGTGGTAGAATCTAGATTTGGAGCTGCTTCGTGAGTATTATTCGACGAAGGCTGTACGATTAATAAATGGCGGGTGTCTAAAACCACGTGGTTAGCCAGATCTCAAATACTCGGCAGGCCAGAGACAGAACTGATATTGGTTTTGGAATCCAAAGTTCCCTCCAAATGCAGGTAGATACAATCTTGAGCCGATGCAATCAAACATCTGCATTTTTTTGATGTTGCGAGAGTTGTGCCTAATGTTTGGACAGAATATTCCTGCCAAGACAGCAACATCGCAGGCTACTGCAGAAAAACAATGGATTTCATAGACTTGCAAGAAGTCCCTAAGCCAAAATTATATTTGCCTGACATTGAAGATCTTGGGATTCGCCAAAGCATGATGATGAATCGCCATGTATTTAGAGCTCCGCCACCTCTTGGCTGCTCTCCCGTCAAGGCTCGAGTGGCAACAGGGTATGCAAAACTCGTCTCGAAGCGAAGAAACGACTTACAGCTTAAATTATAGCTATCGAAAAAAGGAATATCGACTCGAATTAGACCTGGTATCTGATTTGCAAGACCTTAACGTTAGCCTTTGTTTTATAGATTGCACAGTAGAGCCGCAGTAGAGGATAGCATAGGCAGGGTTTGTCACCAACCTCAAGAAATTGTAATAGCAGTAGCCGTATGAATTCATAAAATCTTCTAAACAATCTGCGGTCGTCGTTCCTCTTCCTTTTCTGTGTATATTTCCAATGCAAAGAACCAATCTAAAATTTTCGCCGATTTCACCAGAGTGGAGAGCAGTTAAAGAAACAAGAATCGTACAAGGCTTCTGCGCATGTGAGTTTCTGCGGACTGGGAGGCTTGGGTCGCCTCTATTCGTGGCCCATTGTCGACCGTGGCGGAAAGGACGATGGCCCTGCTCTCCTCAGCTATCGTCGAAGCCGTGGAGTGCAGTGATGTTTGTTGATGTGGTGTGAGGCACTGCGCTGTGGAGCTCCGGTCGAGGTCGAGGTGTCCTAGAGAGAGGCGCATGCGGGGAACAAAGAGCGGGCAAGACGCGAGACTTGTTCGGTCACGTTTGATGGGGCGGCTTTGCTATCAGCTGTGACGTTCTCGTCCAGCCCAACTCGCGGCTTCGAAACGGACGATGGTGAGGTGACAGCTTCGATACTATGATTCTGCGGGAGAAGCAGGTTGTGGGGAGACTGGTATTTGGGAGGGAAAGGTGCGACGGATCGTCTGAACAATGCAGCAGAGTGGATGGCCTGCCGCTAAAAACGCCTTCGACGAACAGAGTGCCTCGTCGCTCCAGCAAGGGTCCCTCGAAGGCTAGGGATCAATTGAGGGGGGGTGGATGAACACCGCAGATTGGGTACGGCGACAAGTGAAGGCTGACCTGGCCTGGTCCAAATGCGCTGCTGCATAAGAAGTCCTGAGCTCGAACAATGCAGAGCCAAACGTGGATCGACGACTGCAAAGAAGCTAGTGCGGTGGCATCTGGAAAAGGAGATGGGGATAGAATTCGATGGCTTAGCATCGCAGATGTCCTTTCTTTCATCCTTCTCGAGACAAGGAGCATAAAGAAACACAGCTCAGGGTGCAGAACCCCGGAAAGCCGTTGCTGCACCGCTAAAGAATTCTCCAAATCCAACAAATCTCCACCAGCCGGGCATTGGAGCGTCTCTCCAACCAGCCCATGGGTCACACGCCCATTCTTTCGGATGGCATTGCCCTAGTATGAGCACCGGAAAGTTCGCCTTTGGATGGATGCTTTGGGATTTCGAGGCCCAGTGGTAAATTCTCCTCGAAGAAGCTCAGTTCTGAACGGCGCCCACACTATGCCAGGATGTCTCTCGTCCTCACGCCGTCCAGTCGCTTGCTCGCTCACTCGCTCACTCGCTCACTCACTCACTCACTCACTCACTCAATCACTCACCTCACTCACTCACGCACTCACGCACGCACGAAACTGTACGACAAGGACGAGAAGCCATGCTAGGAAAACGCTGGATCTTGCAATGTAACGGTGCGCATGGAGGACCCCACCGAGAGCGTAATGTCGTCTCCGGACCTCCTTCTTCTGTCCAACTGTGCACTTCGTGCTGCCCCTTCTCCGCCACTATCAGAAGTTGGATAGCGTGAGGTACTTCCCCAGATTCTCGTCTAAGGGACCAACTGGAATCCAGCTCTCTTTCCCTCCGACACTCAGACCAGAGCTGCTGCTGCTGCTGCTGCTGCTGCTCTTCATTCCGTAGGTATATTAGAGTTGCCCACCAGCCTTTGATATTGGTTCTTATTGCGGGGAAGCTGGTCATCTCAATGGCGGTTCGACCCTCTGCGTTATTCGGTGAGCTGAGGATTTGCGTGAAGCGTGTGTGTGTTTTCCCTCGCACCCACCCATCTTTTCGCCTCTCATTTCCTGAACCTGCTAGCGATGGCCACCAAAATTCAGTCAAGGATCCATGGCACAGATCAGAACGAGCCCCTTCTCCTCCTGCAGCACGACGCTTTCGGGGTGGCAAGCAAAATCAACCCTGATTTGCTGCCGCTTCAATGCCCGCTGGCCCCCATCTACGATGAACAAACAACGCTCGTGTCCAATGAGCGGAATCAACCGAGTTGAGGTATGTCGGGCGTGGTTGAGACCTCAAAGGATTGCATGCTGGTGCAGGACATGCAGACGCCTCAACAGAGGGGAAATGGAGCCACCCAATCTATTCAAAGTGCAAGCAACTTCATCTGGGTATTTGGGATGTTGTGGAACACTAAACTGGTCCGTGTCCATTTAATATATACTATCTACAGTGGCATGAGGTTTGAAGTGCATCGTTTCATGGCAGCATCCTCTCCTAGCCAGGGACCGTGTCTAAACCTCCGTTCCCTACAGTAGATGCCACAGTAGCGGAACCTTTCTGAAGCCGCAGCTTCTCCTCAAATTTTGCGAATTCCTGGGCCGCAATTTCTTCTTCCTGGTCAAGCATTTGGGTCACTCCTTGGACCTCCTCAATCTGAGATGCAATTAGCTTCTATGTCGTGCATGCATCGGTTTACGAGCGCTCACATAATGCATCAGCATGCCTTCAATGCCGTTTTTGAGGGTAACCGTGCTGGAATCGCATGTTCTGCATGCTCCTCGCAGCTTTAAAAGAACTTGTCCTCCCTCAAATCCCCGAAACTCAATGTCACCGCCGTCCTCTTGAATTTGAGGTCGGATTCTCGTCTCCAGTAGCTCCTTGATCATCCCAACCACCTCGCTATCATTTTCATTGTAGGCCAACGAATCTTCTTCGCCGCCCTCTTGCCCGCTCTCCCCAGACTTGTTCTCTGTAACGTTCACAATCTGTGCCCCAGAGGTCACAGCCTCTGTGATGAGACTGAAGACTTCTGGTTTGATATATGCCCAATTCGCATCGGTCGCCTTTGTCACGGTAATAAAATCTGGACCGTAAAACACCGAGGTGATTCCATCAATATTCATCAATTGGGCTGCAAGAGGTGACGGATGCGGTGGCGCAAGAGTCGAGCGCGGATTTAGGTATTCGAGGAAAGAGCTTGATAGCCCAGGTGGTAATATGGGAGAGTTTGGTAGAAATTTGAGCGCATCTGGGTTGGGGGTATTTTCGGTCTGTATAAAGATAGTCCTACTTCCTGTGATAGCTGGTGGCTTCAGTATAGTCGAGGGCTGATGTAAAGGATGTAACCTCGGTCTTGTTCTGGCATTCGAAGCTGCTATCGCTGGAAGTCTTGCACTTTGATGGACGCATCTCGCAGAGCAGTAGCTCGAAGGGATTGATGGTTTGGGAAACCGAGTCTTGGTGACTAGGCAGGCTGCAGCCCTAGAAATCTTTCTTGACGCCATCACGAAAGCAGCAAAGACGAGGCTGGACTGACTTGAAGAGGTGTTGTCTACTCTGTCCGAAACGAATCGGAGATGGGGCAACCTTTGTAATCAGAAGTTTTGATGACGCCAAAATTCACCATCCCTGTCATTTCGAAGATGGCAACCCCGAATTTTCGATTTCGGTATCTATCAACTCCGCTTTCGTCTGAACAAACATGTCAATTCGCAATGACACGGAAAATGAAGCTGCGCAAGGAGAACAAGCACCTATTATGACCTCCTCGGAGCCTGTCGGAGTGGCAGCGACTCCAGAAAACCCTGCACCGGCAGTAGCTGAGTCTCCAGTTTCATTTTCCGGGAAGAAACTCTGTGGAGTTTGCACCGAAAAACACTCGAAATACAAATGCACACGGTGCGAACTCCCATAGTAAGTCCATTCTCTTGACAATTTGATATTACTCTCTAACATGGAACGAAAGCTGCTCCGTAGCTTGCTTCACATCTCATAAAGCTACCCACTCAGCTCTCCCACCTCCAAACGTTCCTAAATCACTACCGTCCTCTCTCCCAGCCAAGCCCCCTCCTGTCGCCCCTCGCGCAGGAACAAAGGCAGCAGCACATTCCCGGGGACCTTTTGCAGCGCTCGACGACTCTGATGAGCTTCGCGCTCTCTTTGAGCACTACCCCAATCTCGCTTCCCATCTCCATACCATCAATAACGCCAGCTTACCTCCTCTTGATCCTCCCAGCTCTCCGCCATTAAAATTGGGCAAGCGGAAGGTGCGCGAGAGAGAACCCTGGAATAACGAGATAGGAACAAAAAAGGGCATACAAAGGTTGAAAAGGATGAGAGCCAAGGAAGAGGGAGTGATGGAATATTCAAAGCTGGTCTTGCAAATATTAAGTGGAGACGTGGAAGAGAGTGCAGAAGAGCAACTGCAAAGAGAGGAGAAAGTGGCAAGTGTGAGGATGATTGAGGCGCTCCTTAACGGTGAATTACGGATGGAGTGAAAAAACGCTAGAGATATTTTCATGTGGAATGCATGTGATGATAGGCTTGAGTGAAGCTTAAATGAGATTTGCGGTAAGCTCATCACCCAGGAATTGTTGGTGGCGCCAATGTTGATTCGATACAAGTCAGTTACTGACCCATATAAAAGACATGGACGCAGGAATACGGTTCGTGAGACGCACATTAGGAAGAAAGACTGCTAAGAGGTGTGCCATGACAGAGATATGTATTCGCTGTCTCATTCATACCCAGATACCCCGGCGCCACAACGCCGTAACATGAATCATAAAAGCCATTGATTGCATCAACTTGGCTGTTTCTTAAACCTCGCTAGAAAACTACCCTTAAAACCCTGCTTGATCTCTGGTGGAGAATCCAAGTCTGCGATACCAGCGACGGCTTCATCTCTGTGGCTTGCCTTCGGCTTTTTACTCATTAATATCCAGGAGGACTCCATCTTCTTCAGCAACGGACTTGTTATTCCTTTTTTCTTCTTCGCCAAGTCGCCGTCTCGTTGGACCCAGTCGGTTCGATCATTGGAGGTATGATGTGGCGGAGTTACTTTCTTAGACTGTGGTATATCCATCTCCTCCCAAGCTACATCTCCCATACTCACAGGCCGCGCCGTACCTGTAGTATTCCTAGCCTTGAGATGCGCGAACTCGGAATGGAATGTCCGCTGCGGCGGCTCGTACAAGCCTCTCTCGATATCCTCCTCATGAGCAACTTCTAAATTATGGTCCCATTGGAAGTTGTTCCTCGCTCTTAACACTTCCTTCTCCAATGACTGTCTATCTACAACCTGCGTCTTTTGCAGAGTCGTAAAACCTTTGCTAGCAGTTAATTCCTCAGCTGGAGCTTCACTTTGAGCCTTGACTGCGCTTTCAGCTAGCCTATGAGATTTTCGCCTTGCGTCTTGAGTAGTGGTGCGCTCAAACGCAGACGCAGCCACCTTGGGAACATGGTGATATACACCATCGTCTTGCGCGGCGGCTTCAGCTGCAGCTTTTATAGCCTTCACTGCACGACGCTTCTCCGATTTTAATTTTTGCTCGAGGATATGCGCGTTAAGTCGACGACTCAAATCCTCGGGATCGAATGGCTCGCCTTGTTTGATCTTCTGTTTCCTACTACTGGCTTTGGCGTTCTGGTAGACTGGGTGCGTCATAGCTCGAGCAGGCTTTGTCTGTACTGGATTAGAGGTGGGATATGTAAAGCAGAAGATTCAACACGAACCGAGTTTTTTTCTGCAGCATATAAAGCAGTAGATGTAGCCATCATGTAGAAGTTGAGCAGGATTGATTATAAGGAATTATGTTGAGTGTGTACACGGCAAGACAAAACTGTTGCAATGATAGTGTGTAGTGTTGGTGCTTCGTAGGACAGAACACGAACTGGTCTTGTCACAACATCAAGGTCTCAGGACTCGGAAGAGGTTTAGTTGCCGAGTGTGAAGAGAGCGGTCTGGGGTATGGCATGGAGAAAGGAAAGGGAAAATTGAAACAGATGTGGAGGGAATGCGGGTTCATGTATCTTGAAATATGCTGGTAAAAGTCCCTGGGAAACGCCACGGACATTGTTGCAGGGCTAGAGCAGCCGGCGACTATTTTACGGTTTGGCATGGGGCGAGCGAGGATGGACATGGCGACGATGAAATGCTTGTGAGAGCTGGTAGCCCTTACAATCCTACAATAATGGCTGCTCGCACAACGATACTTCGGTTGTGGTTGTGTTTCTGGGCGATTGACCCATTGCAGGTCACGCAGGCTCGAGAGTACGAAGATTTAGGGCATCGCGAGGAGAGATTTGGGACCAAGCTGCAAGCCACCCGTCCGAGAGAGGCTAGCCTTCAGGAACTCGGTAGAGAGGGCACCTTTTGGGGATAGTGTCTTTTTGTTGCAGGTGATCTGACTGGGCTGTTGAGTGGTGGCTGCCAGGTCTGCGTCGCGAAGGGGGCCGTTTCAACGCTTCGTGCTTCGTACAATGGAGAGGTGCTTCGTGCTTCGTGCTTCGTGCTTCCTGCTTCCTGCTTCGTGCTCCGTGGCTAACTACTCTACTTCTTGCTGATTCTCGAGACCGAACAGCAGAGAGTCAGCGGTGGCCCCCGGGCGTGGGAATTCAATCATCGTGACATTGCATTGAGTTCCAAGGTTATATTCATTCCCCCGTGAATTCCAACTTTGGCATGGCCGATCCCTCACTGATTTGGCCGAAGGATGCTGGACCGACCAAGCTGCATCGGAATGGGCCTCATCATGATTCATGGGCGTTTGCTGATCGCATCTCAACCGCTGAGGACCTGGCCGTTATTTTGGTGGGGAAACCTTGCGCCCTGCCCTCTTGTTATGCACCATTCTCTGCCTGTTCACGCGACCGGGCTGGGGGCAGCAGACATTGAGCCCACCAGCCTGCCAAATCTCATCCCATCCCCCTCACCGACACCAGCCAAAACCACCAGATCAATCTCATCATGTTCAGCTGTTGGTGGAACTTGGTCCTTCATGTCTCCCCTCGGCTCCTGGAATCATTTTACTCCACTCCTATACCTTCTAGATGATTTCCACTTTTTCGAATGAACTTCCAAAAAGCAAGCCTGCTGCCGTGTTCTGTGCGTCTGCCATCTGGTTGCCTCTGTCCTACTGTGGCTGCAGCCAAGCCGATTCGTGGATCTCAAACCCTTGGGAGATTCGATTCCTTGTCCCTTGATATCATTCGGTACGAGCTTTCCTCTCTCCAAATCTTTTCATATCTCAACGTCTCCAATTGAATCTCAACGCTCATGCGCATCCTATTTTTTGCTCTGGAAGTAATCACAATGACCTGGTCCATGGACGAATGAGCCCAGGTTGTTTGCCCGGTTATGCAACACTCTAGCCTGAGTGCAAGCTTCACCGACTCTTCGACCACTCTGGGGAAAGAATGGGCCTACCCAGGACAGGGCAACTTACATGTCATTTGGATGGCAGGAGCCTCAGACTTTGCGCTTGCATCATGCTAAATGTGTCGTTTGTGTTTTGTTTTGTCGCGCTTCGATTCGGTCAATTGGTATTGTACCTGCTTACTCGCCGATCTGAGTCTGCAGACCGGACGTCATCAAGCAGGAGAAGCAGTGATCTCGTATTAGTAGCACAATCCAGACGCGTACAGTATCTGATCAAAGAACCAGCCTGCATGAGGAAGCGGACCATCCCGTCTTGACACGTTGGGCCAAGAGATATTCAGAAGAGAGCAGTTTCCTCCCCCAAATTCCTTCTTTCCGGCATATTGCATGCGACGGTGCGTTGCCCAGGCCGATGGCTCTCGTAATCTTATTGGGTCGTTGTCTGTGGTGCTTGAAATGCAAGGCTCCTTGCGGGTCTGGTGTAGATTAAGCACAGGAACAGGAGTGTAGGTAGGTAGGTGGTAGGGACGGGAATCAAGCTCAATCAGGTGATGAGGAAGAAGGTAACTTTGGAAGACGGTCAATCAGCCAGTCAGGCGCGTCTGTAGAGAGGAGCTTGGAGACGTACAGTATCTGAAGAGGAGCTTAGCTCTGGACTTCACTCGCTTGTCTCATGGATTCCCATCAAGCCAGTATCGCACGTGAAATGAGGAGTGGTGGAAGGCGGAGGCTGGATTCCGTTTGACAGCCATTGTTATTCCGCGGATCAGCCCCAACTCCCAGAACGAACCGACCTTCTTGGGGCATTTCTCCAAATGCGTAGCAGAGTGTTGGTTGGTAACCTATCAGCGCTCCACGTGAGATTGGCGGGTTGGATTTGCTGAGAGCTGCTGGAAGATGAACAAGAGTGGGAAAGCCGCTGGCTGCTGCTAACTGAGTTGCTGCCCCACCGCGCAATGATAGTCAATTGCTGTTGCACTGCATTGGTGCTACAACACCACCGCCTATTCTTCCAGAATTCCAGCCTAGCTGTGACTGCTTAATACCTACCGTTGGCTTGGTCGAGTGATGCCACTTGTTCTCCTCATGACTTCCGCTGCTTCATCCCTTCGAATTACCTAGCTAAGATCCCTTGGACTTGTGCGAGCGAGCGAGTGTGCGTCCGTCTGCTCTCAACTCGAAAGTCCGCGACAACTTCAGACCTGGTGCTGCCATATCTACGAAGCCGCCGACAATATTTCTAGGCAGAGCCAATCCATAACAAACTTCCGCACATGAGCGACTTGGAAAAGGTCTCATTCACGGCGCTTCGCTCCGGTGTTCTCTCACTACCCATGCTGAATAACCTTTTGTAACTTTCAACAGCAGGATCATGGTCATCTACTCCTGCGACTTACCGACAACGTGATAGGGTGCTGGGCCACTCTATACCAGATCTGCTATGATGGAGCGCACCAGGTCTAAACGAAATCGCAGCTCAACTTCGAGAGATCCTTCCCGAGCGGAGTCGACGGCCACACCTTTACCTGGACCTCTACCCACCTCCCCAGATTCAACACCACGCAGTAATTCGCGGCCCAGTCTGGCTACTCGAACAAATTCGGCGCCGCTGGTGCCTACGGTTTCTCGCAGAGATGTCAATCTGGCACCAGTTGACACCAGCACTGGTTTCGATGGCTTGTATAGCCACCGAGGCTCAGTAGCATCCATCCGAGACGACCCCTTTTTCACCCACTATCAATCTCCTCAATCCGTGAACCTAGCCAGAGAATTGAGAACCGCCGCATATGCCGAGGCGCCAGAGCCGGAGGATGATAACGATGACCACATTGAACTCCCTCTACGATCCCCCACTCGGCCGTCTGTCGACACTTCGGTGAATCTCCCAGTACGCTCCCCTTGCCCCAACAGTAGGATATTAGACTAACAAGACCTTTTTCAAGCCCCAATCACGGAGCGGAATGTCCGATATCAATATTGCAGTCATTGGAAGCAATGGGGTCGGTAAAAGTACTCTCATACAAAGGGCTCTGGGCCTCAGATTCCTCCCCGGATCCGCTGCCTCGAGTCAACGGATGTCTGTAGATAATGTAGTATATATGGTGAGTCTGATTGAACTTGATCTAGAATCCTTCGATATCGTTCCAGACCGGCGGATACAGTGGCCGAAGCAGATAAATGGACATATTGTTCCACGCATGGATGGCGCTCTGCTCTTATACGATGTCATGAACAGAGAAAGCATTGCCGAGTTACCTCAAACTTTGCGTGAGCTCCTAAAACTAGCCATGATAGTAGATAGTGTTTGCTGATATTTCCCAGGCGGACTTGTCACTTCTGCCTTGCCCACCATTCTTGTGTCTTGCAAGTGCGATAATCCAGAGAATACTCGCCAAATCGATGTGGAAAGCATGGAATTAGCATGCACCTCATGTGTTGATGCTGTTAAGACAGCAGCGAATGTCCCTGAGAGTGCGAGACTTTGTCTTTCCCACATGCTGAGAGCAATTATGGCAAACAGAAACAGTAAGTCCAGGATTATGAACCTTGTGTTCTACTTGCGCAGTTGTGAAGATATATACCTGACTATTTGAAGCTCCGAGCATCACAACAGAGAACCTAGGAACTCGTCGAAGGGCAACCTCGTCCGCAAATCTAGAGGCACCCCCAGACCCAGTTCGACCCTTGAGCCAGAATTCAAAGCATAGTCACAGTCGAGCAAGTTCCGAGTACTCTCTTGGCCGAGGTTTCCCACCTCCAGCGCCAGCATCTTCCCGGCAGCTACCCTCAACGCGACCGAATGGACGCACAAACCTTCATCACCAATTCACGCTGCCTGATCCGCTCGAAGCGCCCCCATTGTCGTCGCATCCTGCGTTTCGACATGACATGTTTCAAAGCTCTACAGATCAAAATATCAAGTTAACTCCAGGGCCAAGTCCAATCTCACCACTCCCCTCACCGGTTGGCGCTGGAAAGACGGCAGACAATTCTTTCCTGAATCTGGAAATGGAAGAATCTGACGCAGATTCCGCGTATCGATATTCTGATGACATACCGATTCTTCAACGGGACGATAGTACGTTCTTTGACAAGCCAGCGAAAGTGGCCGGGGTTACCTTTGATGAGTTGGTGGATAGATTACTGGGTCAGAATATGTCCAGAGCCGATAACAACTTCTCCGACATATTTCTTTGTTTGTATAGGAAGTTTGCTGCTCCAGGGGAGCTATTTAAAGCAATCGTGAGCCGATTAGAACGCATAGCCGACGACAGTAATACCCACTATCTCACGAGGACTGCAAATCAGCTGCGCATCATCACCGTCGTTGCTAAATGGGTTACTGCCTATCCGGGAGACTTTGCTAGCCCGTCGACGAGTAGCAAACTAGATGCTTTCATCAACACTCTATCCGGGGAACCTGTCTTTGCAGCAGCTGCTCAAGAGATGCGAACACAGCTGCAATCACGTGTGTTCGAGGACGACGACACAGGTTGGGCTCGAACAGATGCGGACTTGGATATTGAAGCTGGGAATGCTCCCGAATCTCTTCCTGCCTCTCCTGCAAGAGTTAGAGCTGCACCTTCAACGGATTTCAAAGAGGAAATGAGTAATATGATTGTTGAAGATGAAGATAGCGAGGAGATGCTACGTCAGGGATCTCAACCAGGCTCTGGAGGACGGCCAATCTCACCTACACCTTCATTTCATAGCGTGGAGGACTATGAGCGAGAAGCGGCAACTCTAGTCCCTGTTAGCGTTCTTCCCCTTACGAAATTCCGCTACCACATCTTTATGGATATATCGGACGATGACTTCGCTGATGAAATCACACGAATAGACTGGATCATGTTCTCTTCTATACGTCTACGCGATTTGGTCAGACATGTTAGTCTTCCATTAGAGCAGAAGGAGAAGTGCAAAAGCCTAGCCAATGTCAACCGTATGATCAACCACTTTAATCACGTTGCTAGATGGGTATCAAACATGATCTTGATGCGAGACAAAGCCAAGCATCGAGCGCTCATCTTAGAGAGGTTTATGATGATCGCCCTGAAACTTCGTCAGCTAAACAACTACAATGGACTTGCTGCCGTGTTAGCTGGTATCAACGGCAGTGCTATACATCGTCTCACCCAAACCCGAGCCCTGGTTCCAGCAGAGGTTCAAAAACGCTTTGCTCGTCTCGTGCTTCTGATGGGAACACAAAAATCACATTTCGCCTACCGCTTAGCCTGGGAAAACTCATCTTTACCTCGAATCCCGTTCATTCCTCTTCATCGTCGTGATCTTGTTTCGGCGGAGGAAGGTAGTCGCACCTTCGTAGGTGCGAATGGGGAGAGGATCAATTGGAAGAAGTTCGAGGTACTTTCTGAGGTCATACTGCCGATCATGAAAAGTCAGGTAGTACCATATCCAAATCTGAACAAAGTTGAAGGTGCGCGGGAGTTGATCCTGGATTGCAAGATACCAATAGATGAAGAGGTGTGTTTCTCGCTCATCCTCTTGTGATTTTATACTAATTGTTATGTGTAGGAGGTATACCAGAGGAGTTTGCAACTCGAGAGTTCTTCTTCTGGAGCGGTAGAATTTGGGAAGAAAAAGTTCCCTTGGTTTCAGAAGGAAAAATGATAAATGGTATCGATTTACGCTGCGTGATTCTGATATCGCTGCTTTGTTTGGCGCTGGGGCGTTATTTGCATATGTCTTATATGATTGAGCGACATACCCTATAATATTGTTACGATACTAATAGATGGATGGTTGGATACATATAAAATTGCTGGTGGGTCTGTGGGAGGTATATTGATATTAAGAATCGAGCTTTGTCGTCAAGCCTTTCGATATCTGATTTGTGATCATCTTGTACGCTGATGCCTTGAACTCTGTCATATTGGGGCAAGGTAATAGAGGAAAGAATGAGACGATATCCTGGATAAACCGTTTTCTCTGATACAGGCGGAATGATATAGATATCACGATTCATCGGGACTCCTTAATGTATTCGTTGAGGATGCTTTTCTGAGTTCTTTTTGGTCTAGCCTTTTAAGTGTCCATCTATGTATACAATGATACGCCACTGCTTCCAAAATCCAAACATCCGTCCAATAAAAGAGATTCCACTGGGGTATAAAATCAAACATACTACCATGCATTCCCGAATCCAACTCCCCTAAGCCGATCTCTCTATTTCTAAGTGACATAATCGTAAGAATGAGCCTTCGTCTATCTATTTTCTTCATCACTGTGGGGAACATATCCCTCTTTTGAGCTCTTCTTCGTGCGTAACGTAAAATTGACACGGTCCCATGCCCCTTGAAAAGTGATTCCGGGGTGTAGCAGGGTGAGACATGTAGTAGCAATAACGATCATAAGACCTTCTAGAATCATGAAAGCAGCTTCATCCTTGGTGAAGAGGGACCCGTCGAAGCCGCCAGCTAACTCGGCGCAGCGATATACAGAACGGATGAAGATGGTAACAGTAGCAGTTGCTAGGCCTAATGAGAAATATGTTAGTCTATGTTCTTATAGAAGTTTGGTGGCTCTGTGAGAAGGCTTACCAATGAGAAAAGCCTTGAAGATACCAGAATTGACAATTCGGGTGTAATCTGGGTTCCATAGAGACCGGTTCTTGCGAACGCTGAGAAAGAAGTCGGCACATGCACCAGCGAAGAGGGTGAGTGAGATGACTTGGATGATTAAACCAGCCAACATGATGTTCTTCCCTAGGCTGGAGCTAGCGTGGGTGTTGGCCGTCGACGCAATCCCTCCCCCGAGTGCTTGAAGAACCAGACAGAGAAGATCACAGGAACAGAAGACGATGGTGTATGTCCTAGGCTTAAAGCGCGAGAGGTTTTCACCGTAAACATTGACAATACGGGAGAGACACAAGTAGATCTTTGAAATGTGAGCAGAAAGCGTCTCTGATAGAAGTTATACGTACCGAAGCACTCAGCAGTGCAGGTGCGATGGTTAAACAAACCAAGTACATCAAGAAATAATTGTGGTCGAACGGATTGTTGTAAATCAAGACTCTTGCGATATAACCAATAAGCTCGAGAAACAAGCCTAGCGTCATAGCGACCATATATCCCCATGTTTTGTATTTGATACCGAGGAAAAGCTGAGCGATTATATAAATAGCAAAAATAGCTGCGAAAGTAGCATTTCCTGCGGCTGTAGGGCGATAGAGGAAGGATGATAGTGAAAGATCGCAAGTCTGGAGAGTGCAAAGATAGGGGAACTCGATCAGGGTCTCGTTTCCGTAACCGACTCCATTGTGAAAACCAGTGAGGTTAGACATTGTGATGATGAAGAGAGCGTTCCGCCTTTTCCAAGACTTTTGAATACAAGTTGATCAATGGGCTTTGGATCTCAAGTCGAGATGGAAGAGAGAATATGTCACTTTACTTATAAAAGTGACATGGAGGCAGTGCTACCATAGTCGACTTCAGCTTCTGCAGCTGCCGCGTGCACCACGGAGGTGTGGGGAGGTCAATTTGCGGTGGTACGAGTCGTGCCATCAGTATACGAGCTTATATAACGAGGCACAGCGCGCCGCTCATTGGCCAAATCGCTTGAATACGCCCGTGCCGCAGTCCTACAGTAGACTAAAAGACTCCACTAGGCCGCGTCCGCCGATCAAACTCGACCTACAAAACTGTACAGGATGGGCCCAGAGGCCGGTGCGTGAAGGCTGGAGTGTTGGCATTCTCTATCATGCAGCACGTAAAACGACAAAGGATGGATGAGTTTGAGGAGCAGCATCTGCAATGAACTTTCCATCAGACTGCGAGTCGTGCGTAGATGCATGCCCTGAATAATAGCCCCTTTCGTCTTCATGTCTAGTGCAAAGAAGCAAAGTACGTAGGAGGGTCCTAGTGAGACGGTACGACTTTGCACCGCTCACCGCAAGCGAGGGATGCTCAGGAGGCTCAGGAGGCTCAATGAAGCCTCCATCTCCAGCACACTGCACTGCAGCTCTGGCATCATAGTCAGAGGCACATCTTGCGGAAACAAGAATGAGCCCTGTAGATTGAATTCCATGGGCCACAGAGTCCTGACCAACGGCTATGCCAGGCCTCGTCAGACTCATGCTGAGATATCTCGCTCCATAAACAGAACGAATGCCAGCCAGCCACGATGCATCAATCAAGACATATACAGCTAGCTTAGACCGTGTTCTCTGAAACCATCCCGGCTCCATCGACTGCTGTGAACCAAAGCTGGACTGGGTTCCTTCAGTGAGATCCTGGTGGCATCTCGTTCCGGAAGCGGAAAACGAGGCTGAGGGATGGTTTGAATGAGGCACAGAATAAACAGATCCTCAGATCTCAGAGTGTCAGCCTGACTAGTCTATTCGGTCCAGATGAATCCTCATGCACAGGTTGGTTGTGTCGTCGACTCTTGATTGAAATCAGAAAATCCAAAAGTGTTGTGGGGTGGTTGGAACGAATGAGGCTCCATTCTCCAGTTCGGTCGCTTGGGACCTGCATCCACACAGCCTTGTGTCCAACATCTTGTAGCGTGGCCATCACCATTTTACCCACTAACAAAGACGATTGAAGTAAATCAAGAAACTGTTCATAAGGCTCGTAACCCTTTTCCCTTAACCCGGATAAATATAAATTCTTGTCGTATATCCGGCTCACCGCCCGAACCGATTGAGGCCGCAGAACACCTTCAAGAATCTCATTTTCAACAACGCATCTCATCGGCCTCAAGCGCAACATCTGCTAACTCCCCGCAACACATTACTCCAAAATGGCAGACACACCACCCGCTCCCTCCTCCGAGGCCAGCACACCACCATCGAGCGCCGCAGATCAAGCACGCATCCGTAAGGAGAGGCGCGAAGCCAAGATCCGGGCAGGAGGTTCAGCACGCCTGAACAAGATCACCGGCCTGGGCGGAGGAGTTCAACGAGGTGTGTACTCTTAATTTTTCGCTATGATTCAAACTGATTGTCAGATGCGCCCGTTCAACCCAAACCCCAAGCTCATACCGATCCCGAAGAGGTTGACATCTCACAACACTACTATGAACCCCGCTCAACACGACCCCAACTCAACGATGTCTTCTCTTCTCCTGCCGCGCAGCCAGGCTTAGATGAAGATGTTCTCCGCCAGATGATGCTCGGCTTTGATCCCAACTCGGCGGCTCCACCTCCGCCAGGCGCAAACCCATTTGCTGGTTTCCCAGGCACGGATAGTGCAGGCGGCGCAGAAGATCCGATGATGAAGATGCTGCAGCAGATGATGAGCGGTGGTATGCCAGGCGCTGACGGAGGCATGCCTTCGTTCCCAGGAATGCCAGGACAGGGCGATTCCCCCGCAACCACAAACCCGAATGCTTATTTATGGCGAATCGTACACGCGGTGTTTGCTCTGGGATTAGGATTGTACATAGCATTCACGACGTCTTTTACGGGAACGAAAGTCGATCGAGAGAGGAGCGCATTGGGTTATACAAGCGCGGACGACGAGGTGCTGAATCCCAGCTCCGTGTATTTCTTTTATATCTTTGCTACCGTGGAGGTCGTGCTTCAATCGAGTCGATTCTGGCTGGAGAAAGGAAAGGTTCAGCAGGGTGCAATAATGAGTATGGTTACGGGTTTCTTGCCCGAGCCATACAAAGGCTATTTGACTCTGGCGAGTCGGTATGCCAGGATCTGGACGACGGTCAGTGCGGATGCTATGGTTCTAGTATTTGTGTTGGGTGTTTGTGTTTGGTTGAGAGCCAATTAGAATATGATAATGATATTATTGGAGATTAAGAAATCTTTCTTCTTTCTATCTCTTTTGAATATCTTGTAATGAAGCCTATTGATTAATGACTAATGAGGACGTAGAATGCCCTTGTTTAAGTAGCTTTATATAAATAATTCACTGGCTAAACGTGGCTTGGACTTGGTCTTTTCCTTGGATATTGAAATTGCTAGCATATCACAAAATTATGAGCATCCTTGAATCGCGTGATATTCTCATTCCCTCAATTCGGAATAGGTCTAAGCCCTCTTGATCTAGTCAAGTAATGAATTTTGTGAAGGCTTTACGTCCCCAAGCGTATTCATTGCACTCAAACCCAGCAAAATACGCCATCCAAGGTCCTGAAGTCAAAGAAAAATGCGTGAATCCAGTATGATCAGCCGCAGCTGTCACTGAAAGATATTTCGGTTCCATTCGAAGACTTTTTACTAGCCAACCTTGCAAATGTGCTAAACCCCAATATGCACCTTTGATGCGAAGAAATTTTGACACTAAGGAGAGATGGACACAAATCTATGCAACAACACCCTCATCATTTCTCGATTTCTTGGCCAAGGGTTCAGCCGCCGCTTCGAGAGCACGCTTCTCTGGAATGTCAATCTCCTTCTCCTTCTGGGCGAGGAGAGCCTTCTCTTCATCCGTCATGTTTGGTAGAAGGTCAACTTCCCTGCCTAGCTTCATACCGCGGTGGAAAGCACGGATAATCGAATCAGCATCGTCGACTGCGATGGGTCGGATATCGGCAAGGGCCTTGATCTTAGCTGTGCATTCTTTATATTGGGCATCGGTCATTTCGATATTCAGCTGTGCCGCTCTTGACTTGATTGCGTTCCAGCCAGTCAAGCGGCTTGCAAAATGTACATATCGAGTCATGCCGAAATCGGCGGGATTGATGATTTCATATGTCGACGGGTTGTTGAGAATAGCCTTGGCATGAATACCGGCCTTGTGAGTGAAAGCGCAGAAGCCCTATGAGGAAGTGAGTAAGTGTTTTCCGGTGAATGAATGAAAATACTCACAGTGATATAGTTATTGAAAGGAATGTTGACTTCGACAGCTTGAGCAACTAACTCCTCAATATCCTTGAGCTTATGGAGTTTATACTTGCTCATAACGTATTCTCTGTCTGCCACAATCATACGCGCCATCAAACCACCGAGAGGAGTGATGCCATTGCGCTCGCCAATCCCGAGAACTGAAGTATCGATATGTGTCGCACCGGCTTCCAGAGCGCAATATGCGTTGGCAATCGCGCAACCAGTGTCATTATGAAAATGAGTCTCGATATCACAGCTGACAACACCGCGGAGTGTTCGAATCAGGTCGTAGACTTGTCTTGGAGATGCACAACCAACAGTATCCGCAATACCAACACGATTGACGCCAATCTTATCGACGGTCGAATAAATAGAGAGGAGGTCTACCAGATTCGATCGGAAAGAATCTTCAGAGGAGAATCGGATTTCGATGTTGTGCGACTTAACGTAGTTGATAACTTCAATTGCAGTGTTGGTGATGTAGGTCATATCTTTGCCGTGGGAATGCTCCATAAGATAAGATGAAGTTCCGATGACGACGTCACTGAAGCTATTAGTACAAACAAAATTTTGCGAAAGTCAAAAACCAAAACTTACACTCCGTCCACACCCGTTTGTACAGCAATTCGAGCATCATCTGAAAAAGTTAATCCTTGATCTTGCTACTAAAGAGGGAAAATTAATTCTTACCCATATGACATCGAATATGCGTAAGAATCTGGTATGTAGTGAGAAGCTGTTCTTAGTCTCAAGGGCGATTAAACTCACCTTAGCCTTCAATCCGAGCTTGCAGATAGCCTCGCAATCAGCCCTTGATTGCTCAGATGCAGCTGGTGAGGTTAACTCGATCTATGTCCTCATGTTAGCTTTAGATCTGTACCGATGGCCAAGTTATGACTCACATAATCGACTCCGAAATCATCCAAAGCCTTGGCGATTTCAATCTTCTTCTCAGTATCGAAGAAGGCGTTGGCAAATTGCTCGCCTTCTCGCAAGGTGCTCTCAATGATCTTGAAGCTGGAGATATTGCTCAAGAAATCGCCGACTGGTTGATATGGGTTTGATCGATGAGGGTGAGGGTTTGATTTGGTGTGGACAGCGGTGAATCCGGGGTGGCCTTGCAGAGTCAGTTTGGTCGACAGACAAGAGAGGGATTCTTACTATTGCCATTCGCGGATCCATTGGACCCATTGGTGGTGTTGGAGTGTCCATTGGCATGACCATTGCCATTTGCAGCGGGTTCAGGTTCGCACGAAGGGCACATGCTGTCTGCCGGTGGGGTAACCAGAGAGGAAATTATTGAGAAGTTGGCAGCGGATGGTTGTGGAACAGAAACTATTTAGATAATTCAGTGACGGGCGGGCGAAGAAAAGGGCAAGTTTTGCTGATGACTCTTTTGTTGAAATGTGGGGAGCAAAGTCTTTTGCTTGTTCATGGGGTAGAGGGGAAAATGCAGAATACCTGGGCGAGCGAGATCGGCCGCTTCGATTGGTTGGACTGGAGCGGTGAAGTGTGGAGTGTGTGGCTTGTGATGATGGCATCGCTTAAGTTATTCGCCTGGAACTCGCTGACTAACGGGACAATTCTGCATTTCACAAAGAATTCACACTTGTCACCAAACAAGACTTGATGCTCAATGCTCAATGTTCAATGCTCAATGTTTAATGTTCAATGTTCAATCGCGGACGACCATCACCTTAACTCTTCCGCTCCCAAAGCTTGGGACCGACGGCGGGTTTCAAGGAAGATCCCGATGCACCTTTGTCGATTCTCTCTTTTACCAGGCGCTGCTGCATTTCCAAGATGCCCCTCTGCTATCATCATGTCCTCCCCTCGATCACACGATATCGGTGAGGTATTTGACTCCTGATTCGTCAATGCTTTGCGGCGCGCACGCCCCGATGCAGCAATTCCCGTCAGCTCAAATTACGCGCCCCGCCAAAGGATGCTTCCGCTCAGTTGCAGGAAACCTTGACCGAGTTCGCCTGATTCAATTGGTCGAGCGGCCTGGGTGATTTGGGGTGGTGGTTGGGGGCCAAGAAGAGCCTCGAGCCTTGCGATTGAAACTACAACGCAGGTCCAGGCGCATCCATCATTCTGTCTGCAAAATGTCTTGATATGGCTCCTTCCATCTCTGACCGAGATGGCGACCTGCCGAGGTCTAACGATCAGCCAAAGTCTCACGCCCAAGTCATAAAGTCCCTGCAGAGGGGATCTCGAGCTGCAACATTTGATCCTGGGTATGGAGGTGGCGTGCTGCCAAAGACAGCGGCAGAAGGCAATGCTGTGAGAGCAAGACTGCAAGGAATCATCAGATCTATACCGATTGCGAAGCCAAACACCTACAGGCACGAGCCTATCGATTACGATAATGAAATCCGGATTCTCAAGATCCTGCACGGCAAGCCAGAAGACAAACTAGAATGCATGCTATTTCCAAGCGCGCTTGGCGCTTCGTCGACCTCGAAATGTCCCAAGAGCGAATATTGGGCGTTATCATATTGGTGGGGTGATGAGAAGGAAGTCGCAAGCAACAAAATTACCATATATCATGAGTACGGTATTCTCAATTGTGGTTCGATCTGGAATCAAGCCCATTGATTCTGCGGAGAGTCAATTCCCGGACGGGAGACAATATGACCTGATTTAAGCAGCGAGATAGTTTCTCTTTCAGCTTAATCTCGTCTTGCAAATGCCAATAAACCTGTTTGACCGGAATTCCATTCAGTTAAAAAAGTGTATGAGAACATCTTACTGACTAGTTTGCAGCTCAGGAGGTCGTGGAAATAGTCAAAGAATGACTGAATTTAATCCCTCGGGATCCTTTCATGTTCGGAACAATCTAAAAGCTGCATTATTACAATTTAGAGATCCGGAAGACGATGTAAACGTTTGGGTGGATGCTTTATGCATCGATCAGGCCAACAAGATTGAGAAGAAAGCCCAGTAAGCCTCAATTTCATCTGAGTGCCGCGTTTATTGGCCGTGTCTCGAAGTCACACTCCTTGATACATTTAAAAGGGATATTGCTGACTGCGCACTCAAAAGGGTAGCTAGAATGCATGAAGTATACACTCAGTAAGTCGCACAATTCGGCCATCTTGTTAGCTCGTGATTTCTCTATATACACTACTAATAAATAAATTCCTCCTCTCCCTTCCCAAGTAAAATACTCAGAGGCTAACTTGAGTGCCCAGAGCTGAAAATGTGTGTATTTGGCTAGGAGAAGGTAGAGAAAGGACCAAAGAGACGTTCAACTTCCTTAAAGAACTTTTGTACCTCGACGAGCTCGATAGGCTTGTTCTAGAGCCCGTACCTACGGCCAGAAAATGGGCCATGGTAATAGATCTCATGACCAATCGATGGTTCAGCCGACGATGGGTTATTCAAGAGCTAGCCCTTTCAAGAAAAGCTAGTATACGTTGGGGAAGTGAGGAGTAAGGAATCCCAAGGCCTAGAGTTTCCTTCAACCGGTCTGATTCATACGTTCTGGAGCTTCATTACTCAAAACAAATTCGTGTGCTCGTGCGTATACATCACTAACCTCTTTTTTAGACTCGAATGGTCAAATTTTGCAGATGCAATCGCGTTGTTCATGACTAAATATGACTTTATCAAACGCACAAGTCTCGATCCAGCAGGTAAGGCTTATTTTATATGAAATTGCTGCCTTTGGTCTAAGAGCTCCAGGACTCGAGCTATTTCAGGAAGCATATCCCCGCATGTCTTTTGTGGCTCTGCTCTTGAAATGGATCTGGAGCTTTAATATATCTCATAAATTTACACTGCTAAATAAACTACAGATTATCATAAGGATATTGATGCTCGCGCTCTCGGCGCAAACACTATCGTGCACGCTACAACAAATCTATTCCGCAAGTCGCTAACGGGCGAGGTACGGCAGAGACTCTTGCCCTTGGAAATCCTGGTCTCCTCGTTGTTGTTGGCATTTGAAGCGTCAGAACCTCGCGATACCATATTTGCAGTCCTGACTTTGGCTCAGGATAGTCAATATGCTCAAAATGGTTCACAGGTTGCGGAAGATCCTCGAATAACTCCAGACTATGACAAAAGTCTATTCGATGTTTACGCTGATTTTATGGACTATTGTATTGAAAAGTCTGAGTCCTTGGACATCTTATGTCGATACTGGGCGCCATTGCCTAAGCCGCTCAATCCGCAAGAGGCTCTGAAGCATGGAAATTCTGGCCGTGAGGAAGAGAAAATGCCAACTTGGATTCCTTTCATAACCGATTCTGCATTCGGGGAGCCTCATGGCGTGCTCGGTGGACGTGTCAATGGAGATAGCTTCGTTGGTGGTGCAGAGCGTAAGGGTCAACAGACTTATCATGCCTGTGGTAGTCTGAAGGCATGGGTGAAATTCGGATTGACTGAGGATCACGTTAAATCAACGAGTTCTCTTAAACACTCCAAAACACTTCCCGCAAACTACAACAAACATCCGAATAATCTTAAAGGTCAAACCTCAAAAACTAGCGAAAGAGATGAAAATCGTCCCTTAAATGGAGCGAGCACGAAGAACTCCCACATAAATAATCGTCTAAAACCGCCTCAAAAGTATGACGGCACTCTACAAGTCAAGGGTTTCTGTCTAGATATTGTAGAGGAGGTCTCTGAACGGGTCAGAGGCTCGGGAATGATACCGGAAGAAGCGTTGACGATGGGTGGTTGGGTCCATCGAAATGCGCCAGATCCTTCCCAGGATGTTTCCGATCAATTATGGCGGACATTGGTGGCGGATCGTGGCCCGGATGGAAGAAGCGCCCCTGGGTGGTATCGTCGAACTTGCCAAGAATGTCTCCAGCATACTGACAGAGCTGGGGATCTTGATATTGAAAAGTTGCAAAAGAAAGCGAACCCTGCGACACCCACTACAATGATAACACTTCTCGAGCGAATGCAACAGATTGTTTGGGGGCGGAGATTTTTCAAAACGGAAGGAAATCCCTCTAAAAATGAGGAGGCTCTTTTCGGTCTGGGTTCCAAGGAGATTAGGAGGGGAGATATGATCTGTATTCTGTTTGGGTGTAGTGTGCCCGTAGTCTTGCGCAAGGTTTCTGAGGGTGGGAACCAGCAGTATAAGTTCATCGGTGAGTGTTATGTGCACGGCATGATGGACGGTGAAGCGGTCCTTCCAGGCCCGCCAAGGAAGAGTTATATGGGGAAGAAAGTCAATATATATAAGCTGTGCTAATGGTAATACGATCATGTCGTGTGTATAAAACAGCTGTATTTCTCATATACTTTGCAGTCCTTTCCCATACCTAAAATCAATTTTATTATTGCAGGTCCTACGAAATGGCTACCGTTTCGTTTTAGAGGTTTGAAATGATGGCTGTAGTCGACAAAGATTTGACTTCCTTATCAAGGCCTCTTATTTACATGAAAGAGGCAAGCGTAAGAGCTGCAGTGAGAAGTGAAATCAAGGCTTGATACGAGATACGTTCAATGGCCTAACACAATCAGGAAACCGATCATGGCTGCGATGATGCTGTCCGAGTTCTTTTTCCTCTTCTGGTAAATGACGTTCGACTTCAGCTTCTGTGGATCGAGCTAGCAGCTCAGCCTCCTCGTGACAGTGGTACTTTTGATCCTGACTTGGCAGGGAAGAAAAATGTAGGCAACTGAGAAACTGACACTACAGCACTAGTCGTATTACAAATGGCATGGCGTTGGCAATTCTTGCTGAAAGGCATACAAAAGGTTAATCTGTGCGTGACTACGCGAATCTTCAGATGGATATGTTGACTTTTTCAGCTCCCATCAACGTCACAAGACTGAGAGCAGCAATTCGGAACGCTGGCAATCTTGGAAGATACGCAAAGGGCATGGATGTTGGTGGCAATGAGGTCGGTCCAGTTCTTGGGAGTTGCGAAGCCTGTGGCAAGGAAGCGAGGATGAGAGAGCGATGAAAGCCGACTTACGAGCCTTCATGTATATCATTTCCCTCGGTTGAGTAGCGGTGACGGAGTTGTGGCGAGACAGCCTTTAGAGCACTAGAGTCACGACCTATAGCTTAGAAAATTGCAGCCCGCTGTATATTTTCAACTTCTTGGCTATCTGGTGATAGTCACTTGGGGTTGAAACAGAGCCTCGACTAAGGCAGCATGGAAGGAAGGCTTCCTTTTATTTCAGGCATGTTATCTCTAACAGTCTGAACCTGCCGGAGACGTGCGAGAAGTAAGATGATTGCTGCAAGGAAAGTGCATGTTTGAATGCGTGGCTGCGACTCTCATTCGCGAGTTTCCTGGCAAGATCTTGGTGGCTGTGTCTGCATGCTTGACGGCGGGGTGATGGCCATGCCTGTTGCGCCCGACCATCGACAGGACAAGGCCGAAGTTGTGTCTGCCAAGTGGTGACCTGAGCAGAGGATCTTCTGAGAACTTCTCTGCCTACCAATCTGCCCTCAAATCGGGTGGGTTACTTGGAATTGACGCTGAACCATCCAGGAGGCCGGGGTAAAAGGCTGAGTTATAGACGAGGTTGCTCCTTCATATCGAGGCGCATAGCGGAATCCCTCAGAGCAGAAGGCTGTCGGATAGACCAGTTCAGCCCTGTGTCTTTGATGAGGATCTCTCTGCTGGTCTGGCGTCAGGCTTGCCTTTGGTTGCCTCGTGAAGGGTGAAGGGTGAAGGGTGAAGGGTGAAGGGCATCGTGAGGGAGACGATGCTATCAGTGCGGATCATGAGCTGGACTGTGCGTGGAGTAGCAAGGGCAAAATCTCACGCTGCGCACAGCCCCGCTGAGTCTTGTCTCACAATACAGCCGCCCTCGCATTCGCAAAAAGCCTCCTTTACATCTGTTTTCTGCCTCGCAGTGAGTCGTGGATGAGTCTCTCTGTGCCATTCTTCACCATGACTCTCGACTGGTATATCTTTTAGAAGAGGCGGCGATTCCCCTAAAGCTACCACATTGCGTCTCGACTATTTACCGCGCGAATGAGTGGGGACCACAAACCTTCAGCCGCAAGACAGCTATCAACACACGCCAGAAGACCTCACCATGGCATCCTATGTAGAGGCAATTACCTTAACCGAAACAGACACCGGGGACTTTGATCCCAAAATCTCCCAGAAGGCCGTCTACAAGTATTACGATTCAAAATATAGCGACGACGCTCAAGGCATCTACTCTGAGGAATGGAAATTTCGCATCTTGCAATGGCACAAGGATGCCGTTGATAAGAGCGCAGACGGCCTCAAGAGCAAGGAATCTCTTGACACATTGGAATTCGGCTCCTTCTTCTTGTCGCATCCTATCGCCGCATTCTCCCTCTGGCAAGTTCTCCAGGCTTGCTACGAATTGGATCGAGCCGTGTGCGGTACCACGGATCGCGACTTGAAAGAGATTAAGAGCTGGCAACAAGACCCTCCTTTTCATTACCTTAGGGATGACCGTGTTCAATTCAGATGGAAAGCCTCGCTTGAGGATCTGAAAGACCGTATCAAGAACCAAGACATCAACATCGATATAAAACAAGAACCATGGGAGTTACGAATGTACGATATTCTTCTAGGGGTGGAGCGATTTGAAGATTCATTCGCCGTGTTGAAAGAAAACTTCGAAGATAATCTCCCCGGAGAAGAATGTGCGGATTGGATGATCGATCGAATCGACGAAGACATCGGAAAGCGATTCGCGATGATCACTGACCTGCTCGAATTCAAGGAACACGAATTAGCTGGTCTTCGCCCTGCTGAGGTGACAGAAATCAGCCTTCCTTGTGAGCATATTTGGATGTTGTTACTTTGAATTCTACTGACTGCATCAAGTGAGGTCTGCTCCACAATATACAGAGGCTCCTCCTCCACCGAAATATAAACGAACGTGGACGAGAAGGAGTCAAAATCAAAACCAAAACTTGACACTCGATACTTCTAATCCAGCATGTAAGAATCTTTCCTCCCCATGTACATGTCGTGTTTCTAACTTCTACGAAGCCAAATCTCGGTTCGGCTTCAAGTCTGGGATCGACGTAATAAAAGTCAAATACCGAAAAAACAAGGAGTTTGTCAAGTCGCTCAGTCAAAGATAATACTGAGCTGGAGACAAAGACCGAGCACATTTTTAACTTCTTGTATATCCGTAATTTTTAGTGCTACTTAAATTAGCATGGTGTTTGGGTGTTGATCTGGGCACGCACCTTGGAGGCTCACCAAGGGATGACGAAGCCCATGGCATTGTGTTGATTTCTCTTAGAAGATCACGTAAATAATCTCTGTAAACAATTTAAAATACTTCAATCAGCCGCGAGCGCCAAGATGGCATGTCTAATTCTCGTTGGGCACTTTCTGCTGACAGATGCTAGGTTAGTACCTTTGTTGGTATGAGGAAGGGGATATTCGAGATGTACTGCGGAATCATGAATTCTGAGTGAATTTGACGAGGAGCTCGATAGTCTACTTTCATTTCGGGTGATATCTCTAATCTCCTCACGGGGAAAGGATCTACCAAGGTGTTGCACATTCAATAAACTGCTGGGAGCCATCCGTTTGATTTGGCAATTCAACAGCGACTTCTGAGAAATCAAGGCGAGCACAGGACATAATCTCGCGGAGTCATAGATTCAAAATATCTGGCGGTATCAGATCAGGGATAGATTCTCTTTCCAAGCACAAATGTTTCCTGCACCTGTCCCTCGTCGCTCAACACCACAAAGTCACCGCGCCTTCCTGGTTCTAGCTTTCCTCGGTCTCTCAGCCCTACCGCATCAGCCACGTTCTCAGTCACACACCTCACTGCCTCTTCAAGCGTAATCCCCGCCCAAGCCTTCAGGTTTCGCACGCACTCGTCCAAGCCAATACACGTCCCGATCAAGGTATCAGTCCCCTCGATGGTAACTTGATTCCCTTTCTTGACTTGGTTGAACGGTATCTGCGCGTGGCCTGGATAGACACCATCGGGCAGGCCAGACATCTCTATTGAGTCCGTAATGAGGATGCAGTGTGAAGGCGAGGAGCGGTAAGCGAGCGAGATGATGTTGGGATGTAGATGTATCCCATCGGCGATGACGGAATAGTAAGGCGGGTGAGAACTCGAGATCAGACCAGCCAGACCCGGCTCTCGGTGGTGGAGAGGGCTCATGGCGTTAAACGTGTGCGTGAGGAGGTTGGCGCCGGCCTGCAGGCCAGCTGCGCCTTGCTCGATGGTAGCCGCAGAATGACCCATCGAGACGCTGATTCCGTACTCTTTTAAGCGCGTGATATGCTCCAGGGCACCCGGTAATTCTGGGGCAAGGGTGAGAACCCTGATGCTTTTTTTTAGATTGTCTTCCCCGTAGATGGTCCCCAGTGACGCGTTGTTGGGAATATGCATGTTGGCTGCATCATGAGCTCCTTTCTTAGAAGGAGCAAGGAATGGACCTTCGACATGTGCTCCGAGCACGGAAGCGCCGCTCATTGAGTCTTCTGGTGCAAGGAAAGGTAAGGCTTGCTTGAAGACCTCGTTTGACACCGTGGGGATGGTTGGATAGAACCCAGTCACGCCTGTAGAGGGGAGATAGTTGGCAAGCTTCCTGACACCGGCTTGATAAGCGTCTGGAGTTGAATAATGCGCAAAATGAAAACCTAGGGCGCCGTTTATTTGCAATTCTAGAAAGCCAGGGGCGACTATAGCGTTCTTGAGGTCTACTGTTGTTGTGTTGGGAGGTAGTGGTGAGTTGGGGATGATTAGGCCCTCTGAAGAGAGCGTAAGAGGCTCGGAGACGAGGCCTCCAGATACACAGAGACGACAGTTGACAAAATGCGTCGCTGCTTCCATGCTGGAGAGTAGGCAGTTTTCTTTGATATAATTATTGGGGACTATATCTCGCAGATGCCTAGAATAGAAGAGAATTGACAAGGACCATGATATCAAAACAATAAAATGGCTCAGAAGCAGAGAAGGTACCGGAAGCAGATATCAAGAAAGATTAAAACATATAGGCTCCTATTGTTGAATAGGTATCATAGGTAACGTCGCAGAGACGAAATATAAGTGCAGGAGAGCGGTGTTGTTGCATCTTACCCCAGATTTGGGGGCTGCAGGGGTCTCTCGCTTCCGTGAGACACATGGCAGGGGCTGAGAATAGGAGCTCGACTCCGTCATGATGCCAACCCTCCACCACCTTGATTGGTCTTGGATTGCAAAACATCAATGGGATTGATAGCACACAAATCTTGCTAATCTTCTTTGAGCCTTCCCTGTTGTCTTTCACGGGAAATTTCCAAGCCACTGGAGCAACAACCACACCTATGCCAAGCTAGCTCGAGGCATGACATCATAGGTAAGTTGGACTCCACCGCGTCAAGCTTGAAAGCACTTGGTGTACTACTTTTGTTTCTCCTCCATCTCTCTCATCTAGCTCTCCGTTTGCCGTTCTTCTCTCCTTCATCTGTGTTTGAATCAATTGAGACGCTCAGTCCATTCAACCGTGCTGATCGCTCATCCTGCCCATGTTATAATCTGCACCTTATCATGTCGAATGACCATAAGGTTGGCCCTGGAGGCCACTACTCCGGGAAAAACCCTATCCCCAATATCCAGAAGTTTATCGAAGGTCTTGACAAAGACAAAAAACAACGAGATGCAAAAATCAACGAACAATCGAACGGTAAGGCAGGCAGTGATGTGAAAGATCACAAACCAGGTCAACCAGCTGGTGTTGCTGGCACGCAAAAAACAGTTACAGATCCAGTTACTGGAAATCAGGTTCAGATTGAAGATGTGAATGCAGATTTCATGAAGGCCGTTGACGATCCACAAGTATGTGCCTAGCATCTTTGGATTCTTCTCAAGCTGATGATCTGGTAGCTTTCGGTACCAAATGCTAATATTGGCAAACATGCAACCATCAAGACCGAAGCTCACCAATCAGGTGAAGAATATCGAAGAACTCAAGATATTACCGCACCACCTGACCCGGTTCAAGAGGGAAGCACATCTGATGTTCCAATACATGGGGAAAAGACAAATATACTCTTCCATCCAACACCCTCAACCAGTTATGAACCGATGTACGAGGCACTAGAGACGAGGACTACAGTTCTATGTATTGCCGTTCTAGTCGCAATTGTCGTCCTAGGTAAGATGTTTGGCGGAGCTCTCTTCGGACTCATTCCGTTAGGCATGTGCGTTGCATCAGGAATCTACCTATGGATGAAAGATCTCGTCACCCAAGGCCGTGCCCATGAATGGCAAAGCGAGAAAGAACGTGGTCAGACAGCTACAACGAATCTCATACCCGAGTCGGTGGAATGGATGAACACCTTCCTCGGCGTTATGTGGGGACTGATTGATCCGGACATGTTTGTGGGTGTGGCCGACACCCTTGAAGACGTCATGCAGGCTTCAGTGCCTGGCGTTATTGAGAACGTTCGAGTTGCTGAGATCAACCAAGGAAACAATCCTTTCCGAATCCTGAGTTTACGAGCCCTACCTGATGAACATGTCAAAGAATTGAAGGATGACATTCATCAACAGAATGAGAAGAACAAGGACCCGCAGGAGCTCGCTGCTGATGAAGAAGGTGGAGACTATTATAATCTTGAGTGCTCCTTTGCTTATCACGCCAAACCTGGAACTAGTACATCCGCCAGAGCGAAGAATATGCATATGCAATTGGTATTCTATCTTGGAATCAAGGGACTATTTGGGGTTCCACTACCAATCTTTGTCGAGCTGCAAGGTCTTGTTGGAACCGTTCGTTTACGACTCCAACTGTCTCCAGAGCCTCCGTTCCTGAAGGCTCTAACTTTCACGCTCATGGGTCTCCCCAAGGTCCAAGCAGGCTGTGTGCCGATGCTTGAGACAGGAGTCAATATTTTGAACCTACCACTTATTTCCAACTTCGTTAATTACGCAATTGCTGCTGCGGCAAATGAGTATGTTGCACCAAAATCCATGACTCTCGACATGGGTAAGATGCTCCAGGGTGACGATGTCCAAAAAGATGTTGAAGCTCTCGGAGTACTTTGGATCAGGATACACAAGGCAGTAGGTCTCAGTAAACAAGATCGACGCGGCAGCAAGGGAGGCGGAAGCGACCCGTATATCACTGTCAGTTTCTCAAAGTATGGCAAGCCAATGTATTGTACTCGCGTCATCCAGGACGACCTGAACCCTGTGTGGGAGGAGACATGTGCTCTATTAGTCACTCCGGATCTGATAAAAGCCGACGAACAGCTTTCTATGGAATTATGGGACTCAGATCGCTCAACCTCGGATGATGTCGTTGGAAAGGTTGAGCTTTCTATGCAGAAAATGATCCAACATCCAGGCAAGATGTATCCTCAAATATCGAAACTTCGTGGTATGGATGAAGATAGCTCTATGCCAGGGGAACTTCACTGGGAAGTTGGTTACTTCGGCAAGCCTCAATTTCGTCCTGCTCTTAGAACTCATGGAAAGGATATCAATCTTCCAGTTGAGCTTAGAGATAAGGAGGAACTTGCTGATGACAAGGGCACGATTGATAATGCTACTGAGGATGCTGTAGTACACACTCCACCTGACCCGCTCTGGCCAAGTGGTGTCTGCAGTGTCATCATTCATCAGATTGTGAATCTGGAATTGGAAAATATCAAAGGCAGTGATGGAAAACGCAAAGGTAGAGAGTATGAACCCGCTCAAGAGAGTGGTGAGAATAAGGAAGAGGAGAACAAGAAACTACCCAGCAGTTACTGTACTATTCTTTTTAACGATGAGCTTGTGAGTTACATCTTTACTCTCGATTCTAACTATTAACAACCTTGAAGGTCTACCGTACACGTACAAAGGTTGTTAGCAGCAAACCGATCTTCAATGCTGGTACAGAACGATTCATGCGAGACTGGAGATCCGGTATTGTTACTGTCACGGTTCGTGATCAGCGGATGAGACAACATGACCCAATTCTTGGCGTAGTACCACTCAAGTTATCTGATATCCTTCAGACCAGTTCTCAAGTAACTCGTTGGTATCCTCTTGACGGTGGTGTTGGCTTTGGCCGTATTCGAATCTCAGTTCTTTTCCGCAGTGTTGAGACTCGTCTGCCACCCCAACAATTAGGCTGGGATGTTGGCACTTTCGAGTTCACCTCGGATAAAATCCTAGCTACTAGTTACACCTCCAATGCCAAACTCAAGATGCGTACTGGTGGCAGTTCGGGCAAAATCTCACGGGTCCAATGTAGAAAGACCGACGAAGGGGATGGTATCTTCTGGGACATAGCCAAGAAGGATGGAAAGAACAATGTCCGCCTTCCAGTTCGTTATCGCTACCGTGCTCCAGTTGTCTTTGAATTCCATACAGCGAACAAACGTGCTGCCGATGCTTATGCTATCATCTGGCTCCATCACCTGGAGGACAATAAAGAAGAGGATATCAGTATTCCTATATGGAAGACCGACAAAGGAATGAGATTGACTCAAAATTATATTACCGAAGAGAATTTCAAGGATATTCCAGATCTTCAAGTTGAAGAAATCGGACGCCTTCAATTCCGAGGTCGTTTTAAGGCGGGAACAGATGAAGACCACGCAGCTTTTGTAACTGATAATGGTACGTTTTTCATCTTCATTCCGCGGGTTCTATGTAGTCAAGATGTGGACAAGCGTTCCAAACGGATTTGGTACCCCTTCTCATCGATTTCGGCATCTCAAACCATTAGAAGAGCCTCTACTGACGTACTGTTAGATTCCCGCGAGACTCAAGAAACCTGGGAAGCTTGTCACTCCGAGGGCGTTCGAGCAACGATTGTGACAAAGGAGATGCCACCCGCGGTCCAAGCATTACATGATCAGTCGCTCACTCAAGGTCGAGACGTTCTGTCTCAAGCTGATGAAAAGGAGAAGCAGAAGTGGCTAAGCAAAGACGGTACTGATTGGAGTGGTGCATTTGGACAGGATCCCGCAAAAATTGCTAGTTTAAAGGGAGCGAGAAGAACTAATGGCGAAGGTAGCACCGAAGCTCCTCTGAACGAAAACACGAGTAATGACACAAATGAAGACGATGATGACGACGACGACGAAGATGATGATGATGATGGTTCGGACTCGGACTCAAGTGACCTTGGTCTTCACGATGCTTCAAACGATAGCAAGTACAATGGAAACGCAAATGGCCAAGAGAATGGTGAATCTGGTTCAAGTCACGGGAAGAATCCGATTAGTCAGATCAAGGACTACAACCAGAGTAAGAAAGGTTTGCATAGGAAGCAGAGGGGGTTGATGCAGTGGAAACCTATGCGAAACCTGGCTTTTGCAAAGGACGAGGCAAAATTTGCAATACGGAGAACTCTCAAGAAAGGTAGTTTGCAGGGGAGAGAACCAGATGTCGAGACTGAGACGTGAAGAGGTGGAAGGCTATTCTTTACGAAATTGCATTCAGGAGTTTGGAAAAAAAATTTCATTTTTGGCGGTGAATTTGATGCTAGCATGAGCATGTTATGTAAAACAATGGATTGTTTCTCAACTGAACAATTTATTTTGCAAATAGATAAAGGAGTAGAAGAAAGTATCTTGACCTTGACCTGCTGCTTGCATCATCATAGATATCGGAAAAGTTCAAATATGGAAATAGAGAAAAGGCGCAGTAAGTTTAAGAGATATCTCAAGCTACCTGGAACCATTCGTTGGACAACACCTGGAGAAGATTATCGTAATTCCAGTAAGGATCTTTATTCAGTTGCAGACTTTCTTTGTTTATCCTTTCTCTCTAGTTCTAACCTCCAAACGAGCAGATACGAGAGTTCCTTTGTCATAGTTATCAGCTAAGAGTGAATACTTCACTCTTAAAACATATCTTCCTCTCACGTTGGTCTAATTCACCCTTTACCATGTCGTACATCTTGCAACTTCGTCAGCTCTGCAGCTTATACAACCATAAAAACTACAACACAAGACCCCATTCGCTATGATGCCTATATCGCTCAGACTTAGTCCCGAAAGGCTATCACATCTTGTTTACAACGGCTCTCCTGATCACGATAGTTCTGTCACCGCCCTACCTGAAGGAGACGGTGATCTCCCCGACACGGATAATGAGGGATTATCGTCACCATCGGCTCCAGACACACCGCGCTACAGTCCAGCTCCAGTTGATCCACCCTCGTCCTTCACACCCGAGGATCACGAGAACACAATATTAGCACGCTCATGTCTAAAAACCCTATGTACAGGTATTGCAATAGATGAACAACTCCAAGAAGCATGGAAGAGCCTTCCTAGAGACACTTCTCCATTCCTTCGAATCCCGCCCGAGCTCCATATCAAGATCTTCTCCTTCCTCAACCCCATCGACAGCACCTGCGCCTCGCTGATCAAGTAAGCCAACCTCCCCCAAGGATCATGTCCCAGCTAACCCCAGCGCAGCAAATACGTCCACGCCATCCACCGCCCACCAGCACACACGCCGCTCCTGACCGGGTCGCCCTACTCGGCCGTCCCCATCCCGACACCCATCACCTGCAAGCACTGCATCCCGGTGCTCTTCTCGCCCGCGCACTGCGAGCTGCACTTCCACCTCCGCACGTCCATCCCTCGACACCTCACCTTCTGCGCGGCGTGCGAGAAGTTTACGTCGTGTCAGAGCGTGGCGGGGGGAGATCGTAATGGGGTTTGTAGATGTGGAGTCAGCTATCGGAGGAGGTTTGAGAGGGGCAGGAAGAGGCTGAAGACTGAGAAGAGGGATGAGAATGGGAGGGTTTGGAGGGTGAAGACGTGGTTTAATGAGAGTGTGCAGGAGACTAGCGGGAGTAGGTAGTAGGAGGTAGTGCTAGGCGGTAGTAAGAAGTGATATGAATTGCGTAGTGTGAGAGGGAGAGATTAGTGCTGGTAGAGGGCTTTGCGTTTATCGTGGATTTGTTTTCGGCAAGAATTGGTGATGGTACCTCAATGCGTTGGTTTAGCATTTCGGACACTGAGTTAGGACGTTTGAGAACTATAGTGGTGTTCGAGGTAGTCTCTTTGTTCGAGACTTCTTTGAGAGAAGAAAAAGTACACCTCATTCACTTTCAAAAGAAACAATATGAGGAATTCGCTCTCTCATTGAGAAGAAAGGAGTCTTTGACTAGCCATATTCCTAAAACTTACAACGGTAACGCCACGCAATGCACCTATTTTTGCATACATAAAATACAGTTTCCTATGTATCAGGCATACGGCTTTAAATGCCCACTCTTATCGTACCGTGCTTCTGTCTCTTGTTAGATATATACTGTAAAATATCAAAAACCAACTTACTGAAAAAAGTATAACTCAACGTAACCTGTTCAATCCCTTTCATACTCGGATCATTTACAAAATCCGGATCAATATAGAAGAACACCGGCATGTCTACCGTCTCCCCCGCATTCAGCCTCTGCTCCTCGAAGCAAAAACACTGAATCTTGGAGAAGTAAGGCGCTACTTGCGCAGGCGTCACGCTATACGTTGCTACCCCTATGATATCCTCGGACGATTTGTTCGTAGCGGTATAGAACGCTAGAGCGGTTTCTCCGGGGAGCACGCGCACCTCGCGCTGTTGAGGTACGAATTTCCACGGCAGGACGTCAGATACGGATCCATTGAAGGTGATCCGGATGCGCTTCGCGTGCTCCACGGGTCGCAGACGCAGAGAGGGATCGCCATCGGTAGAACCGCCGTGCCCGGGGGCTTTTATGGGTTGTCCTCCCCAGCCAGTGGTTTGGCAGATCTGTACGGTGGGTCAGGTTGGGAGTATGTGGCATGGGAAGAGGACGGACCATTTTATACATGGGAACAGAGCCGTAGGAGAATGCTACTGTCCCTAGTATTATGCTGAGCGTGTAATAGAGGGTTGAGCTATTCTTCTTCGCGAATGGAGCCCGCAATTGCTCCATAGTTGGAGCGGCATTTTGCCTGCTGCTGGTGGTGTCATGAATGCTGCGTCTTATAGAGGTACTGAAAAATCGTGGGGTGGGTTTTCGACGAGTGGGTTTTGCGCAGGCAGAGCAGATCCAAGCTGCTTCTTTGTTGGCAGGTCCAGACAGTAGTCGAGGGAAGTTATTCATCTTGATTGTCGTTGTATAAAGAGCTCTACAAAGAGCTCGGAAGCTTTCCGAATCGAGGCACGTCGGATGTATATGTTGATCCGGCCGCCTGTAGCCTTCCGAATTTATCCCTCGTCATCACCATCATAACATGAGAGAAAGGAGTCAAACATTCTGACCTAGTGGTTGATGGCAGTTCAGAGTAGGAGATATACTTTGAAGATTCTGCCAAGTGGCCACTGCTCAATTCTCAGCCAGATCTACAATGAATAATGGATTTTAACTTGTATGACATCACGATATATCTCTACTTTCAAGTCCATGCATCCTTATTCCAGAGTCAATTTACTATTATCTGCTTTCTATCTTTCCTGCACACATCTTCTCCATGCTCTCCCAAACTATAGCTCGTACTCTCCGCTCAGCATCTCGAACTTATATCTCTCTCCCTCACAAGACACGCACCATGGCATCTTTCAAGCCCAACTCCAACCTCCCCAAGCATGAAATGGCCTACTTCCCTCAAATGACCACCTCACTTCCCTCCTCCTCTGGCGAGTTTCGCAAAGTCCTCTGGACAGGTCTCTATTCACAAGTAGTTCTGATGACCATCCCCGTGGGCGGAGACATCGGGGACGAAGTGCATACCGTGGACCAGGCTTTGACCTTCACGAGTGGTCTAGGTAAAGCTACCATCAATGGGAAAGATCAAGATGTCAAGGCCGGGGATCTAATGGTTGTCCCCGCGGGGACGCAACATCAGTTCGTCAATACCGGACCGACTCCGTTGGTGAGTGAGACGACTTTGAGGCGGCGTTCTGTTAACCTCTGGCTAGATTTTGTACACAATTTATTCTCCGGCCGAACATGCGCCGACTACGGTGCATCATACGAAAGAACAGGGCGAAAAGGAGGAGGATGGTGGAGGTGATGAGGCGCCTGAGTGGGCGAGGAAAAGCAAGAAGGAGAATGAGGATGCGGGACTTGTGAAAATGAGTGGGAAGTATTGAAAGACCCCCTAGGATAGGCACTAAACTAAAAAGAGTTGATGCATATTACGTTTTTAGATATCTTGGATGATTTCTAGCATGGGTTGATCAGTGAATATAATGTATATACGCTCACTATATACTTTTTTAAAGGCGACCAAGTATTTTTCACAAGAGAGGTTCTTGCAAAGCTAAAAACCTACGGTTTTATTCCAAAACACTAAACCAAATTGCAATATTGCTAGCAGTCAAAATAGCAACCAAAACAACGCCCAAAAGACACCTTTTACTGCACACCCTCACATATCATTTAACCCTCCGATCACAGCCATCAAGGCAATCAGAAGCGCAGCCGCAGTAAGGATATAACCAGCCAACGTCCACGCCGTAGAAACATCCCCCTTCATCATGTACCAAGAGCCAATGGCCAAGGAAAGCAGCAACGGCATCGCCACAACAGTAGTGAGCCGATAACTAGACCAAAAATAGATCAGCCGCAGCGAATACTTCCCCTCCAAGGGATTCTCCTTATTGTCATTGAGGTTCTTCTGCACCCAGCCCTGCCACGCCTTCGCGCTATCCGAGTCATTGTGGCGCTTCGAAACAATGTAGGCCGAGTAGAGCTGTGCGAGGACCGATTCTTGCGACGGGCTGAGCCTCAGTGGGATGTGTGCTCCTCGAGCTATGTCACACTGAGGCATGGTCAGACGGCCCCGGATCTCGCAAATAGAAATTGGGGAGGCTTACCTTGTACAACCCAAAGCCGCGGAGGGCTTTGAGTGATAGGTATTTTCGGAGCCCACGAACGCTGCACTCACCTTCTCTTAATATAGCAAAGAATCGGTCGGGTGAGTCGATCTGCAACGTAACCTCCTGTGGATCTCCGCCGCCGTGAGAGAACCATCCGATGACGATGTAGGGCGTGGATTTGGGTAGGATGATCTCTACCAAGTGCTTGATATCTTCTCGACTAGCTCCGATTATTGGAAATTCGGGTCGTGGTTTTGCTTGGTGGGTATGTGAATGCGTAAGTCGTTGGAAGGACAAACCGACATTCCCCCAAACCTTGGAGGTTATCCGTTGAAGGGCATTGGTGCTTTCGGGTTCCTCAGCTGCCACTCCTATCGTTTCCGATGGTTTTGGTTCGACCGATATCTCAACCGTCTCCGATGTCTGAGTAGAGTCGACATGGACTGATTCGTCATGCTGGACACTTAGGGCAGCCTGTGCAAGAGCACTTGTTCCATCCTTGAGTCCTGCTTCCTTTGCAAGCCTAGCTTGCTTTTTCTCCATCATCCTGTTGAGAAGCTTCCTCGAATAACGCTGCAACATCCTCTTTCTCTTTCTCAGCATGTAAATAAGCGTATGACGAGAGTCTTCCATATGCTTCAAGAAGGCAATCCTTGATTTCCAAACCCTTCTTTGACGTCCATGAAAGTCCCACCAGGAGAGTCCTCTCAGAAGACCCTGCAACTGCTTCTGCTCATAGTTAAAGCGGTCGAACATGGCTTCGTAGTCCTCAAAGTTAAAGCTTTCGGGTTCATCAACGTTGAGAAGTTTAAGAAAGAGCCGTGCTTCACTTGAAGATAGGCCGACACGTCTGGTGCATTGTTCGTCGGCCCAGAAGAGATTACCGTTCGTAGACTTGATGATTGGCGGGATTTCATCGAGCTCAATGACTCCAGAGAAATTGTTAACGCGCCGAGAACCAAAAATGGAAGGTCGGCTTGATCTAGGAAGCAATGACACAGATGAATCGAACCATGAGTCTAGCTCCTCCAAGCCATTCTCTATATCAGGAGGTCTCGACTGCATCTTGATAGGAGCTCAAAAGAGTGAAATGCTGAAGGTGAAAATAGAAGAAGTGAAACCTGGTCTCCAAATCTTTAGTTCACTTGATGGATTTCATGATATGGACTCACACTAGACAGATGAATACTGGGCGGTTGTTTTTTTTGGTGAACTCTCTTGCGGAATTATGGGGCTTGATGGAAATAAATGGATTTAAATTACAGATAAAGTCCAACTGATTCTGCTTGATATACCGTCATAGTGTGATTCAACGTACCTCATACTACAGGGGCGGCTCTGTGATTGGTTATGCTACGTAGCACAATCACCGCACTTTGCTCTTTCGACTGAGATTAGCATACAAAGGCGCACAAGTCATGCTTGAAATGCACATTTGAGATGGCCCAGAAATACACTTGATGGGCAATTATAAGTCAAAACAGAAACTCTTCTGCTTCTCGGGTAAGGAGAAAGATACCACGATCAAATGTGGAGAGTGATAGAAAATCAACGTGACCCATATTCTGATTCAATAAGCAGAACTTTGAAAATACAATAATAGAGGTCGCCCTCGAATGATTTTTTGCGGGAGTCCTGTCCCGTTGCAGTGCAGACTGTATTTCTCTACAGCGAATGTGAAGTGCGCGGCCGGTCATCGCTCCCTTCTACTGAAAGATATTCCGATTGTACCGAGCCATTCCAATCCTCCCTTTCTGACATTTCTGAATCCGTGGTTACCGACCGAGCATAACGGTCTTCTTGCTCCGACATTTCAGAATCTTCTGATACCGATGCACCTCGCCGTATTGCTGTGATTGGTGTTTTCGATCTCAACGCCGTTATCGGCGTTCCCAAAATCGGATCCTCATCAGCCTCCACTTCGGCAGCGGAAATAGTCCACTCCCATTTTCGTTTCTTCTCCTTCCTTTTTCTTTTGCGTGCTCCAGGGGTCTCTAAATCGCTTTCTGCCATCCTTCTTCTCATTTCTTCAAACGGGCCTGGAGTTTGTCCTCCGTCTCTTGTCTCATCTCCTGTATATTCCATAGCCAGTTCTAATGTTTGGACCGTGCTGTCAGGCTCGACCTCCATTGCAGAACGCGGCGAGTCCTCGGCTAGGAGATCAATATGTGATTTGACATATTTATTCGTCTGTATAGTTTCGGTTAACGGATTGTTGTAACCGACTTTTTTGTTTGCTCTGTTAGCCAGTCGTAACGATATCCGGCTTGGGGTTACTGGTGTCACCGCGGTTCGTGGTGGAAGAGGCGAGTTGCGTAGTATGCTGTGTAGACTTCGAGGGTGTGTGTAAGGAGCTGAAAAATGCTGACTTGTCAATGTCATCCGCCGTCTTGGTGTTCGTGGTGTACTGGGATTGGATTTGTTTGGCACATTAGCGGCAAATGTGAAGACTCGAGGTTGGGAATGCTCTGAGCCAGCCGACTGAGGAGGAGTAAAAGTGAAGGCTGACGGAGGAGGCTTTAGATCACCCTCTGGATGCGCAGTGATAGGAGTTAGGTTGCTTGGAAAGGCAGAGCTAGGTGTGTCTGGATAGATAATAGAGAAAGGGCCAGGCGTCTGGGTTCTATGGGAGGCATGTTTTTGTTCGTCTGTTCGATTGAAGTTTGTGGTTTCGAGCCTCAGAAATGTAGGCTTGCCGGCTTTACCCTCTGGAGGTGTCGGCCGTGCTGTTCGTGGGGAAGAGTTCTCAATGGCAACGGCGTAGGCATTGGAGAGGGTGTTGAAGGCAGTGGGCGACGATGGATCAACGTCCGACTTGAGTGCTGTGATGGACTTTCCTAGAACAGTGGCGGTTCCAGGAGTCTTGATCTGAAGAGAAAGCCGTGGGCGCTTGGGAGGAGAGGAAGATTGTGGTGATGCATTGTTCAGCGACATTGTGGCCGGTGAAGGCGGATTAGCAGGTCCAAGCCCAAGCAGAGTAGAGCAAAGTGTCGCAACGTTCCTGAGACCCGGGCAGTAGGTCCAGTTTCGTCGCTGGTGAAGTTGTCAAAATCCAAATAGGTGCGATATGACAGTGCGGGTAATAGAGAGAGAAACCCAGGCCGTTATGTATTATCGCGGCTTCGGTGAGGGTCCGGCGGGAACCCAGTGTGCTGTTACCCTCAGGGTGGGGAAGGGCCAAAATGGATCTTATGCAGGTGACGGGCTTGACAATGCGGGCAATGGCAACAATTAGGCGCGGTGTGACAAGTATTTCGAGCAGCACAGGACGGGAGAAAAGGCAGCAAAATGCCTGGATTGGGAGCAATTCCAGTCTGTTGGCTGCGAGGGCTCCATGAACCGCTGGGATAATGCGCCTCACCTGCATGAAGACCAACATCGTCACACGTCACCCATTGGGCAGAAGTTGCGTCTGATAGCCACATCCCATAATTAGGGCTCGCTCACAGGCCAGTCCTATTTCCAACCCCCAGCAGCTCTGCGGCAGAGACGGGGTGAGCGACTATTCTGACACCATCATTGACGCCGCGGCCACTCTTAACGCGACAGCCATGGCAAGGATGGGAAAACGCTAGGCTGACCTTTGGTAGCATGGATACCCGAAAGGAGAAGTATGAGCACAAGAGAACGCTGCTTTGGGAACAATCACACTCGTGGCACTGCCATCTGAATCATACGAAATTGTCATTCTCGACATCATTAGACCCTCGTGAAGCGACCCTGTACTTGCTTCTAATCCGACTGACATCACTCAACCTTTCTTCTTCTTCTCATCACACCAAGTATGACCTGCTTACGCCGCCTAGAAATGAGTGGGCGGCGACAAGCAACCCTTCCCTGGGATGTTCGCTGTTCAAGCTGCCTTTGCAGCCTGGTCATGCAGCTTAGGCCAGGAGTAGGAGTGTAAGAAGTCGAGCCCTACACCACTAATCTCAGAGCTCGGAGAAAGGCAGTGCTCCCTCCTGAACTTCAGACGAGACAAATCCGGAGAGATGCTAAATAAGTTCAGTCTCTTCATCGCATCTTCCCCTTTCCCACCATCATCGTAAAATAAATCTTTCATCAACTGAATGTCGCGATTCCCGACACATCAACATATGTGGTGAGATTGAGGTCAGCTCGGTCTCTTGATGGTGGGGTCTCAGCCAGTCTTCGGAGACAAAACAAGATCAAAGGTTCGTCGAATAGCGTTTGAAGCGGAGAACGCCCAGTGAACCCAACGGGACGGTATGCCGCAGGCTGGTTTAGGGAAGATCTCTCGCACCACAAAGGTGTTCATTGGCCGAGAACTGTCAATATAACCAATTGGAGAAACCAAGGTGTTTGCCGGGCGGCAATCGAGGAGACTTTTCCTCATGGTCAATTTCACTGTCACATAAATGATAGGTTCCCCAGGGGTGGAGAGTCCGATTCGAGTTCTCTCAGCCATGAACTCTTGCTCCGAAACAAGAATTCGATTGCCTTCAACTATCGTCACCACTTTCTTTGTAGCGCCGAATCTTTGAATGCTGGTTATATCAAGAGCCGTAGTCTAGGTAGATGTGCTTCAAGGACCAAGGGTAGCGACCTCTTTTCTTAACAGCGGCGTGTCTATCAACACAAACCACGTTGAGAGAAAACAGCCATCCTTCAGTTCAGCCACTGGCTAAAATGGCGTTTGAAGGAGAATACAGACGGTTTAGACTCAGCGACTAGCTTTAGATCTAATCCGGGCTCCCTGACACGGATTGACAGTAGGGATAGCTGCACTAAGAGAAATGACAGAATAATAGAGTAGAAATCTGATTGTTCCACATGAACCACACGCGAAGAAGATCGAAAATGAACAAAAGAAAAGCAGCAGAGCCATAAGATGACTGCATGAACCCGATTCCTGCAAATGATCTGCAACCCGTTTCCGTATCGCATGTCAGCGTCCGAGACAAGCGTTTTAGTGCAGCAAACCAATTGCTTGATGTAGGTAATCATCTCTCAATGCAAAAGGGCAAGACGGTGGAAGAGATTAATGAAATAAGGTATCAAGGAGATTTGTGCTTGGATTCGAAGAAGGGCAGCGGTGAAGATGCATGAAATTGAAGGGTTTCATGCCTGAGGCCCTTAGGCGATAGGTGCGGGTGTGCGGACATCGCGCTCTCTCCACGCGCTTCGAACGCGCTTGAATCTATTTTGGAATTCGTTATCATTTTTCTCGAACACTGCTACCGTGCCATACCAAGCAAGCATGCGAAGGCGTCACCATTGTGCGCAAGCCTTCCGAGCCGATGATGACACGATCGAAGCCACCCAAACGAAACGACAACAGGATCATAATCCATTTTGTTAGTTCTGACTACTAGACTGATTCAGTCGCGTCGTTTCTAACTTTGGGAAAGGATTACGACTGTTTCTATGCTTCAGTCTTTGAGAACGAGAATCCTGCTTTGAAATCCGTACCTTTGGTCTGTCAATAGTGAGCCCTGACTAAAGTAGAGTTATCGGCTGACTCCTCTAAGGCTGTGCAGCAGGTAACAATCTTCTCATGTTACCCTCCTAACATTATTTCCGAGTCTAAGTCAGCCCAGAAGCAAATAATTGTGACGTGCAACTATGAAGCTCGTCGTCGAGGTCTCCACAAACTCGAACTTATAGCGGAAGCCAAGAAAAAATGCCCCGAAGTAGTAATTGTTCTCGGTGAAGAGTTGGGCAGATTTAGAGATGCGTCAAAAGCGCTCTACAAATTCCTGGAGGCATTTACGTGGAGTGGTAAAGTAGAGAAACTAGGCTTCGATGAAGTGTTCATGGATGTGTCAGACATTATCGATTTTAATGAGGCGTTGCTGAATCCTAACGATTTGAGCAATTCCTTTTTTCAGCTAAGCAAGAATGATCCAACTCGTGGGTTTACGTTCGATGCTACGAAAATAGCCGGTCATCAATTTCCAGATGCTCCTGAAGCCTCACCTTCGGCCATGCCGACCCATTTTACAGAGACCTCTCTCCTGACCCGCCTCCTGCTCGGCTCTCATTTGGCGCAGCACTTGCGATTAAGCTTAGAAGAAGAGAAAGGGTACACGTCCACCGTCGGAATATCGACCAACAAAATCCTAAGCAAGCTCATCGGAAATATGAACAAACCGAAAGGCCAGACTACGCTTATGCCACCTTATTTTAGTCCTCACGGAAGCTTGGATGCCCAAATTAAGAGCAATGTGACGTCCTTTGTAGATAGTCATGATATCGGTAAGGTCCCAGGAATAGGATTCAAAATGTCGCAGAAAATTCGCAATCACATCTTCTCCCAACCTGCCGATTTCGACCCCGGTCGTGATTGGGGAGGCACCAAAGAATTGGTGACGGTCGATATGGTACGAAATCTCCCTGATATGGGGCCGGAGCTTCTTGAGAAGATCCTCGGCGGCCCGGGGTCAGAACGAGGAATAGGTGGTAAGGCTTGGGGACTTATGAACGGAGTTGATGACACAGAAGTCCAACAGGCTAAGAAAGTGCCAACTCAAATCAGTATTGAAGATTCTTATGGTTCGTTAACTACTGTGCCTCAAGTTCTCAAAGAGCTCCGCATTCTTACCACGAGCCTCTTGAAAAGGATGCACGTCGACCTTCTCGAAGACGATGAAGATCCCCACTCTGGACATTTGCAACGATGGACAGCGCTACCCAAGACTCTTCGACTTTCCACAAGGCCTCGCCCTCCTGCGAATGCAGATGGGACAAGAACCAGGAGTTTCAACCGAATATCAAGATCAGGCCCCTTACCAAGTTTCGTGTTCAATTTGAACGAGCGCTTCGAAGCTATTGTGGAAAAGCTAGTAACGGAGGCTCTTCTCCCAATGTTTAAGAAGCTGCATCCCTATCCAGCGGGTTGGAATCTGAGCCTCATCAACATCGGCGTAACCAACATGATAGAGACAGCAAGTGAGGATCCCAAAGCCGGAGGTAGAGATATATCTCGTATGTTCAAGCGGCAAGAGGAGGTACTCAAGGAATGGAAGGTCGAGGACAGAGACGTGCCTCCTGACCCTATTCCGATAGTGGCGCCAAACCAGGTTTCTGATTCTCGAACAGATCCAAGTGCTGGAAATGATGTTCTTGACAGTTTCATGAACGGTTCGGAAGATAGCATCGTACCTACGCAGAATACGGTTCCAGATCAGGATCTGTGGGAGAGGGAAGATGAGGAGGATGGGAGTAGAGAGAAGTGTCTTGACTGCGGCGCTATCATGCCTTCTTTCGCCATGGCTGCTCACGAGAGGTTTCATACTCTTGAGGGCTAGTATATATAGTGCAGGTACAATACAATTAAATCATCACTCGTTACTCCTCCTTTCATCGCCTTCTTATTACCCCACCAAACAATCTCCTTCTTTCCCTTTCCTTTTCCCTTTCCTTTTTTCTCTTCCTTTCTCCGCCTTTCCTTCTCTTCTCTTTTCTTCTCTTCTCTCTGCCTTTCCTCTCTTCTCTCCTCCTCCCCTTCCTCTCCCCTCTCTCCTCTCTCTTCTCTCTCTCTCTCTCTCTCTCTCTCTCTCTCTCTCTCGGACGCACGTCCCAAAGCATCCAGGAGCGGCCGATTGGCCACGCCAGTCGGCGCCCCGTCAACCAGCCCTATTGCAACACATCCCGCTCGTCATCTCGTCGACGGCCGAGTGTCATGAAATGATAGCTATAGGCGGACGGAAGCGAGAAAGGGGGGTTTGTTTTGGGGTCTGGTTCGTGGATGGGTGGTTGAGGGCGAGATGGATCATCACGTTGTGGTAAGGAGCTGGAGGAAGTCGGTGTCAGAACTTAATCTCACGTTCACAGTGGTCTGGCTTGAGTGTATGGTTCATATTCTTCGGCCAGCTCATCGCGAATCCCTCTACCGTGCCATGGCAACCCCCATCTACTATATATGCCAGAGGGCGACCGATCCCATAACCGCAACCAGTACTCCATACATGCATGCCATCCCAATCATGATCGACCCTCCATCTGGTCCAGCTTCGCCTTTAACGCCTCATTCCCCTGTATTAATTCTTCTAGCCAATCCGCCGCCATAATGAGAACAGCACTCTTGCTAAACCCGCCGCCTCGAAGACCAGGGACCAGCTCACCCAAGTCTTCGAAGCCTTCTCGGATCAGCGTACGTCGTTTTTGCTCGCTCTTGATGTGGTTTTCCCGCTTCTGCTCCTCGGTCAGATTTTCGCGGGCAGCTTTAGCAGTGGCCGCAGCGGTAGATTTCCTCCGTTTGTGGCCGGGATCGGTGTCAGGTGGCTGCTCGATCTCCTTCTTCATGGATTTCCGCTTCTTCAGAGTCGGTTTGTTCGATGCAGAGACGGGAGATTCAAAATCTTCGTCGTCGTCATCTTCGTCTGGAAATTTACTCTTCCTCCGTTTCCGTGGTCTCGGATCTTGCTCGTCCTCCTCGGTCTGTGCTATTGATTGAGTGCGTTGGGGTTTGACGGGGGTCTTGATGACAACAGGACTTGACGGCTGGGTAGTGTCGGTGCTACTTGGGATCTGACCCGTTCCAATGATCAACGCATTTTCCACGGTCTGTATGTGGTATCTCTCTGTTGCTGACACATTGTCTTGTCCGGGAGGGGCCATGAATCCTTGAGATGCATTGAAAGCCGCGTCAGATCCCCACCGAATATCGACCTTCTGACCAACCCCTCTCTGCCGTGAAGCGTCGGGCTGCGAGTCAAATATCATGTCCGAGTAGAATGAGTCCCTGAATGTGTCCCTCACAAAGTCATCTCTACTTGCCTGTGGCGGCATCCCTTGCGGCATCCGTGAAGTAGGTTGCGAGAGGGACTGCGCTCTTGGGGGACCGTTCAGAGGCTGCATCTGCGGGTCTCGGTTTCTCATCGCCGTTGCATCTGCCATGCTGTATGATCTGCCCGTGGCCCCATTCTGTAGTAATGTAGCTGCTGCAAACACATCTGCCGATGCCGAGGGGAGTATAGCATGTCCTGTGTTCAGCTGCGTATTCATCCCGCCATAGTTCATGTTCGCCATGCCGTGAGATGCCATCTGTGGTTGCTGCCCAAAGGAAGACGTCGTTCCCATGAATGTCGGTGGCAGCTCTTCCCATCCCAGGCCCAGTTCGGACCCATCGGGTGCATGGTTGAAGAAATCGTAGTTGAACTGGTCGGAGCTGACGCCATCGAAAAAGCTGTCTAGGAATTTCGATTCGTTGTCGTCGAGTAGTGAGGGACCAGGCGCAGGAGCTGTGGGAGACGGGAAGGGAAAATTGGAGGAAGAGTCAAAGGAATCTAGGTGGTGGATTAGCCTGCAGTTTGTCTCGTTCTGGGGGGGGGTTCAGGAAAACAAACAGCCGAAGGGCATGTCGAGATGAGGTGGCTTTGATGAGCCCATGCTGGGACGCTGAACTACAATCATTGAGCGGGTCTCGAGAAGGTGGTTGGGAGCTCCGATGGACGCAGCAGAGCGTTGCTGTTGCTCTCATCAGAAATTCGCAGTGGGTGTCACGCCGGATCTCATTGTCGTGCGGGTTTCTTGCAGATTCAACGGCGGCGTTGGTGTAACGAGCGTGCGGCAGCGGGTGGGTGCTGTGGAATGTTGGTAGGTAAGGGCGTGTGTGCTGATTGAGGTTGACGGGGTGGTGAAAGCTTTCTCGAGCTGCAGAGCGGTGCAGTGCAGTCAATATCTACTCTGCGCCGTTTTGGCGGGGGGGAGCAGCAGCAGCAGCAGCTTTTTGGGTCTAGCAGGGTTCGGCTCGCTGTTGATATTGATCTCGGAGGGTGGGAACAGAACAGAGCAGAGTTTCTCGTCTCTCTCAACAATTTCCCCGAGATGGATGGATGAGACGATGCACTTTACGGGAGGCGATTCAAAGCGATGCAAGGCGATGGGTGGTAGGTAGTGTTGTGAGGTTGTAAGGTACGTATCTTCTCACATGTGATGAAAAGCCAGGGCTGCTGGTCAAGCCACACACAGCCAAGACCGTTGTTGTTGATATTGTTCCGTAGCGAATGATGCTGCTGCTGCTGCTGCTGCTTCTTCTTCTCCTTCTTCTTCTTCTTCTTCTTCTTCTTCACCCATCTTCTCTCCTTGCTCCTTTGAGTTCAACCCGGAGCGTCCAAGAAGATGAGTCGGGTGCATCTTCTGCCTCTTGACCCTCCTGCGTCCCGTCTCGGTCTCTCTGCACTGCTGGTGCTTCCTATTGTTTCCGCGCGCTGGTCGGTAATCTCCATCGATGGGTGCAGGTCCCTGCTTCACCTTCAAGCCACCTTCCTCTCTCTCTCTCTCTCTCTCTCTGCCATGGACGAAGATTGTGACGAGGATAATTGCGCCGACTGATGGTGCTGTACTGTACCGTAGGCTTGTTTCCCAAGACCGAGGCAGTTCCAGGCACAGACACCCGCTCCCCTCTTCTCCCCAGCCCCTTTCCCATCCATTGCACTGCACCAGACACCTTTGGGCTGCTTCCCCTGGCCGTGTTTGGGAGACCTCATGTCTTAACTGCAGCTCTATTCGTGTCAAACGCGGTTGACGCAAACCATCTCCCGCCCTGTCAATCTCCAGAATCCGGGGTAGACTGCCCAAAGCAGCTCTCCACCCCCCCGACACTCACGTACGATAACCTTTCCAGATCTTCCATCCTGATCCTTTGCCTGCAGCCATGCACCATCCAATCACTGCCCGCTCTTCCTCGTCTCAAAGGGCCTTTTCTGCGAATGCTATTCACACCGGTTTCGCACCGGTACTCAAGCCATTCATTCGCGCCTATTTACTTGGATATGCCTCGAGTACCACGCCGAGGCTCATCACTCTGATCTTGACGTACGTGGGCAGGAAGAGGAAACACTCTGACCATTATCCCGAGGTCCATTTCTTGCTCTCGGTTCTCCGCATACTACGAGGCGGAGTGGAATTGCAGCGTTTTCCAACCTTCTGTGCTGCTCTCGTCGGAGGATCAACATTACTCGAGGCACGTGACTATCCGACTCTCCTACCCTCCAGGTGACGATGAGCTAAACGTAGTCTAGCTACCGTTGCAAAGAGCCATTTCAAGGATTGCATCCAGATTGTCCAGGTTGGCACAGCTCAGGTAGGAAATCTTCGCTTTTCAAAGACTGCGTCTCTTGTCCACCCATCAGTTGCTAAGTCCCAGCAGGTTGACAAAATGGATTTCAACATTCATTGCTGCATGGTTCAGTCTCAAACTTCTCCAGTCGAAGAGGAGCAAAATCTTTACCGAGAATGTGTCTTATGAGACTGCTGAAGGACGAGTTACCAGGCCGACCTTCTTCGCTGGGAGAACGATCGACTTAACTCTCTTTGCAGTCACAAGAGCCCTGGATGTCATTGTGGGAGCATTATGGTCACAACGAAAAGTCAAGAGGGTGGCCACAGGGAAATGGTCCAAGGTAAGAATATTGTCCCCTATGTTGATTTGTTGCCAACAGTTTCAGCTTGATCGAGCCATTTCAAACCTTGCCGACCCAGCCATCTTCGCATCCTCATGTGCGCTGATTATGTGGGCGTGGATCTACTCGCCAGATCGACTCCCTCGTTCATACAACAAATGGATCAAATCAGCAGCTGCTGTGGATCCACGTTTACTCCTCGCCCTACGACGGATGCATTATGGAGAGATGCGATATGGCCTAGAGACTGGCCAAGCTCATGTGCTTCAGGATATGTGTAGAGATTACGACTGGCCACTGGAATATGGAGATCCCGTTAAAAGCATCCCTTTTCCTTGTGAGGTAGTCCACATGGGCTGTGGGAGGAGTTGCGAATACCACGCCTTGTCTAGGCTCGCACGTTCGTTTGCCTGGGCTATCTCTAGCTACCTTCCTTTAAACCTAATCCTCACCTTTCGCAATCCATCAACCAAAGGGTTGAAACACGCTATCAGGACTTCGATTCGATCTTCCGCTTTCCTTGGAACCTTCATCGCCTTGTATTACTACGGCATTTGCCTCACACGGACTCGTATCGGACCTTACGTTTTGGGAACATCTGTCCTTGTTCGAAATCAGATTGACTCAGGGATGTGTATCGCAGGCGGTTGCGCATTCTGCGGTTGGAGTGTGCTTATCGAGAATGCAGCAAGGAGGAAGGAACTTGGCCTGTTTGTTGCACCAAGAGCGCTTGCAACGTTGATGCCTAGGAGATATCTGATGAAAGACCAATGGAAGGAGACTCTGGCATTCGCTACAAGTACAGCAGTGGTGTTCACTTGCGTGGGGGAGCAACCTGACAGAGTTCGAGGTGTGCTAGGAAAGTTGCTACAGACGGTCTTGGCTCAATAAGGAAGGAGCGCGAAGTGATTGCCAACAGCGGATGCGCACCAACAAGTCTGTTGACACGATTTGATGGATCTAGAACTCATTTTGCATTGAATGCTATCCCTTTCCGCTACTCAGCTAAATTGGGCGGATGCGATGTCCAAGATTCTATCAAAGTAAAGGAGGGTTCGGCGGCTATCTGTTAAGAGAGACCTAGGTTCAGGCCTGACGGTGAGATGCCAGGATTGTACCAGCACTCCGTACATCAAAGAACATCGAAATCGATGTGGCTTACGTCATTTTCCCAGCCATGCTCAACCAGTTTTTGTGTCGAGGTGCCTCGATTCAAATCTTGCGTCCCTGAATCACTCGGCAACAGCGGTGCCCCCTTACTTGAGAATATTTGAGAAGGATCTGGGACGGGACATTTTTTAAAATCTTTCCTTCCGCTTGTTACATCTGAGAAGCAGGTACCTGGGACGATCTAGACGCATCAGATTCTAGATCTGGATGACAATCTGAGTGGCGGAAAATTGATCCCCATCCAGAGCTGCAATCAAAAGCCACTGTTCACCACCTGCTCAGGCGTGTTTTCAAACACTCGCGTTCAGCCCTTTCCACTGTGAAACACTACGGTCCGCTCCACTCTCCACCCTCCTACCGACGAAGACGGAGAATTAGCTACTCTTGGCATAAGGCAATGGGTATTCGATGATTTTGCTCCCCATGAAACGTGCCCCAAGTGGAGCCAGCACCCGTCAACCTTATTACTCAGAGACATGAGGTCCATCAATATAACGACGCCGGGACATACCCTCGCAAACAGCCCTGGGAATTCCCACCGTCGCCTCTTGGGGAAACGCACTTTTCGCGTCATACCCCATCGAAATAGAGACTCTTTGATCCAACGAGGTGTACTTTGCGCTAAACACGTGTCGCTTAGTGATTGATGATAACTCCCCAAGATGGATCTCACTTCCGATCAGCATCAGGAGGCGGGACTGGTTCGATTTATCTTACTCCAGGCTTGTCCTAGACCGGAGGATCTGAAGACCTTGACGGAAGATATGCGGCTCAGTGAGAAGCTACCTGTTTGCAATTAAATCCCAAAGAGTGTATATAGAAGTGCAAAATGGTTACTCCCCAAAGTCAAGGCATTTTCTTCATTCATTCTTTACTTTAACACACTCCAATCCTTTCTACCCTATACTCTTTCCATTCTGCATTCAAATTTACACACTCATTCGTCTGCCAATATGGTACATTTTTCTGCCCTGGTTGGCTTGTTTGCTTCTACATTATCCGTTGTATCCGCTCTTCCTGCAGCAGCTCCAGCCCCGACAGCCGCTCCTGATCGAGAAAAGCGGGCTTCATGCACATTCTCCGGCTCTAGCGGAGCTGCTGCTGCCAGCAAGTCGAAATCTTCTTGTGCTACGATTGTGTTGAACAATGTTGCCGTCCCATCTGGCACTACGCTGGACCTGACGAAGCTGAACAAAGGGACTCATGTACTCAACTCGTAACTTTCCCGCGATATCAACTCACAGGTCACTAGGTCATATTCGAAGGCACCACAACATTTGGCTATGAAGAATGGTCCGGTCCGCTCATCTCGGTCTCTGGCACCGACATCGTGGTGACAGGCGCTCCGGGAAACGTCATTGACGGCGGTGGAGCCAGATGGTGGGATGGAAAGGGTACCAACGGTGGCAAGACCAAACCCAAATTCTTCTTCGCCCACAGTTTGACCACATCATCTATCAGTGGTCTCAACTTCAAGAACTCTCCCGTGCAACTCATGAGCATCGACGGCGCTTCTACCTGTGAGGATCCCGGCTCTATCAAACCATAGTTATTTTTTTGCTCATGAGACAGAGTATTTCAAGTGATGCACTCTCAAGATAATCGTTTCTAGCGGCCTTTAATCCTCTTCAATCTTAATACACGCTCTAAGAGGAAAATGCTGACTCCCCGGCTTTCCAGTGGCTCTGACCGACATTAGCATGGACAACTCTGCCGGCGACTCTCTCGGACAGTAAGTTTCAATTCCCATCCCGCCGCAAGTTTCTCCATAAACTCCCGCCGCAAAGTCTCATCACAAAATGCCTCACTAACTCTCCGAAGCAACACCGACGCCTTCGACGTCGGCTCTTCAACCGGCATAACCATAACCTCGGCCAATATCCAAAACCAAGACGACTGCCTGGCCATCAACTCGGGAAGTTCCATCACCTTCACACACGGCACCTGCTCGGGAGGGCACGGCCTCTCCATCGGATCCGTCGGTGGACGCTCCTCCAACGACGTAAAAAACGTCCTCATCAGCTCCTCGACCATCAAGGACTCCCAGAACGGCATCCGCATCAAGACCGTCTACGGCGCTACCGGGTCCGTCTCAGACGTCACCTACCAAGATATCGTCCTCCAGAACATCTCCAAGTATGGCATTGTCGTCGAGCAGGATTATGAGAATGGCTCGCCCACCGGCTCGCCCACCACCGGCGTCCCCATCACCGGCCTGACGGTCAGTGGGGTCACCGGCACCGTCAGCGCGGCCGGCCAGAATGTCTACGTGCTCTGTGGGGAGGGCGCTTGCGGCGGGTGGACTTGGGAGGGGGTTCAGGTCGAGGGAGGGAAGAAGAGTACCCGGTGTAGCAATGTGCCCGGGGGCGCTTCGTGCTAGGCTCCCGAGAACAGGAATAGCTAGAGGCTCGGGGACGCTTTGTTCCCTTTCTTGCATATAATATTCTTGAGCAAATCGTGGCTCCATGTTGGTCCTTGGGTTGTACATAAACTTTTTGGCTCCAGTCGCTTCGTAGAATGGAGTGTGATGGAGTGCTCGATTAGATTTGCTGTAGGATCTTGGGGATTGAGGCTGAGAATCTCCATCAAAGCATATTTCTAATTGTGACAGATGACGATAACATCACAGATGAGAAGAGCTTCCGATCTCAAACCAGATTCCTTCATTTGCTATGGCACAGTATACTAAGAGAATAAGCTAATGGTGCTCGAATATAATTCAGCCAACAGCAAGAACTGGTCTCGGCAAATGCAGCGAGTAATTTTGATATGACAATCGGCCCTCAAGCATCGAACTTCAAGCTCATTAACTTGGTCTGCAATGTCCTCTCCAAAGCACCGTTATCAGCACAGTAATGTGCGATATTGAGCGCTTTTCCTGCCCAATTCTTGCATCCTTCATCATCACTGCTACAATACAGATCAACGGCATGGTTGAATGCTCGGGTCGCTATCCATTCTAGTTCTTCGGATGGATAGGTTTCATCACTCTGTATTCATTGGTTATTACCAAGCACGTGTCCAGGATTTGAGACCTACCTCTGAGACTTCCTCGGCGAGATTATGGACTTGATCAAGTAAACTTTCAGCCACTATTGTATTGTCTGCAACAGCGACCTGGAATAGACATCTCATGTACTTGGCCAGTTTGATTGTATCGAGGGATGATTCAACGACCCAAGCTTCGTTAATGATTTTCTTTAACGTTGTAATGAGGACTAGAAAGTAAGGGTTCATTTCACTGAAAACGGCAAGGGAAACGAGACATACCTTGAGTAGGAGCCTGAGAACATAAGATGATATCCGCCATAATTTCATACACTTGGCTACCTTTACACATATCAGCTTTATGAATAATCCCTCCTAAATCATCCCAGGCTTTCAGGTGGCATGCAGCTTCGAAATCGAATGCTGCAAGAATGGACAATTTTCTACCAAGATCCTGCTGAGCTTCTTGGCCTAATTTCTCTAATTTCTCTTGAATAAGATTGTCGAAACTATTAACATGCTTGCGTAACCTGAGATAATGTTGCAGTTGGATCTTAATATTATCTTCACCTCGAGCGATGGTGACTAGTGCTGTTGCTGCAGAAAAGTCACAAAACATTTTACGCAAAGAGAGATCGTCCACAGTTTGGCTGTCGATGTCTGATGGATAGCGGTCAATGAAGTCGACGCAACTTTGGAAGAGTTGCAGTGTATGCTGAGGATTCCAGACCGATATGTGCTTGATCGCTAAGTTGTAAGAGTTCTTGGAGAACCAATCGAGTTCATCCACAGTCCAGATTGAATCTACAGATGTGGGTGATTGTCTAGCCTTTCGCATAGCGGATGCAGCTGCAACTATAAGAGACTTAAAAGAGGCTGGTGTTAGAAGACGTACCTTTGTTAAAGGTCAAACACAACTTCTCTACAGTCTCTTCAACTGGAGGGTTTTCTGGTCTTGGAGGCTCATCAATGATTGTAGTCATCAATCCAATTGCCAAGCGAAGAAGAGAAGGGAGATGAATATCAGAGGGGCCGCTGTATCCATACTTCTCTAGAACAAGTTGTAGAGTAATTAGGAGCTGGGACTTATTTCCTACCTGCTGTGCATCTAAACAGCATGCATAGAGCAGTGTTGGATCTTTCATGGTCGCAGAGCTAAGTATTTGAAGACACTCCGCTGCCAAATCCATTTCTCCGCATCGTATAGCAATCTTGTACATTAGAAATCGCGACATTGGTTCGTTTTGTGCAGCTTTTGGCATTGCACTGAAAATTTCTCTTGCATTTCCAACATCATTCTTAGCAAGTGCACACAACAGTAGCTTTCTGTTTAATGTTAAGAACTAGTCAAAATTTTCAGGATCCAACCCACCTGGATATCCTGGCCATATTAAGTTCGCCAGACTTTTCAAAAACTCGATGCATAGCTAGACGACACCATATCTCTGCTACATCGTACTGGTGCTGGGAACAGTTCGAATCAATCTTTTTCCATAGCAACTGTTGATTGTGAATAAATTAAAGGGCAGGTAGAGAGAGCGGACCAACCGTATGTGCTGCGAGAGTTGCCGCCGCACTTATTGGCTTTTTGGCATTGTCTGCAAGTTTCGAAAACATCCTATCGAGTGCTTTGGAAACCTCATCACAGTCTTTCTGGCTAGAACTTATCCACAAACGAGTAATCAAAACTTTCTCAAGCCAATCATTTCGATCCTGATCTAGCAATCTTAAGTCAAGAAATTCATCGAGGGTGTGACAAGCCAGGCTAGAGCTTCTATCATTCAGCTTTCGTATGTGAAACATGATCAACCTGAAGTTAGCGTCGGTCAGAGGCAGTGTCCGAATCAACTTTTGAGTAATATCGCAGTAGGCACTGCTGTCGAAGGTGTCTACAGTGGGCTGAGACAGCACTTCGAGTCTAAGGAGTAAGACAACCAGTTTGTCTCCAAGCTCATTCTCAAGAAGATCAATCAGCCTTCGAGCCTGTTCCAGTGATTCGGCATCCTGTAAGCCGAAAAATGCTTTAATTCTTGATTGTATGATAGATATCCGGAGCTCATTTGCATCGATACTCATTCTGTCTAGGTCTTGGCCGCTGAGAATGTTGTATGCTCTTTCCAGCCACTTAATAGCCATCCGATATTGCCCCTTTTCAACCAGGTTTTTTCCTAACTCATAAAGGGTATCCGCTAAACTCTCCGCTGTATTAGGATCGAAAAATTGTTGGGAAGAAACGGATTTCTCGAACATGACTTCCGCAACAGCAAGCTGATCTGTATACCAAGCCTAGATGCTAGTTAAGCAGGCTCAAAGGAAAAGATTCTCCGACCTACAACGGCCGTTCTGAGGATGTAATACTCGGCTAATAACTTCTCGCATGCTCCTCGATCTTCATCGGCAAGTTCTGGTTCTGACTGCTTCAACAAGTCTTCATATCCGCCCACCCTTCTGAAAACTTTTGTAGCAAGATCAAACTGTTTTTTCTCTTGCAAGGACTTAGTCTTGATTGATGGGTAAGGGAATTACTAACCTAAACAAGTCTTCCCGGCCTTAATCCCAATCTTCATCAATCTTGGAAGATTTCCAGTAGCACTCCTCCCACATTGATGAGCGCAGTCGAGCATAAGAAATGCAAAGACACGTGCTAGAACCAGTATTACAGGCATGTTTTCAGGTTTGTCCGAATCGAAATCACGTCGAAGTCTGGTGCAAAGGTTCCATATCAATGTTCCGCATCTATCAACTTCTTCGCATCTTGAACTTGTAGTGGGATTGAATTTGTCCGGAAATGATGCCACTTGTTTCTTGGTATCGTCAAGCAATGTACTAGCCGATTTGGAGAGTATCGTTGTTGACAGCTGGGATTCGAGAACGTCTCCGAATGCTACATTTATCGTCAACTCTAATAACAGATCGCACGTTGAAACCTATAACAGACCTAGGATATTTCTCAAGCGTTTTTCCTTCTCAGGATTCGGACCATTTGCCGGAGGCATGTTTGAAGATGTTAGGAGTCCATGAGAAGTGTTTCTTGGGCAGCTTTGACTCCGCCTTAAAAGGAAACAAGCAAAGCGAGCTCGTAACGTACGATACACTCGAGAATTTATGAGAGTTCAAAATATTTGGTCGTGATAGATGGGTGCTTTTGATGCTTTCATTGTTTACAGAGGCAAGAGAAATATGACAGGTTTGGAAGGAAACTATTTGGGATCCGAGCTGATTCGAAGGTCGCGCTAGCAGAATGCCACCACGAACGAACGCCAACATTTAATCATTATGTCCAGAACCCTATCATCTACATGGAATCATGTATATTTAAACGAAAAATTTAATGCTTTACTGGATCTTGCGGCAGGAAATTGCCAACAATCAGTGAGGGACTATATATTATTAGCGGGAGAGTGGATGCATAGCTCCAGTTCACCTACATTTTATGATCATCCCTTTTAATAGTGAAAGAGAAGCAACATTTGATAGTGGGATCCTTCGACTTATCGTCTGGATTTTTCAATGAGCAACTCGTGAGAAGGGCCTTTTGATTTTGGTCAAAGGCGATGGCTCCAAATTTCTCCCAGTAATTCACAAGGGACTCTTCTGCAAGGATTTCGTGGAGCGCAATCTTGCCCTATGACTTGTAAGCATTGAGTAACTTTGCAACTACTGGGGACTTGCATCTCTTAATTTCTCAATCGGAACATGGATCAGCTCCGCCATTTCCTTGTTACCTCTGAATATCTCGCCTGTTCTTCTCCAGCAACATGCAGGTATGGCCATACTGGCAAAAACACGATCATACTCCATCAGGCTGCGCTCAAACCACATCTCAACGTATATAAGCTCAATATCTGTTAGAGCTTGAATCTTTTCCCTGAATTTTGGCCTAAAACGATCTAGCTGTCGGAGGATCTTTTGTTTTGCAGCTGCATGCATATGGTCATCCATATAGGTTGACAGCCGTGCATACCCCTTGACATAGTTGAACGGCTTCAACATGCCAGCATCGTACTTTGCCCGTAGTAACCTCTGCATCCTCTCTTCTGGCGCATCGTTACCTGTAGGATCTGCAGCTTGAAGATAATAATCTCTGGTTTTGTCTGTTGGGATGACGCTGGGGGGTCGCGCGAGCGCCGAAGTCTGCAGACTCGCAGGAGTCATACCCGAGGTTGGCTGTGATCCTGAAGAACTGGCATTATGATTTAAACCACCAGGCAGCATAGCACCGGATTGCTCACTGTAGAAGTTGGTGGTATCGTCTGGGAGGAGAGCGCCGTCATCGATCAAGCTGTTGTTCAAGAAATCATTCAGAAGGTTGTACTCGTTAGTGACTTCTGGAGCGTTAAACATGTACGAGGGGTGGTAGTTGTGCATATCTTGGAACTGGTTTTGGGTACCAAGCCAGTCGTTCGAGTACCCGATAACTAGAAATGATCAGCGTGAGCAGGAAGAGTGTGATTGAGCAACTGACATTGATTGCTGTTACTGTTGAGGGCATTTGCCTGTATTCCAGACACAGGAGAGGGCTGAACAAGTTGTATAGATCCACTTTGCGAAAGTGCTGATGGTCCCAAGGTAAGGCTGCTGTCTTGTGATTGATCTTGAGTCTGCTCGAACGAATTGCTTAAACCGCTATCAACGTTTCCCTGGGCTTGCTCTCCTTGCGACCCATCCTCCTCGGCCGCCGAATTACTGTGTTGGCTCTTTGGTTTCTTCGTGGCTGACTCTGGTTCGCGGGGCTCATCATGACAGAGATGGCCGATGTTTCGCTTTATACAGCGTGCACATGGGCGTTCCTGTGGAACGGAACAGGTTAGCAACAGGCCACCAAGTATCACGCATGGCTGCATATATTGAAAGAGGGTCGCACCAAATCGCATGTCATATGCTGGTCAAATACCAGATCGAATTAGCTTCTGCCAAACAACCTGCGCATACGCGCATATGCCCAGGCTTGCTCTGTATTCAAGGCCCAATGCAGTACTTACAGATCGGCGACAATACACACAAGCTGCAGGAACACGTTCCTGGGTCAGCAATTGTTTCAAGAATAAGATTCAAAGCTTGTACAAGCTTGACGCACCATGGTTCACTTTACGTCTCTTCTTGGGACTTTTCGTTGCGCCCGTCGCGGGTGGCGACTTTTCCTCACCATTGCTCTTCCCATTCTTTTCCATGGCATCAGAGCCTATGAATCGAGGGCTTCCATCGAATTGCGGCCCAACGCTCTCGTCTCAGAAACTGTGGATGGTCGCGTGTTGACCTCTACCACGATCTACGCAGGTGTAAGACTTCGTTAGAGCGAATTGAACATAGGCATGGAATACCACGGAGGGACACACCTCGAAAGACAATTGGCAAAGTTGTTAGACAGGTTTTCGCATTACTGGACCAATTCTCGCAGAATTGAAAGGTCCTCGAGGATCGCGGGGCTGGGCTTTGAAAAGTTACCGAAAAACAGAGCAAGGGCCAAGGGAAGCATCCCGCGATTCTCATGTGACAAGTTACTCGGTATTGGGTATCATTGAAATCACGCTACTGAAGAACAATCATAAGGCAAAGTAGAAGATGTTCGTCTCGTCACTAATCATAATGCCCAAATATTCTGTATCAGACCCTTCTCATACCTAGGGAAGTAGATAGCCGTAAGCATGGTCTCAAGTCCCAGAGTCCTACTCCGTTCCCAGAATTACTTCTTCATATTGCCCGCTGTCAAGATGATCATATAGAGTTGACTGAACAACTGCTCTTGTCTTGACCATAGCCGTAGTTACTTTATGTACTGCCTTGAGATTGCTCTGGATGCTTTCCACGTGACCCTCAACGTCTTTGGTCAAGAGAGCCACATCCTCATCCTTGGACATCTGGCGATATTAGTAAGAAAAGTTTGAGACATAGAAACACTTACTGCGACCTGTAAGAGCTGTGACTCCTCATGAGATCCTCGGCCAAGTCCAATATCTTCTTTCATGCCCTCTAGGTCTGACAATGGGTCTTGTAACTGCAATACTGGATGCTCTTTTCGAACAGCTTCATTCCTTACCACGGTCTCAGTTTTAGCATTGATCTCCAATTCTGTTAACTTTCTCCTTTCTGACTCAAGCCAGCTTAATTCCTTGCTTAGTTCCATTTCCAAAAGCTCGTTCGCGTGAAGTGTAGGTGTGAGTTGAGCCTCTAAGGACCTATTGTGATCTAAGATGCTTTCGAAATCAAAATCGTCCTCCCGACGAGGGCGTGTTGCTGGCGGAAATGGAAGCCCCTTTGAGATCTTGCCCACAAGTCTCCGGGATACCATTTGAAGTGCTGTGCTTGCTTGGGTCCTTTTTCTCTCGTGGTTGAGACGAGCAACAACCGGTCGTTGAATATCATCTAAGATTTGTGAAATATAGTCAACACAGCTGGACGGTAGAGGCTCCCATTTTGCTTCGATGGTTTGACGTGACACTTTCCTTGTCACCTCGACTAAATGCTGATATGGCAGTTCCTCATCTGGTAAAGAGGGGTCTGGTTCTTCAGCCTGTGAAGGCTTCGAGACCCGTCTACGTCTTGCCTGCTCGGCCGACTTATCCTTTGAATTCTGAGTAGGACTGGCAATTTCCTTGCTCTGTGACTTCGCTACTGATGATGAGGAACCGGCGCTCTTTGACTTCTGGCGAGGTGCGACAGCCTTCGAACCCTTTTTTACTCCCGAACGGGCTTTCGTAAGTCTCGAGGAAGCAATTTCTACTTCAATAATGGGTGATTCTTGACTGCTATTTGGTGCATGGTTTTTTCTGCTTCTAGTAGTGGATTTGACATTGGATCCAGCATGAGATTCCCTTAATCGTTTCCGGCCTCTTCCTGGTTCTTCTCCGTGGTCTTCTCGGTCAGCAAGTTGCTTGCGTTTCCTGCCTACAGGCTCCGTATCGCGTACTACTGAGGTGGCTAGTAATTCTTGCTCGGTTATAGCCAGATCTGCTTGCTTTGCATGTCTAATTCCTCTGTTTTCCTCTTTTTCTTCAAGGCCAGAGCGTGGTCCTCTTTGAGATCGTTGAGCTCGAAGATTTCTCAAAGAAACTTCTTGAGATAACTCTTCTTCACGAACATTTTGTATAGCAGCGGGCTCTGGTCTACCACGCTTCTTCGTGTGTTCTTCAGTATCGGTCTCGGCATGGGCTGGTAGGCCTGCATTGTTGTTCGATTCTTTGAGCGGGCGATTTCCTTTCCTTGGAACAGCATTTTTGCTAGTCTTTCTACGGTGCTGACCTGCCGGACCAGCTGGACGCCCACGCTTTTTTAGACCTGGTTGATGAATATCTCCTTTCACCTCTAGCTTTGAGGCACTCGATCCTTTCAACCCGCTTGCATCCTCGGGGTGATTCGTTGTGGAAGAGCCAGCAGCCGTCTGTAACCCATCTTCTGATCGAGAAGGCTGTTGTTTCCTACTAGGCTTTGCTAGTACGTCTTCGACAACGTCCACCTCTTTATTGTTTACTCTTCTTGTATTTTTGGGATCTTTTTGCTTCGCAGGCTCCAATCGATTAGCTTCCTGTGTCTTGATCGGGTCCTTGGAGTCACTGTCGGTTTGTTGTGGGGTAGAGGAATTCGCGGCCCACCATTCTGATGGTCGTGAACGCTTCCTCTTCAATATTTCGCGTTCAGGGGCCTGATAATGTTAGAAATGTTTGCGCAATATGATAAGATGATTACCATTGAATTTTGGTTGTTTATCAATCTTGCTCAAATAGCTCGTACCTCGCCTTGGTGACGATGTCGCGTTCTTTACGCGAAAGCGAAAGCGGATATTACTTCACGTGACGCAACCGGTCTTTAAATAGGTACCTAAGTACCTTTCTCAAGTTGTTGTTTTCAATGGGACTGCTGCTAAAAACTGCCTTGAATTAAACTCTTCAATATGTTTGTTTGCTTGACCAGTTGTGTAAGAATACATCTAATATTCTTTTAAACCCAATATAGGTTTAAACCACCCCCATCCTGAACTCCACGCTCCCAAAACCAATACATGAGTGCATCTAGGAAGTCATTTTATTTTCGACATGATAGTCTCCAGTCCTCTCGAGACATCTATTTGAGCCGCCTTTGCCTTGACAGCATTTAGCAAACTTCTGTCAAAGTCATCTCGAGACCTTAAAACAGCCTCTACCCAACTGAGTTGCAAATCCCAATAATAAGATTTGAAATCTGCAAATATTTCCGGAATAGAAGCCTTGTCAGCAGCAACAAGGTCTAGAAACTTCTCCGTAACTCTCCATTTCAGTTTGATCTGCTCATTGACATCGGGGCTGAGCAGATTGTTGTTGTTCATAGTGTCCAAGAAATTGAAGACCTGTGAAACATCATCAAAAACCTTCTCGTTGAAAGGATCTTGACGCTTGAATTTGGCGCCTTTGTTTCTGACACTCGACAAGTACCGTACGAGGAGTTCGTCAGCGAGTTCTTCAATGAAGATGTCGAGAAGAGAATGATGCAACACTGCCTTGTAATCACCGACATATTCTTCAAATGTAACGACCATTTGCTTCATTGCTGTTGCTGTGTACCACTTTGTGGTGAAAAAGTCAGGCATTACAGCCCTGAAATCCACAGCGAAAATAAGTTGTGCGAATCTGTTGATACAATGTGTGCTGAGATCTACATAACCATCACGTAAGATTGAGATCTGTTCGTCTGCTCGTTCCAGGTAAGGAGCAGACACCAATGGTTCAAACTTTTGACGGAAACTTGAAAGATATGCAAATCGCCCTTCTTCTTCATTGTCGTCAATGCAGGCAATTTGATCATTCGCTGTAGCAACAAGCCAATCTTGCAGAGGTTGAAATCCTTCAACCTCAGGAGTGCTACCATAATACCTTGCTGCCTCGTCGTCCAACATCTTCTGCCAGTTTTGCTGTCTTGTTTTGAGTCGAAGGACCATGGCATCAATAACGCCTTCAACAACATCCATCCGTTCTGAATTTCCAGCTGCATCAACTTGTTCACGTAGCATACGCCACATGTCAACCAAGTTTTTGGTGCGAAAATAACCAAATTCATCAGCATCAAGATTGCCACCGTCAACATTGCGGTCTGCAAAGTCTTTCTGCTCAGTCTTGAAGATTCGATCAAGCCATTGGTCCAGGAACTTGATAATGAGTTGGCGGAACTCTCTGACAAGTTCACCTTCCCGAGAATCTAGTACTTGGGGTTCAAGTTCATCTTGTGTGAACCCTAACTTGGCCATTTTCGCATAATATTTTTCCGGCCAGTTGAGAATGGAGAGCATGTTCGCCGAACTCGTATCAGGATCATCGATCATTCCAATGAGGAAATCATGCATGATGTTATGATAAATCTTGCCATAAGTCTGGAAAATCTTCCACTTCTTTGGCATCAAAGGTACAATTCCTTGCTTAACGGCATACAGATCATTGAAAAACCATTTAAAACTCTTCTCAAGCCGCGATGGATCTTCTAGGAAAGCCTCTTTTGAGGCCGCTACCTGCTCTGTAGCATGGGCCTTGATCGCACCTAAGAACTTCTCTTTGTAACCACGCACTGTCTTTGCTCCATCAGTGATGCTTTGGAACCGGACAGCCATCTCCTTATGATCTTTTAGTGCTTCTTGCAGCGCCTTTACTCTTTTATCACTTTTTTCCTCTGCCTCGAGAATGACTGCAAATCGGACAACCATGCCCGGATTGCCTTCAACAAGGACTTCTATCAAATTGAAGGCAATTTTTCCAATATGATCATCAAACCAAGCCACCGTATCGTCCAGTCGCTTGAAATAATCCTCCAATGTGATCTGTAGACCCGGATCATCAGCGCGCCCAATTTGTTCTATGGCATCATCCCTAATGTTTCTCAGTTGCGTCAACTCGTAATGCACAGCCAGCAAGTTCGGCATATTTGTGATATTAGCCTCGTCATCCTTTAGCATCTCTTCAATTTGATCGAGGCGACTATTGAAAGTGTCCAGATTCTTCCGCATGGTTTCCACTGCACTGAAATTTCTATGTGTTTGGGAGACCAAGTTGATATTTGGAAAGTCCCTAATCATGTTCTGCGCCTCCGCACATAGCTTGTCGATTTTCATCATCTCCTCTTTGATGAGTTGCACGGTTCTCTGACCATCGTTGATTCCGTTCATCCCCGATTGAGTGATCTCTAACTGTTCCTTCAACCCACTTCGGAGCTGCGAGTCAACCGCACTCTTCTTTCGCAGATATTCGAGCTTCATAGAAGGTATTTTGTCGAGGTCGTCAGGATGCCGGAGCAACTCCGCGAGTTTGACGCTTGCACTGTCCATCGTAATGGCAAGAGCAATTGTCACTACATAAGTTGGCAGTATTTGGCTTTCATGCCGTGTAGTTGTGAAGCTCGAGGTATGTTTCGGGATTTGGACTAGGTTATGGCTGATTCTCGGAAGTTATAGTTGATCCGTTTCCGAATCTCCCATTTTCACTTCAAACCTTCAAGAAGGTGATCATTTTCGCAAAGACGCGATAATTCATTGCAAATCATAGGTATTTCGGCAAACAATTTGACATGATTATTTGCTAAATATTCTCAGCAATGTCATACTTCCGCATAACCCTCATGCGGTCAGGAATAGGCCTGCCGAAACGAACGCAAGGAGTCCTCAAAGCACTTGGTCTTCGAACGCGTATGAAGACCGTCTTCTACCCCGTTACGCCTGAAGTTGCCGGTCAAATTATGAAAGTCAAAGAACTGATCTCGGTCGAAGAAGTCGCCAAGCCATTGACGAAAGCGGAATTGAAGGAAGAACGAAGGCCCGATCCTGGCTTCTACATCGAAACTCCTATGCCAAGATGAGATGGGAAATACGGAGGATTTGGAAATTTTGATCATGCTGAATATTTGTGGAAGTATCAGAGTGGAGGGTCCACAAGGGATTGTATGGTAGCTACGCCAGTCTAAAATCATCGTCTCGGGATGTATTTTCAGTTGTATCTTGTAAAGGGGAAAGTAACGGCACCCCGGTCATTGCACAATGCATTGTACCACAAAATAGAGTTAGACCGTTGCGTGGGTTGCTTGGTGTTTCCATGGGATGGGATTAAACACGGAGACAAGAGTAATGAAGCACAGCAGGTTATATCTTTCATTACTGCATAGGTGAAGCATGGGTATTGCTATGAGACTCTGAAGTTGTTGCTACCATTAAATCAAGAATGCAAGGTAATGTGCAGAGAAAGCAACGACAAAGAACATTGAAAGAGTGTTGACCTGACACTGAGAAAGAGTATCGATCAGTTACCCAACTCCCAACCCATATCAGCCATCGACACCAGCAAGGTTTTGAGAATTACTGAAAAGAGTCCTCGAGTGATGCTCAATTAGATGTGCAGCAACTCCGTTCACCACTGAAATTCAGAAGAAAAATCAGTAGACACCGCGAGCCTTTTCAACATATTCGGGGCTGGGGATCTCGTAATTGCTGACAAAGTAAGTACTCGTATGACGTGCAAGCCAGTGAGTGAAAGTGGTGAGCTCAACACGAAGGCGGTTGACAGATGGTTGGTCCATGTTGGTTTGGGCGATCAACTCTGGGAGAGTAACTGGGGATGTAAGCAGCTTTCACGTTAATTGCAATAAGAGACCAACCCAGTAGACGAGCCAAATGTTCCGCACCATAGGTATCAGCTGCAGTTTTGCCGGCCAGTTCACCCTCGTTTGAGTTCCAACCTTCTAGAGCCTCGACGTATTGATTACGTTCAAACCTACTAAATTAGTAATGTATTAGAGGCATTCTCTGCATCAGCTTACCTATAAAGAAGGATTCGGCCGAGACACCTATCAAAGTACACCTTCAAGCCCGAAACAACTTCTTCAAGCACATCTGCTAAAGCGGTACCAGGGACCCTGTTTGGCTTCTCGTATTCCAAGTAGTCGTTAAGAATCATGGTGACAGAGTGCTTGGCAGGGATAGGGACTAGTTGTTGATTCTTGGTAACATTTTCCCAGTCGTCAACAAGGATTGACTTGATATGATCGGGAACATTGAGTTTGATTGATGGCTTCGCGTGAAAATTCTCCTCCTTTCCGTTAGGTTTTGTTAGCTTCTGCTTCTGGAGTTTGACCTGGCCGCCCAAATCGTCTCTACCAAAGGTCACGATATCCACACTTGAGGAGAAGGTCACCTTCTTCTTGCCAATCTGTCCATTGGGACCCGACTTCTCACCACTTGGTTCATTTGAAGCCAGCACCTCGATATCAGAATCACCATTGGCCAAGTTGGCCGGGGTCTTGTCATTGGAGCTGCTGGCCAAGGTAGCTTCAACACTACCGAGAGCTTTCTTTAACGCTCTGGTCTGTCTTCCAATACGCCGAACGTTGGGAGAAGGAGTACCTTCTGTTGTTGAAGGTCCTTTAATAGAATTATTGCTCTTAGGAGCAGAGGATGAGATACCAGTCTTGGTGATATGAGCAGTCTCGATAACATCAGCCTCGGGATCTTCCCAATCATGAAAGATGCGTCCTGCGGCCGGCAAATGCAACCCAGGATTAGGGTCTGGGTACCCATCTGGTATGATTCCGCCCCAACAGTATTTATCCGGGTTCGCCAGCGTCTCTTCCTTAGTCATGAACTGGTGGTTTGGATCAACAGGCTTTGTAAGCCAATCTGGCTTTAGATACCTGTCGTCCATCAACACACGGATAACGTCCCAGTCGGCATTCTTAGGGCGAGCCCAAGAAGGAATGGGGCCTTTCTTTGGAGCTTTTCTTCGATGGGAAATCGATTGTTTTGTTATCTTTTTGGAAATAACGCGAGCACTCCGGCGGCTTGGGCGAGATATCTTCTCAGCGCCAGACTCAGGGTTTTTAGAGTCCTCAAGACGTGCTGGGGGTTTTTTCTTGCGACCATGTGCCTAGAGCAAGTCAGAACAGTTTTCAGAAGAGAAGATGATTACTTACAGGTACGTCGTCGTTGATGCTCGCACCAACTTGACCAGCTTCATTCTGCTGCGTGCCTTCTTGAACTTGTTTACTCGGGCCAGCTTGACTAGCTTCATGTTGCTGAGTACTCCCTTGACTAAGCTGGTTCCCATTTCCATCAACAAAAGGATTGGTCACGGAGGAGATAGAACTCAGCTCGGAGTCGGAGTTGAGGTCCATGTTTAAGAGTCTAAAATGAAGGAGGCGGCACTAGAATTTTTGTCAGCACATCCATTGATATAGTAGACTGAGCTCATTTACTTACAGAAGACTAGAGAAAGGAAATTGCGCGTCCCAGTGTGGAGAAGATGATGATTCCAACAAATGTGTCGACAGCGTGCGTTTGCAAAGCTTGAGGAAATCTCTTGATCCGGATGTCTGGATTGAAATCGAGGAAATCGCGTCTTGATTTTGATTTCTTGTGAAGCCGGATGGTGTGAATAAGAAATTCCAAAACGAGAAATCGACACCAGTTGACAGTTTAGCGAGGCAAAATATTGTTCTGTATTGGGACCACGGTCACCACAATAGCTACACTAGCTCCACTTGTAACAATAACTTTGCTAGTATCTCCTGCTTGCTCATTATCTTCATTTGGATGTAATCGTAAAGTTCTAGCCCCTATTTTCTATCCAAGTAATAATTCTAAAAGCATATCACGTTAGATTATTTTCTTGGTTTTCAGCTAGCGACTCACAAGAATGATCTTTTCCTTCGGACGTGTCGAGATACGAAATCTTGAATGGATTCTATATTCATTATTAGTTATCGAAAGAATTTTGTTCAAGAAGCTATTGACACACCTTCAAGAGTTCGCAGCGAAGTATGTAGCACTCATAGCTTTCTCTCTATAACAACACTCGATGTGGTAGTGATGCTAGTTTGTATCTCATAAGGCTGCTCCAGCGTAAAGGAAGCAGTCTTCGTGATTAAGAGGGTACACGTCGAGTTGCTTTTGTTTAGATAGGAGACCAAAACCAGCAGGGTCTTGTAAAAGCAGATGAAGTAAAGTGAGATGATCTAGTTGCATAAAAGTGGCTCTACTTTCAAACCGCGTTGCTCAACACAGATGTGACAAAAATCTGTTGAAGGAAGTACCAAATTTGAAACGGTGCAGAGAAAGGGTGACCAAATAGCTCAAGGCGCTCCAGCTTCGATCCATGGATGAATCGAGAAGTTTGTAATGGAACTTGAAACCTAACATAGAGGTCGAACTCGAGGTGTTGGATATCAATGCAGAGTAGGTCAATTCCTGTGACCACACTCTCAAGTTCTTGGCTGAAAAGATTCGGGAACAGCGTGAAGAATCTAGCCTTGAAATATGTTGATACCGCAAATAGCCATTGTGTGTGTGGCAAAGTGAAGTCGTCGATGACAGCACGTTAAACCAAAGGATGCTTCTTGTTAAGTTCCTCCTTGTCGAGACAATCGATGATATTCCAACTCGATCCAATAAACAAACTTAAGGAGACAACGTAAGGAGAGGTTAATGAGACTCACATTTTCAAGATCATAATCTCTGTTCCTCCTCGGGCCTCGTCCACCGGGAGCAGCAACAGAAGCATGCCGCTCCTCACTACCTCTGGCGGAACTGAGATCTGAGCCATTTGCTCCTCTTCCTCCACGCTTGGAGCCTGTTGCGGCTTTGGGTGTCTTTTGCTGAAGCATCTTCATTTGATTGTGTAGTTGCGATGCAAGCTCCTTGTTCTCGTCTGTGAATTTGCGTACACGGTCTTGGGGTACCCAATCGTCCCACCTGTTATTAGTCACGTGGTTAGGAGAGTTCTTAATCTTGCGAGGGGGTTGTCGAGGCATAGTTTCGGATAACAAGGCAGTTAGAGAGATGATTGAAACAATCTTTCCTGGTGAAAAATAGCTGAATAGAGAGATTGTTTTGCAGGCACATTACATGCACTGAGCGAGTCTCTTTGTGAACAGTCCTCTCTGGGGAAGGAGCCAGCCAAACTCTTATGGGAGGCAGGAATTTCACTCACTAGGTAGAATCTATTAGCTCAGTCTTAGTCAGGCGTCTCATGAGGGTCTCAAACCGTATTCTTCCATCCTTTGTAGTGGATTTTGTATTGCCAGGACGTATTATCGTCGGTTGGTCTGACATCTAGAATCTTCGCCTCGTACAACATTTCATGGTGGAAGCATAGGACTCTCTCGTCCTTACTGTAGGGAGCACTCGCTGTAGTGGATTTTGAAGGTGCCATCAGGAGCCCCGAGTGAGGAATCTGCTCTAATGTGAAGTGAGTTCACTACTGTAAGTTGGTCGAGAAGTTGCAGCTTTCAGTGAGGATGAAACTGTCCATCCAAAAACGCCAGTCGATCGATAGCCGAGACGCGAAGCGCGTCTTCCCGCGATACCTTGGCGACACTGTATAACAAACAATCAACCTCGAGTCTCAGTGATGTGGGATTCTTAAACATTGTGTTTATCAATCTCAAGATCCTTTGATGTTAAAACCGCATTCAAACTTGCGACCATTTCACCATTCTTTATTGACCGAAATCAAATCAACATTTAAGACCTTTCGAAAGGATACAGATTTGCCTAGGAGAAAAAAACCTATCCTATTGAGTTCAACTAGGGAAAAACCACTGCAAACGCGCGGTTCCCCGATCCATAATGGCTCCCCCTCCAACAGAAGCGACACTTCTCTCGACCTTTCTCCTTCCTCCAGCCCCACTTCCCGCCATCACATCGCAAAAGGCCTTCACCCAGCTCTTTCCACATACCCAACAATCTTCTCCGACTATCAAAGCACTGTACAGGGATCTCCAAGGCCAACGTGCCCGGGTCATTGACTCTGTAGGTAGGAACATCATTGTTGAGACTAAGCGTGGTCTCGCACAGAAGAGAGCTGTAGTCAGAGCACGGAGAAATCAGGAACGAGAAGATCAAGATGATGAGGTGGATGTTGAAAGAGCAGTCAGTCATTCGATGACAAATCTCGCATTCGCAAGGCTAATGGGTATCAGTTATTTGGGGCTTCTTCCAACCTCCCAACTTCTAAACCTCACTCATTGAAGTCAATTCTACCAGAGATGGAAAGCGCAGTGGACGATCTAGAGGATGAGATTCGCAGACTAGACGAAGAAGTCGAAGCTTTGATGGCGGAGGTAGGAGGCATAGTCGGGGCACTGAGCGACCTTCGCTATGGACGCCTAGCAAACACAGAGCTACCAGAGCAGGTTCTCGAAGGACTCGGAAGACTGGATAGCTCGTGCGAGAAGAAATAAGGCGAACGGAAGGTACGGCTTGTGTGAGTTGTTTTATACCAGGCGTTCAAGGAAGGTTGGAGGCTAGATACCCATTGATATTTGAAATTACTTGACTACTATATATCCATCAAACCCTTTTGTGAACAAAAACCGCCTTGTCCCATTTCCCCGTGCCATCATTTTCCCATTGCCATTCCCCCCAAAAAAACATTCACCGTGAGATCACTGTTCCGAATTAGTTAATAAACGCCATCCCCTGGTGGAGCACCTACACGAGCTGGAGGTGCGGCAGCGGCCGGTCGAGGTTGTGTACCCAAGCCTCTACGGCCCCTAGGAATACTTTAGTAAGTGCACCTTTGAGAAAGAATGTAAAGACTTACATGATACTTCTGCTCAAGAACGATATGCCAATCATAAAAAACCAGCTAGGAACAACGCCGAAGAACCAGAAGACATAACCTAGAGGAACGGCAACACCATATTTGACGAGTGGACCATCGAATGGATGGAAATAACCTTCGTACAGTGGAGTCTCCTTCCATGATTTAGAACTGTGAAGATCGGTGAAGGTCTTAATAGTAGTGGTAGTACTATTCAAGCTCTGGATGTGAATGTCGACTGGCGCTGGTGGAGCTGAGATTTCGAGGATCCACAATGACGGTGGTCCAGCTCCCCAAGAGTTACAGAGGACAGGCTGCGCTTCGCAATTGAGGTATGCCAGGTGTGGTGCGGTAGGATTGACGCTCCACAATGCTGCTGTCTCGTTGAAAGCAATTTCGGTTTCTAGGCAGTGACCGAAGCAAGTCTTGTTTCCACCAGTGATGAATACCCACCACTCCTCAGGTTTGGTGCTGCTAGCCTTGACACTGGAACGAATGGTATGCTCCCACTCATTGAGAGTAAGGACATTGAGGGTCTTGCCGCCGATTTTGGCTGCTACTGCCTCGGGAGTATGCGCCACAGCTGGGTTTGGGAGGAAGGACTGAAGTTTTTCAAACCAGTACTGAGCTTGAGCTTTGACTTGCTCGATAGGTGAATCTTGCTGTGCGGCAGCAGCAAGTAGTGGCAGCGCCAAGAGGGGAACAGCAGAGAAGCGCATGGTGTCTTGAGTTGTCTGTTGATGTGGTTGACAACGCCGGTCACAGTTGTGGTATGACACTTGGGCGCAGATTAGGTTGGCGATAAGGCTGGACAAGCTCTCGCAAGGAGCTACGAACAAATGTCAAGGAGAGACTGGAGTTTTAGTACAGGAGGAGCAAAAATTACAACGAAGTAATATTTGCAAATAGACAACAGACGGGTGATGAGGCCAGATGTTGGAAGAGATGTGAGGTGGAGAGAGATGATGGAAGGAGCTAGAGCAAGAGCAACAACAACAGCAAATTACGCCAACAGCCACCCGTCTTGAAAGCTTGGCGTCTCGAGATTACCTCCGTGAGAAGCACTGGGCCGATTTAGGCTATTGCCAATCGGCGTAAATCTCCGCCCTGTACGCAGCTCTCAGAACAGCCCATCGGAAATCGGGCCTCGGAAAATCTTCACTTCCGCGTGTCAAGGCTTATCGATAGAAACGAACTTTTTTTCTGGCAGACACACTCGTCGAATTCCAAGCCAGGCGCAGAGAGCCATACGCCCTCTTCAAGATGTCCCTCGAAGAAAAGCTCGACAAGATCCGCTCGCCGAAGCTGCAGAATCAACATCAGGTATACCAGATAAGAAATTGCTCAGACAGGTTTCTTGTGGAAAATTAAAATACTAATAAAAGCCAGACTCAAATTGTGTTGTCTGCTGTGGAAGACACTCTTAAAGACCAAAAAACAGAAACTTCACCTGCGGGATATTTTGCAGCCCTTCTCGCCCTCCTACGACAAGCAATACCGAGTACCAATGTCAACAAAGAGCTCGCTACTGCTGTCGTTTACCTCCTCGATGTCATCACTCCATATACCCCGCAGCCTCTCCTTCGGTCAAAGTTCTCTCAGATCCTCACGAATATTGCTCCCGCATTGACACTCCCAGAAGCAGATGCGCCTCTGCTTAAACCTTCTATAGGATGTCTCGAATCATTATTGGTAGCCCAAGACTCGGCAGCATGGGAATTGGGACAAACACAGATTGGTCCTCGTCGCGCCCTTGCTGGCCTTTTGGCTCTGGCGGTTGATCATAGGCCGAAGATCAGGAAGCGGGCGCAGGAAGCAATCTTCAAAGTTCTGAAGAATCCTCCACCGAGCGTCACTGTTGATCACCCAGCCGCGGATATGTGCGCCGAGACAGCTCTTAAGAGTTTGAGTGATCTGGCGGCCAAATCAAACGAAGCAAAGAAACACAAGAAGGCTGGAGCACCCGAACATGAACCCGCACTAATTCATGCTTTGCAATTAGTCAAAACTGTTGCTGCAGCATCAAATGGGTGGCCTGTAAGAAAAATCGAATCGCTGTGCGAGGTTCTTCTCAATATCTCAAGATCAGGTAATGAATATATGACAATGACGGCCTTTGAAGTTTTCGAAATCATTTTTGAGGGTATGGCAAGTGAGGAAACATCGTCAAAGCTCCCTCGACTCCTAGAAGTCATATCAGAGCTTCGACCTTCTCAAAATGATTCGCAATTGCTTCCACCCTGGATTGCTGTCCTTTCGAGAGGTTACGATGTCTCAGCGCAAATTGAACCAGAAGAGACCTTTCAGAGGCTACCTGAATTATTCGATTTGATTTCAGCATTCTTAGCATCCTCATCGCATAATATTCGAGTCTCTGCATCGGAATGCATGATATCATTCATGGCAAATTGTGTTCCGGACTCCGCTCTCATAGATCCTTCAATTTATGACGAGAAGATATTAGAAAAGCTGGCTCGTGCAGCTACCCAACTTCTTAGCGTGAAATATCAAGCTGCTTGGATGGAGACCTTCAGGGTTATTGCTGCTATGTTTGACGCTTTGAGATGGCGAGCTGATCCTATATTGACCAATGTTGTGAAGATTGTTGATGAGCTCCGAGGGAACGACTCATTCAATGGCAAGAAAGAGGCTGATGAGGTTCTTGGAAAAGCTATCAGAGCTATGGGACCAGAAGCCGTCCTAAAAATAATTCCGTTGAACCTTACCACACAGAAAGCAGGACAACCTGGACGTGCCTGGCTGCTTCCTGTCTTGCGCGATTATGTCAGTAACACTTGCTTACGACATTTCAAAATCGAATTTATCCCTTTGAGCGAAGTAATGTTTCAAAGGGTTATTGACAATGGCGAAGCCGAGAAGACGATAGAGATCAAAATTTTTGAGACTCTTGTCCAGCAGATTTGGGCACTATTGCCAGGCTATTGCGACCTACCCTTGGACCTTTCGGAGGCTTTTGATCAAGGATTTGCAGAACTAGTGTCAAATTTACTCTACAAGCAAGTGGAGCTGCGCTCTGTTCTATGCAGAGCATTACAAACCTTGGTCGAATCGAATAAAGCTATTATTGCGATCGAGACCGAAGAGGACCTTGTCTTACAAAGCCGTGTCTCGAAAGCTACTGCTCAAAAGAACGTAGATCACTTATCGAGTTTTTCCAACAACATGCTCGCGGTTCTTTTCAATGTCTACAGCCAGACCTTGCCGCAGTATAGAGGATACATCTTGCAATGCATAAACTCGTATCTTAGCATAACTCCCTCAAAAGAGCTCATGGAGACTTTTGAAAGAGTAACTACCATGCTAGAAGCTTCTCTTACAGAAGCTAGTACCCAGACTCAGGCAGAAAAACAGAAGCTTAAACAACAGAATGCAGCGGACAGGATGCCACCAACCAGTCATACTCTGATGGATTTGGTCATAACTATATCAATTTATCTGCCCAGAGAAAGCTTTAGCACTCTATTCAATATCGCCTCAATCATTATCATCAAAGATGATGATCCTCAGTTGCAAAAGAAAGCATACAAACTCATTCCCCGTCTCGCTGAATCTCCTATCGGACAGCAAGCATTACTAGAAAGAGGTACTGAGCTTCAACAACTCCTATTGAGTAGCGCAGAGAAAGCATCTGCACCAGCAAAAAGGGATAGACTCACCGCCATCTCGACTCTTGTTCCATTCTTACCTAACGGCTCCCTCCACTTCATTCCTGGAATTCTGTCTGAAGTTGTCATATCTTGCAAGGAAACTAACGAAAAAGCCCGAACTGCAGCTTTTGACCTCCTCGTCCTCATGGGCGAAAAAATTGAAGAAGCAACTGGTGCGATAATTGAAAACAAAAAAATTGCCCATATGCCGGACGATTCTCCAGCCGTTTCTGCCTCCTTGGAAGAATATTTTACTATGGTTAGCGCTGGTCTCGCTGGTAATTCGCCACATATGCAATCTGCCTGTATCACGGCCTTGACACGAATTCTTTACCACTTCCGTGAAAAGCTTCCGGCACAAACAGTTACCGAACTAGTAGAGACATTAGATCTTTTTCTTACCTCCAATAATCGCGAAATAGTGCGTAGTGTCCTTGGTTTTGTCAAAGTGTGTGTTATCAGCCTACCTACCGACCTCATGCTACCTCGCCTTCCTTCTTTAGTTCCAAATCTTATGGTATGGAGCCACGAGCACAAAGCTCATTTCAAGGCCAAGGTCAAGCATATCCTTGAACGTATGGTGAAGAGATTTGGAGTCGATATTGTAAACAAGCACTGCCCAGAAGAAGACCGCAAACTTATTGCGAACATCCGCAAAGTCAAGGAACGAAATAAAAAACACAAAGATGCTGCCAAATTAGCAGGTGCAGATGGCAGTGATGATGAGGGCACGAAAGGAAAGAGGAGAGGCCGGTTTGAGAGCGAATATGACGAGGCTATTTATAACAGTGATGACTCGTCTTCTGGATCCGACGTCTCGGACAATGAAGTTCTTGGGAGATCCAAAGCCAGTGCGAAGAAAGGAGGCAAAACTTATATCGTAGAAGACGAGGGTGAGCCGCTCGATCTTCTAGATCGTAGAGCGCTAGCGAGCATTTCATCAACGAAACCCCAAAAACAAAAGGTTCCGACCAAGACTAAAGCGAAGATGAACCTCGATGGCAAATTGCTACTTGGTGATGAGAGCGATGACGATGTAATGGTGCTTGATACGCTAGCTAGCGGTGAGAATAGAGAAGATGAAGGTGGCGTGGGTGCATATGTGAAGGCGTTGAAAGGCAGAGATGCGGTTCAACGCGGCCGTGGTGGAAGATTAAAGTTTTCAAACAAGAAGAGCAAAGATGATGACGATGAGATGGACATAGACGAAGATGAGCTGAAAGAGGTGAAGAGTAGAATCAATGGCCACGGAAGAGGTGGGTTTAAAGGCGGTAGAGGAAATGGTAGAGGAAATGGTAGAGGAAACGGCCGAGGAGGGAAGGGTGGAAATTTCAACGGAAGGCGAGGATTGGGTGAAGACAAAAGACGTGAGAACGGTAGCCAAATGAGTAACGGTAGGGTCATGAAATCACCTAGAGGGAATGGGAGGAGATGAGTTTTAGTTTACCAGTTACGCAGTCGTCAAAATGGCTAGGTATTGGACCTGCTCAGGTTAGATTCACACCAAAAAAATCCGGAAAATAATACTCATACTATCCTCTCGAGAGTAGTCAATATAAAAGACACACTATCTATCTCACTGTTCCCAAGCTAAAAATAGAGCAGTATGACTCCTCAGATGATTTATCTTAGTTCTCATTAATTTTAGTAAAAATCACCAGAGATCTAAAGATAGTTTACAGATAGCTCTTACATCTCGGTCTAGCCAAATCAAACGCAGTTTCCCGATCATAATCGACAAATACCTCCGCATTAGCTCCATAGGTATCCCATAAAGGCATTGGAGCCAGACAATGTGATTGAATAACTCAAGTAGAGTAAAAAATTCTGCCGTTGAAGAATTCCTGTTTGAAGGACAACCACCGATTTGGGTGAGATCGTGTGCATATCCTCATGAGAAACAAGGGTGTTTGGATTTCTATCAGCACAAATTATGATGATGTCTAAGCTCGTCAAAATATTCCTGAAACAAGGAGATAAGGGTAGCTTTCTGAAAACAATGTTTGAATTGGATGACAGTGCAATAGGAGCAGAAAACTTGCTTTTGAGGCTGTGGCATCAAAGCCTTCATGATTAGAAATTGGGCTAATCTAAATCTTTCTAAACACTCTTGACAATGCCGTACTTTTCATACGGGAATGCTTCTAGGCTCACCAGCTGTTCTCCCCAGCCATCGTCTATCTCTCCCAGTTGATGTGCATCAATATCGACACCCTCTGCTCTTCCAGAGAGGACATCTCCCTCTCTGCCCTGATATTCAACTGCTAAACCAGGATGAGGGACCCACACCACCCGCATTCCAGCTCTGCGTCCAGCAATAACACCTGGTACTCCATCTTCAAATACCAAACATTCTTCAGGCTTGATCTTTGGCTCTCCTTCCCCTAATGTGTCATTGATGGCCTTTAAGGCAAGCAGATAGATGTCAGGACTAGGCTTGCCTCTACCTTTCGGAATCCTAGGATCATCACCTAGGACACGTCTGTTGGGTTGAAATGCATCAAATACCTCACTTAGATGCGCTGTCTTGAGTTTAAAATGTCCTGAGTTGCTGCTTGTTGCTAAGGCGATATGGACCGTCTGTCCGTTCTTGGTGCTTTTTAGATCTGTCAAGAGGGTTTCTACTCCGGGTAATGGTGCTGCCTTTTGAAACTCTTGCTCTTGAAGTACGGACAATTTAGCTGAGTATTCGGCCGGAGAAACATTTTCTAGCTTGAACCAAGCCAAGAGACGGTTGATAGCCTCCAATGCTGGACGACCTTGCAGTTGGGATTTGATATCCCACTAGAGCCAACAAGTTAGCAATCTCCTATTTTAGAGTGCTCAGTGGAGAAATGAAGAGAATTTGCCGCTAATAGAGAGAGTGCATCACTTGAGACAGTCTATCTTAAATGTAAAGTGGGCGCATAAGTATTAGAATCTAGGGATTCTCACGGTCATCGGCCCGGTTGAGTAGGTCGAGAGAAGAATATTGTGACATAGAGTGTATATATCTTCCGTGTTGATTAAGAGTCCGTCCATATCAAAAAGACATGCTCTAACAGGCGGAAATCTAAAGGCTTGTCAGTGTATGTTAAGTGGGATGAGGGTTGAGATTTACTCTGTTCTTGGACTCATCGTAACAGAATAGAGTTGTCTTGACCCGAAAAGGGATAAGGAGTTGGCCCTTTTCACTATTTTCTTGGTATTTTTTTTGGAATCGTAAAGTCTTCAAACCTAGGATTGCTAAGGAGAGATATACATCCGCTGCCAGAATCATGCTTGTCGGCGTGACTCAGAATAATAAACCGCGATATGACGAGGTTGAATTGGGCTTTCTTCAAACTAGAACTGATTCAAGTGAGGTCAGTTTCTGGTTTTTGTTCTTTCCTAAATAGTTTCATATTGTAGCGGAGAAACTTAGTATAGACTAAATACCTATATCGGGTTTAATGGTTTGAAGCAATTTAAGGAATAACAGACACGTGCTGAGAAGCTTTCTTGAATCCACCACCATAAACTCAACCTTGAAGCTCTTGAATATCCCTGAGCGCTTGCTATGTCATCACCGGCTGAACTTGAACAAATTGACGTTTCTGTTTGCGTTCCAGAGCTCGCCAGGAACAATCGTGCGAGATCCTTAATAATCAAACAACGTTAACTTGATTTCCCTGAAAGTCAACTCACATCCAGTTACGCAACAACTCTACCTGCAAACCCTCTGAATACGAGACTATGCCTATCATACACATAGTCCTGTTTGAGTTTAAGCCTTCGGTCGAGAGCGCCGTAATCCGTGATGTAAGTTGCCCAGCTTTTTCACCGCGGGGTACCATGGTGAGGTTCTGTATGAGGCCATCCTCAGGATACTTTTAAGAATAAGAATACTCACATACTCTACAGGCCTGCCAACGTATGTTAGCTCTCAAGGAAAACTGTATCCATCCTACGAGTAAAAAGCCCTACATCCTAGACAGTACCGGTGGGAGGGACAACTCCCCAGAAGGGCATCAAGTAGTTATTATCATCCTTCCTTTCTCCCTCAATGTTAAGTCTAATTTTATTTTGCAGGGCGCATTTTCACATGCTTTCGTATCTCATTTTGAAAATGAAGAGGATAGGGCCTACTATCTGGAGAAGGACCCAGCGCATCTAGAATTTGTGGCAAGCTTGAAGGACATTCTGGAACACGTGAGAGTAGTTGACTATTCCCCAGGAGTTTTCTAGCTAGTCAAAATCAAGAGACACATGAAGTAACATAAGCCAAGATGAGCACAAAACAAGGTTTAATTCTCGCAAGCTATGTATGCGCCCCCTTCAGCCATCTATTCTTGATGCAGGTATCCTTCCAATGCAAACGCCAGCCCAATGCCAATGCTATGCCTGAAAAATCAAAGTTTGCCATGTCTCGTGCAAATTACACCATGAACGATTCACCGCAACCACATTGTTCCTCTGCATAATGTTAGCCCTTGTCAACCGAAGCACAAGAAGTTAACATACTTATATTCGGATTGTTGAAAACGAATCTCTGATTCAGTTTATCCTCTACCCAGTCCATTTCACTACCAATTATGCTAAGCAAAGCTTTGCTATCAATGACGACCTTGACACCGTCCTGTTCTACTTCCTCATCGAGCATCCCAGCCTTATCCACGTACTCCAAATGGTATGCCAGCCCACTACACCCTTTATTCCGCACGCCAACCTTTATTAGTTTTGGATTTGGCTGGTCAAGTAAAGACCGTAGTTGCTCGACAGCCCCCGGGGTCAGCTTCATAGCAGCCTTGCGCGCTCGTAACTTCGGCCGAGCTTTCATCCGAGGTTGTGTGGAAACATTAGTTGTAGGTCTTGATTTCTGAGCCTCTTGTTCTGTAAGAGAGATACTGGCAGCCTCTTCTGCCAGTCTTTTGGCACTTAGTTCATGTTGTCCTGTTTGCATCGGCGGTCGTGTTTCGTGAACTTGTGGGATGGTTCCAGCTATTGAGGAATCTGGAATCCCTATATTTCGCGGTGGAGGTAGTTGTGTATCGAGGGAATATGGCTGGTATGCAGTGCTAGTTTGCATTTTACGTTTTGACGATGTTCGTAAGGCTTGCGCAGAGGAGAAAGTCCGTAAGACATGTTGGCATGGGCGGAGTGAGGATGTTGCTGGTAATGAGACTATTCGAAATACAATACTTGATGGCAAGGCCAGCGGAGCAAAAACTCGATGAGTAGCCATTGTTCAAGAATACCCGCTGGGGAGCGTTGGAGAATCGCAAGAGACTTGGGGCTTTGCGGTGTTGAGCTGAACTGATTTGAGGATCAGGTCATGAATGTTTTCGGTAACTTATTCCAGAGAGTTGGTAATCGCCTTGCGCCACTCCAGGCAATAAAACCGCAGCCAATCACAGAACGTGCGTTTCTAAGCACAACCTTGACTGATTCAATGAGCCCCAAGTAGGAAGATGAGGTAAGAATGAAGGATCATGCTCGTAAAGGAAGGACCTTAACCTAGGAACAACATTGTTCCAATAGAGCTATCATCTTCACGATTATTGTCCTCGAAGACAAAACGGCGAGTGACATCAACTCACCGACGCTAACTCCTTACAGTTAGCGCCGGAGTTTGAGATGATGGCAGGCCGGCTTGAGAATCCCTGGATAACTTTTGGGTGAGTTCAAGGAATGCTGTAGATAGCTCGTAACAATACCAGCTGCTTGTTCATCAGCTTTGCGTTGAATCTTTCGCAAGCTTCTAGATGATCTGTTAGTATGAATTGAACAATGGAACCCTCTCCCCTTACACAGCAAGCAAGACCCCAAGTCTTTCAACAGAAAGTGGTTGCTCTATATGAGGAATTGTTCAAGGTGGGAACACACCTTAAGCGCAAGCACATACTAATTTCCTGCAGGATGATGACGATCATGAAAAGTCTGAGGGTTTTTGGAAGGAATTCTTCCTCTTGAAACCGGACAAAGCCACCTTGCACAAATTAATTGATGCCCTCAGTCCGGACGATCTATTGCATCTGCAGGTAAGAAGCTGGAGCAGACCACAAAGACCGGAACGCTAACTGTGCTCATAGACACAGACACAGCAGTTGTTCTTGAGGGCAATAAGATGTATCAAATCAGGAAGTGCCCCAACTGACTCGCATGCCCTGGACGTAAGTCTTACCTAGTTTTGTTACTGCGCAAGGCTGACAATGTAGACGATCGCATCATTCTTCGCATCTGCCCTCCCTAAGAAGTACCCCAATCCAAGCTCAGATATAATCAATGTCCTGGCGGGATTAGATAGAGTGGATGCTGTCTTCACCGAGTTTGTTGCTGCGCTGGATGTTACAATACGGACGGGAAAGACACGTTTGTGGAACACTCCTTTGCTTTGGCAATAACTGATCTATATACAGTGGATGTTCGACAGAAAGCGATTGAGACTGTCTTATCGTTTGTGTCTAGCGCATACCAAACAACTCTACTTTCATACTTTATTCATCGAGACCTTTTTCCTTCGCTTATGAAAGTAAGACTTTCTGTTTTTTATGCCCAACGGATGTTTACAATCATAGTTTATTCAAGATGCCGATACCACTTCGCTTGCGTTTGAGCCTTTTACACTTCTTGGGCTGTTGGCGAATTACAACAAATTCGAGTTTCAGAATCCTTACCGCTTACGACTAGATGACTTTGTCAATGAAGGAACGATACAAAAGATAATTAGATCAGTAGGACAGACATGCTCCAACGTACGTGGGGAATACGTTGCAGTTCAAGAGGACCTTCCTGAAGGGTGGACTTTAAGTGGCACTCTAAGTATGATGGGCTTAGGAGCTATAACGCCGAGTAGTGCGAAACCTGCAACCCCAGTTATTGATCCAGAGGTTGCCAAGGAGATGTTCGTGAAGCTGTATGTTTTCCCATATTCTTTTACTTATGAATACTGAATTGGTTATAGCCCAGGCAGTCAAGCAGCAGTTTTGCTAGCAACGTATGACTTTGCACATGCAAATAAGCTATTCTGCTTCAACCTACTCTCGCTGCCCGCAGAGAAGGGCCTTGATGCCCCTTTCAGTAGCTTCTTATCGCTGAGCTCATATCTCTTACAGCATGCTCATTTGTCCGCGAGAACGACACTCTATTCGCACCTAAATCTTCTGATTGTACGACTTTTAGTTGAAGATCAGGTATTATGCAAAAGAATATGCAGCGAGGAGAGTAAAGTGGCTGTGAGACTATGTCGCCAGCGGCAACCCTATTTACCTCAGGTCAGGGGTGAAAGAATACTTGCAGCCAGCTTGTTAGATACAATGATAGATGGTATCAATCATAACCTAAGGCGGAGACTCGACGTAGAACTATACATTTCGTGCGTTGGTATCATCTTACGAATCATCAGCCACCTCTCGAGATCTCGAACACGTCTTAACTATCACTGGTCGGAATTGTTCCGTTCACTACTTTCTCTAGTCCGCTTTCTCACCACATATACTGCAGATCTGAAAAATCTCAATCATATTGATACGCTTCTCGATGATTTGGTCAACCTCATTGCCTTGTCACTCTCGGCCGGGGAATCCTTTCTTCCAAATCCAGCATCGTATGATGATCTATTCTACAAACTTGTAGAGACAGGCGAGGTTCTGATGAAATTTCGGGATAACTATGATCTAGGAAAACGGCCGAGCAGCTCGATCGAGACGCTGATTAGTGTCAGTACACATTACAATCAATTATTGACTGATGGAGCTACATCGAGAAGAGGGAAACACTTGTCGAGTGCACAAGTTGCAGGTGTCATTAAACAAGGCTACGAGACTTTGAGCATCCAAGCCAAAGAAGGGCTGGATAGTTGGGATAAATATCGGGAAGCTGACCGAAGGGTATTCTTGAAGAAGATGGCTCGAGGGGCCGTAGCTGATGTCAAGAGACTTGTCAGTGCGGTCTGAACTTGACCGAGGTATTATTGTTCGGTATCAAATAAATGGGAGGTACCAAAGCGTGAATCCACACTTGAAATGTTGTGGCCAGTAATTGAAGTGGGTACCTACTCGTAGGCTCTGAAGAGCGGGCGCTTGGAGAAGCAGGCCAGACGGTCGACATCCAATAGCCAGGCGGCAACGAAGCAGGTCCGAAACCAGGCAGCGGCAGCCACTCGAATGGGCCGGTAGTATCCGACTTGACTCACCATGAACCTGACATGAGGAAAAACATCGCCACCAGATCTGCCTCTGTCTTCCTCTTGTGGTGTTCGCGACAGAAGAGCTCCAGGGGCCACGAGCCCAGGTTGACAGTAAGCGAGCCTAAGCATGATTGGTGACATCAGACACCCTTCTCTCTCTCTCTCCTTGCAACACCAGAGATCACTCTAGGAACATCACCTCTGTCTGCAGGTCGAGTTCCGGCCCAGCTGCAGATTCACCGTTTTGCAGCTCCAATGCAGGCACAGCCACGCCCTTCTCCACACTCGACGACCGACGTGAGTGGCGCACAATGGTGTTGCATCGCCATTTCCTTGATTCCTCTGTCTCTCACGAATAAAGAGGTTGACTACCCTTTGCCGGAGGCGACTTCTTCTGGGAGATGGACACCATCAAAGTAAAAGTATCGCGCTCCATCGGTGTCCCCTTGCATGTTCTGTCGCTGTTGTTATATGATCCGTCTTCTCCCAAGGATCATCCTCAGCCAATTCTTCAACATCAGAATTATCGCAAGTCAATGGAGCATCAACCACCACTAACAATTTTACTTTAACCCTTAAGCTTAGAGAGACTAGGAATTATTCCAAACTTACTCCGGACGCGCGACAAGAAAAAGTATCCCCGGTGTTCTCAGTCGAGGACCCGTCAGAGAATCGACTGGCTGTGAGCCCTCCATCGCCAAAGCGGCTATTTTTGGGTCTGCGCCTCCAGACAAAGCATATCGAGTAGACCACAAGAGCCGCGACCTACGCGCGTGACCTAGCAGTCTTTGGATTCGAAACAAGGTCCCTTTGTTTGGGATTTGGTTAATTGTTCCGGTTTTTGGTGTCGATTCGGGCCTGCACATTGTTTAAACTCGTACGTCGGAGCCCGCTTCTCCTTCCTCTTCTCGAATTTTCTCATATTCACTTGACTGTTCTTTTTCCTTATTGCCAACTGTTATTGTTCTTTTCCTTTCAACAATAGTAATTGTTTCCTTGGCGAGGGCCGGCCTTATCATCTTTCCTATTCACAAGCTTCTTCCTATTGTGGATAATTTATGAATCATCAACACAGCTTTTAATCAGTCATTCCGGCTTGATCAACAACACATCTTTCTTCCATTTCAGATCGATCCATTTTCATTACCAATCTCATAGAAGAGCTTGTACTAAGAGGTCCGTTGGTGGAAACTAGGCGATTCTTAGCATCACATACACATACCGAAATGTCTTCAAACCCAGGCTTCCCGGCTGTACCCTCATCTCTCAACGCTGGCGATCATGAGATGCGGGACTGGTCTGGGGTCGACGAAGCTCGTGCGAATGCTTCACCTTCAACAATCCCATATCTCGGCCTTCGGGCACGATTATCGCAAGTATGGATCAATCGATGGACTGTCTTACTACTCCTCATCCTCTGTCGACTTCTCCTTGCAACAACAAATCTCAATTACGATATGGCAAATGCCAAATCCGAGGCATTGTCAGCATGTACCAGTGTTGAGAATGTCGGCAGCGCCATGGCCTCTATGCCTCACTACCTCTCAGAAGGAGTAAACTCACTAGCTGCTGACACCGTTACTAAGGCGTTCAATGCTATGATGGACACAGTCATGCTAGCCCTCACAGGAATGGAAGAGATTATTTTATTCCTAATTAACATGTACACATCGACCTATGTGTGTTTGATTACTCTGGCCGTTTCTGGAAGTCTGCACGTTGCCATCCAAATGATCGAAGATGTCGCCAAATTCATGAACGAGAGTATCGCTGATATCACGAGCGGTATGTCTTCAGACCTCACGACTTTCCAGAATGGCCTCAACAGTTTCTTAAGTGGCCTCAAGATACCAGCCATCTTTGGTGGATCTTCGAGCCCGCCATCGATCAATCTCACCTCCGAGATTTCAGCTTTGAATAGCATCAAAGTTGACCCAACCACAATGGACGCCGATCTGACCAAGCTCAACGCCTCGATTCCAACTTTTGCTGATGTTCAGAATTTCACCAATACCGTCATTAGCACCCCTTTTGAACTCGTCAAAAAACTCGTCAACGAATCCAAGGTAGCTTTCAACTTTGACAAGAGTGTCTTTCCAGTCGCACAAAAGCAAACCCTCACATTTTGCTCGGATAATAACACTGTCAACGATTTTTTCGATGGTTTAGTCGATGTCATTATCACAGCTAAAAAGATATTCGTCATCATTCTCATTATTGCTGCCGTCATAGCCTGTTTCCCCATGGCCATAAAGGAAATCCGTGCGTGGCGCAAAATGCAAGAGCGTGCACTCTTGATTCAGTCCAAGGCCGAAGATCCCTTAGACGTTATCTACATTGCGTCTCGGCCCTACACTGCAAGTGCCGGGCTCTGGGCAGCCTCAAAGTTTGGGACTCGAAAACGGCAAACCCTTGTACGATGGGCCGTGGCATATGGTACATCTGTTCCTGCTTTGCTTGTCCTGGCACTTGGAGTCGCTGGTTTATTCAGCTGCCTATGCCAGTACGCTCTCCTCAGGGCCATTGAGAAGGAAGTTCCTAAGATTGCAGATGAGGTTGGAGACTTTGCTGGGACTGTGGTCGTAGCCCTCAACAACGCCTCTACAGCATGGGCTGTGGGTGCAAACACTGTCATCAATAGCACTAACACCAATGTCAACAACGACTTATTTGGCTGGGTGAACACCACCACTCATGCAGTCAACGACACTCTTAATGCTTTCGTTGATGAAATGACCAAAGACCTCAACGCGACTTTTGGTGGAACGATTCTTTACGATCCCATCACGGAAGTTATCAACTGTCTGATTGGGCTGAAAATTGCTGGCATCGAGAAAGGACTTACTTGGGTCTCGGACAATGCAAAGGTCACCTTTCCGGAATTCTCACCTGACCTCTTCTCTCTTGGAGCAGCAGCTAGCATTGCACCGAACTCTTCATCTACTGATTCATTCCTCAGTAGCCCAGGCGATGTGGCGAGCGATGGCATCACCAACGCAATCACAAAGGTAGCGAACAAGCTACAAGATGGCATCCAGTCAGAAGCAAGTATAGCTGCCACTCTGGTTGGCATCTGGGTTTTCATCGTGCTTATTGGTGTCTTTCGCATCCTCTTCGCCATGATGATGCGTGATAAGACTCGTGGAGAAGGCGGACCACCTGTTTATCCTGGCTATACGGGCGACTACCGTGCACCTGTATCACCAAGAAACAACACAGCAAATTTCCCGACTTTTAGTACACCCGTAAGCCCTGAATATCCTGTTCAGAGTCACGAGGAGAATCCATTTGAGTACGAGAACCATCTGACGAACGAGAAGCTTCAGAGCGTGGGACAGAGGAGTGTCATGGCCAATACAAAGCCTGGTCACACGCGGACGAGTTCCTACGGGCTTGTGAGCGAGAAATTGCGTTAACATGAGGCGGGTCCTGGTGGTCAATCTGATTTTACTTTGCGTTAGATGGATGGGCATTGGCATAGCATGGCATGGAGTTCTTGTTACTTAGATACCACACTCCTTAATATGGAGGCTGAGCAGAGCACGGCGAAGGACATTATCTTATTCAAGTGTCGAGTCTGTATGTGTTTTAAGCACCATTACTTACGATATTGGGATGTGCAAAAGCATATCGTAACTTACGTAGACCAGCAGAATGAAAATCTATGATTTTGCGAATTATTTTCTTCTGATAAATGTGAATTGACCTGATGTTGCTTGCAATCTAAATTTAATACGGATGTAGTGCAAGTACGGTAGATAATAGCTAGATTCAAACGAAGGTCTAGGTATCCTGAGGTCTTAAAGTTTCCCAGAAATGAAAAAGGCCCTATTTTGGAATCTATCTCGACATATCCACATTTGTCACTCGAACAAAAACGTTTCTTTGGATGCTGCCACATCTCCAGCAGTAAATCCTCGAGTCAGAATCAAACGGGAAAATCCAGTAAAGATGCATTCCCATGCTCAACGAGTCGAGATTCGACTCATATTTGCAAAAATGGCGCCTTGCACCATCACAAACCGAGTTTACATATCCCCCTCCGTCATAGCCCCAGCAGCCTCCTACCGGTTATCCCAGAGCAGAAACTGACTCACTTCCTGTGAACAGGTAAACGATACCGGGATGACAGACCACAAGGCCCCAAAAAACCACCGAGGAAGACAACCAATCAAGCTCTGATTACAACATGCTAAGTTAGAATTTGTTTGTTGGAGCGGCTGGATGGGGGTTCGTCCATCGCACCTCTGCCACGAACGTTCTCCCGACCTTGGATCCAAAACCGCCCTACCACCACATCGTCATACATCCACACATGCATCCGGCCATACAGCCATGCCCACCCACGATGCCGCAGAGGTGCACTCCTCAGGATCTGAACCTCATCACAAGCCATCTCAACCATCAAATAAGTCCCCCCAGCGCTCTCTGTTGACATATCACGCTAACCGAGCCAGCCAGGGGGGCCGGTGTGCGCGCGGCGAACAGGGCTCAGCACAAGTACCGGCAGGTTACCAACAGCGGGGTGCAGCAAGCGCCACTCGGTGGAGTACCTGTCGACAAGTTGTGAAGATCGCCTGGATCCCGAGGTCCATGATGAGAGCAGCAACGAGACAACACGATAGGGTCGCAGCCGGGAAGGTTGAAGGGAAGCTTCGAAGAGCGGGGTTATACACTATCTACAGTTTTCCATCCGGTATTATACGTCAATTATAGTGTATGCCTACCTGCAGGAAGTTGTCTTTGGCAGGAGTATCAATGATATTAGTACTAGGATCGAGAACCAAGCTACTTGACAGCAAGTGCGTATTTCAAGAGCAAGAAATTAGTTCTATGACTGGCACCTAGGCAGTTTGCCCCAAAAAACATATACCGTGTCCAGATCTGTATTTCAAAGTTTGTCATATCACACGGGCCCCAAGTTCATTTATTACTTTCATTCATGCTACTGCTAATCAGCAGAATATCAGCATCTGTGTCCGCAGCAGCCAGCCAGCCCTCTCTCAGCTATTTTTCCACCCAATGCTGCTGCTCTATCGCGGTAATATTATTATCATACACGGCGATTCCCTTCCTCAAGTTCTATGATCGATTGCAAGGCAAGACAACGGGAAATGCCCATCATTTTGCTTAGCAGTGCCAATCCCTAAGAACGAAGGGCAAAAACCTTTTTTTCCGGACGCGGTGTCGCATCTTTCCTACTCTAACATGCAGACCAGCCGTCTGTCAATGCAATAAACCTTTGTCCCCCATTCCAAGTAGTGCTCTGGTTGGATGCTAAGGTGTCAATGTTTTTGAAAGAAACGCATGCTGAGAATGCAGGAATGTGTGCATGTAATACTGTACAGGGAAGTGTATTTTTAGGGTCAAGGCGGATACAAGTCGGAAGAGTGGTGTTCGGAGGTACAGCCGAAGATACTAAATTCGATAACTCGTTATTCCTCCTCAGAAGCGGATTCATCACCGCTCGAAGAATCCTCTTGTCTTTCAACAGCTGGAGATAATGTCAGAAGTAGTTGGTATTAGGATCGAGTCCAACTTACTAGGCATGACAGGTTCTTGTGAATTAGAACCGTGTCTGTCAAACTGTTCCACCTTTTGAGTGAGGGACTGGATTTTACGCTCCTGCTCATATTTGCTCATGGGTTTGTTCTTCTTCTTAGCCGCAGGTTTAGCCACAGCGTGTGGACTCTCCTGCTCACCACGCATCTGCTCCCTCAGGTTGGCTTCAACGTCAGGATTATATTCCATGATCAAGCCATGAATCTTCCACAGGAGAGGAACGCTGATAGCATCAATGTCCATTTCCATAGTTCCATCGGCATCATTCTGTAAATTGTTAGGGCTGTCTTTCTCTATTGGTCCTGGGATTATCACTTACTTCAAGTTCAGGTTTCTCCTTCTTGATGAGTTCGACCACATTTTCCATGATCTTTTCGGGGAGTAAACCAAGACCTGTAGAGATAGTCTCCTTCTCCAGAGTACCAAGATATCGATTACTTTGGCGATTGCCACCTGCCTTTTTTGTCGGTCCAGATTTCTTGACCGGCGCCGCCTTCTTTGGGACTTTTTGTGCCTTTGGCCTTTTGACAGGCTTCTTCTTCTTTGATGTCTCGTCGTCAATTTTCTTCTGGATGAGAGCAACCATCTCTTGCTGCATATCAAGCACGATTGGATCTGAAGACTTGCTGCTCATGGCTTCGATCAATTTCTTCTGTTCGACGAGGAGTCTCTCTTTCAATGCAGACAGCGCAATCGCAGATTGCTGTTCAGAGACTTCGTCCTCTTCCTCTTCTTCTTGATCATCAGAATCTCCTTCACTAGCAGGAGTAGCAGCTGTTGGCGAGTGCTCTGCAATCCACTGGTCCTTCCTATCCCATTCGCTGTTGAAAAGAGCCTCCATATCATGACCCATTTTGCGAACAGGATTTCCAAGGGGGTTGAACTTGAAGCAGTTGACGAATATCTGTCTAACATCCTTCTCAAACTCAGCTGCAGTAGAGTAATTTCCTTCTTTGAGCTTCTTGCCGACTGTAGAAAGATCCATGGGCTTCTTGATGATAGCAAAGTAGTTGGGAATGCCAAGAGCAACGGGATCCACGGGAACCAGAAACGGGCGGTTGATAAGTTGATGCTTGGATCGCTGCAGCTCGTTCAGAACGTCCTCACAGAACCTCAACTCCGTCATAAATTTCTTGCTCTTTGGTCTCACTGTATAAGGGAGGTCTTTATTCTTCGGAGGATGGATTTCTCGCTTTGGCCGGCCACCGTCGCCTTTCGTAGAGTCGCGACGGATCAACGGTGTGCTTGTGGTTGGGTCAAGAGCAAATGTGGGAGCCGGTGGAGCAGCTGGAGTTGGATGAGCACCCCGAGACATTCTCCTAGGTGCTACGACTCGTGGAGCAGTTTCTTCAGAAGGAGTGGATCGCTTTGGCTTCTTCTCTTTCAGCGGAGGCGCGGCAGGTTCAGCCGGGATATTAGCAGTTTTGCTTAAGAGTAGATCCCGAATAATACGGGCTTGTGTAGTGACATTGTGAATCTCTCCGTTGAAGGTGACAGAATTTTCGTAAATAAGCCGAATATCTGATTTGAATCCTTCCAATGAAGAGTATGTGGAGGTTTTCAGTTTTGTTTCGATAGTCTGCAAGTCGATAGGATTGGAGATTCTCTCAGTGTATTGCTGAGCAATGATTGGCCAAAGCTTTGCGACTGGTTCGCTAAAACCCTTGCCATCCTTTGTTCGAGCAATATTCTTGAGAACTTTAACGAACTCTTTAGCCTGGTATGGTGTGATGGTTTGAGTCTTAGCATTGACATCGGATACATCATTATCCTGGGCTACTGCAGAGACTTCTCCGTCATCAGTCTCTGTCTTTGTTCGCTTAGCTGATGGTTCCATCTCATCATCGTCTTCTCGCTCCCGAGCAATCTTTATTGAGGGCTCAGGAGCATCGGCCATCTCAGTATCAGACTGCTCAGTTGCCATATTAGAGAGAGGTTGAGGATCAGACTGGCTGTACGCGGAGCTCATATGCTCAGCAGATTCTTGAGGTAGAGAAGTTTCGGGAACGGTAGTCGAAGATCCGTCAACGTCGAGAAGTGCTGTTTCAGGAGGAAGAACCGCACCGTCAATTTCGAAATGCGCAGATTCACTTTGGACGGGTGCTGGGTCACCGTCTAAGATTTCGCCTTTGAGAGGTGCGACGTCAGTTTCGATCTGTAGAGCGAAGTCGTCCGTCTGCGCAGTCTCGGCTGAATTAGGAATGTCAAGATTAAGAGCCTGGTCTAATTCTTGATCAGCTACTGCAGTCGCAACAGTAGTTGTGTGTCTTAGATCGGACTCTTGCGCTTCAACCACTGATGGGACACTTGAGAAGGCGGCAATATCATCGAGAGCTGCCTCGATCATCGAGTCTGCAGTAGGAGGCTGAACCTCCAGAGAATCCGAAGAGTTCAGATCGGTGGTGGTCGTATTCGAGTCGAGGGGTTCTGAAGAGGTCGGAAGAGGTGAGGGGGAAAGATCTGTTGCCTGCGACTCGGTCGCGAGATTGACAGGTGTAGGTATCAGTACTTGGTTTGAGGAGAACGCGCCAATGTTTGCATTGCCATTCAACGCGACGCTCTCTAATATTGACCCATCCGATAAGGGTAGCGCGACTTTAGTTATCGTGAATTCACCAGGCGCGTCATGATGGTTCTCATCTCGATTAGAGGTTCTGTTAAGATTTACTTGATAAATATGTGTACAAACAAACAACGAAAGAAGATTAAGGAAAGAATTCGAGAGACTCACCCGTTGATTTCTAAATCCAAAGCCATCTTGTCTGATGATGGAACGGGCTCGATCTTGTGCTCGAATGCGACTCCATCCGAATGTTGAGAGGTCATGACTGCCATCAACAAACAGAGGGATGGTCCCCTTTGTCAGAGGCGACAGCGATGCAAAGAGTCGATAGTGCACCAGATGCTCGTTGGATGGGATTAACAATGCAGCCGTTCGGTTGAGAATCTGTAGGCGACACCGAATCTCTTTGTTGTAAGATCACAAGAGTCAAGGTGGCGGGGCTGTGGATCGAAGTTGTTCTCGGAGAGGAGTTGAGGTGGTGATGGTAGCCTCGCGACGATCGATAGCCTTGCCGATTTTTCGGCCAAGGGCTGGGCCACTTTGTCGCAAAAGCGCCTGATACGTCTGGAAGCGATTTGAGCGCCGTCGGAGGCAATGCGCGGGTCAAGCGCAGGCGATGAAGTCGATGGCGAGAATCAATCCAGAGCGTTGTCTGTTGGTACGCGACTGTGTTGGGGAAAGTCGCGTTCGCGATGGGGGGGGGAGAAGTGAGGTGCAACTAACGAAAGCGACCCAAATATACACGAGCGAACGTGGAAACAGCGATGCACAAAGAGTCGCACGGGGTGGTCCAGGAGACGGCGGGCTAGCGGGAGAGGGTGAATGCGACCAAGGTCCAGGGCAGACGGGAGACGTTGAAATAAAGATAGGGCGATTCGCAGAATATTTTCCAGATGCGACAAACTTGAGTGTTTTGAGTGTTTCGAGTCAGGTGATGGGGGTGGAATGGGGAGAGGTTTTGGGTGTGTGACGAATGAGCCCGTACCAAAGATAGGAAAACTGAAAAAATGGGAGTCGAGAAATAAATAAGCCGGTCGCGACTTGGAAAGCAAAAGAGGCTAAATTACCCACTAGCCCCAGTCCGGCTAGTCCATTACTCACGTAAGTTGTGCAAACCACCGTGCCGTCCTCTGATTGGCCTTGTCGAAGGGAGAGAGAGAAAAAAAAAGTCCCAGGTTGAATGAAGCTCTTCACCTATCCACCACCCACCCACCAAGCACACTCCCACCTCCACCCAGCTCACCACATTCCCACCCATCCTCACCTATGTACACATCCACCTCACAATGTCCACCAAACGGAAACTCCCGCAGAAACTTGCCCAGCCCGTGGTCAAGCAGAGCGCGAAAGCTCGAGGCAAGGCTCTCTTGGACGAATCCCAGACAGTCGTCTCGGCCGGAGGTAACGCAACCAAGCCCAATCTGAACGGGTCTCGAGAGGTTCTCAGCATCTCCAGCGATTCAAGTAGCGATGACGCAAGTGGAGAAGAAGATTCTGCGGCCGGAGACGATGTAGCCATGGAGGATGTAGCACCCGCAGCAGATGCACCTGCCGCAGAAGAGACGGAAGATGCAGGCGAGCCATCATTCGGAGATCTGGTACGAGCGAACATATCCGACCCGATTGATGTTGCTGGCGCCTTCGAAGACCCCAAATCTCAAGCTGTTCCCTACCCCAAACCACAAATCCAAACTCCTTCCGGCGCATCACTTGGAACTGTCCTCGCACAGGCGCTCCGAACAAACGACGTGGCTCTCCTCGAGTCTTGCTTACATAGCACTGATAGCAGTATCATCCGCGCCACTATACAGCGTTTGGAATCACCGCTCGCAGGTCGATTAATTGCCAGACTCGCCGAGAGGTTGCATAAGAGACCCGGGAGGGCTGGAAGTCTCATGGTGTGGATTCAATGGACGCTAGTTACTCACGGTGGATATTTGGCGACACAACCTGACTTGATTAAGAAACTCGCCGCGCTCAACCAGGTTATTGATGCACGATCGAGAGGACTGCAGAGTGTTCTCACACTAAAAGGCAAATTGGATATGTTAGAGGCACAAATCGAGCTACGGAGGAACATGCAGAATCAACGTCGGCAATTGGAGGAAGAGGAGGAGGAGGAAGGAGTCATTTATGTCGAGGGTCAGGAGTCTGAGGAGGAGGAAGACGCGGCCAAGGTTCAACGATTAGCGAGGAACAGCGATTTAAAGCCTAGTTCAGATGCGGGATCTGAGGTATCAGAGGATATGCCTTTGACGAACGGTGTGGTCGCGGAATCAGATGATGAAGACGACAGTAGCGAGGAAGACGTGATAGATGACGAGGCAGAAGAGACAGACAATGACTCGGAAGATGAGGTAGACCATGACGACCTGGACTCGATCGACGAAGACGAAGAGAGCGATGATGGGATTCAAGTGGCGCCTCCCACGAAGATGGCCAAAATTGGTGGGCAATTCTCGAAAAGGAGATAAAAGGGCTCATTGCATTCGGCGTTGCATGGTTGGCGTTTTTGTTCGTTACAGGAGCCAAATGGAAATGTCAAACATAGAGGTGTGTTGATGTTCATAGTTCTAGGAGAAGCAGGCTGTATAGGCTGTTGTCGGATACTGGCCATTGGATCAAAGCTCGGTAGTGTTAGAATGCTCCATGGCAAACAAACAAATACCAAGTTTACCGAAGGCTGGCTGGCTGGCTGGCTGACCTTGCATCTTCCAAGCATCTCCCGACTCAAAGCGCCATTCCTCTGCAGCCCAATCACGAAGTGATCCAGCCACCCAGACGAGACATCCTAGTAGTGCGGCTCTGAATGAATTGTCTGTTTCGGTGAACGTGACGCTCGAGATTGACTCCAACCCTTTGGGCCTTCCACTGTACTGTAGGCTGAGCAATGGAGGGATGCGAAACTCGGACGGTCGAGTTTATTATGGAGCTGCTGTGACGAATCCATCCAACCTCTGATACGGAAGCATCTTTCCTGCACGTTGGCCGTTCTTTATCTGTGCCAGCCCTCCGCTTTCCCATCCCAGATTAAATTGTGAAGAGAAAAAGTACCTCTAGGTTATCGTCATGTTCTGTTGGCGGATGTGCGCTCCATTTTCCTATTCTCGGCCAGGACGTTTCACCTGCTGGCCAACCTCGAATTACCACCATCCCCAACCCAGCCGGCATTCGCGGCACCCTAGCTTGGTCCACTCTCCCACCTTTTGGCTGACGACGCCCCCAGCGGCAGCGCCTCAAAACATTCGTTTGACAAACAACGACTTCTCCCTACATAACCTCCTTTGTCTTCAACCGCGACCGCCACCGCTCCGTCCCCTCCAAACCAGTCACACAGTCACACAGTCATTTACACGAGGCTGAATGATTCAAAGTCGCTGACGCACCCAGTTCAATCTAATTCGCTTTTTCCCCGAATCAAGCTGCGCCTCGTTCCACTTGGCACGCATCGCCAAGGCGCCAACGAGCGATCTCGAGGAAGAAACCCTGCTGCGAACGAGGCTACACTATCAGCCTTGCCCTTCCTTTCCTCTCTTCTTGTCTTGTCAACTCTGAGGTGAGGTGGTCAGGAGGGAATAGATGCTCTCCCATCGGAAGCGCCTCGGCGCGTCGATATTACTCACCTTTGTGTCCATCGCCGCCATCATCCTCCTCCTCCCGAGAGATAGGCTCAGTCAACTACAAAAGATCACACTCATCCCGCCAATAGAGGACTACACAGATTTGTGGCAGTGGGGATCCGGTGAGGATGTAGACGATGGCCAGGTAGAGAACGCTGGAGATGGGGTCAGGTTGGTGGTCTTTGGGGATTCTTGGGTCGATGATGTCGTCGAGAAAGGTGTAACGGGACGAGGAAAGAGTTGGCCACAGGTTCTGTGTGAAGAGGTAGGGCGTTTCGTTCACGATGGATGGCTGCGCTGACCAATTCAGATCAATTGTACTTCTCGTCTTTCCTTTTCGGCATCCCAACCCGCAACAGCCTTCCTAGAACAACCACCAACCGGAGTATATACCTCTCATATGGTCCATGACTGGGCGCATAACAAAACACAATACCTTCACTTCGACCCTACCGTTACTGAACCTCTCCCGGATTTCGCCACCCAGGTGCAAACATTTATCTCTCTGCCCCTGCCAAAATCCCCGCCCTCGGAAACAATCTTCGTCTTCTCCTTTGGCTTCTGGGATGTTTACGATTTTGCTCAAGTGGATTATGCAATTGCACAGAACGCAACCGATAATTCCGTTAAAGAAATCTTCTCTCAGCTTGATATCCTGTACGATCACTTCACCAGATACTTATATCCTCCCGCCACAAATCCCAATATGACACTAGCACAGCCTAAAGACTTAGAATTCAAGGTCATATTTCCCAAGCTTTTCGACCCAACCCTCGCCCCGGGATGGATTACCTTTCGCCCTCCCCCTATGAAACCAAGCAGCGTAGCCGAGCAGCAGAAGAACGCTGTCTACCTCACCAAGCGCTGGAACCAACAGGTTGAAAATTCCTGGGGAAAGTGGCTTCAAGCACCTATCACTTCTAGTCAATCTGCAGCCTCCTCTCCCAGCTCGAATGCCGAGTCGAAAACCCCAGTTCCCAGTCCCAGTCCTGGGCTTCTGCCAGAGGGAGCGCGGCGGTCTGTAGAGAAGGATATTTTCTACTACGATCTCGAGAAGACATTGCTAGATTTAATAGTAGAACATCATTTGGAAGACGAAAACATTACCGATGCAAATGGACTTGGTACTGGCGAGAGTCCATTTGAAAGCATCGAACTGCCTTGTCTGCATACTTTAGAAGAAGGAGAGGATATAAGCGATCTGGAAGATTTGAACGGACTTTTGCTGTGCAAGCAGCCTAGCGACTACCTTTGGTGGGACTCTTGGAATATCGGCAGTGTTGCAAACCAAATGATAGGGAAGGGGGTTGCTGAAAAGGTTGCGGCAGGAAGAGGGCTAAGATCTCAGTTGGGTGAGGCGATTGTGGACTGATTGTCATTGCATTAAAGGAGTTCAAAAAGGCGGTCATAGCATTATCGGCGTTTGGGATTATTTGTGCATATACCAGAGCTGTGCCGCATGGACTAGATGACTTGTATCAGTATGTAGCAATGGATTGAATAGGAATCGGATACTTACAAGCCTATATTTGTCTTCAAAATGAAAGATATTTCATCCCAATTATGGTTCTTGAACTTCGTAAACCTGGACACTTAGTGCTTTGAGCTCTAAAGACTATGTCCACCTACGGTCATTCAATAATTTTAACTTGAATGTTGATGCTGTTGTCTACTGCCATGCTCTTTCTTTTTGCCGTTTTCCACCCCTGCGACTTTGGAGATTCAACATTCTTCGCACCGGCCCAGAGCTGTGCCTCGCGCTGCTTCTCACACTCACATATGGGTCGAGGAGCGGTGATCGGTCTCTCTCCCTGCCCGGCCAGAATATCCATCTCCAAACAATTCTGGCAGCACCTTGGCTCTCCAGCTTCGCACGCTTCGCAGACGACCAATACGAGATGGCATCCGACGGACCGGCATTTGCTCAGCCTGTCTTCGGACGTTCCGCAGACGTGACAATGCGAGACGGGTTCCAGCTCCGGTGCTTCACTCATACCGATTGATCCTCTGGCGTCAAAGACATAGTTCTTGCCTTTGAAGAGCGAGTCCTCCGGGGTCATCCTCCCAACCGCAATCTCCTCGTCCATCCATGTCAAGTAAGCAGCGATACCACCCCGCAACGTGGAGACTTTGCTCTGCACGTTTTCCTGTAGAAACCGAGCCCCTTTCTCGCACCTGATCCCACCAGTACAATAGGTCAGAATCTGTTTCTCACTCCTGCTCTCAGTCTCATCCCGATTGACATTCCCACTCTCCTCCTCCTCCCTTAAAACCCTCTTCACATACAGCGGCCACTGTGAAAACCGCCGAATCTCCGGCTTCACGGCCGACCCTCCGGTCTTCGGATCCACAAAATAGCCAATCCGGCTCTCATAATAATTCCTCACGTCCATCAGCACAATCTCCTCGGTCAGACATCTTGCGTGGAATTCGGCTGGACTGAGAACCTCAATGCCATCCCATCTCTCTGGCGAGTAATTTGTGAGACCCATAGGGGTGGCTTCTGAGCAGGTCCGCACACTCGCAGGCACGCCGCCGAAAACACACGCACATCCTCCTTCGGTGGGTTTGAAAAACTCGTTCTGTTTATTTTGGGTGGCGAGATCTAATCCGGAGAGGGACCAGTGCGGGAGAAGATCTTGGATGTAGCTCAAAATTCCGGATTTGGTGCCGCCAACTGTGATGTTGAAGCCCTCAGTGGCGATGCGGATTTTACCTCCTAGTTGGTGCTTGTGAGTCAACGAGCTGTGGAAAGAAGCTAGTGATGAGGTGTCTTGAGTCAGGTGTGTATGACTTGTGGGAATGGCGGGCGAGGCACTAAAGTAGCGATAGAAAAGGAGGACGAGACCCCCGCCTGTGGTGGAGGCTGGGCAGGTGCAAGTGAAGGAAACGGGGTTAGAAGTCCCTAAGATGTGCTTCATCCTAGAGTCATCCGTGGCTTCGAGAGCTGTAAATATTTGACCTTTAAAAATGGTGTAGGTATTTTGAAAAGTGGTATAAGGAGGTTAAGGTAGGCCAAGGTTCAAGATTCCCTTCGCTTATAATTCGCCTATGACGAACCTATTCTCCCGAGATTCACCCATCCATCTACATGAATGAGAAAGAAGTTCCTGTAGATTCTAGAGACTTGAGCAGAACTAATCGACCACTCTCTACAAGATGACTTTTTGCCAACGTGTACATTGTATTTCATCGGGCCTACTTAGCGTCCTCTCCTCAAATTTACACCAGTTGAGACACAGACTTAGAGCTGACTAACTTGCTATACACAACCTCTTTTGACTTTAATCATAAAATGCCTATTTCTTTAAAATCATGACTAGTCAACAAAGAACAGGCCTCCTTGAAACTTGGCAATATCTTTAATGGCAACCACTTTAGGCCATTCTATTTGAGCTGATTGAAGAGCACGAATATTGACTAATTCTCAACCAGTCATGTATTCTGGATATACCATTCAAGGTTTAAGTTTAAAGCATCTGGATTGGATTCTCCTTCGATAGCGAGCAATTGCGAACCTTCTCTAGTTTGCAAATATACAGGGAAATATAAATACAATTTACAACAGTTTCACCGATCAGACATGCCTCCAATAGTCTCAAACTGAGGTTGTTTATATATGTAGGCCAACAAAGTTAACCGTCCACTGGCTGAGCTCACTGTCCCTCCCAAGGTAAAACAATAGCGCTCTAATACATAAACTCACGACACTTGACAAAGTGAGAGTATAAAGTCTGTATCTTTTCTTAGTACTGACAAATGAAGGACAGCTAGTTTTTCTTCAGCGCACCCTGCAATCCAATTGAGTATAAGCAAATAAATAATAAGGGATATCTGATTCCCTCTTTGTTCCATAGGACTGCTCGCCATGTCTAAATTTTGACTAGGCATATTCTTGGGATTGGCGTGTGAATTGTATCCTTGAAATGCAAAGTTCGAAATCGCTTAAACAAAGGGTCAGTTAGGATGTGTTAGCAAGTATGAATACATGGGTCTTACTTTTGTCTCATTAATTTGAACTTTATAAAAAGTGCACGCTTTCTAATGAAACAAGTAGCGGTTCAATTGAGGTCAATCCATGAACCTTGAGTCCAATCCACAGTATTGAGCCAGTTAAGATCACCCATCTCTTCAAATCCTGAGAGCATAGGGTCAACAGAAATCTCAGTGTTAGGTAGAGGTTCTTTTTGCATCGGATCAAGGACATAATCTAAAACGCTCTTCACAACTGTCCTTAATCTTCGAGCAAGCGCGTAGTTGCCATCAGTCTCTCGGATCTTATAGATGATAAGCAAATGGCTATCCTGCCTTGAAGGTTAAACTTACCCATTCCAGGAAAGCAATGAACAGAGTCAGTTTTTGTATTGCATCTGATCGAGAGATGACTATATTACTCTGATTTTTGAGAAGCTCAACGCAGACTACACCTGCAGCAGGAACCGTATAGTAGGTAATCTACACGCAATCAGCAAGATCCCTCTCTGACAAATTCTCGTTGAAAGTTTTCGAGTTCTGAGGACATTGAATAAATCATACATACTATCCAATCAAAGGCAAAGGTAAAATCCATGAGCTGGTCTCTCTTCATCCAGAACCTATTATTAAGAATTCACCGTCAGTATATCAACAGTATCGATAAGGGGCTGTATTTCAAAGAGGTGAGACTTACATCAAGGAAACATCCATTATATTCATTGAAGTCTCCAAGAGACCTTGTTCATTGGGAAGCCCTCGTGCGATAGCTAATCGGTCAATGAGAAATCTATTCTGTAAATACTGGAGAAATGTATATGCTTGATCAAATAGCTGAGCCCCAGTACTTTCTTTAGGGATTTGGGCTTCTGAATAATAATGCAATTGAGAAGGAAGGGATTCAAATAGATTCTGTGTGCGCATGTGCAAGTCACTGTAAGTAGAAGCCAATTAGTACATAAATATGTGACCTAGTAACTAAGCATGAAATGAATACTATGGACCAGAGCTGAAGAGATTTTTGACTCACTTGATATTGGCCGGCGAAACGTCAACATTGACACCCAGAGCCAATTCCAAGATGTCTTCTCGAATGCTAGTATGTTGAACCTTAGCACGTAGAAGAGTGGTATATTGATGGTTTTCTCGGGATTTGTTCCATCCGTTACTGTCGAGTTGACCAATAGCTTGGCCAAGTTCATACTCAGAGAAGTAGAGTGCTTCATCAGGCAGATCAAGGCAGGGATTGATATCACAGAATCGTCTTGTAAGTAGAGGGGGAACACCATTCAGAGATGCATTGGTCTTGTCATTGGCGTAGACTTCACAAAAGAGCCGGCGGCGATATTCTAAGCTTGCGGTAAATTTTGCGGCAGCGTAATCAGGTAGCCTATGCAGTCCCGATGCGATCGTCATAGTAACCAAAGCCCCGTGCAATTGTCGCATTGAAAATGCTATATGAGATAAGAATGTGCCTTCATGAGAAAGACGAGCAGGATGAAAGTCTTTCTTACTTTCATCTCCAGTGCATCCGCTCTCAAGTCTTTTCAAATTTAAAATGAGTGCCGATACGAAGTGGTTTACCGTCTCAGAGAATTCACACATTTTGAGACAAAGTTCAGCACACTCTTTCATTCTCCACTAGAACCTCCGGGAGTCAGCATTTCCATTTTAAAACTAGTTGTGAGAGAGATTAAACAGTGTTGGGAGCGGCTGTCTTGAAAGTGTATCACTTGGAACAAATCTGCCTTAGGAGCAAAAACACCACAGGATAATAGAGCTTTGGGATGATTACCGCTGTTTGTTTCCGGTCTCGTCCCTCATTCTCAGAAACTTTGAAAAGAGGATCCCAATCTTGGAGTGATCTATGGTCGAAATATTAGCACGCATCTTCAAGTATCTATTGAGTGTGGGGTCTGATGCTTGAGTAATGCTGATCTCACCTGCGTAACTCAGCCTAATAATGGAAAATGCTAAGTCATGAAATTCTTACAGATATTGTATACCAAAGAAACAGAAAACCATTCCAAGCACCTCAAATCTCAAATTCCGACCTGAAAAAGTATTCAACCATTCGATTCCTTCATCCGGAAAGGAGGGTAGCGGGGTTTCCTCGTTTTCGAAAAGTACGTCAGAGATCATGATAAGTCCTTCATCAGAACGTGGTGAAGTTAATTCTGTTTCATAGTTGGACCATAAACTCTCAACGACATGTCTTATCAATATGGTATCTAGACTGGCCGATTGAAATGGTCTAAACAACTTCCCACAAATCTCTTTGGATGGTATGTTACGCAACACCCTAATGGTTTGATTTTCTCGAATTGTTGGAGAAGAAGGTCGGTAACGGCCAAGAAGTGGTTCACCAAACGGCCAAGCCTATAAAATTCAAGTAACTTTTAGTTAAATAACTCTTCATTGGGAGACTAAGGACGTTCTACAAACTATCAAGTACTTGAGTGGACTGAAGTGCTTTTATAACTTGAAGAGTAGAAATCGAAGACGTCAATTAAAGGATGCAGCTCACGCCTGGATGCTTTTTTAAATCTTCTCCAATATCTAGGAGGTCTGATTTAAGCTTAGTCTTATTCTCAGAGAAGACAGCCGAAAAGCTAGTTGGTCCTTGTGTTTACAAGTTTAGCAGCTATTTTCGTAATGAGATCGCAATGAATTTACGCACCATAATATCGAGTGGAACGACGAAAAACTTTATCCTTCCATCCAATCTTTGGTTGTCCAGGTATGACTGGGTCAACAGGAGTCTTCAACGCCCCTGTCGCGAGCGGTTCGAGGGGTGCAGCCTCAGCTGCTTGATTTAGTCTCTCAGAACCAGTCACAGGAGGGAGATTTGAGCTTGTCGATGCTGAGGATAAGGAAGTCTTGATTTTTGTCATGGGCGATGGGTGGTAAAGACAACGTTCAGTGGTCCCACGCCGCGTGCACCTTCCGCAATATGGCAATCCATGATCACAGGCTAGTTTTCCTTTTCGACATGGCTCGCAGGCCTTCAGTTTGCCATTTCGTCGATAGCCTGTTGTGTTCATTGTTAAATTAAGTGGAGGTTGACTACATGCTGTTATTAGTTTGCAGGCAGCCTTAAGATGGATATTCTTCTGTTGGTCAGCACCCTTGTGCCGTGAAAAATGGGGCATCATCACATGATTTGATAGACATCAAGGAATCTCGGAGAGTTTCAAGTATCCGGTTTAGTTCCTATCTATATATGTCATCAGCCTTTAACAGTTGACATCAAAGCCAAGAAATATAATCTGTTGCGTTATGCACTTATCTCAAGGCATTTTAGCCATAGATCATGGCGTGTGAAAACTTACTAGGTAATGCTTTGCTAGATTCGATAGAAAAATGACTGTAACATGAGAACTAGTCAGATACGTGAGATAATATAATGATGGAAAGACGGTACTTTATATGTGTGGTTGAATTGCTAAGTTTTCGTCGGCATGATACCAGACTCAATCTACCTACTCTATGTACTTCTTGAGGTCTCTAAGTCTTTCCTTTGCTCGTTCTAAAACTTCATCTTCCTTGCAAACTGCGAATCGAAGCCAGTCTTCGCCGATATACGCATTGGAATCGGTATAGAACTCCGTGGGGGGGATAGCTGCCACTCCTACCTCTTGTATAAGAAACCAGCTCAGTTTGAAATCTCTTGGTCTATCTTTGACATGATCTGGGAAAGGGTAGTCATTAGGGACTTTGACTTTCTTCATGTTGACCAACACGAAATATCCGCCTTCAGGATCTGAAAATGGTAGGTCGAGCTCCGCCCAGATCTCATTGAACGAGTCCACTTTGCCTTTCATTTCTTTCACTGCTGCTTCCCAGAAGTTCTCCGCGTCAGCTTGCTCGAACCCAACCGCTGCAGCTTCCTGCAATGGGGAAACTGAAGAATAGCATATTCTTGTATGTGCAGCTGCAACATACTGTATTAAATGTGGTGGTCCAATTAGCCAACCTACACGCCAGCCTGTGGCGTAGAAGTTCTTTCCAGCTGATCCAACTGTGAGAGTTAGATTCTCTATTTCGGGAGACAAAGTAGCAATTCTCGTAAACGGAACATAATACAAGCGATCGTAAACCTCGTCAGAAAGAATCAGGATATTGTTCTTGACACATAAGTCACCAATCTTCTGTAACTCGCTCTTAGAGAAAACCTTGCCAACAGGGTTACTGAAAATGTTAGCCGTTAATCTTTCAAATCAAGCTAGATTGAAACACGATGCAGTAGACGTGGTTGAAAGCACGATACTGCTCCAAAGTCTTCTTGAGAGGAGAATACTGACTGTGGAGTATTAAGGACAATCATCTTCGTCCTTGGAGTGATGGCTGCTTCGAGCTCGGTAAAGTCAATGGTCCATTCTCCAGCGGATGAATTTTTTGTAGCTCCCCCTGGCGGTGGATGTAATGGTACATATACAATCTTCCCTCCTGGCATTTCAATATTGCTTATGTATTGATCAAAGAAAGGTTCGAATATGATAACTTCGTCTCCTTCTTCGATAAATCCCATGAAGGCACTGAGCATTCCCTCATTAGCGCCAGTGGTAATTGTAACTTCAGTTTCCGGATTCAACTTTCTTCCCCACAGTGGAGAATAAGCATCCGCTATTGCTTTCTTCAAGCGCGGGCGTCCTCGGGTTGGAGAGTACTGGTTGCAATCCACCTTATCAAGAGCATCCTTTGCGGCATTTAAGATGAATTGAGGTGGATTGTACCCAAAAAAGCCTTGTCCCATGTTAACAATCGGCTGTACTGGAGACGCGGCTGCACCCTCGTTGACGATAGTCCTATGCAGGGCGAGTTAGAAAGAATGATAGAGAAGTAGAGAAGTAGAGCCAGGAAAATATGGACAAAACTACAAGTGAAACAATACAGGTACCAATAAACTGCAGAGGGACGAAAATAACGCATACCATACATCCTGTTTCCTCCCTGCAACCCTTTTGGCGGGCTGTATCTTCACCAGACTTGCCATGGTGGGGTGGAAGTGTCGTCGAGCTTCAAGCCCGACTGCAAGCTTCGACCTTTGAGTATTCCGTGTCCAAATCCGCAAGGAATTGTTGATCCGCAGTGTCATGAAGAAAATATAGCAGGCATGAGGCTTATTTATGCCCCAAGCCCACTCTTGTCTCCAGAAAAGGAATTGTAATCCAGCTCATGCGCTGCGAATCTGGCGTAATTGCGTCAACGCAGGGGACCAGCCAAAGTCGGAGCACAAAAAACAGACGCCGTGGGTGTGAGCCTAGTGAAGGACTTAGGTGGAGCACAGCGGGACCTATGATACTTTAATAACTCTACAAACGTCGACTAAGTTCCATTTTAACAGAGGCACGCAAACTTTGGGTGAAGAATGCAACTCTTCAATAATTCACACGGTTTTTGGTCGAGGCTTCTTTGAGCCTGATCCTTATAATCCATTGGACATGGATTCATTGCTGGAGCCCCCAGATACTGACACGGTGTTGCATATCACGGTACGATTTACTACCTCGTTTGACCTTCTTCTCGATATCCCGAATCCAGATCAGACGCCTGTTGTTGCTTTAAAACATCTCGTTCGAACGAAGCTTGACCCGCCTACCTCACTTCATCGATTCCGTTTCATTCACAGCGGAAAACTTCTTCGAGATGATGATATCCTCTCTCATGTTTTGAGGATACCGTCGCCTCCTCCACGGTCGCCTGACCCAAAGGGAAAAGGCAAAGCCTTGGAGCTTCCACCGCCTCGAGTCTACATAAACTGCTCCATCGGCGATCTGCTTAGTCCCGAGGAACTTGCTGCAGAAGCCATAGCCGCCGAAACCTCAACGAACAAGTCAAAAAGCCGTGGTAGCAGCGAATCTAGAGGAGATGGAGGCTCTTCGCAAGTAAAGACCACCGCACCTACCCAACGCGGTTTTGATCGACTTCTGTCTGGTGGGTTTACGGCGGCAGAGGTTAATCAGCTTCGACTTCAATTCCGCTCAATACAATCCAGTATACACACTCCAGATACAATGCCTTCTCCAAGTACGCTTATCCGTATGGAGGATGCTTGGATTGACGATAATGCTGGAAATACTGGAGGTGGTGGGGCTTCTGGTTTCGATTTTGGCGAGGATGGCTTGGGTGGAGGGGCCTTGGATGACTTGCTATGGGGGAACATCATAGGCTTTCTATGGCCGCTTGGTTGTATTGGTTGGATGATTCGGGAAGGTGGAGTATGGTCAAGGAGAAGGCAGATTGCTGTTTTCACTGGCTTCATGCTGAGCTTCACATTTGGAGTACTTCGAGTTTTGTCATGAAATATCGGGCTAGTTGGTGTTGGGTGGTTTCCGTACCTTGCATTTTGGAGCTATTGCAATTGATACCCTTTCCTCTTGGAAGTATAGCCGCATCAGTGTGCAGGTTTACGATACGCAGTCCGTTGCTTAAAGTAATGTACAACAATATTTATCTTCAAACAGCACATGATATGCCAGAGCGGCTCAAATTATTTGTGAGCCTAGCCCAGTTGTTCAATGAGATTTAAATACGGGCTAGTGCCATTTGGTTAGGTTCTAGAAATCGCTATTGCTTTCAAATGACCAAGAGCAACCGCACGCATCATTTGATTCTGGTTGATTTCCAGGAGGATAGGCTCGCTACCAATCAAGTACACAATCCGTTTTTAAGAGACTCTCCATCACCTTTAGTCAGTATATCAGAAGGCGATTGATTCAATTGCTGACAAGATTCAAAATTTGTATGAACTATATGATAAGAGAGGTTCTTTATCTAGAGCCTTTGACTATCAGCATAAAATAGCGGAAGATGTGGGTGACCTTGAAATGAGCGAAATGCTATCAGGTGGAACGACATAATCCGATGTTCCATAGAATCCAACTATTGATTGCACGGTTAGCCTTGAGTTCTTCTTTACACGGCCTCCTACATCTACGTGATCCCGCGAGTTCCATGACTTTGGACGCTTGGCCGCCGGCCAATGTCCGTATGATGTGCAGCCATGACAAGTTGCCAAGCTTGAGAGCTCAAACCTCATTTCTTGCAACACAAAGAAGAAATTCGCAGATACTAGGGCGTGCAACAATAGCCTCGTTCTTGAGGTCGCCAACCATCTACATTATAATATATTTTCATAAGTTACCAATCCGTCATCTTTCAAGTTTGAGGGAGCTTAGGTAGCCTACTTCGGGACCGAGCAGGTGTAACCACGGGATCATCTATCTAAGCTTTTGGGTTTGTAACAAGGCCGCTTCTGATATGGCCTCTGTTGAAGGCTTCCCTGGCTGTGTGTATTAATATAAGGCAGAAGTCGGTTTGGTTCATCAAAAATTTCCAATATTGTAATATGTTAAATCCTTCTTCTCGACAACTTTTAGGTTAAAAGATGGTATTGTCAGCTGTCCAAGCAGCTACTGCAGAGAGTGAGCGCCAAATCTCACAGTCGTTTCCCCTCTCACAAACACTTGTGTATCCTCGGGTGTTGTCGAATATCGTGGCATGAAAGGAACTCGTCTCAAATACTTGAATGCAGATTCGACGATTGACAGGAGAGAAATATGCAGTGACCAATGAACTGCATGCCACATAGATCGGGAGTCGCGTTTTGATTTGATTTCCAGCGAAGACCATATTACTCACATTTCTCTCTAATCATCATACTTTTCGTTTGGCGTCTAAATCTTTCCTTTTATCTCTTTTGGAAATATGTCTCACAGTCCCATTCTTGAAGAAGTGGAGGCAGATATAGGAAGCGGTTTAGAGCCTGTCCCAGCTCCTAATGTTATTGAGGCAGATGTCAGTACTGTTTCTCTTGAGAGTAGTAGAGAAATTGACAGGAGAGAAAGGATCGCGATGTTCTTGAGAACGACTCCGCTTTTGGGGATGGGTATTCGTAAGAGGCGTTTAGTTTTTTGTGAACAAAAGAAGAGAACTGAAAACCCCACAGAGACCAGAGCTCCAAAACCTCTCTGCATTCTGGAGTTGCAAAGTACAGGATAGAGGTCTGTAAAAAACTCCAATGATGGTTGTTAGCTGAGATTGTGCAGAATGGCAGACGCTATCACGGTTACAGAGATGGCAAATACCTCCTGGTAAAGTGTCTACTCTCAAAAGGACGAAATGCAGCTGAATTTTACAGCCAAATGACGAGACAGAACAAGATCGTCTCGATCTCGTGAGTCCTTATAAAGTTGATATATACAAACACTAATTAGATCCCAGCATCATCACATTTTTAACCTGGTTTCAAAAGGCAAGCTCTTCTACTATAAAGAACCCATCCAGAGTTCTAGACTGTGGCACTAGGACTGGTATGTGGGCTACAGATTTCGCCGAGTATCCTCCCTTAATTTATTTACCTTCTATTACCATCGAGCAATGCTAATTCGTACTGCCTACACGTAGTCAATTCCCTAACGCGCATGTAATCAATTCAGACCTCTCGCCAATTCAGCCAGGCTGGGTACCGTCTAACCTTGAATTTGAAATCGATGATGTGGAAGATCCATGGCGACATCGCCTACCATTTTCTTTCATCCACGTACGATCACTGTCGGGAGCCATAAAACCTTTTCCCTCGCTCATCGCTCAAGCATTCGAAAACCTCGAGCCTGGAGGTTGGCTGGAGGTCATGGAATTTGAAGTTTGGATCCATGACCAAGCAGTGGAGAACCTAAGTACAGACAAGAAGGAGAAGGGCAAAATTAGGAGAGCGGAAATGATTGATCGGTGGCAGGCGGGATTGAACGATGCAAGTGAGAAGATTGGGAGGAGTTTTACCGTAGCAGTCAATTTGAAAAGGTGGATGGAGGAGGCGGGTTTAGGACATGTGAGAGAGGAGGTTACGAGGGTGCCCAATACGCCGTGACCAAAAAATAAGAGGCAGAAGGAGATAGGATTGTATCAGCAGCAGAACATGCTGGATGCGAGTAGTAGTTATGGCAAGCCCAGTTAACTAGAGTGCTCGGTTGGCCATCGGAGGAGTATGAGGTGCTCAGTGCCGGCGTTCGGGCAGAGTTCAAGGATCTCACTTTTCAGCTTTACTCTAGGCTGTATGTTGTCTATGGGAAATAGCCAAAGGCAGCGGAGCTGGTAGCATAGAGTTGAAAACCATTATTATTTTAGCTAGTTTGGATGCTATGTGTCATATGAACCCGTAAAGTATCTTAAAATACACCAATCTCCATGCTCTGATTATCCAAACCTACAAGCTTTTCTTCCACTTCAATTTTGTGGCTGATTGTTGTCGTCCTCGCCGAACTCCAAATAATGCCTCAATAAATGTGATAAACATTTGAATCGTTATAATCCATAACCTCAAGACGAGGTCAGTTAATCCAAGAACCGGCCTCTTTCCCCTACTGAATGTGCTATCTTTGAACACAAATGGTAGTCGGGCACCAAGATGCTCTTGTGCTACTTTCAATCCGCTCGAAAACCCATCTTCGTGAAAACCGTACTTTGTCCATGCACCACAATAACTAATACCACGCGTGTTCTGAATACGTCCAAGAAGACTTTGGGAACGAATTGAGTCAGCATTGTACAGTGGATGCGAGTAATCGTATCGGCCTTGAACAAGATCTGGTTTAGGCAAATGCAAAGGATTTAATGTCACAAGGACATTTCCAAAAGTCTTCTCGTCAAGATGTTGAAGAATATTCATGTTGTATGTCAGACAAACTTGATCCACATTCGAAGACGTCGCAGAAGATTTGGTGATGTAATTCCATGATGACCACGCTGATCGTCGTTTTGGCATCAAAGATAAATCGGAATGGAGGATAGCTGTGTTCTGGCTAGTCTTGAAACCGGATAGAATATCCTTTTCCTCAAAGTCGGCTTCTGGAAGGACTAGTCCATAAGCCTGATCACCATGGGTGGCCACTATAACATGATCGTACAGCTCAGACTTGCCGCCACTTAGATGAAGTCGCACTTTTCCGTCGCTATCGTTAGTTACAGACTGTATTGGCGTTTTGAGGAATACATGGTTCGGTGGAAAGCCTCTCATAATCGCATCAATGTAACTTTGAGATCCATGTTTTAGTGTCAACCAGTGAGGTCTAGCCGCCACTGTGCTTAAAAGATGATGATTCCACCTAAAAGCTGTCAACAGAGTTGCTAAGGTTGAGAAAATGAACTTACATAAACCGAACCAGGGTAAGAGCAGGAAATTCTAAACTGCACTTATTGGGGCTTGTGCTCCAGACCGCGGCAGTCATGGGTATCAGATAATTGTCACGGAATGCGTCCGAGTAGCCTTCTCTGTCGAGATATTCTCCAATCGTCTCTTGCTTTTCTGGATGGTGACGTCCATGGCCATGGCCATGGCCATTGCCATTTCCGTTCCCATTGACATCTCTATATCCATGACTCTTCCCTTCATCCTTTAGGATATCTAGCGCAAATTGATTGAAACGTATGATATCGAACACCATTCTCCAAACTCGCGGAGAGAGTATGTTCTTTCGTTGGGCAAAAACGGCAGATAGTGAGGTTCCAGCCCATTCGAATGATCCTTGGTCGCGGGATACTCCAAATGTCATCTCAGTGGGCTCTGTAGGCACATTAATTGCCTTCAGAAAAGCTATAAAGTTTGCTGGCGAATTGTTAGAAAGCTTATTCAATTGGGGAATGATACTTACGGTAGGTCGCAGTATTTAGGACAATGAAGCCTGTATCTACCACAGTTTTGTTTTTTCCATGTTTGAACTCGACTGTATTCGTGTGGCCGCCCAATCGATCGGCTGCTTCGTAGATGTAGACATCATGGTGTGTTCTATTCAACGCCCACAGAGCTGCGAGACCAGCGCAACCACTGCCAATGATAGCTACCTTCTTCCTGGGGAACTGGCGGGTTAGAAAATCCATGATTAAAGATTAAAAGTAAGGAGAGGGAAGGAGGAAATATATCAATCACAAGTTGTTGTTGTCCACCTGGTGGCTGGAGGGATTGGAGCTGGAGGGGTCCAGCGATAGCTGTGTTGACGCCATGATTCGTGTGGTGCAGTGATCGGCTATCTATCTTTGAGACAACTTTGCCAGATAATAATGACTGAAAAAGAGGAGCAATGCAATTGACAAAGAGCGCTGGGTAAAGTTGGGTATTCACGAGTCGAGAGAAACCGAAGAAATGAGCTGCTCTTACGATTCCTATTGTCAAAGCTCAAGCTCAAACATTTGCTTCCTGAAATGTGATATCGACAAGGTTTGCGATCTCCCCATTTTTAGCTCTTGCAGTGGCTGGGATCGGAGGCGCATGGGCAAGGATGCTTGGTTCTTGATGCGATTCAGCGAAAGTCCCTCCCTGGATGATACATCATCAAAACACCAGATATCATCTATCGAGATACATCTGTCTTCCCCAGGACGGATTCCAAGATCGTTTGAGCATTACTGTGGCAGTTGCCTTCTGGCTATTCGGACTCACAAATCACGAGCTGGAGACCCTTGTGACGACGACGACGCCTCTCGCCAGAGGCAACGGTATTTCCCACCTGACATACCAATTCCAACGTCTTCTTACGGTCTAAAAGCTACACAATCACAATGGCGAACCCCCTCGATACCGACGCAGGCTCTGAGCTTTTCAGTAGCTATGAAGCAGAACTCAAATTGGTGGAGGCAGATCTGAATCAGAAGTTGGATCAGATTCCCGACCTGATGGCCGAACCGCGTAAAGCAGCCATCGGCCAGGCAGAGCGTGCTCTCGAAGAAGCAAATGAATTGGTAGGTTATGGAACAGTATCATACAGCTATGATGCGAGGCTGACTTGTGGATGATAGCTCGATCAGATGCGTATCGAGAAGGAGAATATCCCCTCAGCAACTCGCAACAAGGTGAATCAACGCTTCCGCAACCACCAATCCGATATCGATGCTGCAAAGCGGAAACTCGGCGCTCTAGCAGATGATCGCAAAGCCCTCTTCGGCGGCCGATATTCAGATAACCCGAACGATGTGCAACTCGAGCAACGTCAACAGCTTCTTTCAGGAACAGATAGGCTGGATCGCAGCTCACAAAGGCTGAAGGCCAGCCAGGCGCTTGCGCTTGAAACAGAGTCTGTAGGTGCCAGCACGTTGGCAGATCTGCATAGGCAGCGTGAAGTCATTGACCATACTCGGACAACTTTACTGGAGAGTGAGGGTTATGTGGATCGCAGTGTGAAAACTTTGAAGGGGATGGCTCGTAGGTAAATTGTCCCTTAGTCATCGCCACGCACATATTGAATCTCGTGCTAACCTTCTGGAATAGAATGGCTACGAATCGGATAATAACGATTGCTATTATCACTGTTTTGATTCTTCTTATTATTGCGGTCATCTATAGCAAGTTCAGATGAGTCAGGCGTCTTTGAGCGTTTGGGGTTGGAGGAGAGTACTTCAATATTGTAGCAGTACATCAGGAGTTTTATCAAGGAATCCCAGACTTGATTCTGAACCTTTCCACGCGCTCCTTTATGAGAAATTAGCCGAATCAATGTATTTTACGCCGTGACAAAATGATAGTGTTATGATAGTGTTCAAAGAGCAGCCTGAGAGTCTCACAAACATGATTTAGAAACTCTGCTGTAGCCGGTACCTAATTCTCACTCTCGCCTTTCTTCCTGTAACATTTTCAATCACCCGACACGAACATCTCTCTAACCCCGTTTTTAATTGTGAGCTATCAGCCGCTTCCGAAAGCCAGCGAAAGTTTTAGTGGTAGGGTATCTCTTCTCAATAAATCATCTTCTCTTACTCGTAGTCTACAAGCATAGCTTGGTGCTAAGATAACAGCACGTTCGCTCGGCAGTAGCGGAGCATCTTATATGACCGATAGTCTATCGCCATATTTCATCTCTTCATTTCAAAGTTTACCTCTTAGATGGAGTAGTTCGTGGTTAGATTGTGATTAGGTATCACTACCGAGCAAGTCCTTTATCAGAGATATGATCTTCAGATTAAGAGAATAGAGCTGACTGAAATAGGATATTGTACATTGGAGTTAATTCTGGAGGCGAGTTATCATGAGAAAGTAGAAATTAAATATGTAGCTACAGACTAGTGTCTCGCGTTACTAACACTACCCTTGAGACGAAGATACTAAACATTTGAACTTGAAATGAAAAGTTCTTAGAACAAGGAATATCGGGCTACCCTTCAATTTCCTTTGCTTCAGGTTTCTCTTCAATATGAGCAATATCCTGCTTGGTCGGATCAGTATCACCACCATAGTGGATCTGTTTCTCAACCGCAGCAACTACGTCATCGGCAAGAGCCTTGTCTTCGAACACTATCGCAATTTGTTAGCATGACTTCTTAGTAGGATTGAGGGTGTCCTTACAGAATGCTAATTCCTCGAGGGTTCTGTTATACGTCTCTGGATACATGAAATAGATGAATATAATTTGGACGAAAATCCAACCCGAGTAGATGGCAAGATATTTCCAAGTGATTGCTTTCAACGCGATGGGATTGACGTAAGTTGAGAAGAATCCAGCACCGCGACCCCAGAATTGTTCAATTGCGATTCCCCGGGCTCGCTCTGCATATGGGAAGAGTTCAATAATATAGGCTAGACACTATGTCAGTAATTGGCTTTGGGATAAACACGGATATACTGACTGTATGTTAGAGCATTATTTCCGATGTTGTAGCAAGGACCATAAGCAAAAATAAAGAATAGGACGGCAATGGATGCATGCTTGGCTGTATGGTGGTGAGCATTGGCATCCAAGACAGCTTTCTGGGCGACGGTCCAGCCAATAAACACGAGTAACATAGATATGGAACAGATGAGGAACATGATGCGGCGAGGGAATCGAGTAACAAACAATGCCGTTATCATGGCGGTTACCAAGCTCCAGCATTGGTTGGCAACTGTATAGGTTTAGTTTTGAGATGGAAGAGACGTGGGATAACTGACGATTGATTCTCGTCTTTGCAAATGTAGTATTATAGCCAATCATTCCAAGAATGGTGGATAAATAATACGAAAGAAGTGTGTTCCCTGACCATTGCGTGAACAAACCCACAGCCGTCGCAATGACGACACGTCGACGCATGCCAGCAGTTCTGATCATATCGAACCAGGACTGTCGTGCCACGTCCATCTCTAGTCTAAGGGTAGCTTTGATCTGTGCCATCTCTGCATGAACTAGAACAGAATTTCGATCTCCTTCAGCATGATACTTGACAAGAATATCGAATGCTTCATCATCTCGATCTTTGCTTATGAGGTACCTAGGACTTTCGGGAAGAAAGCTTAAATCATAAGCATATAAAATTGAGATGGAAGAGTATGACTTACAAGACAAAAATGAGTTGCAAAACAGACGGAAAGCATTGAAGTAGAGAAGGAATTCTCCATGCCCAATTACCATGGATATCAGCAGTCCGTAGTGCAATAGCAGCGGCGACAATAGCACCGAAGAAGTAAGAGGAGTTAAACAGTGCTGTAAGAATTGCACGCTCTTTTGGATAACCTAACTCTCCGATCATTGCCGAGCCTGCAACAATACAGAAGACAATGCCAAATCCGAGGACCATTCGAGCAATGATGTACATAGCAACTGAACTCTATTAGGTTTGCATGCTTGAAATGGGCTTGTTAGACCTACCGTGGGCTGCGAAGCCTTGCAGGAGAGCGCCGACAAGCATGGTGACTGAGCCAGCGATGATGGACCATCGTCTTCCAACCCATTGATTGCAGCCAGGTGCAAATGGTACGGCAAGAATGGCACCCAAAGAGTACGAGGCGTTGATGATACCGAGAAGTGGAGGGTCGATCGAAAGAGAGTGTGTGATGGGATCTTTGTATCCATCCCCGAAATCTGAAAAGTTAATACTTCAACTGACCCAACGAATGTTTACTAACATTTGTTGAACGGTGGGATAAATTGTAGTGAGTTGATCAACTGGGAGTCAAACCCGCTCGTCATTTCAATTCCTACTCCAGTTCAGCACCGAAATTTTCATCTTAGACTGAGTACTTACCCATGCATGCCGGGAAGAGAATCAGATACAGATTTCTCAGATTTCGTTTCTTGTACCATGACACCTTATCTTCCTCCACCATGCGGGTAACGATGGGGTCAGAAGTACCGTCAATCATTTTAGCGGCTCACCGAGAATAGCACTGTAAAAGATATTTTTCAACCTCAAAATGCGAGGACGTCTGTAGAAAGATCTGTTCTCAAGAGCGGAAAGCCAGCTTTGTATACTTTTTGCCCATTAAAGGCTACTCGTTTCAATCAGGGAGAGGAAGTTTACGCATCCTGACATCCCCGCAATCGACATCAGCCTGTTCTTGCAAATGTGGTCGCCAAGACCGATGATATTTCCCCAGACCAACAAGAGCGACAGGCAGCACCTTGAGTGGTTGCACAAAGCTCGGGGAAAAGACCTCTCGGGTTCTTTCATCATTTCGGCATAACAGGGGGGATAAAGTAATCAACTGCTACTCTGCAAGCCGGCATCCAGCTGGGGACAAAGTGGAATCAGCTGGACGAGCCACTTGAGTCGCTCCAACTTCCAGGGAAGCAGGAGGAAAGCTCCATGTAACTCAAACCATCCCATCATTCCCATACAGAGGACTTCTCCGGTGTCAGGAATATAGGGAGGGATCCTAGGAGTTCCAGAAGACCCAAAGAAACAAGCTTGAGGGTAACGTGGTAATAACTAGGGTAGATTAGGATGATCTGCCTAGGGATTGGGAGACAAATATAAAAGCAACAATTGAAGGACGAGTTTGTGTTGATTCTCGGGATAAAGGAGAATTGTTCGTATTGGCTCTTGGCAAGCACGAAAGAGGCGTGCCCTCGACAACTCGCAAGATCGTAAGAGGAAATTGAGGGCCGAATGAGTGTGCGCGAGTGAAGAGAAAATGGATGGCGGTTGAAGACACGAGCCGGCCAACAATAAATGATGAGCAGGAGGAAAGGAACCCGAAGTGAGTGGGTGGAAGAACACATGATCCACAACAGGGTTGTCAGTCAGTCGGAGGCGGCCGCCATTTGGGCAGCGGGATGAGTGGGATTGCCCATGGTGGCTTGGAGTTCGGAACACCGAGGGACGACGGTACGTATCGCCTTGACGCAACTTTACAAGGCGAAACTTGTCATGTGTAGAGAAGTCAACAAACCCAGACTTCTCTTGGTTATTGAGTGTCGACTTCCAGAGCTCGAAACAAGATGTCTCTGCGTGAATTATATCAGGTCAGACTGTTTAGGTAAGGTTGGCTCCAGAGCACCCCGCCACTAGCGTCACTCTTCATGTTGACCGATGGTGGTCGGCGTCCTCCATCAAGTCTAGCAAAGGGGACAGGCTATCCGTGAAGAAGATAAGACACTGCCCGCCGTAAGGTTTGATGCCTTATCATCGACTCTCATCTCCCTTTCTCTACCCGTCTCTGAGGTTTGCTTTGACTTTGATCTTGTGGGAAAGCTCCATGCTCTCCCTCACTGAGCTCTGACAACAAAGCTCCAGCTTCTCACAATGGCACCAACTGCCATCTCGCCAGAACCTGCCGTTTCTCCATCCGCCACCCACTCCCTCTCCTCCGTAACTACTTCGTACGACGATACCCTTCGATTCTATCTCAATGGCACTCGCGTTGTGGTGGATAACATCGATCCCGAAGTTACCCTCCTCGATTACCTACGCGGCATTGGCTTGACGGGAACGAAGCTGGGTTGTGCCGAAGGCGGATGTGGTGCCTGCACAGTTGTTGTCTCTCAATTCAATCCAACAACCAAGAAGATATACCATGCTAGTGTCAATGCATGTCTAGCACCTCTGGTCAGCGTAGATGGAAAGCATGTGATAACGATCGAGGGTATTGGCAACACTAAGCGACCACACCCAGCGCAGGAGAGAATTGCCAAAGGAAATGGTAGCCAATGCGGCTTCTGTACTCCTGGTATAGTAATGAGCCTCTACGCTCTCCTCAGAAACGATTCAAGTCCCTCGGAGCATGATGTCGAGGAAGCGTTTGATGGGAACCTCTGCAGATGTACTGGATACAGACCGATTCTTGATGCAGCCCAGACTTTCAGTGTCGATAAGTCATGTGGAAAGGCAAAAGCCAATGGCGGAAGTGGCTGTTGCATGGAAAAAGAGTCTGGAGGATGCTGCAAAGATACATCCCAAGATGATCAGCCTATCAAGCGTTTCACTCCCCCTGGATTCATTGAATATAATCCAGATACTGAACTCATATTCCCACCTGCACTACGCAAGAACGAGCTCAAACCTTTGGCATTCGGCAACAAGAGGAAAAGGTGGTACCGTCCAGTCACTCTAGAGCAACTGCTCGAGATCAAAAGTGTCTATCCATCAGCCAAAATTATTGGAGGATCAACAGAAACACAGATAGAAATCCGTTTCAAGGCTATGCAATACACAGCTTCCGTGTTTGTTGGTGATAT